>OZ024740.1:401166520-401524020 GCA_964016885.1 Eledone cirrhosa | reverse complement strand
GATTTCTGAGGTGTCCGACACCATCACGGTGATGTCGTCCGCATAAGCCGACACAGCCTTTCCGCGTCCCGGTTCGAGCGGGAGGACCTGCAACAGTTCCAGCTTCCGCAGTAAAGGCTCGAGTGTCAGTACGTACAGAAGGGAGGAGAGAGGGCACCCTTGACGGACCGATCGGGAGACCTGAAACGGTTCCGAGAGGTGGCCATTAATTTTGACCATCGAGCAGGTGCCGCTGTGAATTGCAGCGATCCAGCTTCTGAAGACGGGGCTGAAGCCAACCGCCTTGAGGACAGCCTCCAGGTACCGATCGTCGACACTATCGAATGCTTTCGATTGATCTAAATTGATCAGAGCCCCACCGAAGCCAGGTTTACACCCTACCCTCTCTATGATGTATCGCATTAGGTGGAGGTTGTCGTGTATGGACCTGGTTGGGATGCGCCTCCCCAACCAAATCCCCAACAACAAGTGCCAACCTCTTCGCTAACACCCTGGCCAAAATCTTAAACTCTGTGTTGAGCAGAGTTATGGGCCTGAAATTGTCTAATGTGTCCCTCTTGTTCTCGTCTTTCCTGATCAGCGTCACTACGCCCCGGCTCACAAAACTGGGAATACTCCCATTTTGCTGCCAGTTGCAGTAGAGGGCTTCGAGGAGATTGGAGAACAAGTCTGGCATATTTACGAAAAGCTTGTAGAGCAGACCATCCAAACCCGGTGACTTTCGCCTCATGCAGCCGACAAGGGCATCCTGAATCTCGGCTGAAGTAATTGGCCTTTCGCAGCGCCCAGAGACAGCCGTCGAGAGTTGCGGCAAGCCATCGAGGTAGTGACTGAAGTCCGCCACCACCTCTGACCCGCCACTTCCCCCGAACAACCGAGCAAAATGTTGACGAAAGGCCTCACACATCCTCTTGGAATCGCTCAGCTCGTGCCCGTCTCGGTCCGTCAAAGACCGAATCGTGGATTTATTACCACGCTGCGCCTCTGCCACGCGGGCCCATCGAACAGCTTTGGTTCCCTCGTTTCTCAGAGCACGCGCCTTAGCTCTGACAATGCAACCTTCGTGTTTCGCATTGAAGAAATGGTCTAATGCCATTCTCGCCGCTAGCATGTCAGTTGCAATGCCACTACCAATAGCCTCGTCTAACTTATCTACCAACTCCCCCTCCCTTCTATTTTTCTCTAATGCTACTTCTTTGCTAAACTCTATCGACATTACTCTAATCTCTCTTTTGAGAGCCCCCCACCATCTATTGTCGACGATTCCCACTGTCAACTTTTTCTTCACTAAATTGTTGACCTGGTCCCTGTAAGCCTTACGTGCCGGAAATGACATGTTTAGCTTCCAGTAACCAGGTCCTAACCTACGTGTCTTATCTAGGTCGACCATACAGATCACAAACTTGTGATCTGAATAGGTGACCGTTTCAAAACGTGGACATCTTACACTATTTCTGTCTATTTTCCTAATGAATATCCTGTCTATATACGATCTAGATGGCCTTATGGGGTTAGCCCAGGTCCACACTGGCGCATTAGGGAAATCTAGTCGGTTCCTGTCAGACAGTTGGGACTGGCTGATCAGGTTCTCGAGGCTTTTGCACCCCCCGCTCCTATCGGATACTCCCACACAGTCCCAGCGTGCGTCTAAGATGCCGTTCCAGTCCCCCGCTAACAGTAAAGGGCAAGACGTACCCAGAAAGTCTTCCAGGCGTCTAAAGAAGTCCGGCCGTGCTGCCCTAGTAGGAGCATAGACGGCCACCCGTCTAAAGGCACCACCTTCATTATTGTTCACTTCCAGGACCACCAACTTCCCGTCCGGGTCCCGGAAGATCGACCTTACCTCGAGATCCAGGCATTTCCTAAACAGCACTGCCACCTCTCCTCCCATTCCCGACCGGCTAACAGATCTGATCGTCGTCGAAAATGTGGGCTAGTGCGCGCGTGTCGGAAATCCTGGTCTCGCTGACTGCAATTACATCCATTTCTATAGTCCTGAGGTCGTTGAGCAGGTGACTCTGCTTCCAGGACGATCCCAGGCCTCGAGCATTTAAACATCCTACTCTTAATACGGCCATGTTGGCAGGTTAAACAGAGAGAGAGGAAGGTTTACTTACCTTCCGGGCTTTTATGAAGGTCGGGTTGTTCGACCTCCATAGTTAGTGGGGTTTCTTTTGGGAACCCCTTTAAAAGTCTTGAAGTGGGTTTTACGTTCGGGGTTACCACGTCCCGAGGAAAGCTGTCTCGTATTTCTTTGAATATGTTGAGCGACATTCGCACCACAATCAAATCTTCCGGCACGCGAAATGTGCTCGATTTTAAAATTTCTCCCTCTTTTTGTATATTTTCACTTCGTCCTACGAGGGCCATCAGTTCCTTGTTGGCTCTCCTGACGAGCAAGAAGTTTTGTATGTTTTGTTGGTGTGATTTTATTTGTTTGCGTGGCTGTGGTGGTGATGGATTTGGTGGCGTTGTTTCGGTTGTATCTGTGTTTGTTGTGAGTGCGGTGTCTGTGGTTTCAGATGTTTGTGTGTATATTTGTTCTTGCGTCTGTTTCGGTTGTTTGCGTTTGGGGGATTCTGGTGGTGATGGTGGTGTTGATGTTGTGTTATTGGAGAGACGTTTGCGTGGGTGGTGTCTGCGTTTTTTATTGTGGGTGCTTTTGTGCTTTGTTGAGTTTTTTTTTCTTTTTAGTGTTTCCTTTTTCCTTTTTTGTATTTTGGGGGATTTGGGATTTCCCTCATTTTCACTACTGGTAGATGAGGGGTCTTTGTCTGTAAGTGTGTCTGTATGTATGTTTCTAGTTTTATTGGTGTGTGTTTTTTGGGGGGAGGGGGAATTTGACAGCTTTCCTCGTTTCCCCCCTGGGTGGTCAATGTTGCTGGTGGTCTTTCTATTGGTGTTGTTGTTGGTGGTTTTGCCGGTGCTGGTGTTGGTTGTGGTCCTCGACTCGGCGTCGGCAGCAGTGGAGCCTTTCAACCCCTTCCCTCTTTCAGCAGTTGAGGGCAGAAGGCTCGCAAATGGGGTTTTTCCCTACAAACAAAACACTGCGGCCTTTTTCCTTCGGTCATAATGTGAATGACCGTCCCATTCTGAAGGCGGATGTGGTACGGGATTGTCTTCACATTCTCGGGCCTGATCTTGAGAAGGATCTCCAAGTCAACGCCGGACCAGTCCTCTCTGGTCGTTCTGGTCACTTCTATAGGGACTGTATCCGTCCCCTCCACAATCACACATCCCAGAAGCCACCATATGTCAAGTCCTGGTGGGATTCTGGGAATGCGGAGACGGGCCGTTCTTTTTCCCATGTGGGAGGGGTACATTATGACCTTGCTGGTTTTGCAAGGAGTCATAGCGTGTTTCATAGCAAGGGCTTCTGACTTGAACAACACCGAAATGGTGCCGTACTGTCTGCCCCACTCTATGTACTGGGTGTCTTCTCTGATACACCTCAGAACGACTTCGACATCTTCTTGTGGGATTAAAGCTGCCCTTTTGGTTTGTGCTGAGATGCATCTATAATGCACCGTTTTGCGCTCCACTGCCTCAATAGCTTCTACTGGGACAGTTAAGTTGGCCCAAGTTTGCTCTTGCTTGATGAGCTTCCATGCCTGGGCCAACTTTTCATCTTTGTTTGAGAGGTCCATGTTGAAGCATGGCCTCTTTCTTGCTGCTGCCGCAGCGAAAGTGTTCTTCTTGTTTTCGTTGGGGGTCTTGTTGTCGTTGTTCTTGTTGGTGTTGTTGTTAGCACTGTCGCTGTTATCATTGTTGTCTTTGTTGCCACCGTTGTTCTCGGTGCAGTTGGTATTGTTGCTGTTGGTGTTGTCGCTATTTGTTTTCATGTTAGTGGTGTTGATATTGTTGTTGTATTTGTTTTGTTTTTTTTTTTTTTCTGTATTTACGTTGTCGCTGTTACTGTCATTTTTTTCAAAATTAGAGTTCTTATTGGTATCATTGGTGTCTTTGTTTACCTTGTTTGTGGTGGTGTTTGAGTTATCAATGTGTGTTAATTTCGCAGTAGCGTTCCTCTCAACTTCTACGTCGTTGTCGCACGACAGCCGACATATCGCTGAGGGGCGTGGCTCAGCCATGTTTTTCTTCTTCGTAAAATTTTACCATGTAAAAAAAAGTTCAAATATTTGGGCCAAAAGGCTCAAATATTATACTTTCCCCTTCACGGGGCAAAGTCTAAGGGCTTATATCCGTTACACAACAAGAAATATTTAAAAACAAATAATTTTAACAGGCAAATAAAGCTACTTACTGTGAGCGAGCAAAATACGTCCGCTTAGACCAATAATAATAATAATAGAACTGCAACAATTGGATTATCTACATATCTCAGGGAATCACATGATTGGATGATCAAACTCGTTTTGAAACACGAAAGCATCAAAAGATCATACTCCATTACAAAAGATGCACAAAGATACAGTAATGGACTACAAATTTCAGAGTTCCATTTACTGCTGAAATGAACAACACAGAAAAAGCAAAGCAGGTAAAAGTAATTGCAAAGAAAGAACTGCTACAGAAACTCGCTAAGAGATGGCATGAAAAGCCTCTGTAATGGAAAATACCCAGAAAGAGCTAACAATCCTGATGTTGACAAAACTTTAACACATCAGTGGTTGGCATCCCCTGGACTGAAATTAGAAACTGAAGGACTGATTATATCAGCCCAAGATCAGTGTCTGCCAACAAAAAATTACCAAGCCAACATAATAAAAAATGGATGCAACCCATTATGCCGTGTATGTTAAAATCAACCAGAGACCATTGATCATATAATTTCAATGTGCAGTCCTATAGCTCCAACCGAATACCTAAACAGGCACGATAGAGCTGCACAATACATACATTGGATAATGTGTAAGCATTTTGACCTCCCCCATCAAAAGAATTGGTGGGAGCATCAACCACCTCCCGTACTTGAAAAAGATCACATATCAATCTTGTGGAACTTTAGCATTCAAACAGACTGAAAAATAGATGCAAATAGACCTGATATAATACTGAAGGACTTTAAAAAGAGGGTATGCTTACTAATTGATATGTCCGTTCCAATAGACAAGAATGTATCTATAGAAACATTGAGCAAGTATAAGGACCTGGAGATAGAAATTGGAAAAATGTGGAAATTGAGAACTAAAACAATAACAGTGGTTGTAGGCGCTCTAGGAATGATACCTAAGGGGTCTAATGATTACTTATTGCAAATCCCAGGAAACCCGCGTATAGGTATACAAAAGAAAGTACTAATGGGAACTGCCCATATAATAAGGAAGATTATGTCAATATAAGTACATTACAAGTCTAAACACCTAAATATGCATATGTGTGCATGTATGTCCTTTCTTGAACATGGCGGACCTTGTTGTCTCTTGAGTTTACTGGTTGTGACTTGGTGATAACTCGTATGAACATAAAGTAAGATAAATGCAACCGTAATAATAATAATAACAATTGTTTCTATTTTTGGCACAAGGCCAGCAAATTACCCAGGGCATTACTGGTACTTTATTTTATCCACCCCGTATGGATGAAAGGCAAAGTTAACCTTGGCGGGATTAGAACTCAGAATAGAAAGGGCTGCAACTCTATGCGTCAAAGCATGGCGTCCCACCATCTACCGATACTGCCAATCCTCCGCCCTTATAGTAATAGTAATAATAATAGTAATGGTTTGTGATTTAGGCACAAGGCCAAAAGAGGTATGTAGATTAAAAATACCACAGTGCGTTAATAGTACTAAATTAATCGACCCCAAAAGGAAGAATGGGAGAGTTAACCTCCGTGGGTTTGAATTCAGATGGTAAAGCGACGTAGCTATGCCATGAAACATAATGTTCTATGCTATACTTATTCTACATAGTGTTCTATGTTATACTGATTCTAAGTAGTGTTTTATACTGTACTGATTCTACATAGTGTTTTATGTTGTACTGATTATACATAGTGTTCTATGTTGTACTGATTCTACATAGTGTTCTATGTTGTACTGATTATACATAGTGTTCTATGTTGTACTGATTCTACATAGTGTTCTCAACTCTACTGATTCTACATAGTGTTCTATGTTGTACTGATTCTACATAGTGTTCTCTACTGTACTGATTCTACATAGTGTTCTATACTGTACTGATTATACATAGTGTTCTATGTTGTACTGATTCTACATAGAGTTCTCAACTGTACTGATTCTACATAGTGTTCTATGTTGTACTGATTCTACATAGTGTTCTCTACTGTACTGATTCTGCATAGTGTTCTATGTTGTACTGATTCTACATAGTGTTCTTTACTGTACTGATTCTACATAGTGTTCTATGATGCACATATTCTACATATTGTTCTATGTTGTACTGATACTACATAGTGTTCTATACTGTACTGATTCTACATAGTGTTCTATACTGTACTGATTCTACATAGTGTTCTATACTGTACTGATTCTACATAGTGCCCTGTGATGTACTGATTATATATAGTGTTCTATGTTGTACTGATTCTAAACAGTGTTGTATGTTGTACTGATTCTACATGGTGTTCTATACTGTACTGATTATACATAGTGTTCTATACTGTACTGATTATACATAGTGTTCTATGTTGTACTGATTCTACATAGTGTTCTATGTTGTACTGATTCTACATAGTGTTCTATACTGTACTGATTCTGCATAGTAGTCTATACTGTACTGATTCTACATAGTGTACTATGTTGTACTGATTCTACATAGTAATCTATACTGTACTGATTCTGCATAGTGTTCTATGTTGTACTGCTTCTACATAGTGTTCTATGTTGTATTGATTCTACATAGTGTTCTATGTTGTGCTGATTCTAAATAGTGTTCTATGTTGTACTGATACTACATAGTGTTCTATACTGTACTGATTCAACATAGTGTTCTATACTGTACTGATTCTGCATAGTAGTCTATACTGTACTGATTCTAAATAGTGTTCTATGTTGTATTGATTCTACATAATGTTCTATGCTGTGCTGATTCTAAATAGTGTTGTATGTTGTACTGATTCTACAATGTGTTCTATACTGTACTGATTCCTCATGGTGTCCTATGTTGTACTGATTCTACATAGTGCTCTCTACTGTACTGATTCTACATAGCGTTCTATGATCTACTTTTTCTACATAATGTTCTATGTTGTACTGATTCTACATAGTGTTCTATGTTGTACTGATTCTGCATAGTGTTCTATACAGTACTAATTATACATAGTGTTATATGTTGTACTGATTCTACATAGTGTTCTATGATGCACAGATTCTACATAGTGTTCTATGTTGTACTGATTCTACATAGTGTTCTATACTGTACTGATACTACATAGTGTTCTATACTGTACTGATACTACATAGTATTCTATACTGTACTGATTCTACATAGTGTTCTATGATGTACTGATTCTACATAATGTTCTATGTTGTACATATTCTACATAGTGTTCTATACTGTACTGATTCTACATAGTGTTCTATGTTGTATTGATTCTACATAGTTTTCTACGTTGTGCTGATTTTTCATAGTGTTCTATGTTGTACTGATTCTACATAGTGCTCTCTACTGTACTGATTCTACATAGTGTTCTATGTTGTATTGATTCTACATAGTGTTCTATGTTGTGCTGATTCTACATAGTGTTCTATGTTGTACTGATTCTACATAGTGCTCTATACTGTACTGATTCTACATAGTGGTCTATGTTGTACTGATTCTACATAGTGTTCTATACTGTACTGCTTCTACATAGTGTTCTATACTGTACTGATTCTACATAGTATTCTATACTGTACTGATTCTACATAGTGTTCTATGATGTACTGATTCTACATAGTGTTCTATACTGTACTGATTCTACATAGTGTTCTATACTGTACAAATTCTACATAGTGTTCTATGTTGTATTGATTCTACATAGTGTTCTATGCTGTGCTGATTCTACATAGTGTCCTATGTTGTTCTGATTCTACATAGTGTTCTATGTTGTACTGAATCTACATAGTGTTCTATACTGTACTAATTCTACATAGTGTTCTATGTTGTACTGATTCTACATAGTGTTCTATACTGTACTGATGCTGCATTGTAGTCTATACTGTACTGATTCTACATAGTGTTCTCTACTGTACTGATTCTACATAGTGTTCTCTACTGTAGTGATTCTACATAGTGTTCTATGATGCACATATTCTACATAGTGTTCTATAATGTACTGATTCTACATAGTGTTCTATACTGTACTGATTCTACATAGTGTTCTATACTGTACTGATTCTACATAGTATTCTATGATGTACTGATTATACATAATGTTCTATGTTGTACTGATTCTACATAGTGTTCTATACTGTACTGATTCTACATAGTGTTCTATACTGTACTGATTCTACATAGTGTTCTATGTTGTATTGATTCTACATAGTGTTCTATGGTGTGCTGATTCTACATAGTGTTCTATAGTGTACGGATTCTACATAGTGTTCTATGTTGTGTTGATTCTACATAGTGTTCAATGTTTTAGTGATTCTACATAGTGGTCTATACTGTACTGATTATACATAGTGTTCTATGTTGTACTGATTCTACATAGTGTTCTATACTGTACCGATTCTGCATAGTAGTCTATATTGTACTGATTCTACATAGTGTTCTATGTTGTACTGATTCTACATAGTGTTCTATACTGTACTGATTCTACATAGTGTTCTATGCTGTGCTGATTCTACATAGTGTTCTATGTTGTACTGATTCTACATAGTGTTCTATGTTGCACTGATTCTACATAGTGTTCTATGTTGTGTTGATTCTAAATAGTGTTCAATGTTTTAGTGATTCTACTTAGTGGTCTATACTGTACTGATTATACATAGTGTTCTATGTTGTATTGATTCTACATAGTGTTCTATACTGTACTGATTCTACATAGTGTTCTATGTTATACTGATTCTACATAGTGTTCTCTGTTGTACTGATTCTACGTAATGTTCTATGTTGAGTTGATTCTACATGGTGTTCTATGTTGTACTTATTCTACATATTGTTCTATGTTGTACTGATTCTACATAGTGTTCTATGTTGTACTGATTCTACATAGTGTTCTCTACTGTACTGATTCTACATAGTGTTCTATGATGCACATATTCTACATAGTGTTCTATGTTGTACTGATTCTACATAGTTTTCTATACTGTACTGATTCTACATAGTGTTCTATGTTGTACTGATTTTACATAGTGTTCTATAGTGTACTGATTCTAAATAGTGTTCTATACTTACTGATTCTACATAGTGTTCTATATTGTACTGATTCTACATAGTGTTCTATACTGTAGTGATTCTACATAGTGTTCTATACTGTACTGATTCTGCATAGTAGTCTATACTGTACTGATTCTACATAGTGTTCTATGTTGTATTGATTCTACATAATGTTCTATGTTGTGCTGATTCTAAATAGTGTCCTATGTTGTACTGATTCTGCATAGAGTTCTATACTGTACTGATTCTGCATAGTGTTCTATGTTGTACTGATTCTACATAGTGCTCTCTACTGTACTGATTCTACATAGTGTTCTATGATCTACTTTTTCTACATAATGTTCTATGTTGTACTGATTCTACATAGTGTTCTATACTGTACTGAATCTACATAGTGTTCTATACTGTAGTGATTCTACATAGTGTTCTATACTGTACTGATTCTGCATAGTAGTCTATACTGTACTGATTCTACATAGTGTTCTATGCTGTACTGATTCTACATAGTGTTCTATACTGTACTGATTCTACATAGTGTTCTATACTGTAATGATTCTACATAGTTTTCTATATTGTACTGATTCTACATAGTGTTCTATGTTGTACTGATTCTACATAGTGCTCTCTACTGTACTGATTCTACATAGTGTTCTATGTTTTGTTGATTCTACATAGTATTATATGTTGTGCTGATTCTACATAGTGTTCTATGTTGTACTGATTCTACATAGTGTTCTATACTGTACTGATTCTACATAGTATTCTATACTGTACTGATTCTACATAGTGTTCTATGATGTACTGATTCTACATAGTGTTCTATGTTGTACTGATTCTACATAGTGTTCTATACTGTACTAATTCTACATAGTGTTCTATGTTATATTGATACTACATAGTGTTCTATGCTGTGCTGATTCTACATAGTGTTCTATGTTGTACTGATTCTACATAGTGTTCTATGTTGTACTGCATTTACATAGTGTTCTATACTGTACTAATTCTACATAGTGTTCTATGTTGTATTGATTCTACATAGTGTTCTATACTGTACTGATTCTACATAGTGTTCTATACTGTACTGATTCTGCGCAGTAGTCTATACTGTACTGATTCTACATAGTGCTCTCTACTGTACTGATTCTACATAGTGTTCTCTACTGTACTGATTATACATAGTGTTGTATGATGCACATATTCTACATAGTGTTCTATAATGTACTGATTCTACATAGTGTTCTATGATCTACTTTTTCTACATAATGTTCTATGTTGTACTGATTCTACATAGTGTTCTATACTGTACTGAATCTACATAGTGTTCTATGTGGTACTGATTCTACATAGTGTTCTATGTTGTACTGATACTACATAGTGTTCTATACAGTACAGATTATACATAGTGTTCTATGTTGTACTGATTATACATAGTGTTCTATACTGTACTGATTCTACATAGTGTTCTATACTGTAATGATTCTACATAGTTTTCTATATTGTACTGATTCTACATAGTGTTCTATGTTGTACTGATTCTACATAGTGCTCTCTACTGTACTGATTCTACATAGTGTTCTATGTTTTGTTGATTCTACATAGTGTTCTATGTTGTGCTGATTCTTCATAGTGTTCTATGTTGTACTGATTCTACATAGTGTTCTATGATGTACTGATTCTACATAGTGTTCTATGTTGTACTGATTCTACATAGTGTTCTATACTGTACTAATTCTACATAGTGTTCTATGTTATATTGATTCTACATAGTGTTCAATGTTTTAGTGATTCTACATAGTGTTCTATGTTGTACTGATTCTACATAGTGTTCTATGTTGTACTGCATTTACATAGTGTTCTATACTGTACTAATTCTACATAGTGTTCTATGTTGTATTGATTCTACATAGTGTTCTATACTGTACTGATTCTACATAGTGTTCTATGTTGTACTGATTCTACATAGTAGTCTATACTGTACTGATTCTACATAGTGTTCTCTACTGTACTGATTCTACATAGTGTTCTCTACTGTACTGATTATACATAGTGTTCTATGATGCACATATTCTACATAGTGTTCTATAATGTACTGATTCTACATAGTGTTCTATACTGTACTCATTCTACATAGTGTTCTATACTGTACTGATTCTAAATAGTGTTCTATGATGTACTGATTATACATAATGTTCTATGTCATACTGATTCTACATAGTGTTCTATACTGTACTGATTCTACATAGTGTTCTCTGTTGTACTGATTCTACATAGTGTTCTATGTTGTATTGATTCTACATAGTGATCTATGTTGTGCTGATTCTAAATAGTGTTCTATGTTGTACTGAATCTACATAGTGTTCTATAGTGTACTGATTCTATATAGTGTTCTATGTTGTGTTGATTCTACATAGTGTTCAATGTTTTAGTGATTCTACATAGTGGTCTATACTGCACTGATTATACATAGTGTTCTATATTGTACTGATCCTACATAGTGTTCTATACTGTACTGATTCTACATAGTGTTCTATGTTGTACTGATTATACATAGTGTTCTATACTGTACTGATTCTACATAGTGTTCTATGCTGTGCTGATTCTACATAGTGTTCTATGTTGTACTGATTCTACATAGTGTTCTATGTTGTACTGATTCTACATAGTGTTCTATGTTGTGTTGATTCTACATAGTGTTCAATGTTTTAGTGATTCTACTTAATGGTCTATACTGTACTGATTATACATAGTGTTCTATGTTGTATTGATTCTACATAGTGTTCTATACTGTACTGATTCTACATAGTGTTCTATGTTATACTGATTCTACATAGTGTTCTCTGTTGTACTGATTCTACGTAATGTTCTATGTTGAGTTGATTCTACATGGTGTTCTATGTTGTACTGATTCTACATATTGTTCTATGTTGTACTGATTCTACATAGTGTTCTATGTTGTACTGATTCTACATAGTGTTCTATGTTGTACTGATTCTACATAGTGTTCTCTACTGTACTGATTCTACATAGTGTTCTATGATGCACATATTCTACATAGTGTTCTATGTTGTACTGATTCTACATAGTTTTCTATACTGTACTGATTCTACATAGTGTTCTATGTTGTACTGATTTTACATAGTGTTCTATAGTGTACTGATTCTAAATGGTGTTCTATACTTACTGATTCTACATAGTGTTCTATATTGTACTGATTCTACATAGTGTTCTATACTGTAGTGATTCTACATAGTGTTCTATACTGTACTGATTCTGCATAGTAGTCTATACTGTACTGATTCTACATAGTGTTCTATATTGTATTGATTCTACATAATGTTCTATGTTGTGCTGATTCTAAATAGTGTCCTATGTTGTACTGATTCTGCATAGAGTTCTATACTGTACTGATTCTGCATAGTGTTCTATGTTGTACTGATTCTACATAGTGCTCTCTACTGTACTGATTCTACATAGTGTTCTATGATCTACTTTTTCTACATAATGTTCTATGTTGTACTGATTCTACATAGTGTTCTATACTGTACTGAATCTACATAGTGTTCTATGTGGTACTGATTCTACATAGTGTCCTATGTTGTACTGATACTACATAGTGTTCTATACAGTACTGATTATACATAGTGTTCTATGTTGTACTGATTCTACATAGTGTTCTATAATGCACAGATTCTACATAGTGTTCTATGTTGTGCTGATTCTACATAGTGTTCTATACTGTACTGATTCTACATAGTGTTCTATACTGTAATGATTCTACATAGTTTTCTATATTGTACTGATTCTACATAGTGTTCTATGTTGTACTGATTCTACATAGTGCTCTCTACTGTACTGATTCTACATAGTGTTCTATGTTTTGTTGATTCTACATAGTGTTCTATGTTGTGCTGATTCTACATAGTGTTCTATGTTGTACTGATTCTACATAGTGTTCTATACTGTACTGATTCTACATAGTATTCTATACTGTACTGATTCTACATAGTGTTCTATGATGTACTGATTCTACATAGTGTTCTATGTTGTACTGATTCTACATAGTGTTCTATACTGTACTAATTCTACATAGTGTTCTATGTTATATTGATACTACATAGTGTTCTATGCTGTGCTGATTCAACATAGTGTTCTATGTTGTACTGATTCTACATAGTGTTCTATGTTGTACTGCATTTACATAGTGTTCTATACTGTACTAATTCTACATAGTGTTCTATGTTGTATTGATTCTACATAGTGTTCTATACTGTACTGATTCTACATAGTGTTCTATGTTGTACTGATTCTACATAGTGTTCTATACTGTACTGATTCTGCATAGTAGTCTATACTGTACTGATTCTACATAGTGTTCTATGATGCACATATTCTACATAGTGTTCTATAATGTACTGATTCTACATAGTGTTCTATACTGTACTGATTCTACATAGTGTTCTATACTGTACTGATTCTGCATAGTAGTCTATACTGTACTGATTCTACATAGTGTTCTATGATGCACATATTCTACATAGTGTTCTCTACTGTACTGATTCTACATAGTGTTCTCTACTGTACTGATTCTACATAGTGATCTATGATGCACATATTCTACATAGTGTTCTATAATGTACTGATTCTACATAGTGTTCTATACTGTACTGATTCTACATAGTGTTCTATACTGTACTGATTCTACATAGTATTCTATGATGTACTGATTATACATAATGTTCTATGTTGTACTGATTCTACATAGTGTTCTATACTGTACTGATTCGACATAGTGTTCTATACTGTACTGATTCTACATAGTGTTCTATGTTGTATTGATTCTACATAGTGTTCTATGGTGTGCTGATTCTACATAGTGTTCTATAGTGTACTGATTCTACATAGTGTTCTATGTTGTGTTGATTCTACATAGTGTTCAATGTTTTAGTGATTCTACATAGTGGTCTATACTGTACTGATTATACATAGTGTTCTATGTTGTACTGATTCTACATAGTGTTCTATACTGTACCGATTCTGCATAGTAGTCTATACTGTACTGATTCTACATAGTGTTCTATGTTGTACTGATTCTACATAGTGTTCTATACTGTACTGATTCTACATAGTGTTCTATGCTGTGCTGATTCTACATAGTGTTCTATGTTGTACTGATTCTACATAGTGTTCTATGTTGTACTGATTCTACATAGTGTTCTATGTTGTGTTGATTCTACATAGTGTTCAATGTTTTAGTGATTCTACTTAGTGGTCTATACTGTACTGATTATACATAGTGTTCTATGTTGTATTGATTCTACATAGTGTTCTATACTGTACTGATTCTACATAGTGTTCTATGTTATACTGATTCTACATAGTGTTCTCTGTTGTACTGATTCTACGTAATGTTCTATGTTGAGTTGATTCTACATGGTGTTCTATGTTGTACTGATTCTACATATTGTTCTATGTTGTACTGATTCTACATAGTGTTCTATGTTGTACTGATTCTACATAGTGTTCTATGTTGTACTGATTCTACATAGTGTTCTCTACTGTACTGATTCTACATAGTGTTCTATGATGCACATATTCGACATAGTGTTCTATGTTGTACTGATTCTACATAGTTTTCTATACTGTACTGATTCTACATAGTGTTCTATGTTGTACTGATTTTACATAGTGTTCTATAGTGTACTGATTCTAAATGGTGTTCTATACTTACTGATTCTACATAGTGTTCTATATTGTACTGATTCTACATAGTGTTCTATACTGTAGTGATTCTACATAGTGTTCTATACTGTACTGATTCTGCATAGTAGTCTATACTGTACTGATTCTACATAGTGTTCTATGTTGTATTGATTCTACATAATGTTCTATGTTGTGCTGATTCTAAATAGTGTCCTATGTTGTACTGATTCTACATAGTGCTCTATACTGTACTGATTCTACATAGTGGTCTATGTTGTACTGATTCTACATAGTGTTCTATACTGTACTGCTTCTACATAGTGTTCTATACTGTACTGATTCTACATAGTATTCTATACTGTACTGATTCTACATAGTGTTCTATGATGTACTGATTCTACATAGTGTTCTATACTGTACTGATTCTACATAGTATTCTATACTGTACAAATTCTACATAGTGTTCTATGTTGTATTGATTCTACATAGTGTTCTATGCTGTGCTGATTCTACATACTGTCCTATGTTGTTCTGATTCTACATAGTGTTCTATGTTGTACTGAATCTACATAGTGTTCTATACTGTACTAATTCTACATAGTGTTCTATGTTGTACTGATTCTACATAGTGTTCTATACTGTACTGATGCTGCATTGTAGTCTATACTGTACTGATTCTACATAGTGTTCTCTACTGTACTGATTCTACATAGTGTTCTCTACTGTAGTGATTCTACATAGTGTTCTATGATGCACATATTCTACATAGTGTTCTATAATGTACTGATTCTACATAGTGTTCTATACTGTACTGATTCTACATAGTGTTCTATACTGTACTGATTCTACATAGTATTCTATGATGTACTGATTATACATAATGTTCTATGTTGTACTGATTCTACATAGTGTTCTATACTGTACTGATTCTACATAGTGTTCTATACTGTACTGATTCTACATAGTGTTCTATGTTGTATTGATTCTACATAGTGTTCTATGGTGTGCTGATTCTACATAGTGTTCTATAGTGTACGGATTCTACATAGTGTTCTATGTTGTGTTGATTCTACATAGTGTTCAATGTTTTAGTGATTCTACATAGTGGTCTATACTGTACTGATTATACATAGTGTTCTATGTTGTACTGATTCTACATAGTGTTCTATACTGTACCGATTCTGCATAGTAGTCTATATTGTACTGATTCTACATAGTGTTCTATGTTGTACTGATTCTACATAGTGTTCTATACTGTACTGATTCTACATAGTGTTCTATGCTGTGCTGATTCTACATAGTGTTCTATGTTGTACTGATTCTACATAGTGTTCTATGTTGCACTGATTCTACATAGTGTTCTATGTTGTGTTGATTCTACATAGTGTTCAATGTTTTAGTGATTCTACTTAGTGGTCGTCTATACTGTACTGATTATACATAGTGTTCTATGTTGTATTGATTCTACATAGTGTTCTATACTGTACTGATTCTACATAGTGTTCTATGTTATACTGATTCTACATAGTGTTCTCTGTTGTACTGATTCTACGTAATGTTCTATGTTGAGTTGATTCTACATGGTGTTCTATGTTGTACTGATTCTACATATTGTTCTATGTTGTACTGATTCTACATAGTGTTCTATGTTGTACTGATTCTACATAGTGTTCTCTACTGTACTGATTCTACATAGTGTTCTATGATGCACATATTCTACATAGTGTTCTATGTTGTACTGATTCTACATAGTTTTCTATACTGTACTGATTCTACATAGTGTTCTATGTTGTACTGATTTTACATAGTGTTCTATAGTGTACTGATTCTAAATAGTGTTCTATACTTACTGATTCTACATAGTGTTCTATATTGTACTGATTCTACATAGTGTTCTATACTGTAGTGATTCTACATAGTGTTCTATACTGTACTGATTCTGCATAGTAGTCTATACTGTACTGATTCTACATAGTGTTCTATGTTGTATTGATTCTACATAATGTTCTATGTTGTGCTGATTCTAAATAGTGTCCTATGTTGTACTGATTCTGCATAGAGTTCTATACTGTACTGATTCTGCATAGTGTTCTATGTTGTACTGATTCTACATAGTGCTCTCTACTGTACTGATTCTACATAGTGTTATATGATCTACTTTTTCTACATAATGTTCTATGTTGTACTGATTCTACATAGTGTTCTATACTGTACTGAATCTACATAGTGTTCTATACTGTAGTGATTCTACATAGTGTTCTATACTGTACTGATTCTGCATAGTAGTCTATACTGTACTGATTCTACATAGTGTTCTATGCTGTACTGATTCTACATAGTGTTCTATACTGTACTGATTCTACATAGTGTTCTATACTGTAATGATTCTACATAGTTTTCTATATTGTACTGATTCTACATAGTGTTCTATGTTGTACTGATTCTACATAGTGCTCTCTACTGTACTGATTCTACATAGTGTTCTATGTTTTGTTGATTCTACATAGTGTTCTATGTTGTGCTGATTCTACATAGTGTTCTATGTTGTACTGATTCTACATAGTGTTCTATACTGTACTGATTCTACATAGTATTCTATACTGTACTGATTCTACATAGTGTTCTATGATGTACTGATTCTACATAGTGTTCTATGTTGTACTGATTCTACATAGTGTTCTATACTGTACTAATTCTACATAGTGTTCTATGTTATATCGATACTACATAGTGTTCTATGCTGTGCTGATTCTACATAGTGTTCTATGTTGTACTGATTCTACATAGTGTTCTATGTTGTACTGCATTTACATAGTGTTCTATACTGTACTAATTCTACATAGTGTTCTATGTTGTATTGATTCTACATAGTGTTCTATACTGTACTGATTCTACATAGTGTTCTATGTTGTACTGATTCTACATAGTGTTCTATACTGTACTGATTCTGCACAGTAGTCTATACTGTACTGATTCTACATAGTGCTCTCTACTGTACTGATTCTACATAGTGTTCTCTACTGTACTGATTATACATAGTGTTGTATGATGCACATATTCTACATAGTGTTCTATAATGTACTGATACTACATAGTGTTCTATGATCTACTTTTTCTACATAATGTTCTATGTTGTACTGATTCTACATAGTGTTCTATACTGTACTGAATCTACATAGTGTTCTATGTGGTACTGATTCTACATAGTGTTCTATGTTGTACTGATACTACATAGTGTTCTATACAGTACAGATTATACATAGTGTTCTATGTTGTACTGATTCTACATAGTGTTCTATACTGTACTGATTCTACATAGTGTTCTATACTGTAATGATTCTACATAGTTTTTTATATTGTACTGATTCTACATAGTGTTCTATGTTGTACTGATTCTACATAGTGCTCTCTACTGTACTGATTCTACATAGTGTTCTATGTTTTGTTGATTCTACATAGTGTTCTATGTTGTGCTGATTCTTCATAGTGTTCTATGTTGTACTGATTCTACATAGTGTTCTATGATGTACTGATTCTACATAGTGTTCTATGTTGTACTGATTCTACATAGTGTTCTATACTGTACTAATTCTACATAGTGTTCTATGTTATATTGATTCTACATAGTGTTCAATGTTTTAGTGATTCTACATAGTGTTCTATGTTGTACTGATTCTACATAGTGTTCTATGTTGTACTGCATTTACATAGTGTTCTATACTGTACTAATTCTACATAGTGTTCTATGTTGTATTGATTCTACATAGTGTTCTATACTGTACTGATTCTACATAGTGTTCTATGTTGTACTGATTCTACATAGTAGTCTATACTGTACTGATTCTACATAGTGTTCTCTACTGTACTGATTCTACATAGTGTTCTCTACTGTACTGATTATACATAGTGTTCTATGATGCACATATTCTACATAGTGTTCTATAATGTACTGATTCTACATAGTGTTCTATACTGTACTCATTCTACATAGTGTTCTATACTGTACTGATTCTAAATAGTGTTCTATGATGTACTGATTATACATAATGTTCTATGTCATACTGATTCTACATAGTGTTCTATACTGTACTGATTCTACATAGTGTTCTCTGTTGTACTGATTCTACATAGTGTTCTATGTTGTATTGATTCTACATAGTGATCTATGTTGTGCTGATTCTAAATAGTGTTCTATGTTGTACTGAATCTACATAGTGTTCTATAGTGTACTGATTCTATATAGTGTTCTATGTTGTGTTGATTCTACATAGTGTTCAATGTTTTAGTGATTCTACATAGTGGTCTATACTGTACTGATTATACATAGTGTTCTATATTGTACTGATCCTACATAGTGTTCTATACTGTACTGATTCTACATAGTGTTCTATGTTGTACTGATTATACATAGTGTTCTATACTGTACTGATTCTACATAGTGTTCTATGCTGTGCTGATTCTACATAGTGTTCTATGTTGTACTGATTCTACATAGTGTTCTATGTTGTACTGATTCTACATAGTGTTCTATGTTGTGTTGATTCTACATAGTGTTCAATGTTTTAGTGATTCTACTTAATGGTCTATACTGTACTGATTATACATAGTGTTCTATGTTGTATTGATTCTACATAGTGTTCTATACTGTACTGATTCTACATAGTGTTCTATGTTATACTGATTCTACATAGTGTTCTCTGTTGTACTGATTCTACGTAATGTTCTATGTTGAGTTGATTCTACATGGTGTTCTATGTTGTACTGATTCTACATATTGTTCTATGTTGTACTGATTCTAAATGGTGTTCTATACTTACTGATTCTACATAGTGTTCTATATTGTACTGATTCTGCATAGTAGTCTATACTGTACTGATTCTACATAGTGTTCTATGTTGTATTGATTCTACATAATGTTCTATGTTGTGCTGATTCTAAATAGTGTCCTATGTTGTACTGATTCTGCATAGAGTTCTATACTGTACTGATTCTGCATAGTGTTCTATGTTGTACTGATTCTACATAGTGCTCTCTACTGTACTGATTCTACATAGTGTTCTATTATCTACTTTTTCTACATAATGTTCTATGTTGTACTGATTCTACATAGTGTTCTATACTGTACTGAATCTACATAGTGTTCTATGTGGTACTGATTCTACATAGTGTTCTATGTTGTACTGATACTACATAGTGTTCTATACAGTACTGATTATACATAGTGTTCTATGTTGTACTGATTGTACATAGTGTTCTATAATGCACAGATTCTACATAGTGTTCTATGTTGTGCTGATTCTACATAGTGTTCTATACTGTACTGATTCTACATAGTGTTCTATACTGTAATGATTCTACATAGTTTTCTATATTGTACTGATTCTACATAGTGTTCTATGTTGTACTGATTCTACATAGTGCTCTCTACTGTACTGATTTTACATAGTGTTCTATGTTTTGTTGATTCTACATAGTGTTCTATGTTGTGCTGATTCTACATAGTGTTCTATGTTGTACTGATTCTACATAGTGTTCTATACTGTACTGATTCTACATAGTATTCTATACTGTACTGATTCTACATAGTGTTCTATGATGTACTGATTCTACATAGTGTTCTATGTTGTACTGATTCTACATAGTGTTCTATACTGTACTAATTCTACATAGTGTTCTATGTTATATTGATACTACATAGTGTTCTATGCTGTGCTGATTCTACATAGTGTTCTATGTTGTACTGATTCTACATAGTGTTCTATGTTGTACTGCATTTACATAGTGTTCTATACTGTACTAATTCTACATAGTGTTCTATGTTGTATTGATTCTACATAGTGTTCTATACTGTACTGATTCTACATAGTGTTCTATGTTGTACTGATTCTACATAGTGTTCTATACTGTACTGATTCTGCATAGTAGTCTATACTGTACTGATTCTACATAGTGTTCTCTACTGTACTGATTCTACATAGTGTTCTCTACTGTACTGATTCTACATAGTGTTCTATGATGCACATATTCTACATAGTGTTCTATAATGTACTGATTCTACATAGTGTTCTATACTGTACTGATTCTACATAGTGTTCTATACTGTACTGATTCTACATAGTATTCTATGATGTACTGATTATACATAATGTTCTATGTTGTACTGATTCTACATAGTGTTCTATACTGTACTGATTCTACATAGTGTTCTATGTTGTACTGATTTTACATAGTGTTCTATAGTGTACTGATTCTAAATGGTGTTCTATACTTACTGATTCTACATAGTGTTCTATATTGTACTGATTCTACATAGTGTTCTATACTGTAGTGATTCTACATAGTGTTCTATACTGTACTGATTCTGCATAGTAGTCTATACTGTACTGATTCTACATAGTGTTCTATGTTGTATTGATTCTACATAATGTTCTATGTTGTGCTGATTCTAAATAGTGTCCTATGTTGTACTGATTCTACATAGTGCTCTATACTGTACTGATTCTACATAGTGGTCTATGTTGTACTGATTCTACATAGTGTTCTATACTGTACTGCTTCTACATAGTGTTCTATACTGTACTGATTCTACATAGTATTCTATACTGTACTGATTCTACATAGTGTTCTATGATGTACTGATTCTACATAGTGTTCTATACTGTACTGATTCTACATAGTATTCTATACTGTACAAATTCTACATAGTGTTCTATGTTGTATTGATTCTACATAGTGTTCTATGCTGTGCTGATTCTACATACTGTCCTATGTTGTTCTGATTCTACATAGTGTTCTATGTTGTACTGAATCTACATAGTGTTCTATACTGTACTAATTCTACATAGTGTTCTATGTTGTACTGATTCTACATAGTGTTCTATACTGTACTGATGCTGCATTGTAGTCTATACTGTACTGATTCTACATAGTGTTCTCTACTGTACTGATTCTACATAGTGTTCTCTACTGTAGTGATTCTACATAGTGTTCTATGATGCACATATTCTACATAGTGTTCTATAATGTACTGATTCTACATAGTGTTCTATACTGTACTGATTCTACATAGTGTTCTATACTGTACTGATTCTACATAGTATTCTATGATGTACTGATTATACATAATGTTCTATGTTGTACTGATTCTACATAGTGTTCTATACTGTACTGATTCTACATAGTGTTCTATACTGTACTGATTCTACATAGTGTTCTATGTTGTATTGATTCTACATAGTGTTCTATGGTGTGCTGATTCTACATAGTGTTCTATAGTGTACGGATTCTACATAGTGTTCTATGTTGTGTTGATTCTACATAGTGTTCAATGTTTTAGTGATTCTACATAGTGGTCTATACTGTACTGATTATACATAGTGTTCTATGTTGTACTGATTCTACATAGTGTTCTATACTGTACCGATTCTGCATAGTAGTCTATATTGTACTGATTCTACATAGTGTTCTATGTTGTACTGATTCTACATAGTGTTCTATACTGTACTGATTCTACATAGTGTTCTATGCTGTGCTGATTCTACATAGTGTTCTATGTTGTACTGATTCTACATAGTGTTCTATGTTGCACTGATTCTACATAGTGTTCTATGTTGTGTTGATTCTACATAGTGTTCAATGTTTTAGTGATTCTACTTAGTGGTCGTCTATACTGTACTGATTATACATAGTGTTCTATGTTGTATTGATTCTACATAGTGTTCTATACTGTACTGATTCTACATAGTGTTCTATGTTATACTGATTCTACATAGTGTTCTCTGTTGTACTGATTCTACGTAATGTTCTATGTTGAGTTGATTCTACATGGTGTTCTATGTTGTACTGATTCTACATATTGTTCTATGTTGTACTGATTCTACATAGTGTTCTATGTTGTACTGATTCTACATAGTGTTCTCTACTGTACTGATTCTACATAGTGTTCTATGATGCACATATTCTACATAGTGTTCTATGTTGTACTGATTCTACATAGTTTTCTATACTGTACTGATTCTACATAGTGTTCTATGTTGTACTGATTTTACATAGTGTTCTATAGTGTACTGATTCTAAATAGTGTTCTATACTTACTGATTCTACATAGTGTTCTATATTGTACTGATTCTACATAGTGTTCTATACTGTAGTGATTCTACATAGTGTTCTATACTGTACTGATTCTGCATAGTAGTCTATACTGTACTGATTCTACATAGTGTTCTATGTTGTATTGATTCTACATAATGTTCTATGTTGTGCTGATTCTAAATAGTGTCCTATGTTGTACTGATTCTGCATAGAGTTCTATACTGTACTGATTCTGCATAGTGTTCTATGTTGTACTGATTCTACATAGTGTTCTATACTGTAGTGATTCTACATAGTGTTCTATACTGTACTGATTCTGCATAGTAGTCTATACTGTACTGATTCTACATAGTGTTCTATGTTGTATTGATTCTACATAATGTTCTATGTTGTGCTGATTCTAAATAGTGTCCTATGTTGTACTGATTCTACATAGTGTTCTATACTGTACTGATTCTGCATAGTAGTCTATACTGTACTGATTCTACATAGTGTTCTCTACTGTACTGATTCTACATAGTGTTCTCTACTGTACTGATTCTACATAGTGTTCTATGTTGTACTGATTCTACATAGTGCTCTCTACTGTACTGATTTTACATAGTGTTCTATGTTTTGTTGATTCTACATAGTGTTCTATGTTGTGCTGATTCTACATAGTGTTCTATGTTGTACTGATTCTACATAGTGTTCTATACTGTACTGATTCTACATAGTATTCTATACTGTACTGATTCTACATAGTGTTCTATGATGTACTGATTCTACATAGTGTTCTATGTTGTACTGATTCTACATAGTGTTCTATACTGTACTAATTCTACATAGTGTTCTATGTTATATTGATACTACATAGTGTTCTATGCTGTGCTGATTCTACATAGTGTTCTATGTTGTACTGATTCTACATAGTGTTCTATGTTGTACTGCATTTACATAGTGTTCTATACTGTACTAATTCTACATAGTGTTCTATGTTGTATTGATTCTACATAGTGTTCTATACTGTACTGATTCTACATAGTGTTCTATGTTGTACTGATTCTACATAGTGTTCTATACTGTACTGATTCTGCATAGTAGTCTATACTGTACTGATTCTACATAGTGTTCTCTACTGTACTGATTCTACATAGTGTTCTCTACTGTACTGATTCTACATAGTGTTCTATGATGCACATATTCTACATAGTGTTCTATAATGTACTGATTCTACATAGTGTTCTATACTGTACTGATTCTACATAGTGTTCTATACTGTACTGATTCTACATAGTATTCTATGATGTACTGATTATACATAATGTTCTATGTTGTACTGATTCTACATAGTGTTCTATACTGTACTGATTCTACATAGTGTTCTATGTTGTACTGATTTTACATAGTGTTCTATAGTGTACTGATTCTAAATGGTGTTCTATACTTACTGATTCTACATAGTGTTCTATATTGTACTGATTCTACATAGTGTTCTATACTGTAGTGATTCTACATAGTGTTCTATACTGTACTGATTCTGCATAGTAGTCTATACTGTACTGATTCTACATAGTGTTCTATGTTGTATTGATTCTACATAATGTTCTATGTTGTGCTGATTCTAAATAGTGTCCTATGTTGTACTGATTCTACATAGTGCTCTATACTGTACTGATTCTACATAGTGGTCTATGTTGTACTGATTCTACATAGTGTTCTATACTGTACTGCGTCTACATAGTGTTCTATACTGTACTGATTCTACATAGTATTCTATACTGTACTGATTCTACATAGTGTTCTATGATGTACTGATTCTACATAGTGTTCTATACTGTACTGATTCTACATAGTATTCTATACTGTACAAATTCTACATAGTGTTCTATGTTGTATTGATTCTACATAGTGTTCTATGCTGTGCTGATTCTACATACTGTCCTATGTTGTTCTGATTCTACATAGTGTTCTATGTTGTACTGAATCTACATAGTGTTCTATACTGTACTAATTCTACATAGTGTTCTATGTTGTACTGATTCTACATAGTGTTCTATACTGTACTGATGCTGCATTGTAGTCTATACTGTACTGATTCTACATAGTGTTCTCTACTGTACTGATTCTACATAGTGTTCTCTACTGTAGTGATTCTACATAGTGTTCTATGATGCACATATTCTACATAGTGTTCTATAATGTACTGATTCTACATAGTGTTCTATACTGTACTGATTCTACATAGTGTTCTATACTGTACTGATTCTACATAGTATTCTATGATGTACTGATTATACATAATGTTCTATGTTGTACTGATTCTACATAGTGTTCTATACTGTACTGATTCTACATAGTGTTCTATACTGTACTGATTCTACATAGTGTTCTATGTTGTATTGATTCTACATAGTGTTCTATGGTGTGCTGATTCTACATAGTGTTCTATAGTGTACGGATTCTACATAGTGTTCTATGTTGTGTTGATTCTACATAGTGTTCAATGTTTTAGTGATTCTACATAGTGGTCTATACTGTACTGATTATACATAGTGTTCTATGTTGTACTGATTCTACATAGTGTTCTATACTGTACCGATTCTGCATAGTAGTCTATATTGTACTGATTCTACATAGTGTTCTATGTTGTACTGATTCTACATAGTGTTCTATACTGTACTGATTCTACATAGTGTTCTATGCTGTGCTGATTCTACATAGTGTTCTATGTTGTACTGATTCTACATAGTGTTCTATGTTGCACTGATTCTACATAGTGTTCTATGTTGTGTTGATTCTACATAGTGTTCAATGTTTTAGTGATTCTACTTAGTGGTCGTCTATACTGTACTGATTATACATAGTGTTCTATGTTGTATTGATTCTACATAGTGTTCTATACTGTACTGATTCTACATAGTGTTCTATGTTATACTGATTCTACATAGTGTTCTCTGTTGTACTGATTCTACGTAATGTTCTATGTTGAGTTGATTCTACATGGTGTTCTATGTTGTACTGATTCTACATATTGTTCTATGTTGTACTGATTCTACATAGTGTTCTATGTTGTACTGATTCTACATAGTGTTCTCTACTGTACTGATTCTACATAGTGTTCTATGATGCACATATTCTACATAGTGTTCTATGTTGTACTGATTCTACATAGTTTTCTATACTGTACTGATTCTACATAGTGTTCTATGTTGTACTGATTTTACATAGTGTTCTATAGTGTACTGATTCTAAATAGTGTTCTATACTTACTGATTCTACATAGTGTTCTATATTGTACTGATTCTACATAGTGTTCTATACTGTAGTGATTCTACATAGTGTTCTATACTGTACTGATTCTGCATAGTAGTCTATACTGTACTGATTCTACATAGTGTTCTATGTTGTATTGATTCTACATAATGTTCTATGTTGTGCTGATTCTAAATAGTGTCCTATGTTGTACTGATTCTGCATAGAGTTCTATACTGTACTGATTCTGCATAGTGTTCTATGTTGTACTGATTCTACATAGTGCTCTCTACTGTACTGATTCTACATAGTGTTATATGATCTACTTTTTCTACATAATGTTCTATGTTGTACTGATTCTACATAGTGTTCTATACTGTACTGAATCTACATAGTGTTCTATACTGTAGTGATTCTACATAGTGTTCTATACTGTACTGATTCTGCATAGTAGTCTATACTGTACTGATTCTACATAGTGTTCTATGCTGTACTGATTCTACATAGTGTTCTATACTGTACTGATTCTACATAGTGTTCTATACTGTAATGATTCTACATAGTTTTCTATATTGTACTGATTCTACATAGTGTTCTATGCTGTACTGATTCTACATAGTGCTCTCTACTGTACTGATTCTACATAGTGTTCTATGTTTTGTTGATTCTACATAGTGTTCTATGTTGTGCTGATTCTACATAGTGTTCTATGTTGTACTGATTCTACATAGTGTTCTATACTGTACTGATTCTACATAGTATTCTATACTGTACTGATTCTACATAGTGTTCTATGATGTACTGATTCTACATAGTGTTCTATGTTGTACTGATTCTACATAGTGTTCTATACTGTACTAATTCTACATAGTGTTCTATGTTATATCGATACTACATAGTGTTCTATGCTGTGCTGATTCTACATAGTGTTCTATGTTGTACTGATTCTACATAGTGTTCTATGTTGTACTGCATTTATATAGTGTTCTATACTGTACTAATTCTACATAGTCTTCTATGTTGTATTGATTCTACATAGTGTTCTATACTGTACTGATTCTACATAGTGTTCTATGTTGTACTGATTCTACATAGTGTTCTATACTGTACTGATTCTGCACAGTAGTCTATACTGTACTGATTCTACATAGTGCTCTCTACTGTACTGATTCTACATAGTGTTCTCTACTGTACTGATTATACATAGTGTTGTATGATGCACATATTCTACATAGTGTTCTATAATGTACTGATACTACATAGTGTTCTATGATCTACTTTTTCTACATAATGTTCTATGTTGTACTGATTCTACATAGTGTTCTATACTGTACTGAATCTACATAGTGTTCTATGTGGTACTGATTCTACATAGTGTTCTATGTTGTACTGATACTACATAGTGTTCTATACAGTACAGATTATACATAGTGTTCTATGTTGTACTGATTCTACATAGTGTTCTATACTGTACTGATTCTACATAGTGTTCTATACTGTAATGATTCTACATAGTTTTCTATATTGTACTGATTCTACATAGTGTTCTATGTTGTACTGATTCTACATAGTGCTCTCTACTGTACTGATTCTACATAGTGTTCTATGTTTTGTTGATTCTACATAGTGTTCTATGTTGTGCTGATTCTTCATAGTGTTCTATGTTGTACTGATTCTACATAGTGTTCTATGATGTACTGATTCTACATAGTGTTCTATGTTGTACTGATTCTACATAGTGTTCTATACTGTACTAATTCTACATAGTGTTCTATGTTATATTGATTCTACATAGTGTTCAATGTTTTAGTGATTCTACATAGTGTTCTATGTTGTACTGATTCTACATAGTGTTCTATGTTGTACTGCATTTACATAGTGTTCTATACTGTACTAATTCTACATAGTGTTCTATGTTGTATTGATTCTACATAGTGTTCTATACTGTACTGATTCTACATAGTGTTCTATGTTGTACTGATTCTACATAGTAGTCTATACTGTACTGATTCTACATAGTGTTCTCTACTGTACTGATTCTACATAGTGTTCTCTACTGTACTGATTATACATAGTGTTCTATGATGCACATATTCTACATAGTGTTCTATAATGTACTGATTCTACATAGTGTTCTATACTGTACTCATTCTACATAGTGTTCTATACTGTACTGATTCTAAATAGTGTTCTATGATGTACTGATTATACATAATGTTCTATGTCATACTGATTCTACATAGTGTTCTATACTGTACTGATTCTACATAGTGTTCTCTGTTGTACTGATTCTACATAGTGTTCTATGTTGTATTGATTCTACATAGTGATCTATGTTGTGCTGATTCTAAATAGTGTTCTATGTTGTACTGAATCTACATAGTGTTCTATAGTGTACTGATTCTATATAGTGTTCTATGTTGTGTTGATTCTACATAGTGTTCAATGTTTTAGTGATTCTACATAGTGGTCTATACTGTACTGATTATACATAGTGTTCTATATTGTACTGATCCTACATAGTGTTCTATACTGTACTGATTCTACATAGTGTTCTATGTTGTACTGATTATACATAGTGTTCTATACTGTACTGATTCTACATAGTGTTCTATGCTGTGCTGATTCTACATAGTGTTCTATGTTGTACTGATTCTACATAGTGTTCTATGTTGTACTGATTCTACATAGTGTTCTATGTTGTGTTGATTCTACATAGTGTTCAATGTTTTAGTGATTCTACTTAATGGTCTATACTGTACTGATTATACATAGTGTTCTATGTTGTATTGATTCTACATAGTGTTCTATACTGTACTGATTCTACATAGTGTTCTATGTTATACTGATTCTACATAGTGTTCTCTGTTGTACTGATTCTACGTAATGTTCTATGTTGACTTGATTCTACATGGTGTTCTATGTTGTACTGATTCTACATATTGTTCTATGTTGTACTGATTCTAAATGGTGTTCTATACTTACTGATTCTACATAGTGTTCTATATTGTACTGATTCTGCATAGTAGTCTATACTGTACTGATTCTACATAGTGTTCTATGTTGTATTGATTCTACATAATGTTCTATGTTGTGCTGATTCTAAATAGTGTCCTATGTTGTACTGATTCTGCATAGAGTTCTATACTGTACTGATTCTGCATAGTGTTCTATGTTGTACTGATTCTACATAGTGCTCTCTACTGTACTGATTCTACATAGTGTTCTATTATCTACTTTTTCTACATAATGTTCTATGTTGTACTGATTCTACATAGTGTTCTATACTGTACTGAATCTACATAGTGTTCTATGTGGTACTGATTCTACATAGTGTTCTATGTTGTACTGATACTACATAGTGTTCTATACAGTACTGATTATACATAGTGTTCTATGTTGTACTGATTGTACATAGTGTTCTATAATGCACAGATTCTACATAGTGTTCTATGTTGTGCTGATTCTACATAGTGTTCTATACTGTACTGATTCTACATAGTGTTCTATACTGTAATGATTCTACATAGTTTTCTATATTGTACTGATTCTACATAGTGTTCTATGTTGTACTGATTCTACATAGTGCTCTCTACTGTACTGATTTTACATAGTGTTCTATGTTTTGTTGATTCTACATAGTGTTCTATGTTGTGCTGATTCTACATAGTGTTCTATGTTGTACTGATTCTACATAGTGTTCTATACTGTACTGATTCTACATAGTATTCTATACTGTACTGATTCTACATAGTGTTCTATGATGTACTGATTCTACATAGTGTTCTATGTTGTACTGATTCTACATAGTGTTCCATACTGTACTAATTCTACATAGTGTTCTATGTTATATTGATACTACATAGTGTTCTATGCTGTGCTGATTCTACATAGTGTTCTATGTTGTACTGATTCTACATAGTGTTCTATGTTGTACTGCATTTACATAGTGTTCTATGTTGTGCTGATTCTAATTAGTGTTCTATGTTGTACTGATTCTACATAGTGTTCTATAGTGTAGTGATTCTACATAGTGTTCTATGTTGTACTGATTCTACATAGTGTTCTATAGTGTACTGATTCTACATAGTGTTCTATGTTGTGTTGATTCTACATAGTGTTCAATGTTTTAGTGATTCTACATAGTGGTCTATACTGTACAGATTATACATAGTGTTCTATGTTGTACTGATTCTACATAGTGTTCTATACTGTACTGATTCTACATAGTGTTCTATACTTACTGATTCTACATAGTGTTCTATATTGTACTGATTCTACATAGTGTTCTATACTGTAGTGATTCTACATAGTGTTCTATACTGTACTGATTCTGCATAGTAGTGTATACTGTACTGATTCTACATAGTGTTCTCTACTGTACTCTATTCTACATAGTGTTCTCTACTGTACTGATTCTACATAGTGTTCTATGATGCACATATTCTACATAATGTTCTATAATGTACTGATTCTACATAGTATTCTATACTGTACTGATTCTACATAGTGTTCTATGATGTACTGATTCTACATAGTGTTCTATACTGTACTGATTCTACATAGTGTTCTATGCTGTGCTGATTCTACATAGTGTTCTATGTTGTCCTGATTCTACATAGTGTTCTATGTTGTACTGATTCTACATAGTGTTCTATGTTGTACTGATTCTACATAGTGTTCTATGTTGTACTGATTCTACATAGTGTTCTATGTTGTACTGATTCTACATAGTGTTCTATTTTGTACTGATTCTATATAGTGTTCTCTACTGTACTGATTCTACATAGTGTTCTATGATGCACATATTCTACATAGTGTTCTATGGTGTAGTGATTTTACATAGTGTTCTATAGTGTTCTGATCCTACATAGTGTTCTATACTGTACTGATTCTACATAGTGTTCTATGTTGTACTGATTCTACATAGTGTTCTATACTGTACTGATTCTGCATAATGTTCTATGTTGTTCTGATTCTACATAGTGTTCTATACTGTACTGAATCTACATAGTGTTCTATACTGTACTGAATCTACATAGTGTTCTATGTTGTACTGATTCTACATAGTGTTCTATACTGTACTGAATCTACATAGTGTTCTATGCTGTACTGATTCTACATAGTGCTCTCTACTGTACTGATTCTACATAGTGTTATATACTGTACTGATTCTACATAGTATTCTCTACTGTACTGATTCTACATAGTGTTCTCTACTCTACTCTATTCTACATAGTGTTCTCTACTGTACTGATTCTACATAGTGTTCTATGATGCACATATTCTACATAATGTTCTATAATGTACTGATTCTACATAGTATTCTATACTGTACTGATTCTACATAGTGTTCTATGATGTACTGATTCTACATAGTGTTCTATACTGTACTGATTCTACATAGTGTTCTATGCTGTGCTGATTCTACATAGTGTTCTATGTTGTCCTGATTCTACATAGTGTTCTATGTTGTACTGATTCTACATAGTGTTCTATGTTGTACTGATTCTACATAGTGTTCTATAGTGTACTGATTCTACATAGTGTTCTATGTTGTGTTGATTCTACATAGTGCTTAATGTTTTAGTGTTTCTACATAGTGGTCTATACTGTACTGATTATACATAGTGTTCTATATTGTACTGATTCTACATAGTGTTCTATACTGTACTGATTCTACATAGTGTTCTATACTGTACCGATCATACATAGTGTTCTATGTTGTTCTGATTCTACGTAATGTTCGATGTTGAGTTGATTCTACGTGGTGTTCTATGTTGTACTGATACTACATATTGTTCTATGTTGTACTGATTCTACATAGTGTTCTATGTTGTACTGATTCTACATAGTGTTCTATGTTGTACTGATTCTACATAGTGTTCTCTACTGTACTGATTCTACATAGAGTTCTATGATGCACATATTCTACATAGTGTTCTATGTTGTACTGATTCTACATAGTGTTCTATACTGTACTGATTCTGCATAGTGTTCTATGTTGTACTGATTCTACATAGTGTTCTATGTTTTATTGATTCTACATAGTGTTCTATGTTGTGCTGATACTAATTAGTGTTCTATGTTGTACTGATTCTACATAGTGTTCTATACTGTAGTGATTCTACATAGTGTTCTATACTGTACTGATTCTGCATAGTAGCGTATACTGTACTGATTCTACATAGTGTTCTCTACTGTAGTGATTCTACACAGTCTTCTATACTGTATTGATTATACATAGTGTTCTATGTTGTTCTGATTCTACGTAATGTTCGATGTTGAGTTGATTCTACGTGGTGTTCTGTGTTGTACTGATACTACATATTGTTCTATGTTGTACTGATTCTACATAGTGTTCTCTACTGTACTGATTCTACATAGATTTCTATGATGCACATATTCTACATAGTGTTCTATGTTGTACTGATTCTACATAGTGTTCTATACTGTACTGATTCTGCATAGTGTTCTATGTTGTACTGATTCTACATAGTGATCTCTACTGTACTGATTCTACATAGTCTTCTATTATCTACTTTTTCTACATAATGTTCTATGTTGTACTGATTCTACATAGTGTTCTATACTGTACTGAATCTACATAGTGTTCTATGTTGTACTGATTCTACATAGTGTTCTATGTTGTACTGATTTTACATAGTGTTCTATACAGTACTGATTATACGTAGTGTTCTATGTTGTATTGATTCTACATAGTGTTCTATGTAGTGCTGATTCTACATAGTGTTCTATGTTTACTGATTCTACAAAGTGCTCTATACTGTACTGATTCTACATAGTGTTCTTTGGTGTAGTGATTTTACATAGTGTTCTATAGTGTTCTGATCCTACATAGTGTTCTATACTGTACTGATTCTACATAGTGTTCTATGTTGTACTGATTCTACATAGTGTTCTATACTGTACTGATTCTGCATAATGTTCTATGTTGTGCTGATTCTACATAGTATTCTATACTGTACTGAATCTACATAGTGTTCTATACTGTACTGAATCTACATAGTGTTCTATGTTGTACTGATTCTACATAGTGTTCTATACTGTACTGAATCTACATAGTGTTCTATGCTGTGCTGATTCTACATAGTGCTCTCTACTGTACTGATTCTACATAGTGTTATATACTGTACTGATTCTACATAGTATTCTCTACTGTACTGATTCTACACAGTGTTCAATGTTTTAGTGATTCTACATAGTGGTCTATACTGTACTGATTATACATAGTGTTCTATATTGTACTGATTCTACATAGTGTTCTATACTGTACTGATTCTACATAGTGTTCTATGTTTTACTAATTATACATAGTGTTCTATGTTGAACTGATTCTACATAGTGTTCTATACTGTACTGATTCTGCATAGTAGTCTATACTGTACTGATTCTACATAGTGTTCTGTGTTGTATTAATTCTACATAGTGTTCTATACTGTACTGATTCTACATAGTGTTCTATGTTGTATTGATTCTACATAGTGTTCTATGTTGTGCTTATTCTAAATATTGTTCTATGTTGTACTGATTCTACATAGTGTTCTATAGTGTACTGATTCTATATAGTGTTCTATGTTGTGTTGATTCTACATAGTGTTCAATGTTTTAGTGATTCTACATAGTGGTCTATACTGTACTGATTATACATAGTGTTCTATTTTGTACTGATCCTACATAGTGTTCTATACTGTACTGATTCTACATAGTGTTCTATGTTGTACTGATTCTACATAGTGTTCTATGTTGTACTGATTCTACATAGTGTTCTATGTTGTACTGATTCTACATAGTGTTCTATGTTGTACTGATTCTACATAGTGTTCTATTTTGTACTGATTCTATATAGTGTTCTCTACTGTACTGATTCTACATAGTGTTCTATGGTGCACATATTCTACATAGTGTTCTATGTCGTACTGATTTTACATAGTGTTCTATACAGTACTGATTATACGTAGTGTTCTCTGTTGTATTGATTCTACATAGTGTTCTATGTCGTGCTGATTCTACATAGTGTTTTATGTTTACTGATTCTACATAATGCTCTATACTGTACTGATTCTACATAGTGTTCTATGGTGTAGTGATTTTACATAGTGTTCTATAGTGTTCTGATCCTACATAATGTTCTATACTGTACTGATTCTACATAGTGTTCTATGTTGTACTGATTCTACATAGTGTTCTATACTGTACTGATTCTGCATAATGTTCTATGTTGTGCTGATTCTACATAGTGTTCTATACTGTACTGAATCTACATAGTGTTCTATACTGTACTGAATCTACATAGTGTTCTATGTTGTACTGATTCTACATAGTGTTCTATACTGTACTGAATCTACATAGTGTTCTATGCTGTACTGATTCTACATAGTGCTCTCTACTGTACTGATTCTACATAGTGTTATATACTGTACTGATTCTACATAGTATTCTCTACTGTACTGATTCTACATAGTGTTCTCTACTCTACTCTATTCTACATAGTGTTCTCTACTGTACTGATTCTACATAGTGTTCTATGATGCACATATTCTACATAATGTTCTATAATGTACTGATTCTACATAGTATTCTATACTGTACTGATTCTACATAGTGTTCTATGATGTACTGATTCTACATAGTGTTCTATACTGTACTGATTATACATAGTGTTCTATGCTGTGCTGATTCTACATAGTGTTCTATGTTGTCCTGATTCTACATAGTGTTCTATGTTGTACTGATTCTACATAGTGTTCTATGTTGTACTGATTCTACATAGTGTTCTATAGTGTACTGATTCTACATAGTGTTCTATGTTGTGTTGATTCTACATAGTGCTTAATGTTTTAGTGTTTCTACATAGTGGTCTATACTGTACTGATTATACATAGTGTTCTATATTGTACTGATTCTACATAGTGTTCTATACTGTACTGATTCTACATAGTGTTCTATACTGTACCGATCATACATAGTGTTCTATGTTGTTCTGATTCTACGTAATGTTCGATGTTGAGTTGATTCTACGTGGTGTTCTATGTTGTACTGATGCTACATATTGTTCTATGTTGTACTGATTCTACATAGTGTTCTATGTTGTACTGATTCTACATAGTGTTCTATGTTGTACTGATTCTACATAGTGTTCTCTACTGTACTGATTCTACATAGAGTTCTATGATGCACATATTCTACATAGTGTTCTATGTTGTACTGATTCTACATAGTGTTCTATACTGTACTGATTCTGCATAGTGTTCTATGTTGTACTGATTCTACATAGTGTTCTATGTTTTATTGATTCTACATAGTGTTCTATGTTGTGCTGATACTAATTAGTGTTCTATGTTGTACTGATTCTACATAGTGTTCTATACTGTAGTGATTCTACATAGTGTTCTATACTGTACTGATTCTGCATAGTAGCGTATACTGTACTGATTCTACATAGTGTTCTCTACTGTAGTGATTCTACACAGTCTTCTATATGTGTTGATTATACATAGTGTTCTATGTTGTACTGATTCTACATAGTGTTCTATGTTGTACTGATTTTACATAGTGTTCTATACAGTACTGATTATACGTAGTGTTCTATGTTGTATTGATTCTACATAGTGTTCTATGTAGTGCTGATTCTACATAGTGTTCTATGTTTACTGATTCTACAAAGTGCTCTATACTGTACTGATTCTACATAGTGTTCTTTGGTGTAGTGATTTTACATAGTGTTCTATAGTGTTCTGATCCTACATAGTGTTCTATACTGTACTGATTCTACATAGTGTTCTATGTTGTACTGATTCTACATAGTGTTCTATACTGTACTGATTCTGCATAATGTTCTATGTTGTGCTGATTCTACATAGTATTCTATACTGTACTGAATCTACATAGTGTTCTATACTGTACTGAATCTACATAGTGTTCTATGTTGTACTGATTCTACATAGTGTTCTATACTGTACTGAATCTACATAGTGTTCTATGCTGTGCTGATTCTACATAGTGCTCTCTACTGTACTGATTCTACATAGTGTTATATACTGTACTGATTCTACATAGTATTCTCTACTGTACTGATTCTACACAGTGTTCAATGTTTTAGTGATTCTACATAGTGTTCTATAGTGTACTGATTCTACATAGTGTTCTATGTTGTGTTGATTCTACATAGTGCTTAATGTTTTAGTGTTTCTACATAGTGGTCTATACTGTACTGATTATACATAGTGTTCTATATTGTACTGATTCTACATAGTGTTCTATACTGTACTGATTCTACATAGTGTTCTATACTGTACCGATCATACATAGTGTTCTATGTTGTTCTGATTCTACGTAATGTTCGATGTTGAGTTGATTCTACGTGGTGTTCTGTGTTGTACTGATACTACATATTGTTCTATGTTGTACTGATTCTACATAGTGTTCTCTACTGTACTGATTCTACATAGATTTCTATGATGCACATATTCTACATAGTGTTCTATGTTGTACTGATTCTACATAGTGTTCTATACTGTACTGATTCTGCATAGTGTTCTATGTTGTACTGATTCTACATAGTGCTCTCTACTGTACTGATTCTACATAGTCTTCTATTATCTACTTTTTCTACATAATGTTCTATGTTGTACTGATTCTACATATTGTTCTATACTGTACTGAATCTACATAGTGTTCTATGTTGTACTGATTCTACATAGTGTTCTATGTTGTACTGATTTTACATAGTGTTCTATACAGTACTGATTATACGTAGTGTTCTATGTTGTATTGATTCTACATAGTGTTCTATGTAGTGCTGATTCTACATAGTGTTCTATGTTTACTGATTCTACAAAGTGCTCTATACTGTACTGATTCTACATAGTGTTCTTTGGTGTAGTGATTTTACATAGTGTTCTATAGTGTTCTGATCCTACATAGTGTTCTATATTGTACTGATTCTACATAGTGTTCTATACTGTACTGATTCTACATAGTGTTCTATGTTGTACTGATTCTACATAGTGTTCTATACTGTACTGATTCTGCATAATGTTCTATGTTGTGCTGATTCTACATAGTATTCTATACTGTACTGAATCTACATAGTGTTCTATACTGTACTGAATCTACATAGTGTTCTATGTTGTACTGATTCTACATAGTGTTCTATACTGTACTGAATCTACATAGTGTTCTATGCTGTGCTGATTCTACATAGTGCTCTCTACTGTACTGATTCTACATAGTGTTATATACTGTACTGAGTCTACATAGTATTCTCTACTGTACTGATTCTACATAGTGTTCTATACTGTGCTGATTCTACATAGTGTTCTATGTTGTATTGATTCTACATAGTGTTCTATGTTGTGCTTATTCTAAATAGTGTTTTATGTTGTACTGATTCTATATAGTATTCTATAGTGTACTGAATCTACATAGTGTTCTATGTTGTGTTGATTCTACACAGTGTTCAATGTTTTAGTGATTCTACATAGTGGTCTATACTGTACTGATTATACATAGTGTTCTATATTGTACTGATTCTATATAGTGTTCTATACTGTACTGATTCTACATAGTGTTCTATGTTTTACTAATTATACATAGTGTTCTATGTTGAACTGATTCTACATAGTGTTCTATACTGTACTGATTCTGCATAGTAGTCTATACTGTACTGATTCTACATAGTGTTCTGTGTTGTATTAATTCTACATAGTGTTCTATACTGTACTGATTCTACATAGTGTTCTATGTTGTATTGATTCTACATAGTGTTCTATGTTGTGCTTATTCTAAATAGTGTTCTATGTTGTACTGATTCTACATAGTGTTCTATAGTGTACTGATTCTATATAGTGTTCTATGTTGTGTTGATTCTACATAGTGTTCAATGTTTTAGTGATTCTACATAGTGGTCTATACTGTACTGATTATACATAGTGTTCTATATTGTACTGATCCTACATAGTGTTCTATACTGTACTGATTCTACATAGTGTTCTATGTTGTACTGATTATACATAGTGTTCTATGTTGTACTGATTCTGCATAGTGTTCTATGTTGTACTGATTCTACATAGTGTTCTATAGTGTACTGGTTCTACATAGTGTTCTATGTTGTGTTGATTCTACATAGTGTTCAATGTTTTAGTGATTCTACATAGTGGTCTATACTGTACTTATTATACATAGTGTTCTATATTGTACTGATTCTGCATAGTAGTCTATACTGTACTGATTCTACATAGTGTTCTCTGTTGTACTGATTCTACATAGTGTTCTATACTGTACTGATTCTACATAGTGTTCTATGCTGTGCCGATTCTACATAGTGTTCTATGTTGTACTGATTCTACATAGTGTTCTATGTCGTACTGATTCTACATAGTGTTCTATGTTGTACTGATTCTACATAGTGTTCTATAGTGTCCTGATTCTACATAGTGTTCTATGTTGTGTTGATTCTACATAGTGTTCAATGTTTTAGTGATTCTACATAGTGGTCTATACTGTACTGATTATACATAGTGTTCTATATTGTACTGATTCTATATAGTGTTCTATACTGTACTGATTCTACATAGTGTTCTATACTGTACTGATTCTACATAGTGTTCTATGTTGTACTGATTCTACGTAATGTTCTATGTTGAGTTGAATCTACATGGTGTTCTATGTTGTATTGATTCTACATATTGTTCTATGTTGTACTGATTCTACATAGTGTTCTATGTTGTACTGATTCTACATAGTTTTCTCTACTGTACTGATTCTTCATAGTGTTCTATGACGCACATATTCTACATAGTGTTCTATGTTGTACTGATTCTACATAGTGTTCTATACTGTACTGATTCTACATAGTGTTCTATGTTGTACTGATTTTACATAGTGTTCTATAGTGTACTGATTCTAAATAGTGTTCTATACTGTACTGATTCTACATAGTGTTCTATACTTACTGATTCTACATAGTGTTCTATATTCTACTGATTCTACATAATGTTCTATACTGTAGTGATTCTACATAGTGTTCTATACTGTACTGATTCTGCATAGTAGTCTATACTGTACTGATTCTACATAGTGTTCTCTACTGTACTGATTCTACATAGTGTTCTCTACTGTACTGATTCTACATAGTGTTATATGATGTACTGATTATACATAATGTTCTATGTTGTACTGATTCTACATAGTGTTCTATGATGCACATATTCTGTACTGATTCTGCATAGTGTTCTGTACTTACTGATTCTCCATAGTGTTCTATACTTACTGATTCTACATAGTGTTCTATACTTACTGATTCTACATAGTGTTCTATATTGTACTGATTCTAAATAGTGTTCTATACTGTAGTGATTCTGCATAGTAGTCTATACTGTACTGATTCTACATAGTGATCTTTACTTTACTGATTCTACATAGTGTTCTATAACGTACTGATTCTACATAGTGTTCTATACTGTACTGATTCTACATAGTGTTCTATACTGTACTGATTCTACATAGTGTTATATGATGTACTGATTATACATAATTTTCTATGTTGTACTGATTATACATAGTGTTCTATACTGTACTGATTCTACATAGTGTTCTATGTTGTACTGATTCTACATAGTGTTCTATGTTGTATTGATTCTACATAGTGTTCTATGTTGTGTTGATTCTACATAGTGTTCAATATTTTAGTGATTCTACATAGTGGTCTATACAGTACTGATTATACATAGTGTTCTATATTGTACTGATTCTACATAGTGTTCTATGTTGTACTTATTCTACATAGTGTTCTATGTTGAACTGATTCTACATAGAGTTCTATACTGTACTGATTCTACATAGTGTTCTGTGTTTTACTAATTATGCATAGTGTTCTATGTTGAACTGATTCTACATAGTGTTCTATACTGTACTGATTCTGCATAGTAGTCTATAATGTACTGATTCTACATAGTGTTCTCTGTTGTATTAATTCTACATAGTGTTCTATACTGTACTGATTCTACATAGTGTTCTATGCTGTGCTGATTCTACATAGTGTTCTATGTTGTACTGATTCTACATAGTGTTCTATGTTGTACTGATTCGACATAGTGTTCTATGTTTTACTGATTCTACATAGTGTTCTATAGTGTACTAATTCTACATAGTGTTCTATGTTGTGTTGATTCTACATAGTGTTCAATGTTTTAGTGATTCTACATAGTGGTCTATACTGTACTGATTATACATAGTGTTCTATATTGTACTGATTCTATATAGTGTTATATACTGTACTGATTCTACATAGTGTTCTATACTGTACTGATTCTACATAGTGTTCTATGTTGAACTGATTCTACGTAATGTTCTATGTTGTGTTGAATCTAAATGGTGTTCTATGTTGTACTGATTCTACATATTGTTCTATGTTGTACTGATTCTACATAGTGTTCTATGTTGTACTGATTCTACATAGTGTTCTATGTTGTACTGATTCTACATAGTGTTCTATGTTGTACTGATTCTATATAGTGTTCTCTACTGTACTGATTCTACATAGTGTTCTATGATGCACATATTCTACATAGTGTTCTATGTTGTACTGATGCTACATAGTGTTCTATACTGTACCGATTCTACATAGTGTTCTATGTTGTACTGATTTTACATAGTGTTCTATAGTGTACTGATTCTAAATAGTGTCATATACTGTACTGATTCTACATAGTGTTCTATACTTACTGATTCTACATAGTGTTCTATATTGTACTGATTCTACATAGTGTTCTATACTGTAGTGATTCTACATAGTGTTCTACACTGTACTGATTCTGCATAGTAGTCTAAACTGTACTGTTTCTACATAGTGTTCTCTACTTTACTGATTCTACATAGTGTTCTATGATGCACATATTCTACATAGTTTTCTATAATGTACTGATTCTACATCGTGTTCTATACTGTACTGATTCTACATAGTGTTCTATACTGTACTGATTCTACATAGTGTTATATGTTGTACTGATTATACATAAAGTTCTATGTTGTACTGATTCTACATAGTGTTCTATAGTGTACTGATTCTACATAGTGTTCTATGTTGTACTGATTCTACATAGTGTTCTATGTTGTATTGATTCTACATAGTGTTCTATGTTGTGCTGATTCTAAATAGTGTTCTATGTTGTACTGATTCTAGATAGTGTTCTATAGTGTAGTGATTCTACATTGTGTTCTATGTTGTGTTGATACTACATAGTGTTCAATGTTTTAGTGATTCTACATAGTGGTCTATACTGTATTGATTATACATAGTGTTCTATTTTGTACTGATACTACATAGTGTTCTATACTGTACTGATTCTGCATAGTAGTCTATACTGTACTGATTATACATAGTATTCTATGTTGTACTGATACTACATAGTGTTCTATACTGTACTGATTCTGCATAGTAGTCTATACTGTACTGATTCTACATAGTGTTCTATGTTGTACTGATTCTACATAGTGTTCTATATTGTACTGATTCTAAATAGTGTTCTATACTGTAGTGATTCTACATAGTGTTCTATACTGTAATGATTCTGGATAGTAGACTATACTGTACTGATTATACATAGTGTTCTATATTGTACTGATTCTATATAGTGTTATATACTGTACTGATTCTACACAGTGTTCTATACTGTACTGATTCTACATAGTGTTCTACGTTGAACTGATTCTACGTAATGTTCTATGTTGTGTTGAATCTAAATGGTGTTCTATGTTGTACTGATTCTACATATTGTTCTATGTTGTACTGATTCTACATAGTGTTCTATGTTGTACTGATTCTAAATAGTGTTCTATGTTGTACTGATTCTATATAGTGTTCTATGTTGTACTGATTCTATATAGTGTTCTCTACTGTACTGATTCTACATAGTGTTCTATGATGCACATATTCTACATAGTGTTCTATGTTGTACTGATTCTACATAGTGTTCTATACTGTACCGATTCTACATAGTGTTCTATGTTGTACTGATTCTACATAGTGTTCTATACTTACTGATTCTACATAGTGTTCTATATTGTACTGATTCTATATAGTGTTATATACTGTAGTGATTCTACATAGTGTTCTACACTGTACTGATTCTGCATAGTAGTCTAAACTGTATTGTTTCTACATAGTGTTCTCTACTGTACTGATTCTACATAGTGTTCTATGATGCACATATTCTACATAGTGTTCTATAATGTGCTGATTCTACATCGTGTTCTATACTGTACTGATTCTACATAGTGTTCTATACTGTACTGATTCTACATAGTGTTATATGTTGTACTGATTATACATAAAGTTCTATCTTGTACTGATTCTACATAGTGTTCTATAGTGTACTGATTCTACATAGTGTTCTATGTTGTACTGATTCTACATAGTGTTCTATGTTGTATTGATTCTACATAGTGTTCTATGTTGTGCTGATTCTAAATAGTGTTCTATGTTGTACTGATTCTACATAGTGTTCTATAGTGTAGTGATTCTACATTGTGTTCTATGTTGTGTTGATTCTACATAGTGTTCAATGTTTTAGTGATTCTTCATTGTGGTCTATACTGTACTGATACTACATAGTGTTCTATACTGTACTGATTCTGCATAGTAGTCTATACTGTACTGATTCTACATAGTGTTCTATGTTGTACTGATTCTACATAGTGTTCTATACTGTACTGATTCTACATAGTGTTCTATACTTACTGATTCTACATAGTGTTCTATATTGTACTGATTCTAAATAGTGTTCTATACTGTAGTGATTCTACATAGTGTTCTATACTGTAATGATTCTGGATAGTAGTCTATACTGTACTGATTCTGCATAGTGTTCTCTACTGTACTGATTCTACATAGTGTTCTATGATGCACATATTCTACATAGTGTTCTATAACGTACTGATTCCACATAGTGTTGTATAGTGTACTGATTCTACATAGTGTTCTATACTGTACTGATACTACATAGTGTTCTATACTGTACTGATTCTACATAGTTTTCTATACTGTACTGATTCTATATAGTGTTCTATAGTGTTCTGATTCTACATAGTGTTCTATACTGTACTGATTCTACATAGTGTTCTATACTGTACTGATTCTGCATAATGTTCTATCTTTTACTGATTCTACATAGTGTTCTATACTGTACTGAATCTACATAGTGTTCTATGTTGTACTGATTCTACATAGTGTTCTATACTGTACTGATTCTACATAGTGTTCTATGTTGTACTGATTCTACATAGTGTTCTATACTGTACTGATTCTGCATAATGTTCTATGTTGTACTGATTTTACATAGTGTTCTATACTGTACTGAATCTACATAGTGTTCTATGTTGTACTGATTCTACATAGTGTTCTATACTGTACTGAATCTACATAGTGTTCTATGCTGTACTGATTCTACGTAGTGCTCTCTACTGTACTGATTCTACATAGTGTTATATACTGAACTGATTCTACATAGTGCTCTCTACTGTACTGATTCTACATAGTGTTCTATATTGTACTGATTCTAAATAGTGTTCTATACTGTAGTGATTCTACATAGTGTTCTATGATGCACATATTCTACATAGTGTTCTATAACGTACTGATTCTACATAGTGTTCTATAGTGTACTGATTCTACATAGTGTTCTATACTGTACTGCTACTACATAGTGTTCTATACTGTACTGATTCTACATAGTGTTCTATACTGTACTGATTCTATATAGTGTTCTATATTGTTCTGATTCTACATAGTGTTCTATACTGTACTGATTCTACATAGTGTTCTATACTGTACTGATTCTACATAGTGTTCTATACTGTACTGATTCTGCATAATGTTCTATCTTGTACTGATTCTACATAGTGTTCTATACTGTACTGAATCTACATAGTGTTCTATGTTGTACTGATTCTACATAGTGTTCTATACTGTACTGATTCTACATAGTGTTCTATGTTGTACTGATTCTACATAGTGTTCTATACTGTACTGATTCTGCATAATGTTCTATGTTGTACTGATTTTACATAGTGTTCTATACTGTACTGAATCTACATAGTGTTCTATGTTGTACTGATTCTACATAGTGTTCTATACTGTACTGAATCTACATAGTGTTCTATGCTGTACTGATTCTACATAGTGCTCTCTACTGTACTGATTCTACATAGTGTTATATACTGAACTGATTCTACATAGTGCTCTCTACTGTTCTGATTCTACATAGTGTTCTGTGTGGTACTGGTTCTATATAGTGTTCTATACTGTACTGATTCTGCATAGTAGTCTATACTGTACTGATTCTACATAGTGTTCTATACTGTACTGATTCTACATAGTGTTATATGATGTACTGATTATAAATAATGTTCTATGTTGTACTGATTCTACATAGTGTTCTATAGTGTACTGATTCTACATAGTGTTCTATGTTGTACTGATTCTACATATTGTTCTATACTGTACTGAATCTACATAGTGTTCTATGTTGTACTGATTCTACATAGTGTTCTATACTGTACTGATTCTACATAGTGTTATATGATGTACTGATTATAAATAATGTTCTATGTTGTACTGATTCTACATAGTGTTCTATGATGCACATATTCTACATAGTGTTCTATATTGTACTGATTCTAAATAGTGTTCTATACTGTAGTGATTCTACATAGTGTTCTATACTGTAATGATTCTGGATAGTAGTCTATACTGTACTGATTCTACATAGTGTTCTCTACTGTACTGATTCTACATAGTGTTCTATGATGCACATATTCTACATAGTGTTCTATAACGTACTGATTCTACATAGTGTTCTATACTGTACTGATTCTACATAGTGTTCTATACTGTACTGATACTACATAGTGTTATATGTTGTACCGATTATACATAATGTTCTATGTTGTACTGATTCTACATAGTGTGTACTATACTGTACTGATTCTACATAGTGTTCTATGTTGTACTGATTCTACATAGTGTTCTATGTTGTATTGATTCTACATAGTGTTCTATGTTGTGTTGATTCTACATAGGGTTCAATGTTTTAGTGATTCTACATAGTGGTTTATACTGTACTGATTATACATAGTGTTCTATGTTGTACTGATTCTACATAGTGTTCTATACTGAACTGATTCTGCATAGTAGTCTATACTGTACTGATTCTACATAGTGTTCTATGTTGTACTGATTCTACATAGTGTTCTATACTGTACTGATTCTACATAGTGTTCTATGCTGTGCTGATTCTACATAGTGTTCTATGTTGTACTGATTCTACATAGTGTTCTATGTTGTACTGATTCTAAATAGTGTTCTATGTTGTACTGATTCTACATAGTGTTCTATAGTGTACTGATTCTACATAGTGTTCTATGTTGTGTTGATTCTACATAGTGTTCAATGTTTTAGTAATTCTACATAGTGGTCTATACTGTACTGATTCTACATAGTGTTCTATACTGTACTGATTCTACATAGTGTTCTATGTTGTACTGATTCTACGTAATGTTCTATGTTGTACTGATTTTACATACTGCTCTCTACTGTACTGATTCTACATAGTCTTCTATGATCTACTTTTTCTACATAATGTTCTATGTTGTACTGATTCTGCATAGTGTTCTATACTGTACTGAATCTACATAGTGTTCTATGTTGTACTGATTCTACATAGTGTTCTATGTTGTACTGATTTTACATAGTGTTCTATACAGTACTGATTATACATAGTGTTCTATGTTGTACTGATTCTACATAGTGTTATATACTGTACTGATTCTACATAGTGTACTCTACTGTACTGATTCTACATAGTGTTCTATGATGCACAGATTCTACATAGTGTTCTATGTTGTACTGATTCTATATAGTGTTCTATACTGTACTGATTCTACATAGTGTTATATACTGTACTGATTCTACATAATGTTCTATACTGTACTGAACCTACATAGTGTTCTATACTGTACTGATTCTACATAGTGTTCTATGTTGTACTGATTCTACATAGTGTTCTATACAGTACTGATTCTACATAGTGGTCTATGTTGTACTCATTCTACATAGTGTTCTATGTTGTATTGGTTCTACATAGTTTTCTACTTTGTGCTGATTCTACATAGTGTTCTATGTTGTACTGATTCTACATAGTGTTCTATGTTGTATTGATTCTACATAGTGTTCTATGTTGTACTGATTTTACATAGTGTTCTATAGTGTTCTATACTGTACTGATTCTACATAGTGTTCTATACTGTACTGATTCTATATAGTGTTCTATAGTGTTCTGATTCTACATAGTGTTCTATACTGTACTGATTCTACATAGTGTTCTATGTTGTACTGATTCTACATAGTGTTCTATACTGTACTGATTCTGCATAATGTTCTATGTTGTACTGATTTTACATAGTGTTCTATACTGTACTGAATCTACATAGTGTTCTATGTTGTACTGATTCTACATAGTGTTCTATACTGTACTGAATCTACATAGTGTTCTATGCTGTACTGATTCTACGTAGTGCTCTCTACTGTACTGATTCTACATAGTGTTATATACTGAACTGATTCTACATAGTGCTCTCTACTGTACTGATTCTACATAGTGTTCTATATTGTACTGATTCTAAATAGTGTTCTATACTGTAGTGATTCTACATAGTGTTCTATACTGTAATGATTCTGGATAGTAGTCTATACTGTACTGATTCTGCATAGTGTTCTCTACTGTACTGATTCTACATAGTGTTCTATGATGCACATATTCTACATAGTGTTCTATAACGTACTGATTCTACATAGTGTTCTATAGTGTACTGATTCTACATAGTGTTCTATACTGTACTGCTACTACATAGTGTTCTATACTGTACTGATTCTACATAGTGTTCTATACTGTACTGATTCTATATAGTGTTCTATATTGTTCTGATTCTACATAGTGTTCTATACTGTACTGATTCTGCATAATGTTCTATCTTGTACTGATTCTACATAGTGTTCTATACTGTACTGAATCTACATAGTGTTCTATGTTGTACTGATTCTACATAGTGTTCTATACTGTATTGATTCTACATAGTGTTCTATGTTGTACTGATTCTACATAATGTTCTATACTGTACTGATTCTGCATAATGTTCTATGTTGTACTGATTTTACATAGTGTTCTATACTGTACTGAATCTACATAGTGTTCTATGTTGTACTGATTCTACATAGTGTTCTATGTTGTACTGATTTTACATAGTGTTCTATACAGTACTGATTATACATAGTGATCTATGTTGTACTGATTCTACATAGTGTTATATACTGTACTGATTCTACATAGTGTACTCTACTGTACTGATTCTACATAGTGTACTCTACTGTACTGATTCTACATAGTGTTCTATGATGCACAGATTCTACATAGTGTTCTATGTTGTACTGATTCTATATAGTGTTCTATACTGTACTGATTCTACATAGTGTTATATACTGTACTGATTCTACATAATGTTCTATACTGTACTGAACCTACATAGTGTTCTATACTGTACTGATTCTACATAGTGTTCTATGTTGTACTGATTCTACATAGTGTTCTATACAGTACTGATTCTACATAGTGGTCTATGTTGTACTCATTCTACATAGTGTTCTATGTTGTATTGGTTCTACATAGTTTTCTATGTTGTGCTGATTCTACATAGTGTTCTATGTTGTACTGATTCTACATAGTGCTCTCTACTGTACTGATTCTACATAGTGTTCTATGTTGTATTGATTCTACATAGTGTTCTATGTTGTACTGATTTTACATAGTGTTCTATAGTGTTCTGATCCTACATAGTGTTCTATACTGTACTGATTCTACATAGTGTTCTATACTGTACTGATTCTATATAGTGTTCTATAGTGTTCTGATTCTACATAGTGTTCTATACTGTACTGATTCTACATAGTGTTCTATGTTGTACTGATTCTACATAGTGTTCTATACTGTACTGATTCTGCATAATGTTCTATGTTGTACTGATTTTACATAGTGTTCTATACTGTACTGAATCTACATAGTGTTCTATGTTGTACTGATTCTACATAGTGTTCTATACTGTACTGAATCTACATAGTGTTCTATGCTGTACTGATTCTACATAGTGCTCTCTACTGTACTGATTCTACATAGTGTTATATACTGAACTGATTCTACATAGTGCTCTCTATTGTACTGATTCTACATAGTGTTCTATGTTGTACTGGTTCTACATAGTGTTCTATACTGTACTGATTCTGCATAGTAGTCTATACTGTACTGATTCTACATAGTGTTCTATACTGTACTGATTCTACATAGTGTTATATGATGTACTGACTATAAATAATGTTCTATGTTGTATTGATTCTACATAGTGTTCTATACTGTACTGATTCTACATAGTGTTATATACTGTACTGATTCTACATAATGTTCTATACTGTACTGTATCTACATAGTGTTCTATACTATACTGATTCCACATAGTGTTCTATGTTGTACTGATTCTACATAGTGTTCTATACAGTACTGATTCTACATAGTGGTCTATGTTGTACTCATTCTACATAGTGTTCTATGTTGTATTGGTTCTACATAGTTTTCTATGTTGTGCTGATTCTACATAGTGTTCTATGTTGTACTGATTCTACATAGTGATCTCTACTGTACTGATTCTACATAGTGTTCTATGTTGTATTGATTCTACATAGTGTTCTATGTTGTACTGATTTTACATAGTGTTCTATAGTGTTCTGATCCTACATAGTGTTCTATACTGTACTGATTCTACATAGTGTTCTATACTGTACTGATTCTATATAGTGTTCTATAGTGTTCTGATTCTACATAGTGTTCTATACTGTACTGATTCTACATAGTGTTCTATGTTGTACTGATTCTACATAGTGTTCTATACTGTACTGATTCTGCATAATGTTCTATGTTGTACTGATTTTACATAGTGTTCTATACTGTACTGAATCTACATAGTGTTCTATGTTGTACTGATTCTACATAGTGTTCTATACTGTACTGAATCTACATAGTGTTCTATGCTGTACTGATTCTACGTAGTGCTCTCTACTGTACTGATTCTACATAGTGTTATATACTGAACTGATTCTACATAGTGCTCTCTACTGTACTGATTCTACATAGTGTTCTATATTGTACTGATTCTAAATAGTGTTCTATACTGTAGTGATTCTACATAGTGTTCTATACTGTAATGATTCTGGATAGTAGTCTATACTGTACTGATTCTGCATAGTGTTCTCTACTGTACTGATTCTACATAGTGTTCTATGATGCACATATTCTACATAGTGTTCTATAACGTACTGATTCTACATAGTGTTCTATAGTGTACTGATTCTACATAGTGTTCTATACTGTACTGCTACTACATAGTGTTCTATACTGTACTGATTCTACATAGTGTTCTATACTGTACTGATTCTATATAGTGTTCTATATTGTTCTGATTCTACATAGTGTTCTATACTGTACTGATTCTGCATAATGTTCTATCTTGTACTGATTCTACATAGTGTTCTATACTGTACTGAATCTACATAGTGTTCTATGTTGTACTGATTCTACATAGTGTTCTATACTGTATTGATTCTACATAGTGTTCTATGTTGTACTGATTCTACATAATGTTCTATACTGTACTGATTCTGCATAATGTTCTATGTTGTACTGATTTTACATAGTGTTCTATACTGTACTGAATCTACATAGTGTTCTATGTTGTACTGATTCTACATAGTGTTCTATGTTGTACTGATTTTACATAGTGTTCTATACAGTACTGATTATACATAGTGATCTATGTTGTACTGATTCTACATAGTGTTATATACTGTACTGATTCTACATAGTGTACTCTACTGTACTGATTCTACATAGTGTACTCTACTGTACTGATTCTACATAGTGTTCTATGATGCACAGATTCTGCATAGTGTTCTATGTTGTACTGATTCTATATAGTGTTCTATACTGTACTGATTCTACATAGTGTTATATACTGTACTGATTCTACATAATGTTCTATACTGTACTGAACCTACATAGTGTTCTATACTGTACTGATTCTACATAGTGTTCTATGTTGTACTGATTCTACATAGTGTTCTATACAGTACTGATTCTACATAGTGGTCTATGTTGTACTCATTCTACATAGTGTTCTATGTTGTATTGGTTCTACATAGTTTTCTATGTTGTGCTGATTCTACATAGTGTTCTATGTTGTACTGATTCTACATAGTGCTCTCTACTGTACTGATTCTACATAGTGTTCTATGTTGTATTGATTCTACATAGTGTTCTATGTTGTACTGATTTTACATAGTGTTCTATAGTGTTCTGATCCTACATAGTGTTCTATACTGTACTGATTCTACATAGTGTTCTATACTGTACTGATTCTATATAGTGTTCTATAGTGTTCTGATTCTACATAGTGTTCTATACTGTACTGATTCTACATAGTGTTCTATGTTGTACTGATTCTACATAGTGTTCTATACTGTACTGATTCTGCATAATGTTCTATGTTGTACTGATTTTACATAGTGTTCTATACTGTACTGAATCTACATAGTGTTCTATGTTGTACTGATTCTACATAGTGTTCTATACTGTACTGAATCTACATAGTGTTCTATGCTGTACTGATTCTACATAGTGCTCTCTACTGTACTGATTCTACATAGTGTTATATACTGAACTGATTCTACATAGTGCTCTCTATTGTACTGATTCTACATAGTGTTCTATGTTGTACTGGTTCTACATAGTGTTCTATACTGTACTGATTCTGCATAGTAGTCTATACTGTACTGATTCTACATAGTGTTCTATACTGTACTGATTCTACATAGTGTTATATGATGTACTGACTATAAATAATGTTCTATGTTGTATTGATTCTACATAGTGTTCTATACTGTACTGATTCTACATAGTGTTATATACTGTACTGATTCTACATAATGTTCTATACTGTACTGTATCTACATAGTGTTCTATACTGTACTGATTCCACATAGTGTTCTATGTTGTACTGATTCTACATAGTGTTCTATACAGTACTGATTCTACATAGTGGTCTATGTTGTACTCATTCTACATAGTGTTCTATGTTGTATTGGTTCTACATAGTTTTCTATGTTGTGCTGATTCTACATAGTGTTCTATGTTGTACTGATTCTACATAGTGCTCTCTACTGTACTGATTCTACATAGTGTTCTATGTTGTATTGATTCTACATAGTGTTCTATGTTGTACTGATTTTACATAGTGTTCTATAGTGTTCTGATCCTACATAGTGTTCTATACTGTACTGATTCTACATAGTGTTCTATACTGTACTGATTCTATATAGTGTTCTATAGTGTTCTGATTCTACATAGTGTTCTATACTGTACTGATTCTAAATAGTGTCATATACTGTACTGATTCTACATAGTGTTTTATACTTACTGATTCTACATAGTGTTCTATATTGTACTGATTCTACATAGTGTTCTATACTGTAGTGATTCTACATAGTGTTCTACACTGTACTGATTCTGCATAGTAGTCTAAACTGTACTGTTTCTACATAGTGTTCTCTACTGTACTGATTCTACATAGTGTTCTATGATGCACATATTCTACATAGTTTTCTATAATGTACTGATTCTACATCGTGTTCTATACTGTACTGATTCTACATAGTGTTCTATACTGTACTGATTCTACATAGTGTTATATGTTGTACTGATTATACATAAAGTTCTATGTTGTACTGATTCTACATAGTGTTCTATAGTGTACTGATTCTACATAGTGTTCTATGTTGTACTGATTCTACATAGTGTTCTATGTTGTATTGATTCTACATAGTGTTCTATGTTGTGCTGATTCTAAATAGTGTTCTATGTTGTACTGATTCTACATAGTGTTCTATAGTGTAGTGATTCTACATTGTGTTCTATGTTGTGTTGATTCTACATAGTGTTCAATGTTTTAGTGATTCTACATAGTGGTCTATACTGTACTGATTCTACATAGTGTTCTATGTTGTACTGATACTACATAGTGTTCTATACTGTACTGATTCTGCATAGTAGTCTATACTGTACTGATTATACATAGTCTTCTATGCTGTACTGATACTACATAGTGTTTTATACTGTACTGATTCTGCATAGTAGTCTATACTGTACTGATTCTACATAGTGTTCTATGTTGTACTGATTCTACATAGTGTTCTATATTGTACTGATTCTAAATAGTGTTCTATACTGTAGTGATTCTACATAGTGTTCTATACTGTAATGATTCTGGATAGTAGTCTATACTGTACTGATTATACATAGTGTTCTATATTGTACTGATTCTATATAGTGTTATATACTGTACTGATTCTACACAGTGTTCTATACTGTACTGATTCTACATAGTGTTCTATGTTGAACTGATTCTACGTAATGTTCTATGTTGTGTTGAATCTAAATGGTGTTCTATGTTGTACTGATTCTACATATTGTTCTATGTTGTACTGATTCTACATAGTGTTCTATGTTGTACTGATTCTAAATAGTGTTCTATGTTGTACTGATTCTATATAGTGTTCTATGTTGTACTGATTCTATATAGTGTTCTCTACTGTACTGATTCTACATAGTGTTCTATGATGCACATATTCTACATAGTGTTCTATGTTCTACTGATTCTACATAGTGTTCTATACTGTACCGATTCTACATAGTGTTCTATGTTGTACTGATTTTACATAGTGTTCTATAGTGTACTGATTCTAAATAGTGTCATATACTGTACTGATTCTACATAGTGTTCTATACTTACTGATTCTACATAGTGTTCTATATTGTACTGATTCTATATAGTGTTATATACTGTAGTGATTCTACATAGTGTTCTACACTGTACTGATTCTGCATAGTAGTCTAAACTGTATTGTTTCTACATAGTCTTCTCTACTGTACTGATTCTACATAGTGTTCTATGATGCACATATTCTACATAGTGTTCTATAATGTGCTGATTCTACATCGTGTTCTATACTGTACTGATTCTACATAGTGTTCTATACTGTACTGATTCTACATAGTGTTATATGTTGTACTGATTATACATAAAGTTATATCTTGTACTGATTCTACATAGTGTTCTATAGTGTACTGATTCTACATAGTGTTCTATGTTATACTGATTCTACATAGTGTTCTATGTTGTATTGATTCTACATAGTGTTCTATGTTGTGCTGATTCTAAATAGTGTTCTATGTTGTACTGATTCTACATAGTGTTCTATAGTGTAGTGATTCTACATTGTGTTCTATGTTGTGTTGATTCTACATAGTGTTCAATGTTTTAGTGATTCTACATAGTGGTCTATACTGTACTGATACTACATAGTGTTCTATACTGTACTGATTCTGCATAGTAGTCTATACTGTACTGATTCTACATAGTGTTCTATGTTGTACTGATTCTACATAGTGTTCTATACTGTACTGATTCTACATAGTGTTCTATACTTACTGATTCTACATAGTGTTCTATATTGTACTGATTATAAATAGTGTTCTATACTGTAGTGATTCTACATAGTGTTATATACTGTAATGATTCTGGATAGTAGTCTATACTGTACTGATTCTGAATAGTGTTCAATACTGTACTGATTCTACATAGTGTTCTATACTTACTGATTTTACATAGTGTTCTATACTGTACTGAATCTACATAGTGTTCTATGCTGTACTGATTCTACATAGTGCTCTCTACTGTACTGATTCTACATAGTGTTATATACTGAACTGATTCTACATAGTGCTCTCTATTGTACTGATTCTACATAGTGTTCTATGTTGTACTGGTTCTACATAGTGTTCTATACTGTACTGATACTGCATAGTAGTCTATACTGTACTGATTCTACATAGTGTTCTATACTGTACTGATTCTACATAGTGTTCTATAGTGTACTGATTCTACATAGTGTCCTATGTTGTACTGATTCTACATAGTGCTCTCTACCGTACTGATTCTACATAGTGTTATATACTGAACTGATTCTACATAGTGCTCTCTACTGTACTGATTCTACATAGTGTTCTATGATGCAGATATTCTACATAGTGTTCTATAATGTACTGATTCTACATCGTGTTCTATACTGTACTGATTCTACATAGTGTTCTATACTGTACTGATTCTACATAGTGTTATATGTTGTACTGATTATACATAAAGTTCTATCTTGTACTGATTCTACATAGTGTTCTATAGTGTACTGATTCTACATAGTGTTCTATGTTGTATTGATTCTACATAGTGTTCTATGTTGTGCTGATTCTAAATAGTGTTCTATGTTGTACTGATTCTACATAGTGTTCTATAGTGTAGTGATTCTACATTGTGTTCTATGTTGTGTTGATTCTACATAGTGTTCAATGTTTTAGTGATTCTACATAGTGTTCTATACTGTACTGATTATACATAGTGTTCTATGTTGTACTGATACTACATAGTGTTCTATACTGTACTGATTCTGCATAGTAGTCTATACTGTACTGATTCTACATAGTGTTCTATGTTGTACTGATTCTACATAGTTTTCTATACTGTACTGATTCTACATAGTGTTCTATACTTACTGATTCTACATAGTGTTCTATATTGTACTGATTCTAAATAGTGTTCTATACTGTAGTGATTCTACATAGTGTTCTATACGGTAATGATTCTGGATAGTAGTCTATACTGTACTGATTCTACATAGTGTTCTCTACTGTACTGATTCTACATAGTGTTCTATGATGCACATATTCTACATAGTGTTCTATAACGTACTGATTCTACATAGTGTTCTATATTGTACTGATTCTACATAGTGTTCTATACTGTACTGATTCTACATAGTGTTATATGATGTACTGATTATACATAATGTTCTATGTTGTACTGATTCTACATAGTGTGTACTATACTGTACTGATTCTACATAGTGTTCTATGTTGTACTGATTCTACATAGTGTTCTATGTTGTATTGATTCTACATAGTGTTCTATACTGTAGTGATTCTACATAGTGTTCTATACTGTAATGATTCTGGATAGTAGTCTATACTGTACTGATTCTACATAGTGTTCTCTACTGTACTGATTCTACATAGTGTTCTATGATGCACATATTCTACATAGTGTTCTATAACGTACTGATTCTACATAGTGTTCTATATTGTACTGATTCTACATAGTGTTCTATACTGTACTGATTCTACATAGTGTTATATGATGTACTGATTATACATAATGTTCTATGTTGTACTGATTCTACATAGTGGTTTATACTGTACTGATTATACATAGTGTTCTATGTTGTACTGATTCTACATAGTGTTCTCTACTGTACTGATTCTACATAGTGTTCTATGATGCACATATTCTACATAGTGTTCTATAACGTACTCATTCTACATAGTGTTCTATACTGTACTGATTCTACATAGTGTTCTATACTGTACTGATTCTACATAATGTTATATGATGTACTGATTATACATAATGTTCTATGTTGTACTGATTATACATAGTGTTCTATACTGTACTGATTCTACATAGTGTTCTATGTTGTACTTATTCTACATAGTGTTCTATGTTGTATTGATTCTACATAGTGTTCTATGTTGTGTTGATTCTACACAGTGTTCAATATTTTAGTGATTCTACATAGTGGTCTATACTGTACTGATTATACATAGTGTTCTATATTGTACTGATTCTACATAGTGTTCTATGTTGTACTTATTCTACATAGTGTTCTATGTTGAACTGATTCTACATAGTGTTCTATACTGTACTGATTCTACATAGTGTTCTGTGTTTTACTAATTATACATAGTGTTCTATGTTGAACTGATTCTACATAGTGTTCTATACTGTACTGATTCTGCATAGTAGTCTATAATGTACTGATTCTACATAGTGTTCTCTGTTGTATTAATTCTACATAGTGTTCTATACTGTACTGATTCTACATAGTGTTCTATGCTGTGCTGATTCTACATAGTGTTCTATGTTGTACTGATTCTACATAGTGTTCTATAGTGTACTGATTCTACATAGTGTTCTATGTTGTACTGATTCTACATAGTGTTATATACTGTACTGAATATACATAGTGTTCTATGCTGTACTGATTCTACATAGTGCTCTCTACTGTACTGATTCTACATAGTGTTATATACTGAACTGATTCTACATAGTGCTCTCTACTGTACTGATTCTACATAGTGTTCTATGATGCAGATATTCTACATAGTGTTCTATAATGTACTGATTCTACATCGTGTTCTATACTGTACTGATTCTACATAGTGTTCTATACTGTACTGATTCTACATAGTGTTATATGTTGTACTGATTATACATAAAGTTCTATCTTGTACTGATTCTACATAGTGTTCTATAGTGTACTGATTCTACATAGTGCTCTATGTTGTATTGATTCTACATAGTGTTCTATGTTGTGCTGATTCTAAATAGTGTTCTATGTTGTACTGATTCTACATAGTGTTCTATAGTGTAGTGATTCTACATTGTGTTCTATGTTGTGTTGATTCTACATAGTGTTCAATGTTTTAGTGATTCTACATAGTGTTCTATACTGTACTGATTATACATAGTGTTCTATGTTGTACTGATACTACATAGTGTTCTATACTGTACTGATTCTGCATAGTAGTCTATACTGTACCGATTCTACATAGTGTTCTATGTTGTACTGATTCTACATAGTGTTCTATACTGTACTGATTCTACATAGTGTTCTATACTTACTGATTCTACATAGTGTTCTATATTGTACTGATTCTAAATAGTGTTCTATACTGTAGTGATTCTACATAGTGTTCTATACTGTAATGATTCTGGATAGTAGTCTATACTGTACTGATTCTACATAGTGTTCTCTACTGTACTGATTCTACATAGTGTTCTATGATGCACATATTCTACATAGTGTTCTATAACGTACTGATTCTACATAGTGTTCTATATTGTACTGATTCTACATAGTGTTCTATACTGTACTGATTCTACATAGTGTTATATGATGTACTGATTATACATAATGTTCTATGTTGTACTGATTCTACATAGTGTGTACTATACTGTACTGATTCTACATAGTGTTCTATGTTGTACTGATTCTACATAGTGTTCTATGTTTTATTGATTCTACATAGTGTTCTATACTGTAGTGATTCTACATAGTGTTCTATACTGTAATGATTCTGGATAGTAGTCTATACTGTACTGATTCTACATAGTGTTCTCTACTGTACTGATTCTACATAGTGTTCTATGATGCACATATTCTACATAGTGTTCTATAACGTACTGATTCTACATAGTGTTCTATATTGTACTGATTCTACATAGTGTTCTATACTGTACTGATTCTACATAGTGTTATATGATGTACTGATTATACATAATGTTCTATGTTGTACTGATTCTACATAGCGGTTTATACTGTACTGATTATACATAGTGTTCTATGTTGTACTGATTCTACATAGTGTTCTCTACTGTACTGATTCTACATAGTGTTCTATGATGCACATATTCTACATAGTGTTCTATAACGTACTCATTCTACATAGTGTTCTATACTGTACTGATTCTACATAGTGTTCTATACTGTACTGATTCTACATAGTGTTATATGATGTACTGATTATACATAATGTTCTATGTTGTACTGATTATACATAGTGTTCTATACTGTACTGATTCTACATAGTGTTTTATGTTGTACTGATTATACATAGTGTTCTATGTTGTATTGATTCTACATAGTGTTCTATGTTGTGTTGATTCTACACAGTGTTCAATATTTTAGTGATTCTACATAGTGGTCTATACTGTACTGATTATACATAGTGTTCTATATGGTACTGATTCTACATAGTGTTCTATGTTGTACTTATTCTACATAGTGTTCTATGTTGAACTGATTCTACATAGTGTTCTATACTGTACTGATTCTACATAGTGTTCTGTGTTTTACTAATTATACATAGTGTTCTATGTTGAACTGATTCTACATAGTGTTCTATACTGTACTGATTCTGTATAGTAGTCTATAATGTACTGATTCTACATAGTGTTCTCTGTTGTATTAATTCTACATAGTGTTCTATACTGTACTGATTCTACATAGTGTTCTATGCTGTGCTGATTCTACATAGTGTTCTATGTTGTACTGATTCTACATAGTGTTCTATGTTGTACTGATTCTACATAGTGTTCTATGTTTTACTGATTCTACATAGTGTTCTATAGTGTACTAATTCTACATAGTGTTCTATGTTGTGTTGATTCTACATAGTGTTCAATGTTTTAGTGATTCTACATAGTGGTCTATACTGTACTGATTATACATAGTGTTCTATATTGTACTGATTCTATATAGTGTTATATACTGTACTGATTCTACATAGTGTTCTATACTGTACTGATTCTACATAGTGTTCTATAGTGTACTGATTCTACATAGTGTCCTATGTTGTACTGATTCTACATAGTGTTATATACTGTACTGAATATACATAGTGTTCTATGCTGTACTGATTCTACATAGTGCTCTCTACCGTACTGATTCTACATAGTGTTATATACTGAACTGATTCTACATAGTGCTCTCTACTGTACTGATTCTACATAGTGTTCTATGATGCAGATAATCTACATAGTGTTCTATAATGTACTGATTCTACATCGTGTTTTATACTGTACTGATTCTACATAGTGTTCTATACTGTACTGATTCTACATAGTGTTATATGTTGTACTGATTATACATAAAGTTCTATCTTGTACTGATTCTACATAGTGTTCTATAGTGTACTGATTCTACATAGTGTTCTATGTTGTATTGATTCTACATAGTGTTCTATGTTGTGCTGATTCTAAATAGTGTTCTATGTTGTACTGATTCTACATAGTGTTCTATAGTGTAGTGATTCTACATTGTGTTCTATGTTGTGTTGATTCTACATAGTGTTCAATGTTTTAGTGATTCTACATAGTGTTCTATACTGTACTGATTATACATAGTGTTCTATGTTGTACTGATACTACATAGTGTTCTATACTGTACTGATTCTGCATAGTAGTCTATACTGTACTGATTCTACATAGTGTTCTATGTTGTACTGATTCTACATAGTTTTCTATACTGTACTGATTCTACATAGTGTTCTATACTTACTGATTCTACATAGTGTTCTATATTGTACTGATTCTAAATAGTGTTCTATACTGTAGTGATTCTACATAGTGTTCTATACGGTAATGATTCTGGATAGTAGTCTATACTGTACTGATTCTACATAGTGTTCTCTACTGTACTGATTCTACATAGTGTTCTATGATGCACATATTCTACATAGTGTTCTATAACGTACTGATTCTACATAGTGTTCTATATTGTACTGATTCTACATAGTGTTCTATACTGTACTGATTCTACATAGTGTTATATGATGTACTGATTATACATAATGTTCTATGTTGTACTGATTCTACATAGTGTGTACTATACTGTACTGATTCTACATAGTGTTCTATGTTGTACTGATTCTACATAGTGTTCTATGTTGTATTGATTCTACATAGTGTTCTATACTGTAGTGATTCTACATAGTGTTCTATACTGTAATGATTCTGGATAGTAGTCTATACTGTACTGATTCTACATAGTGTTCTCTACTGTACTGATTCTACATAGTGTTCTATGATGCACATATTCTACATAGTGTTCTATAACGTACTGATTCTACATAGTGTTCTATATTGTACTGATTCTACATAGTGTTCTATACTGTACTGATTCTACATAGTGTTATATGATGTACTGATTATACATAATGTTCTATGTTGTACTGATTCTACATAGTGGTTTATACTGTACTGATTATACATAGTGTTCTATGTTGTACTGATTCTACATAGTGTTCTCTACTGTACTGATTCTACATAGTGTTCTATGATGCACATATTCTACATAGTGTTCTATAACGTACTCATTCTACATAGTGTTCTATACTGTACTGATTCTACATAGTGTTCTATACTGTACTGATTCTACATAGTGTTATATGATGTACTGATTATACATAATGTTCTATGTTGTACTGATTATACATAGTGTTCTATACTGTACTGATTCTACATAGTGTTCTATGTTGTACTTATTCTACATAGTGTTCTATGTTGTATTGATTCTACATAGTGTTCTATGTTGTGTTGATTCTACACAGTGTTCAATATTTTAGTGATTCTACATAGTGGTCTATACTGTACTGATTATACATAGTGTTCTATATTGTACTGATTCTACATAGTGTTCTATGTTGTACTTATTCTACATAGTGTTCTATGTTGAACTGATTCTACATAGTGTTCTATACTGTACTGATTCTACATAGTGTTCTGTGTTTTACTAATTATACATAGTGTTCTATGTTGAACTGATTCTACATAGTGTTCTATACTGTACTGATTCTGCATAGTAGTCTATAATGTACTGATTCTACATAGTGTTCTCTGTTGTATTAATTCTACATAGTGTTCTATACTGTACTGATTCTACATAGTGTTCTATGCTGTGCTGATTCTACATAGTGTTCTATGTTGTACTGATTCTACATAGTGTTCTATAGTGTACTGATTCTACATAGTGTTCTATGTTGTACTGATTCTACATAGTGTTATATACTGTACTGAATATACATAGTGTTCTATGCTGTACTGATTCTACATAGTGCTCTCTACTGTACTGATTCTACATAGTGTTATATACTGAACTGATTCTACATAGTGCTCTCTACTGTACTGATTCTACATAGTGTTCTATGATGCAGATATTCTACATAGTGTTCTATAATGTACTGATTCTACATCGTGTTCTATACTGTACTGATTCTACATAGTGTTCTATACTGTACTGATTCTACATAGTGTTATATGTTGTACTGATTATACATAAAGTTCTATCTTGTACTGATTCTACATAGTGTTCTATAGTGTACTGATTCTACATAGTGCTCTATGTTGTATTGATTCTACATAGTGTTCTATGTTGTGCTGATTCTAAATAGTGTTCTATGTTGTACTGATTCTACATAGTGTTCTATAGTGTAGTGATTCTACATTGTGTTCTATGTTGTGTTGATTCTACATAGTGTTCAATGTTTTAGTGATTCTACATAGTGTTCTATACTGTACTGATTATACATAGTGTTCTATGTTGTACTGATACTACATAGTGTTCTATACTGTACTGATTCTGCATAGTAGTCTATACTGTACCGATTCTACATAGTGTTCTATGTTGTACTGATTCTACATAGTGTTCTATACTGTACTGATTCTACATAGTGTTCTATACTTACTGATTCTACATAGTGTTCTATATTGTACTGATTCTAAATAGTGTTCTATACTGTAGTGATTCTACATAGTGTTCTATACTGTAATGATTCTGGATAGTAGTCTATACTGTACTGATTCTACATAGTGTTCTCTACTGTACTGATTCTACATAGTGTTCTATGATGCACATATTCTACATAGTGTTCTATAACGTACTGATTCTACATAGTGTTCTATATTGTACTGATTCTACATAGTGTTCTATACTGTACTGATTCTACATAGTGTTATATGATGTACTGATTATACATAATGTTCTATGTTGTACTGATTCTACATAGTGTGTACTATACTGTACTGATTCTACATAGTGTTCTATGTTGTACTGATTCTACATAGTGTTCTATGTTTTATTGATTCTACATAGTGTTCTATACTGTAGTGATTCTACATAGTGTTCTATACTGTAATGATTCTGGATAGTAGTCTATACTGTACTGATTCTACATAGTGTTCTCTACTGTACTGATTCTACATAGTGTTCTATGATGCACATATTCTACATAGTGTTCTATAACGTACTGATTCTACATAGTGTTCTATATTGTACTGATTCTACATAGTGTTCTATACTGTACTGATTCTACATAGTGTTATATGATGTACTGATTATACATAATGTTCTATGTTGTACTGATTCTACATAGCGGTTTATACTGTACTGATTATACATAGTGTTCTATGTTGTACTGATTCTACATAGTGTTCTCTACTGTACTGATTCTACATAGTGTTCTATGATGCACATATTCTACATAGTGTTCTATAACGTACTCATTCTACATAGTGTTCTATACTGTACTGATTCTACATAGTGTTCTATACTGTACTGATTCTACATAGTGTTATATGATGTACTGATTATACATAATGTTCTATGTTGTACTGATTATACATAGTGTTCTATACTGTACTGATTCTACATAGTGTTCTATGTTGTACTGATTATACATAGTGTTCTATGTTGTATTGATTCTACATAGTGTTCTATGTTGTGTTGATTCTACACAGTGTTCAATATTTTAGTGATTCTACATAGTGGTCTATACTGTACTGATTATACATAGTGTTCTATATGGTACTGATTCTACATAGTGTTCTATGTTGTACTTATTCTACATAGTGTTCTATGTTGAACTGATTCTACATAGTGTTCTATACTGTACTGATTCTACATAGTGTTCTGTGTTTTACTAATTATACATAGTGTTCTATGTTGAACTGATTCTACATAGTGTTCTATACTGTACTGATTCTGTATAGTAGTCTATAATGTACTGATTCTACATAGTGTTCTCTGTTGTATTAATTCTACATAGTGTTCTATACTGTACTGATTCTACATAGTGTTCTATGCTGTGCTGATTCTACATAGTGTTCTATGTTGTACTGATTCTACATAGTGTTCTATGTTGTACTGATTCTACATAGTGTTCTATGTTTTACTGATTCTACATAGTGTTCTATAGTGTACTAATTCTACATAGTGTTCTATGTTGTGTTGATTCTACATAGTGTTCAATGTTTTAGTGATTCTACATAGTGGTCTATACTGTACTGATTATACATAGTGTTCTATATTGTACTGATTCTATATAGTGTTATATACTGTACTGATTCTACATAGTGTTCTATACTGTACTGATTCTACATAGTGTTCTATAGTGTACTGATTCTACATAGTGTCCTATGTTGTACTGATTCTACATAGTGTTATATACTGTACTGAATATACATAGTGTTCTATGCTGTACTGATTCTACATAGTGCTCTCTACCGTACTGATTCTACATAGTGTTATATACTGAACTGATTCTACATAGTGCTCTCTACTGTACTGATTCTACATAGTGTTCTATGATGCAGATAATCTACATAGTGTTCTATAATGTACTGATTCTACATCGTGTTCTATACTGTACTGATTCTACATAGTGTTCTATACTGTACTGATTCTACATAGTGTTATATGTTGTACTGATTATACATAAAGTTCTATCTTGTACTGATTCTACATAGTGTTCTATAGTGTACTGATTCTACATAGTGTTCTATGTTGTATTGATTCTACATAGTGTTCTATGTTGTGCTGATTCTAAATAGTGTTCTATGTTGTACTGATTCTACATAGTGTTCTATAGTGTAGTGATTCTACATTGTGTTCTATGTTGTGTTGATTCTACATAGTGTTCAATGTTTTAGTGATTCTACATAGTGTTCTATACTGTACTGATTATACATAGTGTTCTATGTTGTACTGATACTACATAGTGTTCTATACTGTACTGATTCTGCATAGTAGTCTATACTGTACTGATTCTACATAGTGTTCTATGTTGTACTGATTCTACATAGTTTTCTATACTGTACTGATTCTACATAGTGTTCTATACTTACTGATTCTACATAGTGTTCTATATTGTACTGATTCTAAATAGTGTTCTATACTGTAGTGATTCTACATAGTGTTCTATACGGTAATGATTCTGGATAGTAGTCTATACTGTACTGATTCTACATAGTGTTCTCTACTGTACTGATTCTACATAGTGTTCTATGATGCACATATTCTACATAGTGTTCTATAACGTACTGATTCTACATAGTGTTCTATATTGTACTGATTCTACATAGTGTTCTATACTGTACTGATTCTACATAGTGTTATATGATGTACTGATTATACATAATGTTCTATGTTGTACTGATTCTACATAGTGTGTACTATACTGTACTGATTCTACATAGTGTTCTATGTTGTACTGATTCTACATAGTGTTCTATGTTGTATTGATTCTACATAGTGTTCTATACTGTAGTGATTCTACATAGTGTTCTATACTGTAATGATTCTGGATAGTAGTCTATACTGTACTGATTCTACATAGTGTTCTCTACTGTACTGATTCTACATAGTGTTCTATGATGCACATATTCTACATAGTGTTCTATAACGTACTGATTCTACATAGTGTTCTATATTGTACTGATTCTACATAGTGTTCTATACTGTACTGATTCTACATAGTGTTATATGATGTACTGATTATACATAATGTTCTATGTTGTACTGATTCTACATAGTGGTTTATACTGTACTGATTATACATAGTGTTCTATGTTGTACTGATTCTACATAGTGTTCTCTACTGTACTGATTCTACATAGTGTTCTATGATGCACATATTCTACATAGTGTTCTATAACGTACTCATTCTACATAGTGTTCTATACTGTACTGATTCTACATAGTGTTCTATACTGTACTGATTCTACATAGTGTTATATGATGTACTGATTATACATAATGTTCTATGTTGTACTGATTATACATAGTGTTCTATACTGTACTGATTCTACATAGTGTTCTATGTTGTACTTATTCTACATAGTGTTCTATGTTGTATTGATTCTACATAGTGTTCTATGTTGTGTTGATTCTACACAGTGTTCAATATTTTAGTGATTCTACATAGTGGTCTATACTGTACTGATTATACATAGTGTTCTATATTGTACTGATTCTACATAGTGTTCTATGTTGTACTTATTCTACATAGTGTTCTATGTTGAACTGATTCTACATAGTGTTCTATACTGTACTGATTCTACATAGTGTTCTGTGTTTTACTAATTATACATAGTGTTCTATGTTGAACTGATTCTACATAGTGTTCTATACTGTACTGATTCTGCATAGTAGTCTATAATGTACTGATTCTACATAGTGTTCTCTGTTGTATTAATTCTACATAGTGTTCTATACTGTACTGATTCTACATAGTGTTCTATGCTGTGCTGATTCTACATAGTGTTCTATGTTGTACTGATTCTACATAGTGTTCTATAGTGTACTGATTCTACATAGTGTTCTATGTTGTACTGATTCTACATAGTGTTATATACTGTACTGAATATACATAGTGTTCTATGCTGTACTGATTCTACATAGTGCTCTCTACTGTACTGATTCTACATAGTGTTATATACTGAACTGATTCTACATAGTGCTCTCTACTGTACTGATTCTACATAGTGTTCTATGATGCAGATATTCTACATAGTGTTCTATAATGTACTGATTCTACATCGTGTTCTATACTGTACTGATTCTACATAGTGTTCTATACTGTACTGATTCTACATAGTGTTATATGTTGTACTGATTATACATAAAGTTCTATCTTGTACTGATTCTACATAGTGTTCTATAGTGTACTGATTCTACATAGTGCTCTATGTTGTATTGATTCTACATAGTGTTCTATGTTGTGCTGATTCTAAATAGTGTTCTATGTTGTACTGATTCTACATAGTGTTCTATAGTGTAGTGATTCTACATTGTGTTCTATGTTGTGTTGATTCTACATAGTGTTCAATGTTTTAGTGATTCTACATAGTGTTCTATACTGTACTGATTATACATAGTGTTCTATGTTGTACTGATACTACATAGTGTTCTATACTGTACTGATTCTGCATAGTAGTCTATACTGTACCGATTCTACATAGTGTTCTATGTTGTACTGATTCTACATAGTGTTCTATACTGTACTGATTCTACATAGTGTTCTATACTTACTGATTCTACATAGTGTTCTATATTGTACTGATTCTAAATAGTGTTCTATACTGTAGTGATTCTACATAGTGTTCTATACTGTAATGATTCTGGATAGTAGTCTATACTGTACTGATTCTACATAGTGTTCTCTACTGTACTGATTCTACATAGTGTTCTATGATGCACATATTCTACATAGTGTTCTATAACGTACTGATTCTACATAGTGTTCTATATTGTACTGATTCTACATAGTGTTCTATACTGTACTGATTCTACATAGTGTTATATGATGTACTGATTATACATAATGTTCTATGTTGTACTGATTCTACATAGTGTGTACTATACTGTACTGATTCTACATAGTGTTCTATGTTGTACTGATTCTACATAGTGTTCTATGTTTTATTGATTCTACATAGTGTTCTATACTGTAGTGATTCTACATAGTGTTCTATACTGTAATGATTCTGGATAGTAGTCTATACTGTACTGATTCTACATAGTGTTCTCTACTGTACTGATTCTACATAGTGTTCTATGATGCACATATTCTACATAGTGTTCTATAACGTACTGATTCTACATAGTGTTCTATATTGTACTGATTCTACATAGTGTTCTATACTGTACTGATTCTACATAGTGTTATATGATGTACTGATTATACATAATGTTCTATGTTGTACTGATTCTACATAGCGGTTTATACTGTACTGATTATACATAGTGTTCTATGTTGTACTGATTCTACATAGTGTTCTCTACTGTACTGATTCTACATAGTGTTCTATGATGCACATATTCTACATAGTGTTCTATAACGTACTCATTCTACATAGTGTTCTATACTGTACTGATTCTACATAGTGTTCTATACTGTACTGATTCTACATAGTGTTATATGATGTACTGATTATACATAATGTTCTATGTTGTACTGATTATACATAGTGTTCTATACTGTACTGATTCTACATAGTGTTCTATGTTGTACTGATTATACATAGTGTTCTATGTTGTATTGATTCTACATAGTGTTCTATGTTGTGTTGATTCTACACAGTGTTCAATATTTTAGTGATTCTACATAGTGGTCTATACTGTACTGATTATACATAGTGTTCTATATGGTACTGATTCTACATAGTGTTCTATGTTGTACTTATTCTACATAGTGTTCTATGTTGAACTGATTCTACATAGTGTTCTATACTGTACTGATTCTACATAGTGTTCTGTGTTTTACTAATTATACATAGTGTTCTATGTTGAACTGATTCTACATAGTGTTCTATACTGTACTGATTCTGCATAGTAGTCTATAATGTACTGATTCTACATAGTGTTCTCTGTTGTATTAATTCTACATAGTGTTCTATACTGTACTGATTCTACATAGTGTTCTATGCTGTGCTGATTCTACATAGTGTTCTATGTTGTACTGATTCTACATAGTGTTCTATATTGTACTGATTCTACATAGTGTTCTATGTTTTACTGATTCTACATAGTGTTCTATAGTGTACTAATTCTACATAGTGTTCTATGTTGTGTTGATTCTACATAGTGTTCAATGTTTTAGTGATTCTACATAGTGGTCTATACTGTACTGATTATACATAGTGTTCTATATTGTACTGATTCTATATAGTGTTATATACTGTACTGATTCTACATAGTGTTCTATACTGTACTGATTCTACATAGTGTTCTATGTTGAACTGATTCTACGTAATGTTCTATGTTGTGTTGAATCTAAATGGTGTTCTATGTTGTACTGATTCTACATATTGTTCTATGTTGTACTGATTCTACATAGTGTTCTATGTTGTACTGATTCTACATAGTGTTCTATGTTGTACTGATTCTACATAGTGTTCTATGTTGTACTGATTCTATATAGTGTTCCCTACTGTACTGATTCTACATAGTGTTCTATGATGCACATATTCTACATAGTGTTCTATGTTGTACTGATTCTACATAGTGTTCTATATTGTACTGATCCTATATAGTGTTCTCTACTGTACTGATTCTACATAGTGTTCTATGATGCACATATTCTACATAGTGTTGTATGTTGTACTGATTCTACATAGTGTTCTATACTGTACCGATTCTACATAGTGTTCTATGTTGTACTGATTTTACATAGTGTTCTATAGTGTACTGATTCTAAATTGTGTCATATACTGTACTGATTCTACATAGTGTTCTATACTTACTGATTCTACATAGTGTTCTATATTGTACTGATTCTACATAGTGTTCTATACTGTAGTGATTCTACATAGTGTTCTACACTGTACTGATTCTGCATAGTAGTCTAAACTGTACTGTTTCTACATAGTGTTCTCTACTGTACTGATTCTACATAGTGTTCTATGATGCACATATTCTACATAGTTTTCTATAATGTACTGATTCTACATCGTGTTCTATACTGTACTGATTCTACATAGTGTTCTATACTGTACTGATTCTACATAGTGTTCTATGTTGTACTGATTCTACATAGTGTTCTATGTTGTATTGATTCTACATAGTGTTCTATGTTGTGCTGATTCTAAATAGTGTTCTATGTTGTACTGATTCTGCATAGTGTTCTATAGTGTAGTAATTCTACATTGTGTTCTATGTTGTGTAGATTCTACATAGTGTTCAATGTTTTAGTGATTCTACATAGTGGTCTATACTGTACTGATAATACATAGTGTTCTATATTGTACTGATACTACATAGTGTTCTATACTGTACTGATTCTGCATAGTAGTCTATACTGTACTGATTCTACATAGTGTTCTATGTTGTACTGATTCTACATAGTGTTCTATACTGTACTGATTCTACATAGTGTTCTATACTTACTGATTCTACATAGTGTTCTATATTGTACTGATTCTAAATAGTGTTCTATACTGTAGTGATTCTACATAGTGTTCTATACTGTAATGATTCTGGATAGTAGTCTATACTGTACTGATTATACATAGTGTTCAATATTTTACTGATTCTATATAGTGTTATATACTGTACTGATTCTACATAGTGTTCTATACTGTACTGATTCTACATAGTGTTCTATGTTGAACTGATTCTACGTAATGTTCTATGTTGTGTTGAATCTAAATGGTGTTCTATGTTGTACAGATTCTACATATTGTTCTATGTTGTACTGATTCTACATAGTGTTCTATGTTGTACTGATTCTACATAGTGTTCTATGTTGTACTGATTCTATATAGTGTTCTATGTTGTACTGATTCTATATAGTGTTCTCTACTGTACTGATTCTACATAGTGTTCTATGATGCACATATCCTACATAGTGTTCTATGTTGTACTGATTCTACATAGTGTTCTATATTGTACTGATTCTATATAGTGTTCTCTACTGTACTGATTCTACATAGTGTTCTATGATGCACATATTCTACATAGTGTTCTATGTTGTACTGATTCTACATAGTGTTCTATACTGTACCGATTCTACATAGTGTTCTATGTTGTACTGATTTTACATAGTTTTCTATAGTGTACTGATTCTAAATAGTGTCATATACTGTACTGATTCTACATAGTGTTCTATACTTACTGATTCTACATAGTGTTCTATATTGTACTGATTCTACATAGTGTTCTATACTGTAGTGATTCTACATAGTGTTCTACACTGTACTGATTCTGCATAGTAGTCTAAACTGTACTGTTTCTACATAGTGTTCTCTACTGTACTAATTCTACATAGTGTTCTATGATGCACATATTCTACATAGTGTTCTATAATGTGCTGATTCTACATCGTGTTCTATACTGTACTGATTCTACATAGTGTTATATATTGTACTGATTCTACATAGTGTTATATGATGTACTGATTATACATAATGTTCTATGTTGTAATGATTCTACATAGTGTGTACTATACTGTACTGATTCTACATAGTGTTCTATGTTGTACTGATTCTACATAGTGTTCTATGTTGTATTGATGATACATAGTGTTCTATGTTGTGTTGATTCTACATAGGGTTCAATGTTTTAGTGATTCTACATAGTGGTTTATACTGTACTGATTATACATAGTGTTCTATGTTGTACTGATTCTACATAGTGTTCTATACTGAACTGATTCTGCATAGTTGTCTATACTGTACTGATTCTACATAGTGTTCTATGTTGTACTGATTCTACATAGTGTTCTATACTGTACTGATTCTACATAGTGTTCTATGCTGTGCTGATTCTACATAGTGTTCTATGTTGTACTGATTCTACATAGTGTTCTATGTTGTACTGATTCTAAATAGTGTTCTATGTTGTACTGATTCTACATAGTGTTCTATAGTGTACTGATTCTACATAGTGTTCTATGTTGTGTTGATTCTACATAGTGTTCATTGTTTTAGTGATTCTACATAGTAGTCTATACTGTACTGATTCTACATAGTGTTCTATACTGTACTGATTCTACATAGTGTTCTATGTTGTACTGATTCTACGTAATATTCTATGTTGTACTGATTTTACATAGTGCTCTCTACTGTACTGATTCTACATAGTCTTCTATGATCTACTTTTTCTACATAATGTTCTATGTTGTACTGATTCTGCATAGTGTTCTATACTGTACTGAATCTACATAGTGTTCTATGTTGTACTGATTCTACATAGTGTTCTATGTTGTACTGATTTTATATAGTGTTCTATACAGTACTGATTATACATAGTGTTCTATGTTGTACTGATTCTACATAGTGTTCTATACCGTACTGATTCTACATAGTGTACTCTACTGTACTGATTCTACATAGTGTTCTATGATGCTCAGATTCTACATAGTGTTCTATGTTGTACTGATTCTACATAGTGTTCTATACTGTACTGATTCTACATAGTGTTCTATACTGTACTGATTCTACATAATGTTCTATACTGTACTGAATCTACATAGTGTTCTATACTGTACTGATTCTACATAGTGTTCTATGTTGTACTGATTCTACATAGTGTTTATACAGTACTGATTCTACATAGTGGTCTATGTTGTACTCATTCTACATAGTGTTCTATGTTGTATTGGTTCTACATAGTTTTCTATGTTGTACTGATTCTACATAGTGCTCTCTACTGTACTGATTATACATAGTGTTCTATATTGTACTGATTCTACATAGTGTTCTATGTTGTACTGATTCTACATAGTGTTTATACAGTACTGATTCTACATAGTGGTCTATGTTGTACTCATTCTACATAGTGTTCTATGTTGTACTTATTCTACATAGTGTTCTATGTTGAACTCATTCTACATAGTGTTCTATACTGTACTGATTCTACATAGTGTTCTGTGTTTTACTAATTATACATAGTGTTCTATGTTGAACTGATTCTACATAGTGTTATATACTGTACTGATTCTGCATAGTAGTCTATAATGTACTGATTCTACATAGTGTTCTCTGTTGTATTAATTCTACATAGTGTTCTATACTGTACTGATTCTACATAGTGTTCTATGCTGTGCTGATTCTACATAGTGTTATATGTTGTACTGATTCTACATAGTGTTCTATGTTGTACTGATTCTACATAGTGTTCTATGTTTTACTGATTCTACATAGTGTTCTATAGTGTACTAATTCTACATAGTGTTCTATGTTGTGTTGATTCTACATAGTGTTCAATGTTTTAGTGATTCTACATAGTGGTCTATACTTTACTGATTATACATAGTGTTCTATATTGTACTGATTCTATATAGTGTTATATACTGTACTGATTCTACATAGTGTTCTATACTGTACTGATTCTACATAGTGTTCTATGTTGAACTGATTCTACGTAATGTTCTATGTTGTGTTGAATCTAAATGGTGTTCTATGTTGTACTGATTCTACATATTGTTCTATGTTGTACTGATTCTACATAGTGTTCTATGTTGTACTGATTCTACATAGTGTTCTATGTTGTACTGATTCTACATAGTGTTCTATGTTGTTCTGATTCTATATAGTGTTCTCTACTGTACTGATTCTACATAGTGTTCTATGATGCACATACTCTACATAGTGTTCTATGTTGTACTGATTCTACATAGTGTTCTATACTGTACCGATTCTACATAGTGTTCTATGTTGTACTGATTTTACATAGTGTTCTATAGTGTACTGATTCTAAATAGTGTCATATACTGTACTGATTCTACATAGTGTTCTATACTTACTGATTCTACATAGTGTTCTATATTGTACTGATTCTACATAGTGTTCTATACTGTAGTGATTCTACATAGTGTTCTACACTGTACTGATTCTGCATAGTAGTCTAAACTGTACTGTTTCTACATAGTGTTATATACTGTACTGATTCTACATAGTGTTCTATGTTGAACTGATTCTACGTAATGTTCTATGTTGTGTTGAATCTAAATGGTGTTCTATGTTGTACTGATTCTACATATTGTTCTATGTTGTACTGATTCTGCATAGTGTTCTATGTTGTACTGATTCTACATAGTGTTCTATGTTGTACTGATTCTATATAGTGTTCTCTACTGTACTGATTCTACATAGTGTTCTATGATGCACATATTCTACATAGTGTTCTATGTTGTACTGATTCTACATAGTGTTCTATATTGTACTGATTCTATATAGTGTTCTCTACTGTACTGATTCTACATAGTGTTCTATGATGCACATATTCTACATAGTGTTCTATGTTGTACTGATTCTACATAGTGTTCTCTACTGTACCGATTCTACATAGTGTTCTATGTTGTACTAATTTTACATAGTGTTCTATAGTGTACTGATTCTAAATAGTGTCATATACTGTCCTGATTCTACATAGTGTTCTATACTTACTGATTCTACATAGTGTTCTATATTGTACTGATTCTACATAGTGTTCTATACTGTAGTGATTCTACATAGTGTTCTACACTGTACTGATTCTGCATAGTAGTCTAAACTGTACTGTTTCTACATAGTGTTCTCTACTGTACTGATTCTACATAGTGTTCTATGATGCACATATTCTACATAGTGTTCTATAATGTACTGATTCTACATCGTGTTCTATACAGTACTGATTCTACATAGTGTTCTATACTGTACTGATTCTACATAGTGTTGTATGTTGTACTGATTATACATAAAGTTCTATGTTGTACTGATTCTACATAGTGTTCTATAGTGTACTGATTCTACATAGTGTTCTATGTTATACTGATTCTACATAGTGTTCTATAGTGTAGTGATTCTACATTGTGTTCTATGTTGTGTAGATTCTACATAGTGTTCAATGTTTTAGTGATTCTACATAGTGGTCTATACTGTACTGATTATACATAGTGTTCTATGTTGTACTGATACTACATAGTGTTCTATACTGTACTGATTCTGCATAGTAGTCTATATTGTACTGATTCTACGTAGTGTTCTATGTTGTACTGATTCTACATAGTGTTCTATACTGTACTGACTCTACATAGTGTTCTATACTTACTGATTCTACATAGTGTTCTATATTGTACTGATTCTAAATAGTGTTCTATACTGTAGTGATTCTACATAGTGTTCTATACTGTAATGATTCTGGATAGTAGTCTATACTGTACTGATTATACATAGTGTTCTATATTATACTGATTCTATATAGTGTTATATACTGTACTGATTCTACATAGTGTTCTATACTGTACTGATTCTACATAGTGTTCTATGTTGAACTGATTCTACGTAATGTTCTATGTTGTGTTGAATCTAAATGGTGTTCTATGTTGTACTGATTCTACATATTGTTCTATGTTGTACTGATTCTACATAGTGTTCTATGTTGTACTGATTCTACATAGTGTTCTATGTTGTACTGATTCTACATAGTGTTCTATGTTGTTCTGATTCTATATAGTGTTCTCTACTGTACTGATTCTACATAGTGTTCTATGATGCACATACTCTACATAGTGTTCTATGTTGTACTGATTCTACATAGTGTTCTATACTGTACCGATTCTACATAGTGTTCTATGTTGTACTGATTTTACATAGTGTTCTATAGTGTACTGATTCTAAATAGTGTCATATACTGTACTGATTCTACATAGTGTTCTATACTTACTGATTCTACATAGTGTTCTATATTGTACTGATTCTACATAGTGTTCTATACTGTAGTGATTCTACATAGTGTTCTACACTGTACTGATTCTGCATAGTAGTCTAAACTGTACTGTTTCTACATAGTGTTATATACTGTACTGATTCTACATAGTGTTCTATGTTGAACTGATTCTACGTAATGTTCTATGTTGTGTTGAATCTAAATGGTGTTCTATGTTGTACTGATTCTACATATTGTTCTATGTTGTACTGATTCTGCATAGTGTTCTATGTTGTACTGATTCTACATAGTGTTCTATGTTGTACTGATTCTATATAGTGTTCTCTACTGTACTGATTCTACATAGTGTTCTATGATGCACATATTCTACATAGTGTTCTATGTTGTACTGATTCTACATAGTGTTCTATATTGTACTGATTCTATATAGTGTTCTCTACTGTACTGATTCTACATAGTGTTCTATGATGCACATATTCTACATAGTGTTCTATGCTGTACTGATTCTACATAGTGTTCTCTACTGTACCGATTCTACATAGTGTTCTATGTTGTACTAATTTTACATAGTGTTCTATAGTGTACTGATTCTAAATAGTGTCATATACTGTACTGATTCTACATAGTGTTCTATACTTACTGATTCTACATAGTGTTCTATATTGTACTGATTCTACATAGTGTTCTATACTGTAGTGATTCTACATAGTGTTCTACACTGTACTGATTCTGCATAGTAGTCTAAACTGTACTGTTTCTACATAGTGTTCTCTACTGTACTGATTCTACATAGTGTTCTATGATGCACATATTCTACATAGTGTTCTATAATGTACTGATTCTACATCGTGTTCTATACAGTACTGATTCTACATAGTGTTCTATACTGTACTGATTCTACATAGTGTTGTATGTTGTACTGATTATACATAAAGTTCTATGTTGTACTGATTCTACATAGTGTTCTATAGTGTACTGATTCTACATAGTGTTCTATGTTATACTGATTCTACATAGTGTTCTATAGTGTAGTGATTCTACATTGTGTTCTATGTTGTGTAGATTCTACATAGTGTTCAATGTTTTAGTGATTCTACATAGTGGTCTATACTGTACTGATTATACATAGTGTTCTATGTTGTACTGATACTACATAGTGTTCTATACTGTACTGATTCTGCATAGTAGTCTATATTGTACTGATTCTACGTAGTGTTCTATGTTGTACTGATTCTACATAGTGTTCTATACTGTACTGACTCTACATAGTGTTCTATACTTACTGATTCTACATAGTGTTCTATATTGTACTGATTCTAAATAGTGTTCTATACTGTAGTGATTCTACATAGTGTTCTATACTGTAATGATTCTGGATAGTAGTCTATACTGTACTGATTATACATAGTGTTCTATATTATACTGATTCTATATAGTGTTATATACTGTACTGATTCTACATAGTGTTCTATACTGTACTGATTCTACATAGTGTTCTATGTTGAACTGATTCTACGTAATGTTCTATGTTGTGTTGAATCTAAATGCTGTTCTATGTTGTACTGATTCTACATATTGTTCTATGTTGTACTGATTCTACATAGTGTTCTATGTTGTACTGATTCTACATAGTGTTCTATGTTGTACTGATTCTATATAGTGTTCTATGTTGTACTGATTCTATATAGTGTTCTCTACTGTACTGATTCTACATAGTGTTCTATGATGCACATATTCTACATAGTGTTCTATGTTGTACTGATTCTACATAGTGTTCTATACTGAACTGATTCTGCATAGTTGTCTATACTGTACTGATTCTACATAGTGTTCTATGTTGTACTGATTCTACATAGTGTTCTATACTGAACTCATTCTGCATAGTTGTCTATACTGTACTGATTCTACATAGTGTTCTATGTTGTACTGATTTTACATAGTGTTCTATAGTGTACTGATTCTAAATAGTGTCATATACTGTACTGATTCTACATAGTGTTCTATACTTACTGATTCTACATAGTGTTCTATATTGTACTGATTCTACATAGTGTTCTATACTGTAGTGATTCTACATAGTGTTCTACACTGTACTGATTCTGCATAGTAGTCTAAACTGTACTGTTTCTACATAGTGTTCTCTACTGTACTAATTCTACATAGTGTTCTATGATGCACATATTCTACATAGTGTTCTATAATGTGCTGATTCTACATCGTGTTCTATACTGTACTGATTCTACATAGTGTTCTATATTGTACTGATTCTACATAGTGTTATATGTTGTACTGATTATACATAAAGTTCTATCTTGTACTGATTCTACATAGTGTTCTATAGTGTACTGATTCTACATAGTGTTCTATGTTGTGCTGATTCTAAATAGTGTTCTATGTTGTACTGATTCTACATAGTGTTCTATAGTGTAGTGATTCTACATTGTGTTCTATGTTGTGTTGATTCTACATAGTGTTCAATGTTTTAGTGATTCTACATAGTGGTCTATACTGTACTGATTATACATAGTGTTCTATGTTGTACTGATACTACATAGTGTTCTATACTGTACTGATTCTGCATAGTAGTCTATACTGTACTGATTCTACATAGTGTTCTATGTTGTACTGATTCTACATAGTGTTCTATACTGTACTGATTCTACATAGTGTTCTATACTTACTGATTCTACATAGTGTTCTATATTGTACTGATTCTAAATAGTGTTCTATACTGTAGTGATTCTACATAGTGTTCTATACTGTAATGATTCTGGATAGTAGTCTATACTGTACTGATTCTACATAGTGTTATCTACTGTACTGATTCTACATAGTGTTCTATGATGCACATATTCTACATAGTGTTCTATAACGTACTGATTCTACATAGTGTTCTATAGTGTACTGATTCTACATAGTGTTCTATACTGTACTGATTCTACATAGTGTTATATGATGTACTGATTATACATAATGTTCTATGTTGTAATGATTCTACATAGTGTGTACTATACTGTACTGATTCTACATAGTGTTCTATGTTGTACTGATTCTGCATAGTGTTCTATGTTGTATTGATGATACATAGTGTTCTATGTTGTGTTGATTCTACATAGGGTTCAATGTTTTAGTGATTCTACATAGTGGTTTATACTGTACTGATTATACATAGTGTTCTATGTTGTACTGATTCTACATAGTGTTCTATACTGAACTGATTCTGCATAGTTGTCTATACTGTACTGATTCTACATAGTGTTCTATGTTGTACTGATTCTACATAGTGTTCTATACTGTACTGATTCTACATAGTGTTCTATGCTGTGCTGATTCTACATAGTGTTCTATGTTGTACTGATTCTACATAGTGTTCTATGTTGTACTGATTCTAAATAGTGTTCTATGTTGTACTGATTCTACATAGTGTTCTATAGTGTACTGATTCTACATAGTGTTCTATGTTGTGTTGATTCTACATAGTGTTCATTGTTTTAGTGATTCTACATAGTGGTCTATACTGTACTGATTCTACATAGTGTTCTATACTGTACTGATTCTACATAGTGTTCTATGTTGTACTGATTCTACGTAATATTCTATGTTGTACTGATTTTACATAGTGCTCTCTACTGTACTGATTCTACATAGTCTTCTATGATCTACTTTTTCTACATAATGTTCTATGTTGTACTGATTCTGCATAGTGTTCTATACTGTACTGAATCTACAGAGTGTTCTATGTTGTACTGATTCTACATAGTGTTCTATGTTGTACTGATTTTACATAGTGTTCTATACAGTACTGATTATACATAGTGTTCTATGTTGTACTGATTCTACATAGTGTTATATACCGTACTGATTCTACATAGTGTACTCTACTGTACTGATTCTACATAGTGTTCTATGATGCACAGATTCTACATAGTGTTCTATGTTGTACTGATTCTACATAGTGTTCTATACTGTACTGATTCTACATAGTGTTCTATACTGTACTGATTCTACATAATGTTCTATACTGTACTGAATCTACATAGTGTTCTATACTGTTCTGATTCTACATAGTGTTCTATGTTGTACTGATTCTACATAGTGTTTATACAGTACTGATTCTACATAGTGGTCTATGTTGTACTCATTCTACATAGTGTTCTATGTTGTATTGGTTCTACATAGTTTTCTATGTTGTACTGATTCTACATAGTGCTCTCTACTGTACTGATTATACATAGTGTTCTATATTGTACTGATTCTACATAGTGTTCTATGTTGTACTGATTCTACATAGTGTTTATACAGTACTGATTCTACATAGTGGTCTATGTTGTACTCATTCTACATAGTGTTCTATGTTGTACTTATTCTACATAGTGTTCTATGTTGAACTGATTCTACATAGTGTTCTATACTGTACTGATTCTACATAGTGTTCTGTGTTTTACTAATTATACATAGTGTTCTATGTTGAACTGATTCTACACAGTGTTATATACTGTACTGATTCTGCATAGTAGTCTATAATGTACTGATTCTACATAGTGTTCTCTGTTGTATTAATTCTACATAGTGTTCTATACTGTACTGATTCTACATAGTGTTCTATGCTGTGCTGATTCTACATAGTGTTATATGTTGTACTGATTCTACATAGTGTTCTATGTTGTACTGATTCTACATAGTGTTCTATGTTTTACTGATTCTACATAGTGTTCTATAGTGTACTAATTCTACATAGTGTTCTATGTTGTGTTGATTCTACATAGTGTTCAATGTTTTAGTGATTCTACATAGTGGTCTATACTTTACTGATTATACATAGTGTTCTATATTGTACTGATTCTATATAGTGTTATATACTGTACTGATTCTACATAGTGTTCTATACTGTACTGATTCTACATAGTGTTCTATGTTGAACTGATTCTACGTAATGTTCTATGTTGTGTTGAATCTAAATGGTGTTCTATGTTGTACTGATTCTACATATTGTTCTATGTTGTACTGATTCTACATAGTGTTCTATGTTGTACTGATTCTACATAGTGTTCTATGTTGTACTGATTCTACATAGTGTTCTATGTTGTTCTGATTCTACATAGTGTTCTATACTGTACCGATTCTACATAGTGTTCTATGTTGTACTGATTTTACATAGTGTTCTATAGTGTACTGATTCTAAATAGTGTCATATACTGTACTGATTCTACATAGTGTTCTATACTTACTGATTCTACATAGTGTTCTATATTGTACTGATTCTACATAGTGTTCTATACTGTAGTGATTCTACATAGTGTTCTACACTGTACTGATTCTGCATAGTAGTCTAAACTGTACTGTTTCTACATAGTGTTATATACTGTACTGATTCTACATAGTGTTCTATGTTGAACTGATTCTACGTAATGTTCTATGTTGTGTTGAATCTAAATGGTGTTCTATGTTGTACTGATTCTACATATTGTTCTATGTTGTACTGATTCTGCATAGTGTTCTATGTTGTACTGATTCTACATAGTGTTCTATGTTGTACTGATTCTATATAGTGTTCTCTACTGCACTGATTCTACATAGTGTTCTATGATGCACATATTCTACATAGTGTTCTATGTTGTACTGATTCTACATAGTGTTCTATATTGTACTGATTCTATATAGTGTTCTCTACTGTACTGATTCTACATAGTGTTCTATGATGCACATATTCTACATAGTGTTCTATGTTGTACTGATTCTACATAGTGTTCTCTACTGTACCGATTCTACATAGTGTTCTATGTTGTACTAATTTTACATAGTGTTCTATAGTGTACTGATTCTAAATAGTGTCATATACTGTACTGAATCTACATAGTGTTCTATACTTACTGATTCTACATAGTGTTCTATATTGTACTGATTCTACATAGTGTTCTATACTGTAGTGATTCTACATAGTGTTCTACACTGTACTGATTCTGCATAGTAGTCTAAACTGTACTGTTTCTACATAGTGTTCTCTACTGTACTGATTCTACATAGTGTTCTATGATGCACATATTCTACATAGTGTTCTATAATGTACTGATTCTACATCGTGTTCTATACAGTACTGATTCTACATAGTGTTCTATACTGTACTGATTCTACATAGTGTTGTATGTTGTACTGATTATACATAAAGTTCTATGTTGTACTGATTCTACATAGTGTTCTATAGTGTACTGATTCTACATAGTGTTCTATGTTATACTGATTCTACATAGTGTTCTATAGTGTAGTGATTCTACATTGTGTTCTATGTTGTGTAGATTCTACATAGTGTTCAATGTTTTAGTGATTCTACATAGTGGTCTATACTGTACTGATTATACATAGTGTTCTATGTTGTACTGATACTACATAGTGTTCTATACTGTACTGATTCTGCATAGTAGTCTATATTGTACTGATTCTACGTAGTGTTCTATGTTGTACTGATTCTACATAGTGTTCTATACTGTACTGACTCTACATAGTGTTCTATACTTACTGATTCTACATAGTGTTCTATATTGTACTGATTCTAAATAGTGTTCTATACTGTAGTGATTCTACATAGTGTTCTATACTGTAATGATTCTGGATAGTAGTCTATACTGTACTGATTATACATAGTGTTCTATATTATACTGATTCTATATAGTGTTATATACTGTACTGATTCTACATAGTGTTCTATACTGTACTGATTCTACATAGTGTTCTATGTTGAACTGATTCTACGTAATGTTCTATGTTGTGTTGAATCTAAATGCTGTTCTATGTTGTACTGATTCTACATATTGTTCTATGTTGTACTGATTCTACATAGTGTTCTATGTTGTACTGATTCTACATAGTGTTCTATGTTGTACTGATTCTATATAGTGTTCTATGTTGTACTGATTCTATATAGTGTTCTCTACTGTACTGATTCTACATAGTGTTCTATGATGCACATATTCTACATAGTGTTCTATGTTGTACTGATTCTACATAGTGTTCTATACTGAACTGATTCTGCATAGTTGTCTATACTGTACTGATTCTACATAGTGTTCTATGTTGTACTGATTCTACATAGTGTTCTATACTGTACTGATTCTACATAGTGTTCTATGCTGTGCTGATTCTACATAGTGTTCTATGTTGTACTGATTCTACATAGTGTTCTATGTTGTACTGATTCTAAATAGTGTTCTATGTTGAACTGATTCTACGTAATGTTCTATGTTGTGTTGAATCTAAATGGTGTTCTATGTTGTACTGATTCTACATATTGTTCTATGTTGTACTGATTCTACATAGTGTTCTATGTTGTACTGATTCTACATAGTGTTCTATAGTGTACTGATTCTACATAGTGTTCTATGTTGTGTTGATTCTACATAGTGTTCAATGTTTTAGTGATTCTACATAGTGGTCTATACTGTTCTGATTCTACATAGTGTTATATAATGTACTGATTCTACATAGTGTTCTATGTTGTACTGATTCTACGTAATGTTATATGTTGTACTGATTTTACATAGTGCTCTCTACTGTACTGATTCTACATAGTCTTCTATGATCTACTTTTTCTACATAATGTTCTACGTTGTACTGATTCTGCATAGTGTTCTATACTGTACTGAATCTACATAGTGTTCTATGTTGTACTGATTCTACATAGTGTTCTATGTTGTACTGATTTTACATAGTGTTCTATACAGTACTGATTATACATAGTGTTCTATGTTGTACTGATTCTACATAGTGTTATATACTGTACTGATTCTACATAGTGTACTCTACTGTACTGATTCTACATAGTGTTCTATGATGCACAGATTCTACATAGTGTTCTATGTTGTACTGATTCTACATAGTGTTCTATACTGTAGTGATTCTACATAGTGTTCTATACTGTACTGATTCTACATAATGTTCTATACTGTACTGAATCTACATAGTGTTCTATACTGTACTGATTCTAGATAGTGTTCTATGTTGTACTGATTCTACATAGTGTTTATACAGTACTGATTCTACATAGTGGTCTATGCTGTACTCATTCTACATAGTGTTCTATGTTGTTTTGGTTCTACATAGTTTTCTATGTTGTACTGATTCTACATTGTGCTCTCTACTGTACTGATTATACATAGTGTTCTATATTGTACTGATTCTACATAGTGTTCTATGTTGTACTTATTCTACATAGTGTTCTATGTTGAACTGATTCTACATAGTGTTCTATGCTGTACTGATTCTACATAGTGTTCTGTGTTTTACTAATTATACATAATGTTCTATGTTGAACTGATTCTACATAGTGTTCTATACTGTACTGATTCTGCATAGTAGTCTATAATGTACTGATTCTACATAGTGTTCTCTGTTGTATTAATTCTACATAGTGTTCTATACTGTACTGATTCTACATAGTGTTCTATGCTGTGCTGATTCTACATAGTGTTCTATGTTGTACTGATTCTACATAGTGTTCTATGTTGTGTTGATTCTACATAGTGTTCAATGTTTTAGTGATTCTACATAGTGGTCTATAGTATACTGATTATACATAGTGTTCTATATTGTACTGATTCTATATAGTGTTATATACTGTACTGATTCTACATAGTGTTCTATACTGTACTGATTCTACATAGTGTTCTATGTTGAACTGATTCTACGTAATGTTCTATGTTGTGTTGAATCTAAATGGTGTTCTATGTTGTACTGATTCTACATATTGTTCTATGTTGTACTGATTCTACATAGTGTTCTATGTTGTACTGATTCTACATAGTGTTCTATGTTGTACTGATTCTATATAGTGTTCTCTACTGTACTGATTCTACATAGTGTTCTATGATGCACATATTCTACATAGTGTTCTATGTTGTACTGATTCTACATAGTGTTCTATATTGTACTGATTCTATATAGTGTTCTCTACTGTACTGATTCTACATAGTGTTCTATGATGCACATATTCTACATAGTGTTCTATGTTGTACTGATTCTACATAGTGTTCTATACTTACTGATTCTACATAGTGTTCTATATTGTACTGATTCTACATAGTGTTCTATGTTGTACTGATTCTACATAGTGTTCTATACTGTACTGATTCTACATAGTGTTCTATACTGTACTGATTCTACATAGTGTTATATGTTGTACTGATTATACATAAAGTTCTATGTCGTACTGATTCTACATAGTGTTCTATAGTGTACTGATTCTACATAGTGTTCTATGTTGTACTGATTCTACATAGTGTTCTATGTTTATTGATTCTACATAGTGTTCTATGTTGTGCTGATTCTAAATAGTGTTCTATGTTGTACTGATTCTACATAGTGTTCTATAGTGTAGTGATTCTACATTGTGTTCTATGTTGTGTAGATTCTACATAGTGTTCAATGTTTTAGTGATTCTACATAGTGGTCTATACTGTACTGATTATACATAGTGTTATATGTTGTACTGATTATACATAAAGTTCTATGTTGTACTGATTCTACATAGTGTTCTATAGTGTACTGATTCTACATAGTGTTCTATGTTGTACTGATTCTACATAGTGTTCTATGTTGTATTGATTCTACATAGTGTTCTATGTTGTGCTGATTCTAAATAGTGTTCTATGTTGTACTGATTCTACATAGTGTTCTATAGTGTAGTGATTCTGCATTGTGTTCTATGTTGTGTAGATTCTACATAGTGTTCAATGTTTTAGTGATTCTACATAGTGGTCTATACTGTACTGATTATACATAGTGTTCTATGTTGTACTGATACTACATAGTGTTCTATACTGTACTGATTCTGCATAGTAGTCTATATTGTACTGATTCTACATAGTGTTCTATGTTGTACTGATTCTACATAGTGTTCTATACTGTACTGACTCTACATAGTGTTCTATACTTACTGATTCTACATAGTGTTCTATATTGTACTGATTCTAAATAGTGTTCTATACTGTAGTGATTCTACATAGTGTTCTATACTGTAATGATTCTGGATAGTAGTCTATACTGTACTGATTCTACATAGTGTTCTATGTTGTACTGATTCTACATATTGTTCTATGTTGTACTGATTCTACATAGTGTTCTATGTTGTACTGATTCTACATAGTGTTCTATGTTGTACTGATTCTATATAGTGTTCTATGTTGTACTGATTCTATATAGTGTTCTCTACTGTACTGATTCTACATAGTGTTCTATGATGCACATATTCTACATAGTGTTCTATGTTGTACTGATTCTACATAGTGTTCTATATTGTACTGATTCTATATAGTGTTCTCTACTGTACTGATTCTACATAGTGTTCTATGATGCACATATTCTACATAGTGTTCTATGTTGTACTGATTCTACATAGTGTTCTATACTGTACCGATTCTACATAGTGTTCTATGTTGTACTGATTTTACATAGTGTTCTATAGTGTACTGATTCTAAATAGTGTCATATACTGTACTGATTCTACATAGTGTTCTATACTTACTGATTCTACATAGTGTTCTATATTGTACTGATACTAAATAGTGTTCTATACTGTAGTGATTCTACATAGTGTTCTATACTGTAATGATTCTGGATAGTAGACTATACTGTACTGATTCTACATAGTGTTCTCTACTGTACTGATTCTACATAGTGTTCTATGATGCACATATTCTACATAGTGTTCTATAACGTACTGATTCTACATAGTGTTCTATAGTGTACTGATTCTACATAGTGTTCTATACTGTACTGATTCTACATAGTGTTATATGATGTACTGATTATACATAATGTTCTATGTTGTACTGATTCTACATAGTGTGTACTATACTGTACTGATTCTACATAGTGTTCTATGTTGTACTGATTCTACATAGTGTTCTATGTTGTATTGATTATACATAGTGTTCTATGTTGTACTGATTCTACATAGTGTTCTATGTTGTACTGATTCTAAATAGTGTTCTATGTTGTACTGATTCTACATAGTGTTCTATAGTGTACTGATTCTACATAGTGTTTTATGTTGTGTTGATTCTACATAGTGTTCAATGTTTTAGTGATTCTACATAGTGGTCTATACTGTACTGATTCTACATAGTGTTCTATACTGTACTGATTCTACATAGTGTTCTATGTTGTACTGATTCTACGTAATGTTCTATGTTGTACTGATTTTACATAGTGCTCTCTACTGTACTGATTCTACATAGTGTTCTATGATGCACAGATTCTACATAGTGTTCTATGTTGTACTGATTCTACATAGTGTTCTATACTGTACTGATTCTACATAGTGTTCTATACTGTACTGATTCTACATAATGTTCTATACTGTACTGAATCTACATAGTGTTCTATACTGTACTGATTCTACATAGTGTTCTATGTTGTACTGATTCTACATAGTGTTCTATACAGTACTGATTCTACATAGTGGTCTATGTTGTACTCATTCTACATAGTGTTCTATGTTGTATTGGTTCTACATAGTTTTCTATGTTGTGCTGATTCTACATAGTGTTCTATGTTGTACTGATTCTACATAGTGCTTTCTACTGTACTGATTCTACATAGTGTTCTATGTTGTATTGATTCTACATAGTGTTCTATGTTGTACTGATTTTACATAGTGTTCTATGGTGTTCTAATCCTACATAGTGTTCTATACTGTACTGATTCTACATAGTGTTCTATACTGTACTGATTCTATATAGTGTTCTATAGTGTTCTGATTCTACATAGTGTTCTATACTGTACTGAATCTACATAGTGTTCTATGTTGTACTGATTCTACATAGTGTTCTATACTGTACTGAATCTACATAGTGTTCTATGTTGTACTGATTCTACATAGTGTTCTATACTGTACTGAATCTACATAGTGTTCTATGTTGTACTGATCCTATATAGTGCTCTCTACTGTACTGATTCTACATAGTGTTCTATACTGTACTGATTCTATATAGTGTTCTATAGTGTTCTGATTCTACATAGTGTTCTATACTGTACTGATTCTACGTAGTGTTCTATACTGTACTGATTCTACATAGTGTTCTATACTGTACTGATTCTACATAGTGTTGTATGTTGTACTGATTCTACATAGTGTTCTATACTGTACTGATTCTGCATAATGTTCTATGTTGTACTGATTTTACATAGTGTTCTATACTGTACTGAATCTACATAGTGTTCTATGTTGTACTGATTCTACATAGTGTTCTATACTGTACTGAATCTACATAGTGTTCTATGCTGTACTGATTCTACATAGTGCTCTCTACTGTACTGATTCTACATAGTGTTATATACTGAACTGATTCTACATAGCGCTCTCTACTGTACTGATTCTACATAGTGTTCTATGTTGTACTGGTTCGACATAGTGTTCTATACTGTACTGATTCTGCATAGTAGTCTATACTGTACTGATTCTACATAGTGTTCTATACTGTACTGATTCTACATAGTGTTATATGATGTACTGATTATAAATAATGTTCTATGTTGTACTGATTCTACATAGTGTTCTATAGTGTACTGATTCTACATAGTGTTCTATGTTGTACTGATTCTACATAGTGTTCTATACTGTACTGAATCTACATAGTGTTCTATGCTGTACTGATTCTACATAGTGCTCTCTACTGTACTGATTCTACATAGTGTTATATACTGAACTGATTCTACATAGTGCTCTCTACTGTACTGATTCTACATAGTGTTCTATGATGCACATATTCTACATAGTGTTCTATATTGTACTGATTCTAAATAGTGTTCTATACTGTAGTGATTCTACATAGTGTTCTATACTGTAATGATTCTGGATAGTAGTCTATACTGTACTGATTCTACATAGTGTTCTCTACTGTACTGATTCTACATAGTGTTCTATACTATACTGATACTACATAGTGTTATATGATGTACTGATGATACATAATGTTCTATGGTGTACTGATTCTACATAGTGTGTACTATACTGTACTGATTCTACATAGTGTTCTATGTTGTACTGATTCTACATAGTGTTCTATGTTGTATTGATTCTACATAGTGTTCTATGTTGTGTTGATTCTACATAGGGTTCAATGTTTTAGTGATTCTACATAGTGGTTTATACTGTACTGATTATACATAGTGTTCTATGTTGTACTGATTCTACATAGTGTTCCATACTGTACTGATTCTACATAGTGTTCTATGCTGTGCTGATTCTACATAGTGTTCTATGTTGTACTGATTCTACATAGTGTTCTATGTTGTACTGATTCTAAATAGTGTTCTATGTTGTACTGATTCTACATAGTGTTCTATAGTGTACTCATTCTACATAGTGTTCTATGTTGTGTTGATTCTACATAGTGTTCAATGTTTTAGTGATTCTACATAGTGGTCTATACTGTACTGATTCTACATAGTGTTCTATACTGTACTGATTCTACATAGTGTTCTATGTTGTACTGATTCTACGTAATGTTCTATGTTGTACTGATTTTACATAGTGCTCTCTACTGTACTGATTCTACATAGTCTTCTATGATCTACTTTTTCTACATAATGTTCTATGTTGTACTGATTCTGCATAGTGTTCTATACTGTACTGAATCTACATAATGTTCTATGATGCACAGATTCTACATAGTGTTCTATGTTGTACTGATTCTACATAGTGTTCTATACTGTACTGATTCTACATAGTGTTCTATACTGTACTGATTCTACATAGTGTTCTATGTTGTACTGATTCTAAATAGTGTTCTATGTTGTACTGATTCTACATAGTGTTCTATAGTGTACTGATTCTACATAGTGTTCTATGTTGTGTTGATTCTACATAGTGTTCAATGTTTTAGTGATTCTACATAGTGGTATATACTGTACTGATTCTACATAGTGTTCTATACTGTACTGATTCTACATAGTGTTCTATGTTGTACTGATTCTACGTAATGTTCTATGTTGACCTGATTTTACATAGTGCTCTCTACTGTACTGATTCTACATAGTGTTCTATGATGCACAGATTCTACATAGTGTTCTATGTTGTACTGATTCTACATAGTGTTCTATACTGTACTGATTCTACATAGTGTTCTATACTGTACTGATTCTACATAATGTTCTATACTGTACTGAATCTACATAGTGTTCTATACTGTACTGATTCTACATAGTGTTCTATGTTGTACTGATTCTACATAGTGTTCTATACAGTACTGATTCTACATAGTGGTCTATGTTGTACTCATTCTACATAGTGTTCTATGTTGTATTGGTTCTACATAGTTTTCTATGTTGTGCTGATTCTACATAGTGTTCTATGTTGTACTGATTCTACATAGTGCTCTCTACTGTACTGATTCTACATAGTGTTCTATGTTGTATTGATTCTACATAGTGTTCTATGTTGTACTGATTTTACATAGTGTTCTATACTGTACTGATTCTATATAGTGTTCTATAGTGTTCTGATTCTACATAGTGTTCTATACTGTACTAATTCTACATAGTGTTCTATACTGTACTGATTCTACATAGTGTTCTATACTGTACTGAATCTACATAGTGTTCTATGTTGTACTGATTCTACATAGTGTTCTATACTGTACTGAATCTACATAGTGTTCTATGTTGTACTGATTCTACATAGTGTTCTATACTGTACTGATTCTACATAGTGTTCTATGTTGTACTGATTCACATAGTGTTCTATACTGTACTGATTCTGCATAATGTTCTATGTTGTACTGATTTTACATAGTGTTCTATACTGTACTGAATCTACATAGTGTTCTATGCTGTACTGATTCTACATAGTGCTCTCTACTGTACTGATTCTACATTGTGTTATATACTGAACTGATTCTACATAGTGCTCTCTACTGTACTGATTCTACATAGTGTTCTATGTTGTACTGGTTCTACATAGTGTTCTATACTGTACTGATTCTGCATAGTAGTCTATACTGTACTGATTCTACATAGTGTTCTATACTGTACTGATTCTACATAGTGTTATATGATGTACTGATTATAAATAATGTTCTATGTTGTACTGATTCTACATAGTGTTCTATAGTGTACTGCTTCTACATAGTGTTCTATGTTGTACTGATTCTACATAGTGTTCTATACTGTACTGAATCTACATAGTGTTCTATGCTGTACTGATTCTACATAGTGCTCTCTACTGTACTGATTCTACATAGTTTTATATACTGAACTGATTCTACATAGTGCTCTCTACTGTACTGATTCTACATAGTGTTCTATGATGCACATATTCTACATAGTGTTCTATATTGTACTGATTCTAAATAGTGTTCTATACTGTAGTGATTCTACATAGTGTTCTATACTGTAATGATTCTGGATAGTAGTCTATACTGTACTGATTCTACATAGTGTTCTCTACTGTACTGATTCTACATAGTGTTCTATGATGCACATATTCTACATAGTGTTCTATAACGTACTGATTCTACATAGTGTTCTATACTGTACTGATTCTACATAGTGTTCTATACTATACTGATACTACATAGTGTTATATGATGTACTGATTATACATAATGTTCTATGTTGTACTGAGTCTTCATAGTGTGTACTATACTGTACTGATTCTACATAGTGTTCTATGTTGTACTGATTCTACATAGTGTTCTATGTTGTATTGATTCTACATAGTGTTCTATGTTGTGTTGATTCTACATAGGGTTTAATGTTTTAGTGATTCTACATAGTGGTTTATACTGTACTGATTATACATAGTGTTCTATGTTGTACTGATTCTACATAGTGTTCTATACTGAACTGATTCTGCATAGTAGTCTATACTGTACTGATTCTACATAGTGTTCTATGTTGTACTGATTCTACATAGTGTTCTATACTGTACTGATTCTACATAGTGTTCTATGCTGTGCTGATTCTACATAGTGTTCTATGTTGTACTGATTCTACATAGTGTTCTATGTTGTACTGATTCTAAATAGTGTTCTATGTTGTACTGATTCTGCATGGTGTTCTATACTATACTGAATCTACATAGTGTTCTATGATGCACAGATTCTACATAGTGTTCTATGTTGTACTGATTCTACATAGTGTTCTATACTGTACTGATTCTACATAGTGTTCTATACTGTACTGATTCTACATTGTGTTCTATACACTACTGATTCTACATAGTGGTCTATGTTGTACTCATTCTACATAGTGTTCTATGTTGTATTGGTTCTACATAGTTTTCTATGTTGTGATGATTCTACATAGTGTTCTATGTTGTACTGATTCTACATAGTGCTCTCTACTGTACTGATTCTACATAGTGTTCTATGTTGTATTGATTCTACATAGTGTTCTATGTTGTACTGATTTTACATAGTGTTCTATAGTGTTCTGATCCTACATAGTGTTCTATACTGTACTGATTCTACATAGTGTTCTATACTGTACTGATTCTATATAGTGTTCTATAGTGTTCTGATTCTACATAGTGTTCTATACTGTACTGATTCTACATAGTGTTCTATACTGTACTGATTCTACATAGTGTTCGATACTGTACTGATTCTGCATAATGTTCTATACTGTACTGAATCTACATAGTGTTCTATGTTGTACTGATTGTACATAGTGTTCTATACTGTAGTGATTCGGCATAATGTTCTATGTTGTACTGATTTTACATAGTGTTCTATACTGTACTGAATCTACATACTGTTCTATGTTGTACTGATTCTACATAGTGTTCTATACTGTACTGAATCTACATAGTGTTCTATGCTGTACTGATTCTACATAGTGCTCTCTACTGTACTGATTCTACATAGTGTTATATACTGAACTGATTCTACATAGTGCTCTCTACTGTACTGATTCTACATAGTGTTTTATACTGAACTGATTCTACATAGTAGTCTATACTGTACTGATTCTACATAGTGTTCTATACTGTACTGATTCTACATAGTGTTATATGATGTACTGATTATAAATAATGTTCTATGTTGTACTGATTCTACATAGTGTTCTATAGTGTACTGATTCTACATAGTGTTCTATGTTGTACTGATTCTACATAGTGTTCTATACTGTACTGAATATACATAGTGTTCTATGCTGTACTGATTCTACATAGTGCTCTCTACTGTACTGATTCTACATTGTGTTATATACTGAACTGATTCTACAAAGTGCTCTCTACTGTACTGATTCTACATAGTGTTCTATGATGCACATATTCTACATAGTGTTCTATAATGTACTGATTCTACATCGTGTTCTATACTGTACTGATTCTACATAGTGTTCTATACTGTACTGATTCTACATAGTGTTATATGTTGTACTGATTATACATAAAGTTCTATCTTGTACTGATTCTACATAGTGTTCTATAGTGTACTGATTCTACATAGTGTTCTATGTTGTACTGATTCTACATAGTGTTCTATGTTGTATTGATTCTACATAGTGTTCTATGTTGTGCTGATTCTAAATAGTGTTCTATGTTGTACTGATTCTACATAGTGTTCTATAGTGTAGTGATTCTACATTGTGTTCTATGTTGTGTTGATTCTACATAGTGTTCAATGTTTTAGTGATTCTACATAGTGGTCTATACTGTACTGATTATACATAGTGTTCTATGTTGTACTGATAATACATAGTGTTCTATACTGTACTGATTCTGCATAGTAGTCTATACTGTACTGATTCTACATAGTGTTCTATACTTACTGATTCTACATAGTGTTCTATATTGTACTGATTCTAAATAGTGTTCTATACTGTAGTGATTCTACATAGTGTTCTATACTGTAATGATTCTGGATAGTAGTCTATACTGTACTGATTCTACATAGTGTTCTCTACTGTACTGATTCTACATAGTGTTCTATGATGCACATATTCTACATAGTGTTCTATAACGTACTGATTCTACATAGTGTTCTATACTGTACTGATTCTACATAGTGTTCTATACTGTACTGATTCTACATAGTGTTATATGATGTACTGATTATACATAATGTTCTATGTTGTACTGATTCTACATAGTGTGTACTATACTGTACTGATTCTACATAGTGTTCTATGTTGTACTGATTCTACATAGTGTTCTATGTTGTATTGATTCTACATAGTGTTCTATGTTTTGTTGATTCTACATAGGGTTCAATGTTTTAGTGATTCTACATAGTGGTTTATACTGTACCGATTATACATAGTGTTCTATGTTGTACTGATTCTACATAGTGTTCTATACTGAACTGATTCTGCATAGTAGTCTATACTGTACTGATTCTACATAGTGTTCTATGTTGTACTGATTCTACATAGTGTTCTATACTGTACTGATTCTACATAGTGTTCTATGCTGTGCTGATTCTACATAGTGTTCTATGTTGTACTGATTCTACATAGTGTTCTATGTTGTACTGATTCTAAATAGTGTTCTATGGTGTACTGATTCTACATAGTGTTCTATAGTGTACTGATTCTACATAGTGTTCTATGTTGTGTTGATTCTACATAGTGTTCAATGTTTTAGTGATTCTACATAGTGGTCTATACTGTACTGATTCTACATAGTGTTCTATACTGTACTGATTCTACATAGTGTTCTATGTTGTACTGATTCTACGTAATGTTCTATGTTGTACTGATTTTACATAGTGCTCTCTACTGTACTGATTCTACATAGTCTTCTATGATCTACTTTTTCTACATAATGTTCTATGTTGTACTGATTCTGCATAGTGTTCTATACTGTACTGATTATACATAGTGTTCTATGTTGTACTGATTCTACATAGTGTTATATACTGTACTGATTCTACATAGTGTACTCTACTGTACTGATTCTACATAGTGTTCTATGATGCACAGATTCTACATAGTGTTCTATGTTGTACTGATTTTACATAGTGTTCTATACTGTACTGAATCTACATAGTGTTCTATACTGTACTGATTCTACATAATGTTCTATGTTGTACTGATTCTACATAGTGTTATATACTGAACTGATTATACATAGTGCTCTTTACTGTACTGAATCTATATAGTGTTCTATGTTGTACTGGTTCTACATAGTGTTCTATACTGTACTGATTCTGCATAGTAGTCTATACTGTACTGATTCTACATAGTGTTCTATACTGTACTGATTCTACATAGTGTTATATGATGTACTGATTATAAATAATGTTCTATGTTGTACTGATTCTACATAGTGTTCTATAGTGTACTGATTCTACATAGTGTTCTATGTTGTACTGATTCTACATAGTGTTCTATACTGTACTGAATATACATAGTGTTCTATGCTGTACTGATTCTACATAGTGCTCTCTACTGTACTGATTCTACATAGTGTTATATACTGAACTGATTCTACATAGTGCTCTCTACTGTACTGATTCTACATAGTGTTCTATGATGCACATATTCTACATAGTGTTCTATAATGTACTGATTCTACATCGTGTTCTATACTGTACTGATTCTACATAGTGTTCTATACTGTACTGATTCTACATAGTGTTATATGTTGTACTGATTATACATAAAGTTCTATCTTGTACTGATTCTACATAGTGTTCTATAGTGTACTGGTTCTACATAGTGTTCTATGTTGTACTGATTCTACATAGTGTTCTATGTTGTATTGATTCTACATAGTGTTCTATGTTGTGCTGATTCTAAATAGTGTTCTATGTTGTACTGATTCTACATAGTGTTCTATAGTGTAGTGATTCTACATTGTGTTCTATGTTGTGTTGATTCTACATAGTGTTCAATGTTTTAGTGATTCTACATAGTGGTCTATACTGTACTGATTATACATAGTGTTCTATGTTGTACTGATACTACATAGTGTTCTATACTGTACTGATTCTGCATAGTAGTCTATACTGTACTGATTCTACATAGTGTTCTATGTTGTACTGATTCTACATAGCGTTCTATACTGTACTGATTCTATATAGTGTTCTATACTTACTGATTCTACATAGTGTTCTATATTGTACTGATTCTAAATAGTGTTTATACTGTAGTGATTCTACATAGTGTTCTCTACTGTACTGATTTTACATAGTGTTCTATGATGCACATATTCTACATAGTGTTCTATAACGTACTGATTCTACATAGTGTTCTATACTGTACTGATTCTACATAGTGTACTATACTGTACTGATTCTACATAGTGTTCTATGTTGTACTGATTCTACATAGTGTTCTATACTTAACTGATTCTCCATAGTAGTCTATACTATACTGATTCTACATAGTGTTCTATGTTGTACTGATTCTACATAGTGTTCTATACTGTACTGATTCTACATAGTGTTCTATGCTGTGCTGATTCTACATAGTGTTCAATGTTGTACTGATTCTACATAGTGTTCTATGTTGTACTGATTCTAAATAGTGTTCTATGTTGTACTGATTCTACATAGTGTTCTATAGTGTACTGATTCTACATAGCGTTCTATGTTGTGTTGATTCTACATAGTGTTCAATGTTTTAGTGATTCTACATAGTGTTCTATACTGTGCTGATTCTACATAGTGTTCTATGTTGTACTGATTCTACGTAATGTTCTATGTTGTACTGATTTTACATAGTGCTCTCTACTGTACTGATTCTACATAGTCTTCTATGATCTACTTTTTCTACATAATGTTCTATGTTGTACTGATTCTGCATAGTGTTCTATACTGTACTGAATCTACTTAGTGTTCTATGTTGTACTGATTCTACATAGTGTTCTATGTTGTACTGATTTTACATAGTGTTCTATACAGTACTGATTATACATAGTGTTCTATGTTGTACTGATTCTACATAGTGTTATATACTGTACTGATTCAACATAGTGTACTCTACTGTACTGATTCTACATAGTGTTCTATGATGCACAGATTCTACATAGTGTTCTATGTTGTACTGATTCTACATAGTGTTCTATACTGTACTGATTCTACATAGTGTTCTATACTGTACTGATTCTACATAATGTTCTATACTGTACTGAATCTACATAGTGTTCTATACTGTACTGATTCTACATAGTGTTCTATGTTGTACTGATTCTACATAGTGTTCTATACAGTACTGATTCTACATAGTGGTCTATGTTGTACTCATTCTACATAGTGTTCTATGTTGTATTGGTTCTACATAGTTTTCTATGTTGTGCTGATTCTACATAGTGTTCTATGTTGTACTGATTCTACATAGTGCTCTCTACTGTACTGATTCTATATAGTGTTCTATAGTGTTCTGATTCTACATATTGTTCTATACTGTACTGATTCTACATAGTGTTATATACTGAACTGATTCTACATAGTGCTCTCTACTGTACTGATTCTACATAGTGTTCTATGTTGTACTGGTTCTACATAGTGTTCTATACTGTACTGATTCTGCATAGTAGTCTATACTGTACTGATTCTACATAGTGTTCTATACTGAACAGATTCTACATAGTGTTATATGATGTACTGATTATAAATAATGTTCTATGTTGTACTGATTCTACATAGTGTTCTATACTGTACTGATTCTACATAGTGTTCTATACTTACTGATTCTACATAGTGTTCTATGTTGTACTGATTCTACATAGTGTTCTATACTGTATTGATTCTACATAGTGTTCTATGATGCACATATTCTACATAGTGTTCTATAATGTACTGATACTACTTAGTGTTCTATACTGTACTGATTCTACATAGTGTTCTATACTGTACTGATTCTACATAGTGTTATATGATGTACTGATTATACATAATGTTCTATGTTGTACTGATTCTACATAGTGTTCTATACTGTACTGATTCTACATAGTGTTCTATGTTGTATTGATTCTACATAGTGTTCTATGTACTATTGATTCTACATAGAGTTCTATGTTGTGCTGATTCTAAATAGCGTTCTATGTTGTACAGATTCTACATAGTGTTCTATAGTTTAGTGATTCTACATTGTGTTCTATGTTGTGTTGATTCTTCATAGTGTTCAATGTTTTAGTGATTCTACATAGTGGTCTATACTGTACTGATTATACATAGTGTTCTATGTTGTACTGATTCTACATAGTGTTCTATACTGTAGATTCTGCATAGTAGTCTATACTGTACTGATTCTACATAGTGTTCTATGTTGTACTGATTCTACATAGTGTTCTATGCTGTGCTGATTCTACATAGTGTTCTATGTTGTACTGATTCTACATAGTGTTCTATGTTGTACTGATTCTACATAGTGTTCTATGTTGTACTGGTTCTACATAGTGTTCTATACTGTACTGATTCTGCATAGTAGTCTATACTGTACTGATTCTACATAGTGTTCTATACTATACTGATTCTACATAGTGTTATATTATGTACTGATTATAAATAATGTTCTATGTTGTACTGATTCTACATAGTGTTCTATACTGTACTGATTCTACATAGTGTTCTATACTTACTGATTCTACATAGTGTTCTATGTTCTACTGATTCTACATAGTGTTCTATACTGTATTGATTCTACATAGTGTTCTATGATGCACATATTCTACATAGTGTTCTATAATGTACTGATTCTACTTAGTGTTCTATACTGTACTGATTCTACATAGTGTTCTATACTGTACTGATTCTACATAGTGTTATATGATGTACTGATTATACATAATGTTCTATGTTGTACTGATTCTACATAGTGTTCTATACTGTACTGATTCTACATAGTGTTCTATGTTGTACTGATTCTACATAGTGTTCTATGTTGTATTGATTCTACATAGTGTTCTATGTTGTGCTGATTCTAAATAGCGTTCTATGTTGTACTGATTCTACATAGTGTTCTATAGTTTAGTGATTCTACATTGTGTTCTATGTTGTGTTGATTCTACATAGTGTTCAATGTTTTAGTGATTCTACATAGTGGTCTATACTGTACTGATTATACATAGTGTTCTATGTTGTACAGATTCTACATAGTGTTCTATACTGTAGATTCTGCATAGTAGTCTATACTGTACTGATTCTACATAGTGTTCTATGTTGTACTGATTCTACATAGTGTTCTATGATGTGCTGATTCTACATAGTGTTCTATGTTGTACTGATTCTACATAGTGTTCTCTACTGTACTGATTCTACATAGTGTTCTATGATGCACATATACTACATTGTGTTCTATGTTGTACTGATTCTACATAGTGTTCTATACTGTACTGATTCTGCATAGTGTTCTATGTTGTACTGATTCTACATAGTGTTGTATGTTGTACTGATTTTACATAGTGTTCTATACAGTACTGATTATACATAGTGTTCTATGTTGTACTGATTCTACATAGTGTTATATACTGTACTGATTCTACATAGTGTTCTATGTTGTACTGATTCTACATAGTGTTATATACTGTACTGATTCTACATAGTGTTCTCTACTGTACTGATTCTACATAGTGGTCTATGTTGTACTGATTATACATAGTGTTCTATTTGTATTGATTCTACATAGTGTTCTATACTGTACTGATTCTACATAGTGTTCTATATTGTACTGATTCTACATAGTGTTCTATACTTTACTGAATCTACATAGTGATCTATACTGTACTGATTTTACATAGTGTTCTATGTTGTACTGATTCTACATAGTGTTCTATAGAGTACTGATTCTACATAATGGTCTATGTTGTATTGATTCTACATAGTTTTTTTATGTTGTGCTGATTCTACATAGTGTTCTATACTGTACTGATTCTACATATTGTCCTATATTGTGCGTATTCTACATAGTGTTCTATGTTGTTTTGATTGTACATAGTGTTCTATGTTGTACTGATTCTACATAGTGTTCTATACTGCACATATTCTGCATAGTGTTCTATACTGTACTGATTCTACATAGTGTTCTATACTTACTGATTCTACATAGTGTTCTATATTGTACTGATTCTACATAGTGTTCTATAATGCACAGATTCTACATAGTGTTCTATGCTGTACTGATTCTACATAGTGTTCTATACTGTACTGATTCTACATAGTGTTCTATACTGTACTGATTCTACATAGTGTTCTATACTGTACTGATTCTACATAGTATTCTATGTTGTGCGGATTCTACACAGTGTTCTATGTTGTGTTGATTCTACATAGTGTTCTATGTTGTTCTGATTCTACATAGTGTTCTATACTGCACTGATTCTGCATAATAGTTTATACTGTACTGATTCTACATAGTGTTCTATGTTGTACTGATTCTACATAGTGTTCTATACTGTACTGATTCTACATAGTGTTCTATGTTGTACTGATTATACATAGTGTTCTATTTTGTATTGATTCTACATAGTTTTCTATGTTGCGCTGATGCTACATAGTGTTCTATGTTGTACTGATTCTACATAGTGCTCTCTACTGTACTGATTCTACATAGTGTTCTATGTTGTATTGATTCTACATAGTGTTCTATGTTGTGCTGATTCTACATAGTGTTCTATGTTGTACTGATTCTACATAGTGCTCTATACTGTACTGATTCTACATAGTGTTCTATGGTGTAGTGATTTTACATAGTGTTCTATAGTGTTCTGATCCTACATAGTGTTCTATACTGTACTAATTCTACATAGTGTTCTATACTGTACTGATTCTACATAGTGTTCTATGGTGTACTCATTCTACACAGTGTTCTATACTCTACTGATTCTGCATAATGTTCTATATTGTACTGATTCTACATAGTGTTCTATACTGTACTGAATCTACATTGTGTTCTATGTTGTACTGATTCTACATAGTGTTCTATACTGTACTGAATCTACATAGTGTACTATGCTGTACTGATTCTACATAGTGCTCTCTAATGTACTGATTCTACATAGTGTTATATATTCTACTGATTCTACATAGTATTCTATACTGAACTGATTCTACATAGTGCTCTCTACTGTACTGATTCTACATAGTGTTCTTTACTGTACTGATTCTACATAGTGTTCTATACTGTACTGATTCTACATAGTGCTCTCTACTGTAGTGATTCTACATAGTGTTCTATACTGTACTGATTCTACATAGTATTCTATGTTGTACTGATTCTACATAGTGTTCTATGTTGTACTGAATCTACATAGTGTTCTATACTGTACTGATTCTGCATAGTAGTCTATACTGTACTGATTCTACATTGTGTTCTATACTGTACTGATTCTTCATAGTGTTATATGATGTACTGATTATACATAATGTTCTATGTTGTACTGAATCTACATAGTGTTCTATACTGTACTGATTCTGCATAGTAGTCTATACTGTACTGATTCTACATTGTGTTCTATACTGTACTGATTCTTCATAGTGTTATATGATGTACTGATTATACATAATGTTCTATGTTGTGTTGATTCTACATAGTGTTCAATGTTTTAGTGATTCTACATAGTGTTCTATACTGTACTGATTCTACTAAGTGTTCTATACTGTACTGATTCTACATAGTGTTCTTTATTGTATTGATTCTACATAGTGTTCTATGTTGTGCTGATTCTAAATAGTGTTCTATGTTGTACTGATTCTACATAGTGTTCTATAGTGTAGTGATTCTACATTGTGTTCTATGTTGTGTTGATTCTACATAGTGTTCAATGTTTTAGTGATTCTACATAGTGTTCTATACTGTACTGATTATACATAGTGCTCTATGTTGTACTGATTCTACATAGTGTTCTATACTGTACTGATTCTGCATAGTAGTCTATACTGTACTGATTCTACATAGTGTTCTATGTTGTACTGATTCTACATAGTGTTCTATACTGTACAGATTCTACTTAGTGTTCTATACTTACTGATTCTACATAGCGTTCTATGTTGTACTGATTCTACATAGTGTTCTATACTGTAGTGATTCTACATAGTGTTCTATGATGCACATATTCTACATAGTGTTCTATAATGTACTGATTCTACTAAGTGTTCTATACTGTACTGATTCTACATAGTGTTCTATACTGTACTGATTCTACATAGTGTTCTATGTTGTGCTGATTCTAAATAGCGTTCTATGTTGTACAGATTCTACATAGTGTTCTATAGTTTTGTGATTCTACATTGTGTTCTATGTTGTGTTGATTCTACATAGTGTTCAATGTTTTAGTGATGCTACATAGTGGTCTATACTGTACTGATTATACATAGTGTTCTATGTTGTACTGATTCTAAATAGTGTTCTATACTGTACTGATTCTGCATAGTAGTCTATACTGTACTGATTCTACATAGTGTTCTATGTTGTACTGATTCTACATAGTGTTCTATACTGTACTGATTCTACATAGTGTTCTATGATGTGCTGATTCTACATAGTGTTCTATATTGTACTGATTCTACATAGTGTTCTATGTTGTACTGATTCTACATAGTGTTCTATGTTGTACTGATTCTACATAGTGTTCTATAGTGTACTGATTCTACATAGTGTTCTATGTTGAGTTGATTCTACATAGTGTTCAATGTTTTAGTGATTCTACATAGTGGTCTATACTGTACTGATTATACATAGTGTTATATATTGTACTGATTCTACATAGTGTTCTATACTGTACTGATTCTACATATTGTTCTATACTGTACTGATTCTACATAGTGTTCTATGTTGTACTGATTCTACGTAATGTTCTATGTTGAGTTGATTCTACAGGGTGTTCTATGTTGTACTGATTCTACATATTGTTCTATGTTGTACTGATTCTACATAGTGTTCTATGTTGTACTGATTCTACATAGTGTTCTATGTTGTACTGATTCTACATAGTGTTCTCTACTGTACTGATTCTACATAGTGTTCTATGATGCACATATTCTACATAGTGTTCTATGTTGTACTGATTCTACATAGTGCTCTCTACTGTACTGATTCTACATAGTCTTCTATGATCTACTTTTTCTACATAATGTTCTATGTTGTACTGATTCTACATAGTGTTCTATACTGTACTGAATCTACATAGTGTTCTATGTTGTACTGATTCTACATAGTGTTCTATGTTGTACTGATTTTACATAGTGTTCTACACAGTACTGATTATACATAGTGTTCTATGTTGTACTGATTCTACATAGTGTTATATACTGTACTGATTCTACATAGTGTTCTCTACTGTACTGATTCTACATAGTGTTCTATGATGCACAGATTCTAAATAGTGTTCTATGTTGTACTGATTCTACATAGCGTTCTATACAGTACTGATTCTACATAGTGTTCTCTACTGTACTGAATCTACATAGTGTTCTATACTGTACTGATTCTACATAGTGTTCTATGTTGTACTGATTCTACATAGTGTTCTATACAGTACTGATTCTACATAGTGGTCTATGTTGTACTGATTCTACATAGTGTTCTATGTTGTATTGAATCTACATAGTTTTTTATGTTGTGCTGATTCTACATAGTGTTCTATGTTGTACTGATTCTACATAGTGCTCTCTACTGTACTGATTCTACATAGTGTTCTATGTTGTATTGATTCTACATAGTGTTCTATGTTGTACCGATTTTGCATAGTGTTCTATAGTGTTCTGATCCTACATAGTGTCCTATACTGTACTGATTCTACATAGTGTTCTATACTGTACTGATTCTATATAGTGTTCTATACTGTTCTGATTCTTCATAGTGTTCTATACTGTACTGATTCTACATAGTGTTCTATACTGTACTGATTCTACATAGTGTTCTATACTGTACTGATTCTGCATAATGTTCTATGTTGTACTGATTCTACATAGTGTTGTATACTGTACTGAATCTACATAGTGTTCTATACTGTACTGATTCTACATAGTATTCTATACTGTACTGATTCTACATAGTGTTCTATGATGTACTGATTATACATAGTGTTCTATACTGTACTGATTCTACATAGTGTTCTATACTGTACTAATTCTACATAGTGTTCTTTTTTGTATTGATTCTACATAGTGTTCTATCCTGTGCTGATTCTACATAGTGTTCTATGTTGTACTGATTCTACATAGCGTTCTATGGTGTACTGAATCTACATAGTTTTCTATACTGTACTAATTCTACATAGTGTTCTATGTTGTATTGATTCTACATAGTGTTCTATACTGTACTGATTCTACATTGTGTTCTATGTTGTACTGATTCTACATAGTGTTCTATACTGTACTGATTCTGCATAGTAGTCTATACTGTACTGATTCTACATAGTGTTCTCTACTGTACTGACTCTACATAGTGTTCTCTACTGTACAGATTATACATAGTGTTCTATGATGCACATATTCTATATAGTGTTCTATACTGTACTGATTCTACATAGTGTTCTATACTGTACTGATTCTACATAGTGTTCTATACTGTACTGATTCTACATAGTGTTCTATAATGTACTGATTCTACATAGTGTTCTATGATGTACTGATTATACATAATGTTCTATGTTGTACTGATTCTACATAGTGTTCTATACTGTACTGATTCTACATAGTGTTCTATGTTGTACTGAATTTACATAGTGTTCTATGTTGTACTGATTCTACATAGTGTTTTATACTGTACTGATTCTGCATAGCAGTCTATACTGTACTGATTCTACATAGTGTTCTATGTTGTACTGATTCTACATAGTGTTCTATACTGTAGTGATTCTACATAGTGTTCTATGATGCACATATTCTACATAGTGTTCTATAATGTACTGATTCTACTAAGTGTTCTATACTGTACTGATTCTACATAGTGTTCTATACTGTACTGATTCTACATAGTGTTCTATGTTGTGCTGATTCTAAATAGCGTTCTATGTTGTACAGATTCTACATAGTGTTCTATAGTTTTGTGATTCTACATTGTGTTCTATGTTGTGTTGATTCTACATAGTGTTCAATGTTTTAGTGATGCTACATAGTGGTCTATACTGTACTGATTATACATAGTGTTCTATGTTGTACTGATTCTAAATAGTGTTCTATACTGTACTGATTCTGCATAGTAGTCTATACTGTACTGATTCTACATAGTGTTCTATGTTGTACTGATTCTACATAGTGTTCTATACTGTACTGATTCTACATAGTGTTCTATGATGTGCTGATTCTACATAGTGTTCTATATTGTACTGATTCTACATAGTGTTCTATGTTGTACTGATTCTACATAGTGTTCTATGTTGTACTGATTCTACATAGTGTTCTATAGTGTACTGATTCTACATAGTGTTCTATGTTGAGTTGATTCTACATAGTGTTCAATGTTTTAGTGATTCTACATAGTGGTCTATACTGTACTGATTATACATAGTGTTATATATTGTACTGATTCTACATAGTGTTCTATACTGTACTGATTCTACATATTGTTCTATACTGTACTGATTCTACATAGTGTTCTATGTTGTACTGATTCTACGTAATGTTCTATGTTGAGTTGATTCTACAGGGTGTTCTATGTTGTACTGATTCTACATATTGTTCTATGTTGTACTGATTCTACATAGTGTTCTATGTTGTACTGATTCTACATAGTGTTCTATGTTGTACTGATTCTACATAGAGTTCTCTACTGTACTGATTCTACATAGTGTTCTATGATGCACATATTCTACATAGTGTTCTATGTTGTACTGATTCTACATAGTGCTCTCTACTGTACTGATTCTACATAGTCTTCTATGATCTACTTTTTCTACATAATGTTCTATGTTGTACTGATTCTACATAGTGTTCTATACTGTACTGAATCTACATAGTGTTCTATGTTGTACTGATTCTACATAGTGTTCTATGTTGTACTGATTTTACATAGTGTTCTACACAGTACTGATTATACATAGTGTTCTATGTTGTACTGATTCTACATAGTGTTATATACTGTACTGATTCTACATAGTGTTCTCTACTGTACTGATTCTACATAGTGTTCTATGATGCACATATTCTAAATAGTGTTCTATGTTGTACTGATTCTACATAGCGTTCTATACAGTACTGATTCTACATAGTGTTCTCTACTGTACTGAATCTACATAGTGTTCTATACTGTACTGATTCTACATAGTGTTCTATGTTGTACTGATTCTACATAGTGTTCTATGTTGTATTGAATCTACATAGTTTTTTATGTTGTGCTGATTCTACATAGTGTTCTATGTTGTACTGATTCTACATAGTGCTCTCTACTGTACTGATTGTACATAGTGTTCTATGTTGTATTGATTCTACATAGTGTTCTATGTTGTACCGATTTTGCATAGTGTTCTATAGTGTTCTGATCCTACATAGTGTCCTATACTGTACTGATTCTACATAGTGTTCTATACTGTACTGATTCTATATAGTGTTCTATAGTGTTCTGATTCTTCATAGTGTTCTATACTGTACTGATTCTACATAGTGTTCTATACTGTACTGATTCTACATAGTGTTCTATACTGTACTGATTCTGCATAATGTTCTATGTTGTACTGATTCTACATAGTGTTGTATACTGTACTGAATCTACATAGTGTTCTATACTGTACTGATTCTACATAGTATTCTATACTGTACTGATTCTACATAGTGTTCTATGATGTACTGATTATACATAGTGTTCTATACTGTACTGATTCTACATAGTGTTCTATACTGTACTAATTCTACATAGTGTTCTTTTTTGTATTGATTCTACATAGTGTTCTATCCTGTGCTGATTCTACATAGTGTTCTATACTGTACTGATTCTACATAGTGTTCTATGGTGTACTCATTCTACACAGTGTTCTATACTCTACTGATTCTGCATAATGTTCTATATTGTACTGATTCTACATAGTGTTCTATACTGTACTGAATCTACATTGTGTTCTATGTTGTACTGATTCTACATAGTGTTCTATACTGTACTGAATCTACATAGTGTACTATGCTGTACTGATTCTACATAGTGCTCTCTAATGTACTGATTCTACATAGTGTTATATATTCTACTGATTCTACATAGTATTCTATACTGAACTGATTCTACATAGTGCTCTCTACTGTACTGATTCTACATAGTGTTCTTTACTGTACTGATTCTACATAGTGTTCTATACTGTACTGATTCTACATAGTGCTCTCTACTGTAGTGATTCTACATAGTGTTCTATACTGTACTGATTCTACATAGTATTCTATGTTGTACTGATTCTACATAGTGTTCTATGTTGTACTGAATCTACATAGTGTTCTATACTGTACTGATTCTGCATAGTAGTCTATACTGTACTGATTCTACATTGTGTTCTATACTGTACTGATTCTTCATAGTGTTATATGATGTACTGATTATACATAATGTTCTATGTTGTACTGAATCTACATAGTGTTCTATACTGTACTGATTCTGCATAGTAGTCTATACTGTACTGATTCTACATTGTGTTCTATACTGTACTGATTCTTCATAGTGTTATATGATGTACTGATTATACATAATGTTCTATGTTGTGTTGATTCTACATAGTGTTCAATGTTTTAGTGATTCTACATAGTGTTCTATACTGTACTGATTCTACTAAGTGTTCTATACTGTACTGATTCTACATAGTGTTCTTTATTGTATTGATTCTACATAGTGTTCTATGTTGTGCTGATTCTAAATAGTGTTCTATGTTGTACTGATTCTACATAGTGTTCTATAGTGTAGTGATTCTACATTGTGTTCTATGTTGTGTTGATTCTACATAGTGTTCAATGTTTTAGTGATTCTACATAGTGTTCTATACTGTACTGATTATACATAGTTTTCTATGTTGTACTGATTCTACATAGTGTTCTATACTGTACTGATTCTGCATAGTAGTCTATACTGTACTGATTCTACATAGTGTTCTATGTTGTACTGATTCTACATAGTGTTCTATACTGTACTGATTCTACATAGTGTTCTATACTTACTGATTCTACATAGCGTTCTATGTTGTACTGATTCTACATAGTGTTCTATACTGTAGTGATTCTACATAGTGTTCTATGATGCACATATTCTACATAGTGTTCTATAATGTACTGATTCTACTAAGTGTTCTATACTGTACTGATTCTACATAGTGTTCTATACTGTACTGATTCTACATAGTGTTCTATGTTGTGCTGATTCTAAATAGCGTTCTATGTTGTACAGATTCTACATAGTGTTCTATAGTTTTGTGATTCTACATTGTGTTCTATGTTGTGTTGATTCTACATAGTGTTCAATGTTTTAGTGATGCTACATAGTGGTCTATACTGTACTGATTATACATAGTGTTCTATGTTGTACTGATTCTAAATAGTGTTCTATACTGTACTGATTCTGCATAGTAGTCTATACTGTACTGATTCTACATAGTGTTCTATGTTGTACTGATTCTACATAGTGTTCTATACTGTACTGATTCTACATAGTGTTCTATGATGTGCTGATTCTACATAGTGTTCTATATTGTACTGATTCTACATAGTGTTCTATGTTGTACTGATTCTACATAGTGTTCTATGTTGTACTGATTCTACATAGTGTTCTATAGTGTACTGATTCTACATAGTGTTCTATGTTGAGTTGATTCTACATAGTGTTCAATGTTTTAGTGATTCTACATAGTGGTCTATACTGTACTGATTATACATAGTGTTATATATTGTACTGATTCTACATAGTGTTCTATACTGTACTGATTCTACATATTGTTCTATACTGTACTGATTCTACATAGTGTTCTATGTTGTACTGATTCTACGTAATGTTCTATGTTGAGTTGATTCTACAGGGTGTTCTATGTTGTACTGATTCTACATATTGTTCTATGTTGTACTGATTCTACATAGTGTTCTATGTTGTACTGATTCTACATAGTGTTCTATGTTGTACTGATTCTACATAGTGTTCTCTACTGTACTGATTCTACATAGTGTTCTATGATGCACATATTCTACATAGTGTTCTATGTTGTACTGATTCTACATAGTGCTCTCTACTGTACTGATTCTACATAGTCTTCTATGATCTACTTTTTCTACATAATGTTCTATGTTGTACTGATTCTACATAGTGTTCTATACTGTACTGAATCTACATAGTGTTCTATGTTGTACTGATTCTACATAGTGTTCTATGTTGTACTGATTTTACATAGTGTTCTACACAGTACTGATTATACATAGTGTTCTATGTTGTACTGATTCTACATAGTGTTATATACTGTACTGATTCTACATAGTGTTCTCTACTGTACTGATTCTACATAGTGTTCTATGATGCACAGATTCTAAATAGTGTTCTATGTTGTACTGATTCTACATAGCGTTCTATACAGTACTGATTCTACATAGTGTTCTCTACTGTACTGAATCTACATAGTGTTCTATACTGTACTGATTCTACATAGTGTTCTATGTTGTACTGATTCTACATAGTGTTCTATACAGTACTGATTCTACATAGTGGTCTATGTTGTACTGATTCTACATAGTGTTCTATGTTGTATTGAATCTACATAGTTTTTTATGTTGTGCTGATTCTACATAGTGTTCTATGTTGTACTGATTCTACATAGTGCTCTCTACTGTACTGATTCTACATAGTGTTCTATGTTGTATTGATTCTACATAGTGTTCTATGTTGTACCGATTTTGCATAGTGTTCTATAGTGTTCTGATCCTACATAGTGTCCTATACTGTACTGATTCTACATAGTGTTCTATACTGTACTGATTCTATATAGTGTTCTATAGTGTTCTGATTCTTCATAGTGTTCTATACTGTACTGATTCTACATAGTGTTCTATACTGTACTGATTCTACATAGTGTTCTATACTGTACTGATTCTGCATAATGTTCTATGTTGTACTGATTTTACATAGTGTTGTATACTGTACTGAATCTACATAGTGTTCTATACTGTACTGATTCTACATAGTATTCTATACTGTACTGATTCTACATAGTGTTCTATGATGTACTGATTATACATAGTGTTCTATACTGTACTGATTCTACATAGTGTTCTATACTGTACTAATTCTACATAGTGTTCTTTTTTGTATTGATTCTACATAGTGTTCTATCCTGTGCTGATTCTACATAGTGTTCTATGTTGTACTGATTCTACATAGCGTTCTATGGTGTACTGAATCTACATAGTTTTCTATACTGTACTAATTCTACATAGTGTTCTATGTTGTATTGATTCTACATAGTGTTCTATACTGTACTGATTCTACATTGTGTTCTATGTTGTACTGATTCTACATAGTGTTCTATACTGTACTGATTCTGCATAGTAGTCTATACTGTACTGATTCTACATAGTGTTCTCTACTGTACTGACTCTACATAGTGTTCTCTACTGTACAGATTATACATAGTGTTCTATGATGCACATATTCTATATAGTGTTCTATACTGTACTGATTCTACATAGTGTTCTATACTGTACTGATTCTACATAGTGTTCTATACTGTACTGATTCTACATAGTGTTCTATAATGTACTGATTCTACATAGTGTTCTATGATGTACTGATTATACATAATGTTCTATGTTGTACTGATTCTACATAGTGTTCTATACTGTACTGATTCTACATAGTGTTCTATGTTGTACTGAATTTACATAGTGTTCTATGTTGTACTGATTCTACATAGTGTTTTATACTGTACTGATTCTGCATAGCAGTCTATACTGTACTGATTCTACATAGTGTTCTATGTTGTACTGATTCTACATAGTGTTCTATACTGTAGTGATTCTACATAGTGTTCTATGATGCACATATTCTACATAGTGTTCTATAATGTACTGATTCTACTAAGTGTTCTATACTGTACTGATTCTACATAGTGTTCTATACTGTACTGATTCTACATAGTGTTCTATGTTGTGCTGATTCTAAATAGCGTTCTATGTTGTACAGATTCTACATAGTGTTCTATAGTTTTGTGATTCTACATTGTGTTCTATGTTGTGTTGATTCTACATAGTGTTCAATGTTTTAGTGATGCTACATAGTGGTCTATACTGTACTGATTATACATAGTGTTCTATGTTGTACTGATTCTAAATAGTGTTCTATACTGTACTGATTCTGCATAGTAGTCTATACTGTACTGATTCTACATAGTGTTCTATGTTGTACTGATTCTACATAGTGTTCTATACTGTACTGATTCTACATAGTGTTCTATGATGTGCTGATTCTACATAGTGTTCTATATTGTACTGATTCTACATAGTGTTCTATGTTGTACTGATTCTACATAGTGTTCTATGTTGTACTGATTCTACATAGTGTTCTATAGTGTACTGATTCTACATAGTGTTCTATGTTGAGTTGATTCTACATAGTGTTCAATGTTTTAGTGATTCTACATAGTGGTCTATACTGTACTGATTATACATAGTGTTATATATTGTACTGATTCTACATAGTGTTCTATACTGTACTGATTCTACATATTGTTCTATACTGTACTGATTCTACATAGTGTTCTATGTTGTACTGATTCTACGTAATGTTCTATGTTGAGTTGATTCTACAGGGTGTTCTATGTTGTACTGATTCTACATATTGTTCTATGTTGTACTGATTCTACATAGTGTTCTATGTTGTACTGATTCTACATAGTGTTCTATGTTGTACTGATTCTACATAGAGTTCTCTACTGTACTGATTCTACATAGTGTTCTATGATGCACATATTCTACATAGTGTTCTATGTTGTACTGATTCTACATAGTGCTCTCTACTGTACTGATTCTACATAGTCTTCTATGATCTACTTTTTCTACATAATGTTCTATGTTGTACTGATTCTACATAGTGTTCTATACTGTACTGAATCTACATAGTGTTCTATGTTGTACTGATTCTACATAGTGTTCTATGTTGTACTGATTTTACATAGTGTTCTACACAGTACTGATTATACATAGTGTTCTATGTTGTACTGATTCTACATAGTGTTATATACTGTACTGATTCTACATAGTGTTCTCTACTGTACTGATTCTACATAGTGTTCTATGATGCACATATTCTAAATAGTGTTCTATGTTGTACTGATTCTACATAGCGTTCTATACAGTACTGATTCTACATAGTGTTCTCTACTGTACTGAATCTACATAGTGTTCTATACTGTACTGATTCTACATAGTGTTCTATGTTGTACTGATTCTACATAGTGTTCTATGTTGTATTGAATCTACATAGTTTTTTATGTTGTGCTGATTCTACATAGTGTTCTATGTTGTACTGATTCTACATAGTGCTCTCTACTGTACTGATTGTACATAGTGTTCTATGTTGTATTGATTCTACATAGTGTTCTATGTTGTACCGATTTTGCATAGTGTTCTATAGTGTTCTGATCCTACATAGTGTCCTATACTGTACTGATTCTACATAGTGTTCTATACTGTACTGATTCTATATAGTGTTCTATAGTGTTCTGATTCTTCATAGTGTTCTATACTGTACTGATTCTACATAGTGTTCTATACTGTACTGATTCTACATAGTGTTCTATACTGTACTGATTCTGCATAATGTTCTATGTTGTACTGATTCTACATAGTGTTGTATACTGTACTGAATCTACATAGTGTTCTATACTGTACTGATTCTACATAGTATTCTATACTGTACTGATTCTACATAGTGTTCTATGATGTACTGATTATACATAGTGTTCTATACTGTACTGATTCTACATAGTGTTCTATACTGTACTAATTCTACATAGTGTTCTTTTTTGTATTGATTCTACATAGTGTTCTATCCTGTGCTGATTCTACATAGTGTTCTATGTTGTACTGATTCTACATAGCGTTCTATGGTGTACTGAATCTACATAGTTTTCTATACTGTACTAATTCTACATAGTGTTCTATGTTGTATTGATTCTACATAGTGTTCTATACTGTACTGATTCTACATTGTGTTCTATGTTGTACTGATTCTACATAGTGTTCTATACTGTACTGATTCTGCATAGTAGTCTATACTGTACTGATTCTACATAGTGTTCTCTACTGTACTGATTCTACATAGTGTTCTCTACTGTACAGATTATACATAGTGTTCTATGATGCACATATTCTATATAGTGTTCTATACTGTACTGATTCTACATAGTGTTCTATACTGTACTGATTCTACATAGTGTTCTATACTGTACTGATTCTACATAGTGTTCTATACTGTACTGATTCTACATAGTGTTCTATGATGTACTGATTATACATAATGTTCTATGTTGTACTGATTCTACATAGTGTTCTATACTGTACTGATTCTACATAGTGTTCTATGTTGTACTGAATTTACATAGTGTTCTATGTTGTACTGATTCTACATAGTGTTTTATACTGTACTGATTCTGCATAGCAGTCTATACTGTACTGATTCTACATAGTGTTCTATGTTGTACTGATTCTACATAGTGTTCTATACTGTACTGATTCTACATAGTGTTCTATACTTACTGATTCTACATAGTGTTCTATACTGTAGTGATTCTACATAGTGTTCTATGATGCACATATTCTACATAGTGTTCTATAATGTACTGATTCTACTAAGTGTTCTATACTGTACTGATTCTACATAGTGTTCTATACTGTACTGATTCTACATAGTGTTATATGATGTACTAATTATACATAATGTTCTATGTTGTACTGATTCTACATAGTGTTCTATACTGTACTGATTCTACATAGTGTTCTATGTTGTGCTGATTCTAAATAGCGTTCTATGTTGTACAGATTCTACATAGTGTTCTATAGTTTAGTGATTCTACATTGTGTTCTATGATGTGTTGATTCTACATAGTGTTCAATGTTTTAGTGATACTACATAGTGGTCTATACTGTACTGATTATACATAGTGTTCTATGTTGTACTGATTCTAAATAGTGTTCTATACTGTACTGATTCTGCATAGTAGTCTATACTGTACTGATTCTACATAGTGTTCTATTTTGTACTGATTCTACATAGTGTTCTATACTGTACTGATTCTACATAGTGTTCTCTGATGTGCTGATTCTACATAGTGTTCTATGTTGTACTGATTCTACATAGTGTTCTATGTTGTACTGATTCTACATAGTGTTCTATGTTGTACTGATTCTACATAGTGTTCTATAGTGTACTGATTCTACCTAGTGTTCTATGTTGAGTTGATTCTACATAGTAATCAATGTTTTAGTGATTCTACATAGTGGTCTATACTGTACTGATTATACATAGTGTTATATATTGTACTGATTCTACATAGTGTTCTATACTGTACTGATTCTACATATTGTTCTATACTGTACTGATTCTACATAGTGTTCTATGTTGTACTGATTCTACGTAATGTTCTATGTTGAGTTGATTCTACATGGTGTTCTATGTTGTACTGATTCTACATATTGTTCTATGTTGTACTGATTCTACATAGTGTTCTATGTTGTACTGATTCTACATAGTGTTCTATGTTGTACTGATTCTACATAGTGCTCTCTACTGTACTGATTCTACATAGTCTTCTATGATCTACTTTTTCTACATAATGTTCTATGTTGTACTGATTCTACATAGTGTTCTATACTGTACTGAATCTACATAGTGTTCTATGTTGTACTGATTTTACATAGTGTTCTACACAGTACTGATTATACATAGTGTTCTATGTTGTACTGATTCTACATAGTGTTATATACTGTACTGATTCTACATAGTGTTCTCTACTGTACTGATTCTACATAGTGTTCTATTATGCACAGATTCTACATAGTGTTCTATGATGTACTGATTCTACATAGCGTTCTATACAGTACTGATTCTACATAGTGTTCTATACTGTACTGAATCTACATAGTGTTCTATACTGTACTGATTCTACATAGTGTTCTATGTTGTACTGATTCTACATAGTGTTCTATACAGTACTGATTCTACATAGTGGTCTATGTTGTACTGATTCTACATAGTGTTCTATGTTGTATTGATTCTACATAGTTTTTTATGTTGTGCTGATTCTACATAGTGTTCTATGTTGTACTGATTCTACATAGTGTTCTATGTTGTACCGATTTTGCATAGTGTTCTATAGTGTTCTGATCCTACATAGTGTTCTATACTGTACTGATTCTACATAGTGTTCTATACTGTACTGATTCTATATAGTGTTCTATAGTGTTCTGATTCTTCATAGTGTTCTATACTGTACTGATACTACATAGTGTTCTATACTGTACTGATTCTACATAGTGTTCTATACTGTACTGATTCTGCATAATGTTCTATGTTGTACTGATTCTACATAGTGTTCTATACTGTACTGAATCTACATAGTGTTCTATACTGTACTGATTCTACATAGTATTCTATACTGTACTGATTCTACATAGTGTTCTATGATGTACTGATTCTACATAGTGTTCTATACTGTACTGATTCTACATAGTGTTCTATACTGTACTAATTCTACATAGTGTTCTATGTTGTATTGATTCTACATAGTGTTTTATCCTGTGCTGATTCTACATAGTGTTCTATGGTGTACTGAATCTACATAGTTTTCTATACTGTACTAATTCTACATAGTGTTCTATGTTGTATTGATTCTACATAGTGTTCTATACTGTACTGATTCTACATTGTGTTCTATGTTGTACTGATTCTACATAGTGTTCTATACTGTACTGATTCTGCATAGTAGTCTATACTGTACTGATTCTACATAGTGTTCTCTACTGTACTGATTCTACATAGTGTTCTCTACTGTACAGATTCTACATAGTGTTCTATGATGCACATATTCTATATAGTGTTCTATACTGTACTGATTCTACATAGTGTTCTATACTGTACTGATTCTACATAGTGTTCTATACTGTACTGATTTTACATAGTGTTCTATACTGTACTGATTCTACATAGTGTTCTATGATGTACTGATTATACAGAATGTTCTATGTTGTACTGATTCTACATAGTGTTCTATACTGTACTGATTCTACATAGTGTTCTATGTTGTACTGAATCTACATAGTGTTCTATGTTGTACTGATTCTACATAGTGTTCTATACTGTAGTGACTCTACATAGTGTTCTATGTTGTACTGATTCTACATAGTGTTCTATGTTGTACTGATTTTACATAGTGTTCTATAGTGTACTGATTCTAAATAGTGTTCTATACTGTACTGATTCTACATGATGTTCTATACTGTACTGATTCTACATAGTGTTCTATACTGTACTGATTCTACATAGTGTTCTATACCGTACTGATTCTACATAGTGTTCTATGTTGTGCGGATTCTACATAGTGTTCTATGTTGTATTGATTCTATATAGTGTTCTATGTTGTACTGATTCTACATAGTGTTCTATACTGCACTGATTCTGCATAGTGTTCTATACTGTACTGATTCTGCATAGTAGTCTATACTGTACTGATTCTACATAGTGTTCTATGTTGTACTGATTCTACATAGTGTTCTATACTGTACTGATTCTACATAGTGTTCTATGTTGTACTGATTTTACATAGTGTTCTATAGTGTACTGATACTAAATAGTGTTCAATACTGTACTGATTCTACATAGTGTTCTATACTTACTGATTCTACATAGTGTTCTATATTGTTCTGATTCTACATAGTGTTCTATACTCTAGTGATTCTATATAGGGTTCTATGTTGTACTGATTCTGCATAGTGTTCTATACTGTACTGATTCTACATAGTGTTCTATGTTGTAATGATTCTACGTAATGTTCTATGTTGAGTTGATTCTACATGGTGTTCTATGTTGTACTGATTCTACATATTGTTCTATGTTGTACTGATTCTACATAGTGTTCTATGTTGTACTGAATCTACATAGTGTTCTATACTGTACTGATTCTACATAGTATTCTATACTGTACTGATTCTACATAGTGTTCTATGATGTACTGATTCTACATAGTGTTCTATACTGTACTGATTCTACATAGTGTTCTATACTGTACTAATTCTACATAGTGTTCTATGTTGTATTGATTCTACATAGTGTTTTATCCTGTGCTGATTCTACATAGTGTTCTATGTTGTACTGATTCTACATAGCGTTCTATGGTGTACTGAATCTACATAGTTTTCTATACTGTACTAATTCTACATAGTGTTCTATGTTGTATTGATTCTACATAGTGTTCTATACTGTACTGATTCTACATTGTGTTCTATGTTGTACTGATTCTACATAGTGTTCTATACTGTACTGATTCGGCATAGTAGTCTATACTGTACTGATTCTACATAGTGTTCTCTACTGTACTGATTCTACATAGTGTTCTCTACTGTACAGATTCTACATAGTGTTCTATGATGCACATATTCTATATAGTGTTCTATACTGTACTGATTCTACATAGTGTTCTATACTGTACTGATTCTACATAGTGTTCTATACTGTACTGATTCTACATAGTGTTCTATACTGTACTGATTCTACGTAGTGTTCTATGATGTACTGATTATACATAATGTTCTATGTTGTACTGATTCTACATAGTGTTCTATACTGTACTGATTCTACATAGTGTTCTATGTTGTACTGAATCTACATAGTGTTCTATGTTGTACTGAATCTACATAGTGTTATATGATGTACTAATTATACATAATGTTCTATGTTGTACTGATTCTACATAGTGTTCTATACTGTACTGATTCTACATAGTGTTCTATGTTGTGCTGATTCTAAATAGCGTTCTATGTTGTACAGATTCTACATAGTGTTCTATAGTTTAGTGATTCTACATTGTGTTCTATGATGTGTTGATTCTACATAGTGTTCAATGTTTTAGTGATACTACATAGTGGTCTATACTGTACTGATTATACATAGTGTTCTATGTTGTACTGATTCTAAATAGTGTTCTATACTGTACTGATTCTGCATAGTAGTCTATACTGTACTGATTCTACATAGTGTTCTATTTTGTACTGATTCTACATAGTGTTCTATACTGTACTGATTCTACATAGTGTTCTCTGATGTGCTGATTCTACATAGTGTTCTATGTTGTACTGATTCTACATAGTGTTCTATGTTGTACTGATTCTACATAGTGTTCTATGTTGTACTGATTCTACATAGTGTTCTATAGTGTACTGATTCTACCTAGTGTTCTATGTTGAGTTGATTCTACATAGTAATCAATGTTTTAGTGATTCTACATAGTGGTCTATACTGTACTGATTATACATAGTGTTATATATTGTACTGATTCTACATAGTGTTCTATACTGTACTGATTCTACATATTGTTCTATACTGTACTGATTCTACATAGTGTTCTATGTTGTACTGATTCTACGTAATGTTCTATGTTGAGTTGATTCTACATGGTGTTCTATGTTGTACTGATTCTACATATTGTTCTATGTTGTACTGATTCTACATAGTGTTCTATGTTGTACTGATTCTACATAGTGTTCTATGTTGTACTGATTCTACATAGTGCTCTCTACTGTACTGATTCTACATAGTCTTCTATGATCTACTTTTTCTACATAATGTTCTATGTTGTACTGATTCTACATAGTGTTCTATACTGTACTGAATCTACATAGTGTTCTATGTTGTACTGATTTTACATAGTGTTCTACACAGTACTGATTATACATAGTGTTCTATGTTGTACTGATTCTACATAGTGTTATATACTGTACTGATTCTACATAGTGTTCTCTACTGTACTGATTCTACATAGTGTTCTATTATGCACAGATTCTACATAGTGTTCTATGTTGTACTGATTCTACATAGCGTTCTATACAGTACTGATTCTACATAGTGTTCTATACTGTACTGAATCTACATAGTGTTCTATACTGTACTGATTCTACATAGTGTTCTATGTTGTACTGATTCTACATAGTGTTCTATACAGTACTGATTCTACATAGTGGTCTATGTTGTACTGATTCTACATAGTGTTCTATGTTGTATTGATTCTACATAGTTTTTTATGTTGTGCTGATTCTACATAGTGTTCTATGTTGTACTGATTCTACATAGTGTTCTATGTTGTACCGATTTTGCATAGTGTTCTATAGTGTTCTGATCCTACATAGTGTTCTATACTGTACTGATTCTACATAGTGTTCTATACTGTACTGATTCTATATAGTGTTCTATAGTGTTCTGATTCTTCATAGTGTTCTATACTGTACTGATACTACATAGTGTTCTATACTGTACTGATTCTACATAGTGTTCTATACTGTACTGATTCTGCATAATGTTCTATGTTGTACTGATTCTACATAGTGTTCTATACTGTACTGAATCTACATAGTGTTCTATACTGTACTGATTCTACATAGTATTCTATACTGTACTGATTCTACATAGTGTTCTATGATGTACTGATTCTACATAGTGTTCTATACTGTACTGATTCTACATAGTGTTCTATACTGTACTAATTCTACATAGTGTTCTATGTTGTATTGATTCTACATAGTGTTTTATCCTGTGCTGATTCTACATAGTGTTCTATGGTGTACTGAATCTACATAGTTTTCTATACTGTACTAATTCTACATAGTGTTCTATGTTGTATTGATTCTACATAGTGTTCTATACTGTACTGATTCTACATTGTGTTCTATGTTGTACTGATTCTACATAGTGTTCTATACTGTACTGATTCTGCATAGTAGTCTATACTGTACTGATTCTACATAGTGTTCTCTACTGTACTGATTCTACATAGTGTTCTCTACTGTACAGATTCTACATAGTGTTCTATGATGCACATATTCTATATAGTGTTCTATACTGTACTGATTCTACATAGTGTTCTATACTGTACTGATTCTACATAGTGTTCTATACTGTACTGATTTTACATAGTGTTCTATACTGTACTGATTCTACATAGTGTTCTATGATGTACTGATTATACAGAATGTTCTATGTTGTACTGATTCTACATAGTGTTCTATACTGTACTGATTCTACATAGTGTTCTATGTTGTACTGAATCTACATAGTGTTCTATGTTGTACTGATTCTACATAGTGTTCTATACTGTAGTGACTCTACATAGTGTTCTATGTTGTACTGATTCTACATAGTGTTCTATGTTGTACTGATTTTACATAGTGTTCTATAGTGTACTGATTCTAAATAGTGTTCTATACTGTACTGATTCTACATGATGTTCTATACTGTACTGATTCTACATAGTGTTCTATACTGTACTGATTCTACATAGTGTTCTATACCGTACTGATTCTACATAGTGTTCTATGTTGTGCGGATTCTACATAGTGTTCTATGTTGTATTGATTCTATATAGTGTTCTATGTTGTACTGATTCTACATAGTGTTCTATACTGCACTGATTCTGCATAGTGTTCTATACTGTACTGATTCTGCATAGTAGTCTATACTGTACTGATTCTACATAGTGTTCTATGTTGTACTGATTCTACATAGTGTTCTATACTGTACTGATTCTACATAGTGTTCTATGTTGTACTGATTTTACATAGTGTTCTATAGTGTACTGATACTAAATAGTGTTCAATACTGTACTGATTCTACATAGTGTTCTATACTTACTGATTCTACATAGTGTTCTATATTGTTCTGATTCTACATAGTGTTCTATACTCTAGTGATTCTATATAGGGTTCTATGTTGTACTGATTCTGCATAGTGTTCTATACTGTACTGATTCTACATAGTGTTCTATGTTGTAATGATTCTACGTAATGTTCTATGTTGAGTTGATTCTACATGGTGTTCTATGTTGTACTGATTCTACATATTGTTCTATGTTGTACTGATTCTACATAGTGTTCTATGTTGTACTGAATCTACATAGTGTTCTATACTGTACTGATTCTACATAGTATTCTATACTGTACTGATTCTACATAGTGTTCTATGATGTACTGATTCTACATAGTGTTCTATACTGTACTGATTCTACATAGTGTTCTATACTGTACTAATTCTACATAGTGTTCTATGTTGTATTGATTCTACATAGTGTTTTATCCTGTGCTGATTCTACATAGTGTTCTATGTTGTACTGATTCTACATAGCGTTCTATGGTGTACTGAATCTACATAGTTTTCTATACTGTACTAATTCTACATAGTGTTCTATGTTGTATTGATTCTACATAGTGTTCTATACTGTACTGATTCTACATTGTGTTCTATGTTGTACTGATTCTACATAGTGTTCTATACTGTACTGATTCGGCATAGTAGTCTATACTGTACTGATTCTACATAGTGTTCTCTACTGTACTGATTCTACATAGTGTTCTCTACTGTACAGATTCTACATAGTGTTCTATGATGCACATATTCTATATAGTGTTCTATACTGTACTGATTCTACATAGTGTTCTATACTGTACTGATTCTACATAGTGTTCTATACTGTACTGATTCTACATAGTGTTCTATACTGTACTGATTCTACGTAGTGTTCTATGATGTACTGATTATACATAATGTTCTATGTTGTACTGATTCTACATAGTGTTCTATACTGTACTGATTCTACATAGTGTTCTATGTTGTACTGAATCTACATAGTGTTCTATGTTGTACTGATTCTACATAGTGTTTTATACTGTACTGATTCTACATAGTGTTCTATGTTGTACTGAATCTACATAGTGTTCTATGTTGTACTGATTCTACATAGTGTTCTATACTGTAGTGACTCTACATAGTGTTCTATGTTGTACTGATTCTACATAGTGTTCTATGTTGTACTGATTTTACATAGTGTTCTATAGTGTACTGATTCTAAATAGTGTTCTATACTGTACTGATTCTACATGATGTTCTATACTGTACTGATTCTACATAGTGTTCTATACTGTACTGATTCTACATAGTGTTCTATACTGTACTGATTCTACATAGTGTTCTATGTTGTGCGGATTCTACATAGTTTTCTATGCTGTATTGATTCTATATAGTGTTCTATGTTGTACTGATTCTACATAGTGTTCTATACTGCACTGATTCTGCATAGTGTTCTATACTGTACTGATTCTGCATAGTAGTCTATACTGTACTGATTCTACATAGTGTTCTATGTTGTACTGATTCTACATAGTGTTCTATACTGTACTGATTCTACATAGTGTTCTATGTTGTACTGATTTTACATAGTGTTCTATAGTGTACTGATTCTAAATAGTGTTCAATACTGTACTGATTCTACATAGTGTTCTATACTTACTGATTCTACATAGTGTTCTATATTGTACTGATTCTACATAGTGTTCTATACTGTACTGATTCTACATAGTGTTCTATGTTGTACTGATTCTACATAGTGTTCTATACTGTACTGATTCTACATAGTGCTCTCTACTATACTGATGCTACATAGTATTCTCTACTGTACTGATTCTACATAGTATTTTATGATGCACACATTCTACATAGTGTTCTATGCTGTACTGATTCTACATAGTGTTCTATACTGTACTGATACTACATAGTGTTCTATACTGTACTGATGCTACATAGTGTTCTATATTGTACTGATTCTACATAGTGTTCTATGTTGTGTTGATTCTACATAGTGTTCTATGTTGTTCTGATTCTACATAGTGTTCTATACTGCACTGATTCTGCATAATAGTTTATACTGTACTGATTCTACATAGTATTCTATGTTGTACTGATTCTACATAGTGTTCTATATTGTATTGATTCTACATAGTCTTCTATGATCTACTTTTTCTACATAATGTTCTATGTTGTACTGATTCTACATAGTGTTCTATACTGTACTGAATCTACATAGTGTTCTATACTGTACTGATTCTACATAGTGTTCTATGTTGTACTGATTCTACATAGTGTTCTATACAGTACTGATTCTACATAGTGGTCTATGTTGTACTGATTCTACATAGTGTTCTATGTTGTATTGATTCTACATAGTTTTTTATGTTGTGCTGATTCTACATAGTGTTCTATGTTGTACTGATTCTACATAGTGTTCTATGTTGTACCGATTTTGCATAGTGTTCTATAGTGTTCTGATCCTACATAGTGTTCTATACTGTACTGATTCTACATAGTGTTCTATACTGTACTGATTCTATATAGTGTTCTATAGTGTTCTGATTCTTCATAGTGTTCTATACTGTACTGATACTACATAGTGTTCTATACTGTACTGATTCTACATAGTGTTCTATACTGTACTGATTCTGCATAATGTTCTATGTTGTACTGATTCTACATAGTGTTCTATACTGTACTGAATCTACATAGTGTTCTATACTGTACTGATTCTACATAGTATTCTATACTGTACTGATTCTACATAGTGTTCTATGATGTACTGATTCTACATAGTGTTCTATACTGTACTGATTCTACATAGTGTTCTATACTGTACTAATTCTACATAGTGTTCTATGTTGTATTGATTCTACATAGTGTTTTATCCTGTGCTGATTCTACATAGTGTTCTATGGTGTACTGAATCTACATAGTTTTCTATACTGTACTAATTCTACATAGTGTTCTATGTTGTATTGATTCTACATAGTGTTCTATACTGTACTGATTCTACATTGTGTTCTATGTTGTACTGATTCTACATAGTGTTCTATACTGTACTGATTCTGCATAGTAGTCTATACTGTACTGATTCTACATAGTGTTCTCTACTGTACTGATTCTACATAGTGTTCTCTACTGTACAGATTCTACATAGTGTTCTATGATGCACATATTCTATATAGTGTTCTATACTGTACTGATTCTACATAGTGTTCTATACTGTACTGATTCTACATAGTGTTCTATACTGTACTGATTTTACATAGTGTTCTATACTGTACTGATTCTACATAGTGTTCTATGATGTACTGATTATACAGAATGTTCTATGTTGTACTGATTCTACATAGTGTTCTATACTGTACTGATTCTACATAGTGTTCTATGTTGTACTGAATCTACATAGTGTTCTATGTTGTACTGATTCTACATAGTGTTCTATACTGTAGTGACTCTACATAGTGTTCTATGTTGTACTGATTCTACATAGTGTTCTATGTTGTACTGATTTTACATAGTGTTCTATAGTGTACTGATTCTAAATAGTGTTCTATACTGTACTGATTCTACATGATGTTCTATACTGTACTGATTCTACATAGTGTTCTATACTGTACTGATTCTACATAGTGTTCTATACCGTACTGATTCTACATAGTGTTCTATGTTGTGCGGATTCTACATAGTGTTCTATGTTGTATTGATTCTATATAGTGTTCTATGTTGTACTGATTCTACATAGTGTTCTATACTGCACTGATTCTGCATAGTGTTCTATACTGTACTGATTCTGCATAGTAGTCTATACTGTACTGATTCTACATAGTGTTCTATGTTGTACTGATTCTACATAGTGTTCTATACTGTACTGATTCTACATAGTGTTCTATGTTGTACTGATTTTACATAGTGTTCTATAGTGTACTGATACTAAATAGTGTTCAATACTGTACTGATTCTACATAGTGTTCTATACTTACTGATTCTACATAGTGTTCTATATTGTTCTGATTCTACATAGTGTTCTATACTCTAGTGATTCTATATAGGGTTCTATGTTGTACTGATTCTGCATAGTGTTCTATACTGTACTGATTCTACATAGTGTTCTATGTTGTAATGATTCTACGTAATGTTCTATGTTGAGTTGATTCTACATGGTGTTCTATGTTGTACTGATTCTACATATTGTTCTATGTTGTACTGATTCTACATAGTGTTCTATGTTGTACTGAATCTACATAGTGTTCTATACTGTACTGATTCTACATAGTATTCTATACTGTACTGATTCTACATAGTGTTCTATGATGTACTGATTCTACATAGTGTTCTATACTGTACTGATTCTACATAGTGTTCTATACTGTACTAATTCTACATAGTGTTCTATGTTGTATTGATTCTACATAGTGTTTTATCCTGTGCTGATTCTACATAGTGTTCTATGTTGTACTGATTCTACATAGCGTTCTATGGTGTACTGAATCTACATAGTTTTCTATACTGTACTAATTCTACATAGTGTTCTATGTTGTATTGATTCTACATAGTGTTCTATACTGTACTGATTCTACATTGTGTTCTATGTTGTACTGATTCTACATAGTGTTCTATACTGTACTGATTCGGCATAGTAGTCTATACTGTACTGATTCTACATAGTGTTCTCTACTGTACTGATTCTACATAGTGTTCTCTACTGTACAGATTCTACATAGTGTTCTATGATGCACATATTCTATATAGTGTTCTATACTGTACTGATTCTACATAGTGTTCTATACTGTACTGATTCTACATAGTGTTCTATACTGTACTGATTCTACATAGTGTTCTATACTGTACTGATTCTACGTAGTGTTCTATGATGTACTGATTATACATAATGTTCTATGTTGTACTGATTCTACATAGTGTTCTATACTGTACTGATTCTACATAGTGTTCTATGTTGTACTGAATCTACATAGTGTTCTATGTTGTACTGATTCTACATAGTGTTTTATACTGTACTGATTCTACATAGTGTTCTATGTTGTACTGAATCTACATAGTGTTCTATGTTGTACTGATTCTACATAGTGTTCTATACTGTAGTGACTCTACATAGTGTTCTATGTTGTACTGATTCTACATAGTGTTCTATGTTGTACTGATTTTACATAGTGTTCTATAGTGTACTGATTCTAAATAGTGTTCTATACTGTACTGATTCTACATGATGTTCTATACTGTACTGATTCTACATAGTGTTCTATACTGTACTGATTCTACATAGTGTTCTATACTGTACTGATTCTACATAGTGTTCTATGTTGTGCGGATTCTACATAGTTTTCTATGCTGTATTGATTCTATATAGTGTTCTATGTTGTACTGATTCTACATAGTGTTCTATACTGCACTGATTCTGCATAGTGTTCTATACTGTACTGATTCTGCATAGTAGTCTATACTGTACTGATTCTACATAGTGTTCTATGTTGTACTGATTCTACATAGTGTTCTATACTGTACTGATTCTACATAGTGTTCTATGTTGTACTGATTTTACATAGTGTTCTATAGTGTACTGATTCTAAATAGTGTTCAATACTGTACTGATTCTACATAGTGTTCTATACTTACTGATTCTACATAGTGTTCTATATTGTACTGATTCTACATAGTGTTCTATACTGTACTGATTCTACATAGTGTTCTATGTTGTACTGATTCTACATAGTGTTCTATACTGTACTGATTCTACATAGTGCTCTCTACTATACTGATGCTACATAGTATTCTCTACTGTACTGATTCTACATAGTATTTTATGATGCACACATTCTACATAGTGTTCTATGCTGTACTGATTCTACATAGTGTTCTATACTGTACTGATACTACATAGTGTTCTATACTGTACTGATGCTACATAGTGTTCTATATTGTACTGATTCTACATAGTGTTCTATGTTGTGTTGATTCTACATAGTGTTCTATGTTGTTCTGATTCTACATAGTGTTCTATACTGCACTGATTCTGCATAATAGTTTATACTGTACTGATTCTACATAGTATTCTATGTTGTACTGATTCTACATAGTGTTCTATATTGTATTGATTCTACATAGTTTTCTATGTCGTGCTGATTCTACATAGTGTTCTATGTTGTACTGATTCTACATAGTGCTCTCTACTGTACTGATTCTACATAGTGTTCTATGTTGTATTGATTCTACATAGTGTTCTATGTTGTGCTGATTCTACATAGTGTTCTATGTTGTACTGATTCTACATAGTGCTCTCTACTGTACTGATTCTACATAGTGTTCTATGTTGTATTGATTCTACATAGTGTTCTATGTTGTGCTGATTCTACATAGTGCTCTATACTGTACTGATTCTACATAGTTTTCTATGGTGTAGTGATTTTACATAGTGTTCTATACTGTTCTGATCCTAAATAGTGTTCTATACTGTACTGATTCTACATAGTTTTCTATATTGTACTGATTATACATAGTGTTCTATGTTGTACTGATTCTACATAGTGTTCTATACTGTACTGATTCTGCATAGTAGTCTATACTGTACTCATTCTACATAGTGATCTATGTTGTACTGATTCTACATAGTGTTCTATACTGTACTGATTCTACATAGTGTTCTATGCTGTGCTGATTCTTCATAGTGTTCTATGTTGTACTGATTCTACATAGTGTTCTATGTTGTACTGATTCTACATAGTGTTCTATGTTGTACTGATTCTACATAGTGTTCTATAGTGTACTGATTCTACATAGTGTTCTATGTTGAGTTGATTCTACATAGTGTTCAATGTTTTAGTGATTCTACATAGTGGTCTATATTGTACTGATTATACATAGTGTTATATATTGTACTGATTCTACATAGTGTTCTATACTGTACTGATTCTACATAGTGTTCTATGTTGTACTGATTCTACATAGTGTTCTATACAGTACTGATTCTACATAGTGGTCTATGTTGTACTGATTCTACATAGTGTTCTATGTTGTATTGATTCTACATAGTTTTTTATGTTGTGCTGATTCTACATTGTGTTCTATGTTGTACTGATTCTACATAGTGCTCTCTACTGTACTGATTCTACATAGTGTTCTATGTTGTATTGATTCTACATAGTGTTCTATGTTGTACTGATTTTGCATAGTGTTCTATAGTGTTCTGATCCTACATAGTGTTCTATACTGTACTGATTCTATATAGTGTTCTATAGTTTTCTGATTCTTCATAGTGTTCTATACTGTACTGATTCTACATAGTGTTCTATATTGTACTGATTCTACATAGTGTTCTATACTGTACTGATTCTGCATAATGTTCTATGTTGTAGTGATTCTACATAGTGTTCTATACTGTACTGATTCTACATAGTATTCTCTACTGTACTGATTCTACATAGTATTTTATGATGCACACATTCTACATAGTGTTCTATGCTGTACTGATTCTACATAGTGTTCTATACTGTACTGATACTACATAGTGTTCTATACTGTACTGATGCTACATAGTGTTCTATATTGTACTGATTCTACATAGTGTTCTATGTTGTGTTGATTCTACATAGTGTTCTATGTTGTTCTGATTCTACATAGTGTTCTATACTGCACTGATTCTGCATAATAGTTTATACTGTACTGATTCTACATAGTATTCTATGTTGTACTGATTCTACATAGTGTTCTATATTGTATTGATTCTACATAGTTTTCTATGTCGTGCTGATTCTACATAGTGTTCTATGTTGTACTGATTCTACATAGTGCTCTCTACTGTACTGATTCTACATAGTGTTCTATGTTGTATTGATTCTACATAGCGTTCTATGTTGTGCTGATTCTACATAGTGTTCTATGTTGTACTGATTGTACATAGTGCTCTCTACTGTACTGATTCTACATAGTGTTCTATGTTGTGCTGATTCTACATAGTGTTCTATGTTGTACTGATTCTACATAGTGCTCTATACTGTACTGATTCTACATAGTTTTCTATGGTGTAGTGATTTTACATAGTGTTCTATACTGTTCTGATCCTAAATAGTGTTCTATACTGTACTGATTCTACATAGTTTTCTATATTGTACTGATTATACATAGTGTTCTATGTTGTACTGATTCTACATAGTGTTCTATACTGTACTGATTCTGCATAGTAGTCTATACTGTACTCATTCTACATAGTGATCTATGTTGTACTGATTCTACATAGTGTTCTATACTGTACTGATTCTACATAGTGTTCTATGCTGTGCTGATTCTTCATAGTGTTCTATGTTGTACTGATTCTACATAGTGTTCTATGTTGTACTGATTCTACATAGTGTTCTATGTTGTACTGATTCTACATAGTGTTCTATAGTGTACTGATTCTACATAGTGTTCTATGTTGAGTTGATTCTACATAGTGTTCAATGTTTTAGTGATTCTACATAGTGGTCTATATTGTACTGATTATACATAGTGTTATATATTGTACTGATTCTACATAGTGTTCTATACTGTACTGATTCTACATAGTGTTCTATGTTGTACTGATTCTACATAGTGTTCTATACAGTACTGATTCTACATAGTGGTCTATGTTGTACTGATTCTACATAGTGTTCTATGTTGTATTGATTCTACATAGTTTTTTATGTTGTGCTGATTCTACATTGTGTTCTATGTTGTACTGATTCTACATAGTGCTCTCTACTGTACTGATTCTACATAGTGTTCTATGTTGTATTGATTCTACATAGTGTTCTATGTTGTACTGATTTTGCATAGTGTTCTATAGTGTTCTGATCCTACATAGTGTTCTATACTGTACTGATTCTATATAGTGTTCTATAGTTTTCTGATTCTTCATAGTGTTCTATACTGTACTGATTCTACATAGTGTTCTATACTGTACTGATTCTACATAGTGTTCTATACTGTACTGATTCTGCATAATGTTCTATGTTGTACTGATTCTACATAGTGTTCTATACTGTACTGAATCTACATAGTGTTCTATACTGTACTGATTCTACATAGTATTCTATACTGTACTGATTATACATAGTGTTCTATGATGTACTGATTCTACATAGTGTTCTATACTGTACTGATTCTACATAGTGTTCTATACTGTACTAATTCTACATAGTGTTCTATGTTGTATTGATTCTACATAGTGTTCTATCCTGTGCTGATTCTACATAGTGTTCTATGTTGTACTGATTCTAGATAGCGTTCTATGGTGTACTGAATCTACATAGTTTTCTATACTGTACTAATTCTACATAGTGTTCTATGTTGTATTGATTCTACATAGTGTTCTATACTGTACTGATTCTACATAGTGTTCTATGTTGTACTGATTCTACATAGTGTTCTATACTGTACTGATTCTGCATAGTAGTCTATACTGTACTGATTCTACATAGTGTTCACTACTGTACTGATTCTACATAGTGTTCTATACTGCACTGATTCTGCATAGTGTTCTATACTGTACTGATTCTGCATAGTAGTCTATACTGTACTGATTCTACATAGTGTTCTATGTTGTACTGATTCTACATAGTGTTCTATACTGTACTGATTCTACATAGTGTTCTATGTTGTACTGATTTAAATAGTGTTCTATAGTGTACTGATACTAAATAGTGTTCAATACTGTACTGATTCTACATAGTGTTCTATACTTACTGATTCTACATAGTGTTCTATATTGTTCTGATTCTACATAGTGTTCTATACTCTAGTGATTCTATATAGGGTTCTATGTTGTACTGATTCTGCATAGTGTTCTATACTGTACTGATTCTACATAGTGTTCTATGTTGTACTGATTCTACGTAATGTTCTATGTTGAGTTGATTCTACATGGTGTTCTATGTTGTACTGATTCTACATATTGTTCTATGTTGTACTGATTCTACATAGTGTTCTATGTTGTACTGAATCTACATAGTGTTCTATACTTTACTGATTCTACATAGTATTCTATACTGTACTGATTCTACATAGTGTTCTATGATGTACTGATTCTACATAGTGTTCTATACTGTACTGATTCTACATAGTGTTCTATACTGTACTAATTCTACATAGTGTTCTATGTTGTATTGATTCTACATAGTGTTTTATCCTGTGCTGATTCTACATAGTGTTCTATGTTGTACTGATTCTACATAGCGTTCTATGGTGTACTGAATCTACATAGTTTTCTATACTGTACTAATTCTACATAGTGTTCTATGTTGTATTGATTCTACATAATGTTCTATACTGTACTGATTCTACATTGTGTTCTATGTTGTACTGATTCTACATAGTGTTCTATACTGTACTGATTCGGCATAGTAGTCTATACTCTACTGATTCTACATAGTGTTCTCTACTGTACTGATTCTACATAGTGTTCTCTACTATACAGATTCTACATAGTGTTCTATGATGCACATATTCTATATAGTGTTCTATACTGTACTGATTCTACATAGTGTTCTATACTGTACTGATTCTACATAGTGTTCTATACTGTACTGATTCTACATAGTGTTCTATACTGTACTGATTCTACATAGTGTTCTATGATGTACTGATTATACATAATGTTCTATGTTGTACTGATTCTACATAGTGTTCTATACTGTACTGATTCTACATAGTGTTCTATGTTGTACTGAATCTACATAGTGTTCTATGTTGTACTGATTCTACATAGTGTTTTATACTGTACTGATTCTACATAGTGTTCTATGTTGTACTGAATCTACATAGTGTTCTATGTTGTACTGATTCTACATAGTGTTCTATACTGTAGTGACTCTACATAGTGTTCTATGTTGTACTGATTCTACATAGTGTTCTATGTTGTACTGATTTTACATAGTGTTCTATAGTGTACTGATTCTAAATAGTGTTCTATACTGTACTGATTCTTCATGATGTTCTATACTGTACTGATTCTACATAGTGTTCTATACTGTACTGATTCTACATAGTGTTCTATACTGTACTGATTCTACATAGTGTTCTATGTTGTGCGGATTCTACATAGTGTTCTATGCTGTATTGATTCTATATAGTGTTCTATGTTGTACTGATTCTACATAGTGTTCTATACTGCACTGATTCTGCATAGTGTTCTATACTGTACTGATTCTGCATAGTAGTCTATACTGTACTGATTCTACATAGTGTTCTATGTTGTACTGATTCTACATAGTGTTCTATACTGTACTGATTCTACATAGTGTTCTATGTTGTACTGATTTTACATAGTGTTCTATAGTGTACTGATTCTAAATAGTGTTCAATACTGTACTGATTCTACATAGTGTTCTATACTTACTGATTCTACATAGTGTTCTATATTGTACTGATTCTACATAGTGTTCTATACTGTACTGATTCTACATAGTGTTCTATGTTGTACTGATTCTACATAGTGTTCTATACTGTACTGATTCTACATAGTGCTCTCTACTATACTGATGCTACATAGTATTCTCTACTGTACTGATTCTACATAGTATTTTATGATGCACACATTCTACATAGTGTTCTATGCTGTACTGATTCTACATAGTGTTCTATACTGTACTGATACTACATAGTGTTCTATACTGTACTGATGCTACATAGTGTTCTATACTGTACTGATTCTACATAGTGTTCTATGTTGTGTTGATTCTACATAGTGTTCTATGTTGTTCTGATTCTACATAGTGTTCTATACTGCACTGATTCTGCATAATAGTTTATACTGTACTGATTCTACATAGTATTCTATGTTGTACTGATTCTACATAGTTTTCTATGTCGTGCTGATTCTACATAGTGTTCTATGTTGTACTGATTCTACATAGTGCTCTCTACTGTACTGATTCTACATAGTGTTCTATGTTGTATTGATTCTACATAGTATTCTATGTTGTGCTGATTCTACATAGTGTTCTATGTTGTACTGATTCTACATAGTGTTCTATGCTGTGCTGATTCTTCATAGTGTTCTATGTTGTACTGATTCTACATAGTGTTCTATGTTGTACTGATTCTACATAGTGTTCTATGTTGTACTGATTCTACATAGTGTTCTATAGTGTACTGATTCTACATAGTGTTCTATGTTGAGTTGATTCTACATAGTGTTCAATGTTTTAGTGATTCTACATAGTGGTCTATACTGTACTGATTATACATAGTGTTATATATTGTACTGATTCTACATAGTGTTCTATACTGTACTTATTCTACATAGTGTTCTATGTTGTACTGATTCTACATAGTGTTCTATACAGTACTGATTCTACATAGTGGTCTATGTTGTACTGATTCTACATAGTGTTCTATGTTGTATTGATTCTACATAGTTTTTTATGTTGTGCTGATTCTACATAGTGTTCTATGTTGTACTGATTCTACATAGTGCTCTCTACTGTACTGATTCTACATAGTGTTCTATGTTGTATTGATTCTACATAGTGTTCTATGTTGTACTGATTTTGCATAGTGTTCTATAGTGTTCTGATCCTACATAGTGTTCTATACTGTACTGATTCTATATAGTGTTCTATAGTTTTCTGATTCTTCATAGTGTTCTATACTGTACTGATTCTACATAGTGTTATATACTGTACTGATTCTGCATAATGTTCTATGTTGTACTGATTCTACATAGTGTTCTATACTGTACTGAATCTACATAGTGTTCTATACTGTACTGATTCTACATAGTATTCTATACTGTACTGATTATACATAGTGTTCTATGATGTACTGATTCTACATAGTGTTCTACACTGTACTGATTCTACATAGTGTTCTATACTGTACTAATTCTACATAGTGTTCTATGTTGTATTGATTCTACATAGTGTTCTATCCTGTGCTGATTCTACATAGTGTTCTATGTTGTACTGATTCTACATAGCGTTCTATGGTGTACTGAATCTACATAGTTTTCTATACTGTACTAATTCTACATAGTGTTCTATGTTGTATTGATTCTACATAGTGTTCTATACTGTACTGATTCTACATAGTGTTCTATGTTGTACTGATTCTACATAGTGTTCTATACTGTACTGATTCTGCATAGTAGTCTATACTGTACTGATTCTACATAGTTTTCTCTACTGTACTGATTCTACATAGTGTTCTCTACTGTACTGATTCTACATAGTGTTCTATGATGCACATATTCTATATAGTGTTCTATACTGTACTGATTCTACATAGTGTTCCATACTGTACTGATTCTACATAGTGTTCTATACTGTACTGATTCTACATAGTGTTCTATACTGTACTGATTCTACATAGTGTTCTATGATGTACTGATCATACATAATGTTCTATGTTGTACTGATTCTACATAGTGTTCTATACTGTACTGATTCTACATAGTGTTCTATGTTGTACTGAATCTACATAGTGTTCTATGTTGTACTGATTCTACATAGTGTATTATACTGTAATGATTCTGCATATTAGTCTATACTGTACTGATTCTACATAGTGTTCTATGTTCTACTGATTCTACATAGTGTTCTATACTGTAGTGACTCTACATAGTGTTCTATGTTGTACTGATTCTACATAGTGTTCTATGTTGTACTGATTTTACATAGTGTTCTATAGTGTACTGATTCTAAATAGTGTTCTATACTGTACTGATTCTACATGATGTTCTATACTGTACTGATTCTACATAGTGTTCTATACTGTACTGATTCTACATAGTGTTCTATACTGTACTGATTCTACATAGTGTTCTATGTTGTGCGGATTCTACATAGTGTTCTATGTTGTATTGGTTCTATATAGTGTTCTATGTTGTACTGATTCTACATAGTGTTCTATACTGCACTGATTCTGCATAGTGTTCTATACTGTACTGATTCTGCATAGTAGTCTATACTGTACTGATTCTACATAGTGTTCTATGTTGTACTGATTCTACATAGTGTTCTATACTGTACTGATTCTACATAGTGTTCTATGTTGTACTGATTTTACATAGTGTTCTATATTGTACTGATTCTACATAGTGTTCTATACTCTAGTGATTCTATATAGGGTTCTATGTTGTACTGATTCTGCATAGTGTTCTATACTGTACTGATTCTACATAGTGTTCTATGTTGTACTGATTCTACATAGTGTTCTATACTGTACTGATTCTACATAGTGCTCTCTACTATACTGATGCTAGATAGTATTCTCTACTGTACTGATTCTACATAGTGTTCTATACTGTACTGATACTACATAGTGTTCTATACTGTACTGATGCTACATAGTGTTCTATACTGTACTGATTCTACATAGTGTTCTATGTTGTGTTGATTCTACATAGTGTTCTATGTTGTTCTGATTCTACATAGTGTTCTATACTGCAGTGATTCTGCATAATAGTTTATACTGTACTGATTCTACATAGTATTCTATGTTGTACTGATTCTACATAGTGTTCTATATTGTATTGATTCTACATAGTTTTCTATGTCGTGCTGATTCTACATAGTGTTCTATGTTGTACTGATTCTACATAGTGCTCTCTACTGTACTGATTCTACATAGTGTTCTATGTTGTATTGATTCTACATAGTGTTCTATGTTGTACTGATTCTACATAGTGCTCTCTACTGTACTGATTCTTCATAGTGTTCTATGCTGTACTGATTCTACATAGTGTTCTATACTGTACTGATTCTACATAGTGTTATATACTGTACTGATTCTACATAGTATTCTATACTGTACTGATTCTACATAGTGTTCTATGATGTACTGATTCTACATAGTGTTCTATACTGTATTGATTCTACATAGTGTTCTATACTGTACTAATTATACATAGTGCTCTATGTTGTATTGATACCACATAGTGTTCTATCCTGTGCTGATTCTACATAGTGTTCTATGTTGTACTGATTCTACATAGCGTTCTATGTTGTACTGAATCTACATAGTGCTCTATACTGTAGTGACTCTACATAGTGTTCTATGTTGAGTTCATTCTACATAGTGTTCAATGTTTTAGTGATTCTACATAGTGGTCTATACTGTACTGATTCTACATAGTGTTATATATTGTACTGATTCTACATAGTGTTCTATACTGTACTGATTCTACATAGTGTTCTATACTGTACTGATTCTACATAGTGTTCTATGTTGTACTGATTCTACATATTGTTCTATGTTGTACTGATTCTACATTGTGTTCTATGTTGTACTGACTCTACATAGTGTTCTATGTTGTACTGATTCTACATAGTGTTCTATGTTGTACTGATTCTACATAGTGCTCTCTACTGTACAGATTCGACATAGTGTTCTATGTTGTATTGATTCTACATAGTGTTCTATGTTGTGCTGATTCTACATAGTGCTCTATACTGTACTGATTCTACATAGTTTTCTATGGTGTAGTGATTTTACATAGTGTTCTATAGTGTTCTGATCCTACATAGTGTTCTATACTGTACTGATTCTACATAGTTTTCTATACTGTACTGATTATACATAGTGTTCTATGTTGTACTGATTCTACATAGTGTTCTATACTGTACTGATTCTGCATAGTAGTCTATATTGTACTGATTCTACATAGTGTTCTATGTTGTACTGATTCTACATAGTGTTCTATACTGTACTGATTCTACATAGTGTTCTATGCTGTGCTGATTCTACATAGTGTTCTATGTTGTACTGATTATATATAGTGTTCTATACTGTACTGATTCTACATAGTGTTCTATACTGTACTGATTCTACATAGTGTTCTATGTTGTACTGATTCTACGTAATGTTCTATGTTGAGTTGTTTCTACATGGTGTTCTATGTTGTACTGATTCTACATATTGTTCTATGTTGTACTGATTCTACATAGTGTTCTATGTTGTACTGACTCTACATAGTGTTCTATATTGTACTGATTCTACATAGTGTTCTCTACTGTACTGATTCTACATAGTGTTCTATGTTGTAATGATACTACGTAATGTTCTATGTTGAGTTGATTCTACATGGTGTTCTATGTTGTACTGATTCTACATAGTGTTCTATGTTGTACTGATTCTACATAGTGTTCTATACTGTACTGATTCTACATAGTGTTCTATGTTGTACTGATACTACATAGTGTTCTATACAGTACTGATTCTACATAGTGGTCTATGTTGTACTGATTCTGCATAGTGTTCTATGTTGTACTGATTCGAGATAGTGCTCTCTACTGTACTGATTCTACATAGTGTTCTATGTTGTATTGATTCTACATAGTGTTCTATGTTGTACTGATTTTACATAGTGTTCTATAGTGTTCTGATCCTACATAGTGTTCTATACTGTACTGATTATACATAGTTTTCTATACTGTACTGATTATACATAGTGTTCTATGTTGTACTGATTCTACATAGTGTTCTATACTGTACTGATTCTGCATAGTAGTCTATATTGTACTGATTCTACATAGTGTTCTATGTTGTACTGATTCTACATAGTGTTCTATACTGTACATATTCTACATAGTGTTCTATGCTGTGCTGATTCTACATAGTGTTCTATGTTATACTGATTATACATAGTGTTCTATGTTGTACTAATTCTACATAGTGTTCTATGTTGTACTGATTCTACATAGTGTTCTATAGTGTACTGATTCTACATAGTGTTCTATGTTGAGTTGATTCTACATAGTGTTCAATGTTTTAGTGATTCTACATAGTGGTCTATACTGTACTGATTATACATAGTGTTATATATTGTACTGATTCTACATAGTGTTCTATACTGTACTGATTCTACATAGTGTTCTATACTATACTGATTCTACATAGTGTTCTATGTTGTACTGATTCTACGTAATGTTCTAAGTTGAGTTGTTTCTACATGGTGTTCTATGTTGTACTGATTCTACATATTGTTCTATGTTGTACTGATTCTACATAGTGTTCTATGTTGTACTGACTCTACATAGTGTTCTATATTGTACTGATTCTACATAGTGTTCTCTACTGTACTGATTCTACATAGTGTTCTATGTTGTAATGATTCTACGTAATGTTCTATGTTGAGTTGATTCTACATGGTGTTCTATGTTGTACTGATTCTACATAGTGTTCTATGTTGTACTGATTCTACATAGTGTTCTATACTGTACTGATTCTACATAGTGTTCTATACTGTACTGAATCTACATAGTGTTCTATACTGTACTGATTCTACATAGTGTTCTATGTTGTACTGATACTACATAGTGTTCTATACAGTACTGATTCTACATAGTGGTCTATGTTGTACTGATTCTGCATAGTGTTCTATGTTGTACTGATTCGAGATAGTGCTCTCTACTGTACTGATTCTACATAGTGTTCTATGTTGTATTGATTCTACATAGTGTTCTATGTTGTACTGATTTTACATAGTGTTCTATAGTGTTCTGATCCTACATAGTGTTCTATACTGTACTGATTATACATAGTGTTCTATACTGTACTGATTCTATATAGTGTTCTATAGTGTTCTGATTCTTCATAGTGTTCTATACTGTACTGATTCTACATAGTGTTCTATACTGTACTGATTCTACATAGTGTCCTATACTGTACTGATTCTGCATAATGTTCTATGCTGTACTGATTCTACATAGTGTTCTATACTGTACTGAATCTACATAGTGTTCTATGTTGTACTGATTCTACATAGTGTTCTATACTGTACTGATTCTACATAGTGTTATATACTGTACTGATTCTACATAGTATTCTATACTGTACTGATTCTACATAGTGTTCTATGATGTACTGATTCTACATAGTGTTCTATACTGTACTGATTCTACATAGTGTTCTATACTGTACTAATTCTACATAGTGCTCTATGTTGTATTGATACTACATAGTGTTCTATCCTGTGCTGATTCTACATAGTGTTCTATGTTGTACTGATTCTACATAGCGTTCTATGTTGTACTGAATCTACATAGTGCTCTATACTGTAGTGACTCTACATAGTGTTCTATGTTGAGTTGATTCTACATAGTGTTATATATTGTACTGATTCTACATAGTGTTCTATACTGTACTGATTCTACATAGTGTTCTATACTGTACTGATTCTACATAGTGTTCTATGTTGTACTGATTCTACGTAATGTTCTACGTTGAGTTGATTCTACATGGTATTCTATGTAGTACTGATTCTACATATTGTTCTATGTTGTACTGATTCTACATAGTGTTCTATGTTGTACTGACTCTACATAGTGTTCTATATTGTACTGATTCTACATAGTGTTCTCTACTGTACTGATTCTACATAGTGTTCTATGTTGCACTGATTCTACGTAATGTTCTATGTTGAGTTGATTCTACATGGTGTTCTATGTTGTACTGATTCTACATATTGTTCTATGTTGTACTGATTCTACATAGTGTTCTATGTTGTACTGATTCTACATAGTGTTCTATGTTGTACTGATTCTACATAGTGTTCTATGTTGTACTGATTCTACATAGTGCTCTCTACTGTACTGATTCGACATAGTCTTCTATGATCTACTTTTTCTACATAATGTTCTATGTTGTACTGATTGTACATAGTGTTCTATACTGTACTGATTCTACATAGTGTTCTATACTGTACTGATTCTACATAGTGCTCTATACTGTACTGAATCTACATAGTGTTCTATACTGTACTGATTCTACATAGTGTTCTATGTTGTACTGATACTACATAGTGTTCTATACAGTACTGATTCTACATAGTGGTCTATGTTGTACTGATTCTGCATAGTGTTCTATGATGTACTGATTCGACATAGTGCTCTCTACTGTACTGATTCTACATAGTGTTCTATGTTGTATTGATTCTACATAGTGTTCTATGTTGTACTGATTTTACATAGTGTTCTATAGTGTTCTGATCCTACATAGTGTTCTATACTGTACTGATTCTACATAGTGTTCTATACTGTACTGATTCTATATAGTGTTCTATAGTGTTCTGATTCTACATAGTGTTCTATACTGTACTGATTCTACATAGTGTCCTATACTGTACTGATTCTGCATAATGTTCTATGCTGTACTGATTCTACATAGTGTTCTATACTGTACTGAATCTACATAGTGTTCTATGTTGTACTGATTCTACATAGTGTTCTATACTGTACTGATTCTACATAGTGTTATATACTGCACTGATTCTACATAGTATTCTATACTGTACTGATTCTACATAGTGTTCTATGATGTACTGATTCTACATAGTGTTCTATACTGTACTGATTCTACATAGTGTTCTATACTGTACTAATTCTACATAGTGCTCTATGTTGTATTGATACTACATAGTGTTCTATCCTGTGCTGATTCTACATAGTGTTCTATGTTGTACTGATTCTACATAGCGTTCTATGTTGTACTGAATCTACATAGTGCTCTATACTGTAGTGACTCTACATAGTGTTCTATGTTGTACTGATTCTACATAGTGTTCTATACTGTACTGATTCTGCATAGTAGTCTATACTGTACTGATTCTACATAGTGTTCTCTAATGTACTGATTCTACATAGTGTTCTCTACTGTACTGATTCTACATAGTGTTCTATGATGCACATATTCTACATAGTGTTCTATACTGTACTGATTCTACATAGTGTTCCATACTGTACTGATTCTACATAGTGTTCTATACTGTACTGATTCTACATAGTGTTCTATACTGTACTGATTCTACATAGTGTACTATGATGTACTGATTCTACATAATGTTCTATGTTGTACTGATTCTACATAGTGTTCTATACTGTACTGATTCTACATAGTGTTCTATACTGTACTGACTCTACATAGTGTTCTATGTTGTACTGATTCTACATAGTGTTCTATGTTGTAATGATTTTACATAGTGTTCTATAGTGTACTGATTCTAAATAGTGTTCTATACTGTACTGATTCTACATGATGTTCTATACTGTACTGATTCTACATAGTGTTCTATGCAGTACTGATTCTACATAGTGTTCTATACTGTACTGATTCTACATAGTGTTCTATGTTGTGCGGATTCTACATAGTGTTCTGTGTAGTATTGATTCTATATAGTGTTCTATGTTGTACTGATTCTACATAGTGTTCTATACTGCACTGATTCTGCATAGTGTTCTATACTGTACTGATTCTGCATAGTAGTCTATACTGTACTGATTCTACATAGTGTTCTATGTTGTAGTGATTCTACATAGTGTTCTATGTTGTTCTGATTCTACATAGTGTTCTATACTGCACTGATTCTGCATAATAGTTTATACTGTACTGATTCTACATAGTGTTCTATGTTGTACTGATTCTACATAGTGTTCTATACTGTACTGATTCTACATAGTGTTATATGTTGTACTGATTCTACATAGTGTTCTATATTGTACTGATTCTACATAGTGCTCTCTACTGTACTGATTCTACATAGTGTTCTATGTTGTATTGATTCTACATAGTGTTCTATGTTGTGCTGATTCTACATAGTGTTCTATGTTGTACTGATTCTACATAGTGCTCTGTACTGTACTGATTCTACATAGTGTTCTATACTGTACTGATTCTACATAGTGCTCTATGTTCGACTGATTCTACATAGTGTTCTATGTTGTTCTGAATCTACATAGTGTTCTATGCTGTTCTGATTCTACATAGTGTTCTATATTGTACTGTTTCTACATAGTGTTCTATGTTGTACTGATTCTACATAGTGCTCTCTACTGTACTGATTCGACATAGTCTTCTATGATCTACTTTTTCTACATAATGTTCTATGTTGTACTGATTGTACATAGTGTTCTATACTGTACTGATTCTACATAGTGTTCTATACTGTACTGATTCTACATAGTGCTCTATACTGTACTGAATCTACATAGTGTTCTATACTGTACTGATTCTACATAGTGTTCTATGTTGTACTGATACTACATAGTGTTCTATACAGTACTGATTCTACATAGTGGTCTATGTTGTACTGATTCTGCATAGTGTTCTATGATGTACTGATTCGACATAGTGCTCTCTACTGTACTGATTCTACATAGTGTTCTATGTTGTATTGATTCTACATAGTGTTCTATGTTGTACTGATTTTACATAGTGTTCTATAGTGTTCTGATCCTACATAGTGTTCTATACTGTACTGATTCTACATAGTGTTCTATACTGTACTGATTCTATATAGTGTTCTATAGTGTTCTGATTCTACATAGTGTTCTATACTGTACTGATTCTACATAGTGTCCTATACTGTACTGATTCTGCATAATGTTCTATGCTGTACTGATTCTACATAGTGTTCTATACTGTACTGAATCTACATAGTGTTCTATGTTGTACTGATTCTACATAGTGTTCTATACTGTACTGATTCTACATAGTGTTATATACTGCACTGATTCTACATAGTATTCTATACTGTACTGATTCTACATAGTGTTCTATGATGTACTGATTCTACATAGTGTTCTATACTGTACTGATTCTACATAGTGTTCTATACTGTACTAATTCTACATAGTGCTCTATGTTGTATTGATACTACATAGTGTTCTATCCTGTGCTGATTCTACATAGTGTTCTATGTTGTACTGATTCTACATAGCGTTCTATGTTGTACTGAATCTACATAGTGCTCTATACTGTAGTGACTCTACATAGTGTTCTATGTTGTACTGATTCTACATAGTGTTCTATACTGTACTGATTCTGCATAGTAGTCTATACTGTACTGATTCTACATAGTGTTCTCTAATGTACTGATTCTACATAGTGTTCTCTACTGTACTGATTCTACATAGTGTTCTATGATGCACATATTCTACATAGTGTTCTATACTGTACTGATTCTACATAGTGTTCCATACTGTACTGATTGTACATAGTGTTCTATACTGTACTGATTCTACATAGTGTTCTATACTGTACTGATTCTACATAGTGTACTATGATGTACTGATTCTACATAATGTTCTATGTTGTACTGATTCTACATAGTGTTCTATACTGTACTGATTCTACATAGTGTTCTATACTGTAGTGACTCTACATAGTGTTCTATGTTGTACTGATTCTACATAGTGTTCTATGTTGTAATGATTTTACATAGTGTTCTATAGTGTACTGATTCTAAATAGTGTTCTATACTGTACTGATTCTACATGATGTTCTATACTGTACTGATTCTACATAGTGTTCTATGCAGTACTGATTCTACATAGTGTTCTATACTGTACTGATTCTACATAGTGTTCTATGTTGTGCGGATTCTACATAGTGTTCTGTGTAGTATTGATTCTATATAGTGTTCTATGTTGTACTGATTCTACATAGTGTTCTATACTGCACTGATTCTGCATAGTGTTCTATACTGTACTGATTCTGCATAGTAGTCTATACTGTACTGATTCTACATAGTGTTCTATGTTGTAGTGATTCTACATAGTGTTCTATGTTGTTCTGATTCTACATAGTGTTCTATACTGCACTGATTCTGCATAATAGTTTATACTGTACTGATTCTACATAGTGTTCTATGTTGTACTGATTCTACATAGTGTTCTATACTGTACTGATTCTACATAGTGTTATATGTTGTACTGATTCTACATAGTGTTCTATATTGTACTGATTCTACATAGTGCTCTCTACTGTACTGATTCTACATAGTGTTCTATGTTGTATTGATTCTACATAGTGTTCTATGTTGTGCTGATTCTACATAGTGTTCTATGTTGTACTGATTCTACATAGTGCTCTGTACTGTACTGATTCTACATAGTGTTCTATACTGTACTGATTCTACATAGTGCTCTATGTTCGACTGATTCTACATAGTGTTCTATGTTGTTCTGAATCTACATAGTGTTCTATGCTGTTCTGATTCTACATAGTGTTCTATATTGTACTGTTTCTACATAGTGTTCTATGTTGTACTGAATCTACATAGTGTTCTATACTGTACTAATTCTACATAGTGTTCTATGTTGTACTGATTCTACATAGTGTTCTATACTGTACTGATTCTGCATAGTAGTCTATACTGTACTGATTCTACATAGTGTTCTATACTGTACTGATTCGACATAGTGTTCTCTACTCTACTGATTCTACATAGTGTTCTATGATGCACATATTCTACATAGTGTTCTATACTGTACTGATTCTACATAGTGTTCTATACTCTACTGATTCTACATGGTGTTCTATACTGTACTGATTCTACATAGTGTTCTATGATGTACTGATTCTACATAGTGTTCTATACTGTACTGATTCTACATAGTGTTCTATACTGCACTGATTCTGCATAATAGTTTATACTGTACTGATTCTACATAGTGTTCTATGTTGTACTGATTCTCCATAGTGTTCTATACTGTACTGATTCTACATAGTGTTCTATGTTGTACTGATTCTACATAGTGTTCTATGTTGTATTGATTCTACATAGTTTTCTATGTTGTGCTGATTCTACATAGTGTTCTATGTTGTACTGATTCTACATAGTGCTCTCTACTGTACTGATTCTACATAGTGTTCTATGTTGTATTGATTTTACATAGTGTTCTATGTTGTGCTGATTCTACATAGTGTTCTATGTTGTACTGATTCTACATAGTGCTCTATACTGTACTGATTTTACATAGTGTTCTATGGTGTAGTGATTTTACATAGTGTTCTATAGTGTTCTGATCCTGCATAGTGTTCTATACTGTACTGATTCTACATAGTGTTCTATACTGTACTGATTCTACATAGTGTTCTATGTTGTACTGATTCTACATAGTGTTCTATACTGTACTGCTTCTGCATAACGTTCTATGTTGTACTGATTCTACATAGTGTTCTATACTGTACTGAATCTACATAGTGTTCTATGTTGTACTGATTCTACATAGTGTTCTATACTGTACTGAATCTACATAGTGTTCTATGCTGTACTGATTCTACATAGTGCTCTCTACTGTACTGATTCTACATAGTGTTATATACTGTACTGATTCTACATAGCGTTCTATGTTGTACTGAATCTACATAGTGCTCTATACTGTAGTGACTCTACATAGTGTTCTATGTTGTACTGATTCTACATAGTGTTATATACTGTACTGATTCTACATAGTATTCTATACTGTACTGATTCTACATAGTGTTCTATGATGTACTGATTCTACATAGTGTTCTATACTGTATTGATTCTACATAGTGTTCTATACTGTACTAATTATACATAGTGCTCTATGTTGTATTGATACCACATAGTGTTCTATCCTGTGCTGATTCTACATAGTGTTCTATGTTGTACTGATTCTACATAGCGTTCTATGTTGTACTGAATCTACATAGTGCTCTATACTGTAGTGACTCTACATAGTGTTCTATGTTGAGTTCATTCTACATAGTGTTCAATGTTTTAGTGATTCTACATAGTGGTCTATACTGTACTGATTCTACATAGTGTTATATATTGTACTGATTCTACATAGTGTTCTATACTGTACTGATTCTACATAGTGTTCTATACTGTACTGATTCTACATAGTCTTCTATGTTGTACTGATTCTACATATTGTTCTATGTTGTACTGATTCTACATTGTGTTCTATGTTGTACTGACTCTACATAGTGTTCTATATTGTACTGATTCTACATATTGTTCTATGTTGTACTGATTCTACATAGTGTTCTATGTTGTACTGATTCTACATAGTGTTCTATGTTGTACTGATTCTACATAGTGTTCTATGTTGTACTGATTCTACATAGTGCTCTCTACTGTACAGATTCGACATAGTGTTCTATGTTGTATTGATTCTACATAGTGTTCTATGTTGTGCTGATTCTACATAGTGCTCTATACTGTACTGATTCTACATAGTTTTCTATGGTGTAGTGATTTTACATAGTGTTCTATAGTGTTCTGATCCTACATAGTGTTCTATACTGTACTGATTCTACATAGTTTTCTATACTGTACTGATTATACATAGTGTTCTATGTTGTACTGATTCTACATAGTGTTCTATACTGTACTGATTCTGCATAGTAGTCTATATTGTACTGATTCTACATAGTGTTCTATGTTGTACTGATTCTACATAGTGTTCTATACTGTACTGATTCTACATAGTGTTCTATGCTGTGCTGATTCTACATAGTGTTCTATGTTGTACTGATTATATATAGTGTTCTATACTGTACTGATTCTACATAGTGTTCTATACTGTACTGATTCTACATAGTGTTCTATGTTGTACTGATTCTACGTAATGTTCTATGTTGAGTTGTTTCTACATGGTGTTCTATGTTGTACTGATTCTACATATTGTTCTATGTTGTACTGATTCTACATAGTGTTCTATGTTGTACTGACTCTACATAGTGTTCTATATTGTACTGATTCTACATAGTGTTCTCTACTGTACTGATTCTACATAGTGTTCTATGTTGTAATGATTCTACGTAATGTTCTATGTTGAGTTGATTCTACATGGTGTTCTATGTTGTACTGATTCTACATAGTGTTCTATGTTGTACTGATTCTACATAGTGTTCTATACTGTACTGATTCTACATAGTGTTCTATGTTGTACTGATACTACATAGTGTTCTATACAGTACTGATTCTACATAGTGGTCTATGTTGTACTGATTCTGCATAGTGTTCTATGTTGTACTGATTCGAGATAGTGCTCTCTACTGTACTGATTCTACATAGTGTTCTATGTTGTATTGATTCTACATAGTGTTCTATGTTGTACTGATTTTACATAGTGTTCTATAGTGTTCTGATCCTACATAGTGTTCTATACTGTACTGATTATACATAGTTTTCTATACTGTACTGATTATACATAGTGTTCTATGTTGTACTGATTCTACATAGTGTTCTATACTGTACTGATTCTGCATAGTAGTCTATATTGTACTGATTCTACATAGTGTTCTATGTTGTACTGATTCTACATAGTGTTCTATACTGTACATATTCTACATAGTGTTCTATGCTGTGCTGATTCTACATAGTGTTCTATGTTATACTGATTATACATAGTGTTCTATGTTGTACTAATTCTACATAGTGTTCTATGTTGTACTGATTCTACATAGTGTTCTATAGTGTACTGATTCTACATAGTGTTCTATGTTGAGTTGATTCTACATAGTGTTCAATGTTTTAGTGATTCTACATAGTGGTCTATACTGTACTGATTATACATAGTGTTATATATTGTACTGATTCTACATAGTGTTCTATACTGTACTGATTCTACATAGTGTTCTATACTATACTGATTCTACATAGTGTTCTATGTTGTACTGATTCTACGTAATGTTCTAAGTTGAGTTGTTTCTACATGGTGTTCTATGTTGTACTGATTCTACATATTGTTCTATGTTGTACTGATTCTACATAGTGTTCTATGTTGTACTGACTCTACATAGTGTTCTATATTGTACTGATTCTACATAGTGTTCTCTACTGTACTGATTCTACATAGTGTTCTATGTTGTAATGATTCTACGTAATGTTCTATGTTGAGTTGATTCTACATGGTGTTCTATGTTGTACTGATTCTACATAGTGTTCTATGTTGTACTGATTCTACATAGTGTTCTATACTGTACTGATTCTACATAGTGTTCTATACTGTACTGAATCTACATAGTGTTCTATACTGTACTGATTCTACATAGTGTTCTATGTTGTACTGATACTACATAGTGTTCTATACAGTACTGATTCTACATAGTGGTCTATGTTGTACTGATTCTGCATAGTGTTCTATGTTGTACTGATTCGAGATAGTGCTCTCTACTGTACTGATTCTACATAGTGTTCTATGTTGTATTGATTCTACATAGTGTTCTATGTTGTACTGATTTTACATAGTGTTCTATAGTGTTCTGATCCTACATAGTGTTCTATACTGTACTGATTATACATAGTGTTCTATACTGTACTGATTCTATATAGTGTTCTATAGTGTTCTGATTCTTCATAGTGTTCTATACTGTACTGATTCTACATAGTGTTCTATACTGTACTGATTCTACATAGTGTCCTATACTGTACTGATTCTGCATAAATTTTCTATGCTGTACTGATTCTACATAGTGTTCTATACTGTACTGAATCTACATAGTGTTCTATGTTGTACTGATTCTACATAGTGTTCTATACTGTACTGATTCTACATAGTGTTATATACTGTACTGATTCTACATAGTATTCTATACTGTACTGATTCTACATAGTGTTCTATGATGTACTGATTCTACATAGTGTTCTATACTGTACTGATTCTACATAGTGTTCTATACTGTACTAATTCTACATAGTGCTCTATGTTGTATTGATACTACATAGTGTTCTATCCTGTGCTGATTCTACATAGTGTTCTATGTTGTACTGATTCTACATAGCGTTCTATGTTGTACTGAATCTACATAGTGCTCTATACTGTAGTGACTCTACATAGTGTTCTATGTTGAGTTGATTCTACATAGTGTTATATATTGTACTGATTCTACATAGTGTTCTATACTGTACTGATTCTACATAGTGTTCTATACTGTACTGATTCTACATAGTGTTCTATGTTGTACTGATTCTACGTAATGTTCTACGTTGAGTTGATTCTACATGGTATTCTATGTAGTACTGATTCTACATATTGTTCTATGTTGTACTGATTCTACATAGTGTTCTATGTTGTACTGACTCTACATAGTGTTCTATATTGTACTGATTCTACATAGTGTTCTCTACTGTACTGATTCTACATAGTGTTCTATGTTGCACTGATTCTACGTAATGTTCTATGTTGAGTTGATTCTACATGGTGTTCTATGTTGTACTGATTCTACATATTGTTCTATGTTGTACTGATTCTACATAGTGTTCTATGTTGTACTGATTCTACATAGTGTTCTATGTTGTACTGATTCTACATAGTGTTCTATGTTGTACTGATTCTACATAGTGCTCTCTACTGTACTGATTCGACATAGTCTTCTATGATCTACTTTTTCTACATAATGTTCTATGTTGTACTGATTGTACATAGTGTTCTATACTGTACTGATTCTACATAGTGTTCTATACTGTACTGATTCTACATAGTGCTCTATACTGTACTGAATCTACATAGTGTTCTATACTGTACTGATTCTACATAGTGTTCTATGTTGTACTGATACTACATAGTGTTCTATACAGTACTGATTCTACATAGTGGTCTATGTTGTACTGATTCTGCATAGTGTTCTATGATGTACTGATTCGACATAGTGCTCTCTACTGTACTGATTCTACATAGTGTTCTATGTTGTATTGATTCTACATAGTGTTCTATGTTGTACTGATTTTACATAGTGTTCTATAGTGTTCTGATCCTACATAGTGTTCTATACTGTACTGATTCTACATAGTGTTCTATACTGTACTGATTCTATATAGTGTTCTATAGTGTTCTGATTCTACATAGTGTTCTATACTGTACTGATTCTACATAGTGTCCTATACTGTACTGATTCTGCATAATGTTCTATGCTGTACTGATTCTACATAGTGTTCTATACTGTACTGAATCTACATAGTGTTCTATGTTGTACTGATTCTACATAGTGTTCTATACTGTACTGATTCTACATAGTGTTATATACTGCACTGATTCTACATAGTATTCTATACTGTACTGATTCTACATAGTGTTCTATGATGTACTGATTCTACATAGTGTTCTATACTGTACTGATTCTACATAGTGTTCTATACTGTACTAATTCTACATAGTGCTCTATGTTGTATTGATACTACATAGTGTTCTATCCTGTGCTGATTCTACATAGTGTTCTATGTTGTACTGATGCTACATAGCGTTCTATGTTGTACTGAATCTACATAGTGCTCTATACTGTAGTGACTCTACATAGTGTTCTATGTTGTACTGATTCTACATAGTGTTCTATACTGTACTGATTCTGCATAGTAGTCTATACTGTACTGATTCTACATAGTGTTCTCTAATGTACTGATTCTACATAGTGTTCTCTACTGTACTGATTCTACATAGTGTTCTATGATGCACATATTCTACATAGTGTTCTATACTGTACTGATTCTACATAGTGTTCCATACTGTACTGATTCTACATAGTGTTCTATACTGTACTGATTCTACATAGTGTTCTATACTGTACTGATTCTACATAGTGTACTATGATGTACTGATTCTACATAATGTTCTATGTTGTACTGATTCTACATAGTGTTCTATACTGTACTGATTCTACATAGTGTTCTATACTGTAGTGACTCTACATAGTGTTCTATGTTGTACTGATTCTACATAGTGTTCTATGTTGTAATGATTTTACATAGTGTTCTATAGTGTACTGATTCTAAATAGTGTTCTATACTGTACTGATTCTACATGATGTTCTATACTGTACTGATTCTACATAGTGTTCTATGCAGTACTGATTCTACATAGTGTTCTATACTGTACTGATTCTACATAGTGTTCTATGTTGTGCGGATTCTACATAGTGTTCTGTGTAGTATTGATTCTATATAGTGTTCTATGTTGTACTGATTCTACATAGTGTTCTATACTGCACTGATTCTGCATAGTGTTCTATACTGTACTGATTCTGCATAGTAGTCTATACTGTACTGATTCTACATAGTGTTCTATGTTGTAGTGATTCTACATAGTGTTCTATGTTGTTCTGATTCTACATAGTGTTCTATACTGCACTGATTCTGCATAATAGTTTATACTGTACTGATTCTACATAGTGTTCTATGTTGTACTGATTCTACATAGTGTTCTATACTGTACTGATTCTACATAGTGTTATATGTTGTACTGATTCTACATAGTGTTCTATATTGTACTGATTCTACATAGTGCTCTCTACTGTACTGATTCTACATAGTGTTCTATGTTGTATTGATTCTACATAGTGTTCTATGTTGTGCTGATTCTACATAGTGTTCTATGTTGTACTGATTCTACATAGTGCTCTGTACTGTACTGATTCTACATAGTGTTCTATACTGTACTGATTCTACATAGTGCTCTATGTTCGACTGATTCTACATAGTGTTCTATGTTGTTCTGAATCTACATAGTGTTCTATGCTGTTCTGATTCTACATAGTGTTCTATATTGTACTGTTTCTACATAGTGTTCTATGTTGTACTGAATCTACATAGTGTTCTATACTGTACTAATTCTACATAGTGTTCTATGTTGTACTGATTCTACATAGTGTTCTATACTGTACTGATTCTGCATAGTAGTCTATACTGTACTGATTCTACATAGTGTTCTATACTGTACTGATTCGACATAGTGTTCTCTACTCTACTGATTCTACATAGTGTTCTATGATGCACATATTCTACATAGTGTTCTATACTGTACTGATTCTACATAGTGTTCTATACTCTACTGATTCTACATGGTGTTCTATACTGTACTGATTCTACATAGTGTTCTATGATGTACTGATTCTACATAGTGTTCTATACTGTACTGATTCTACATAGTGTTCTATACTGCACTGATTCTGCATAATAGTTTATACTGTACTGATTCTACATAGTGTTCTATGTTGTACTGATTCTCCATAGTGTTCTATACTGTACTGATTCTACATAGTGTTCTATGTTGTACTGATTCTACATAGTGTTCTATGTTGTATTGATTCTACATAGTTTTCTATGTTGTGCTGATTCTACATAGTGTTCTATGTTGTACTGATTCTACATAGTGCTCTCTACTGTACTGATTCTACATAGTGTTCTATGTTGTATTGATTTTACATAGTGTTCTATGTTGTGCTGATTCTACATAGTGTTCTATGTTGTACTGATTCTACATAGTGCTCTATACTGTACTGATTTTACATAGTGTTCTATGGTGTAGTGATTTTACATAGTGTTCTATAGTGTTCTGATCCTGCATAGTGTTCTATACTGTACTGATTCTACATAGTGTTCTATACTGTACTGATTCTACATAGTGTTCTATGTTGTACTGATTCTACATAGTGTTCTATACTGTACTGCTTCTGCATAACGTTCTATGTTGTACTGATTCTACATAGTGTTCTATACTGTACTGAATCTACATAGTGTTCTATGTTGTACTGATTCTACATAGTGTTCTATACTGTACTGAATCTACATAGTGTTCTATGCTGTACTGATTCTACATAGTGCTCTCTACTGTACTGATTCTACATAGTGTTATATACTGTACTGATTCTACATAGCGTTCTATGTTGTACTGAATCTACATAGTGCTCTATACTGTAGTGACTCTACATAGTGTTCTATGTTGTACTGATTCTACATAGTGTTCTATACTGTACTGATTCTGCATAGTAGTCTATACTGTACTGATTCTACATAGTGTTCTCTAATGTACTGATTCTACATAGTGTTCTCTACTGTACTGATTCTACATAGTGTTCTATGATGCACATATTCTACATAGTGTTCTATACTGTACTGATTCTACATAGTGTTCCATACTGTACTGATTCTACATAGTGTTCTATACTGTACTGATTCTACATAGTGTTCTATACTGTACTGATTCTACATAGTGTACTATGATGTACTGATTATACATAATGTTCTAAGTTGTACTGATTCTACATAGTGTTCTATACTGTACTGATTCTACATAGTGCTCTATACTGTAGTGACTCTACATAGTGTTCTATGTTGTACTGATTCTACATAGTGTTCTATAGTGTACTGATTCTAAATAGTGTTCTATACTGTACTGATTCTACATGATGTTCTATACTGTACTGATTCTACATAGTGTTCTATGCTGTACTGATTCTACATAGTTTTCTATACTGTACTGATTCTACATAGTGTTCTATGTTGTGCGGATTCTACATAGTGTTCTGTGTTGTATTGATTCTATATAGTGTTCTATGTTGTACTGATTCTACATAGTGTTCTATACTGCACTGATTCTGCATAGTGTTCTATACTGTACTGATTCTGCATAGTAGTCTATACTGTACTGATTCTACATAGTGTTCTATATTGTACTGATTCTACGTAGTGTTCTATGTTGTTCTGATTCTACATAGTGTTCTATACTGCACTGATTCTGCATAATAGTTTATACTGTACTGATTCTACATAGTGTTCTATGTTGTACTGATTCTACATAGTGTTCTATACTGTACTGATTCTACATAGTGTTCTATGTTGTACTGATTCTACATAGTGTTCTATATTGTACTGATTCTACATAGTGCTCTCTACTGTACTGATTCTACATAGTGTTCTATGTTGTATTGATTCTACATAGTGTTCTATGTTGTGCTGATTCTACATAGTGTTCTATGTTGTACTGATTCTACATAGTGTTCTATGTTGTATTGATTCTAAATAGTGTTCTATGTTGTATTGATTCTACATAGTGTTCTATGTTTTGCTGATTCTACATAGTGTTCTATGTTGTATTGATTCTACATAGTGTTCTATGTTGTACTGATTCTACATAGTGCTCTATGTTGTATTGATTCTACATAGAGTTCTATGTTGTGCTGATTCTACATAGTGTTCTATAGTGTTCTGATCCTACATAGTGTTCTATACTGTACTGATTCTACATCGTGTTCTATACTGTACTGATTCTACATAGTGTTCTATACTGTACTGAATCTACATAGTGTTATATGTTGTACTGATTATACATAGTGTTCTCTACTGTACTGATTCTACATAGTGTTCTATACTGTACTGATTCTACATAGTGTTCTATGATTTACTTTTTCTCCATAATGTTCTATGTTGTACTGATTCTACATAGTGTTCTATACTGTACTGATTCTACATAGTGTTTATGTTGTGCGGATTATACATAGTGTTCTATACTGTACTGAATCTACATAGTGTTATATGTTGTACTGATTATACATAGTGTTCTCTACTGTACTGATTCTACATAGTGTTCTATACTGTACTGATTCTAAATAGTGTTCTATGATGCACAAATTCTACATAGTGTTCTATGTTGTACTGATTCTACATAGTGCTCTGTACTGTACTGTTTCTACATAGTGCTCTATACTGTACTGATTCTACATAGTGTTCTATGGTGTAGTGATTTTACATAGTGTTCTATAGTGTTCTGATCCTGCATAGTTTTCTATACTGTACTGATTCTACATAGTGTTCTATACTGTACTGATTCTACATGGTGTTCTATACTGTACTGATTCTACATAGTGTTCTATGATGTACTGATTCTACATAGTGTTCTATACTGTACTGATTCTACATAGTGTTCTATACTGCACTGATTCTGCATAATAGTTTATACTGTACTGATTCTACATAGTGTTCTATGTTGTACTGATTCTCCATAGTGTTCTATACTGTACTGATTCTACATAGTGTTCTATGTTGTACTGATTCTACATAGTGTTCTATAGTGTACTGATTCTAAATAGTGTTCTATACTGTACTGATTCTACATGATGTTCTATACTGTACTGATTCTACATAGTGTTCTATGCAGTACTGATTCTACATAGTGTTCTATACTGTACTGATTCTACATAGTGTTCTATGTTGTGCGGACTCTACATAGTGTTCTGTGTAGTATTGATTCTATATAGTGTTCTATGTTGTACTGATTCTACATAGTGTTCTATACTGCACTGATTCTGCATAGTGTTCTATACTGTACTGATTCTGCATAGTAGTCTATACTGTACTGATTCTACATAGTGTTCTATGTTGTAGTGATTCTACATAGTGTTCTATGTTGTTCTGATTCTACATAGTGTTCTATACTGCACTGATTCTGCATAATAGTTTATACTGTACTGATTCTACATAGTGTTCTATGTTGTACTGATTCTACATAGTGTTCTATACTGTACTGATTCTACATAGTGTTATATGTTGTACTGATTCTACATAGTGTTCTATATTGTACTGATTCTACATAGTGCTCTCTACTGTACTGATTCTACATAGTGTTCTATGTTGTATTGATTCTACATAGTGTTCTATGTTGTGCTGATTCTACATAGTGTTCTATGTTGTACTGATTCTACATAGTGCTCTGTACTGTACTGATTCTACATAGTGTTCTATACTGTACTGATTCTACATAGTGCTCTATGTTCGACTGATTCTACATAGTGTTCTATGTTGTTCTGAATCTACATAGTGTTCTATGCTGTTCTGATTCTACATAGTGTTCTATGTTGTACTGTTTCTACATAGTGTTCTATGTTGTACTGAATCTACATAGTGTTCTATACTGTACTAATTCTACATAGTGTTCTATGTTGTACTGATTCTACATAGTGTTCTATACTGTACTGATTCTGCATAGTAGTCTATACTGTACTGATTCTACATAGTGTTCTATACTGTACTGATTCGACATAGTGTTCTCTACTCTACTGATTCTACATAGTGTTCTATGATGCACATATTCTACATAGTGTTCTATACTGTACTGATTCTACATAGTGTTCTATACTCTACTGATTCTACATGGTGTTCTATACTGTACTGATTCTACATAGTGTTCTATGATGTACTGATTCTACATAGTGTTCTATACTGTACTGATTCTACATAGTGTTCTATACTGCACTGATTCTGCATAATAGTTTATACTGTACTGATTCTACATAGTGTTCTATGTTGTACTGATTCTCCATAGTGTTCTATACTGTACTGATTCTACATAGTGTTCTATGTTGTACTGATTCTACATAGTGTTCTATGTTGTATTGATTCTACATAGTTTTCTATGTTGTGCTGATTCTACATAGTGTTCTATGTTGTACTGATTCTACATAGTGCTCTCTACTGTACTGATTCTACATAGTGTTCTATGTTGTATTGATTTTACATAGTGTTCTATGTTGTGCTGATTCTACATAGTGTTCTATGTTGTACTGATTCTACATAGTGCTCTATACTGTACTGATTTTACATAGTGTTCTATGGTGTAGTGATTTTACATAGTGTTCTATAGTGTTCTGATCCTGCATAGTGTTCTATACTGTACTGATTCTACATAGTGTTCTATACTGTACTGATTCTACATAGTGTTCTATGTTGTACTGATTCTACATAGTGTTCTATACTGTACTGAATCTACATAGTGTTCTATGTTGTACTGATTCTACATAGTGTTCTATACTGTACTGAATCTACATAGTGTTCTATGCTGTACTGATTCTACATAGTGCTCTCTACTGTACTGATTCTACATAGTGTTATATACTGTACTGATTCTACATAGCGTTCTATGTTGTACTGAATCTACATAGTGCTCTATACTGTAGTGACTCTACATAGTGTTCTATGTTGTACTGATTCTACATAGTGTTCTATACTGTACTGATTCTGCATAGTAGTCTATACTGTACTGATTCTACATAGTGTTCTCTAATGTACTGATTCTACATAGTGTTCTCTACTGTACTGATTCTACATAGTGTTCTATGATGCACATATTCTACATAGTGTTCTATACTGTACTGATTCTACATAGTGTTCCATACTGTACTGATTCTACATAGTGTTCTATACTGTACTGATTCTACATAGTGTTCTATACTGTACTGATTCTACATAGTGTACTATGATGTACTGATTATACATAATGTTCTAAGTTGTACTGATTCTACATAGTGTTCTATACTGTACTGATTCTACATAGTGCTCTATACTGTAGTGACTCTACATAGTGTTCTATGTTGTACTGATTCTACATAGTGTTCTATAGTGTACTGATTCTAAATAGTGTTCTATACTGTACTGATTCTACATGATGTTCTATACTGTACTGATTCTACATAGTGTTCTATGCTGTACTGATTCTACATAGTTTTCTATACTGTACTGATTCTACATAGTGTTCTATGTTGTGCGGATTCTACATAGTGTTCTGTGTTGTATTGATTCTATATAGTGTTCTATGTTGTACTGATTCTACATAGTGTTCTATACTGCACTGATTCTGCATAGTGTTCTATACTGTACTGATTCTGCATAGTAGTCTATACTGTACTGATTCTACATAGTGTTCTATATTGTACTGATTCTACGTAGTGTTCTATGTTGTTCTGATTCTACATAGTGTTCTATACTGCACTGATTCTGCATAATAGTTTATACTGTACTGATTCTACATAGTGTTCTATGTTGTACTGATTCTACATAGTGTTCTATACTGTACTGATTCTACATAGTGTTCTATGTTGTACTGATTCTACATAGTGTTCTATATTGTACTGATTCTACATAGTGCTCTCTACTGTACTGATTCTACATAGTGTTCTATGTTGTATTGATTCTACATAGTGTTCTATGTTGTGCTGATTCTACATAGTGTTCTATGTTGTACTGATTCTACATAGTGCTCTGTACTGTACTGTTTCTACATAGTGCTCTATACTGTACTGATTCTACATAGTGTTCTATGGTGTAGTGATTTTACATAGTGTTCTATAGTGTTCTGATCCTGCATAGTTTTCTATACTGTACTGATTCTACATAGTGTTCTATACTGTACTGATTCTACATGGTGTTCTATACTGTACTGATTCTACATAGTGTTCTATGATGTACTGATTCTACATAGTGTTCTATACTGTACTGATTCTACATAGTGTTCTATACTGCACTGATTCTGCATAATAGTTTATACTGTACTGATTCTACATAGTGTTCTATGTTGTACTGATTCTCCATAGTGTTCTATACTGTACTTATTCTACATAGTGTTCTATGTTGTACTGATTCTACATAGTGTTCTATGTTGTATTGATTCTACATAGTTTTCTATGTTGTGCTGATTCTACATAGTGTTCTATGTTGTACTGATTCTACATAGTGCTCTCTACTGTACTGATTCTACATAGTGTTCTATGTTGTATTGATTCTACATAGTGTTCTATGTTGTGCTGATTCTACATAGTGTTCTATGTTGTACTGATTCTACATAGTGCTCTATACTGTACTGATTTTACATAGTGTTCTATGGTGTAGTGATTTTACATAGTGTTCTATAGTGTTCTGATCCTGCATAGTGTTCTATACTGTACTGATTCTACATAGTGTTCTATACTGTACTGATTCTACATAGTGTTCTATGTTGTACTGATTCTACATAGTGTTCTATACTGTACTGATTCTGCATAACGTTCTATGTTGTACTGATTCTACATAGTGTTCTATACTGTACTGAATCTACATAGTGTTCTATGTTGTACTGATTCTACATAGTGTTCTATACTGTACTGAATCTACATAGTGTTCTATGCTGTACTGATTCTACATAGTGCTCTCTACTGTACTGATTCTACATAGTGTTCTATACTGTACTGATTATACATAGTGTTCTATGATGCACATATTCTACATAGTGTTCTATACTGTACTGATTCTACATAGTGTTCCATACTGTACTGATTCTACATAGTGTTCTATACTGTACTGATTCTACATAGTGTTCTATACTGTACTGATTCTACATAGTGTACTATGATGTACTGATTATACATAATGTTCTAAGTTGTACTGATTCTACATAGTGTTCTATACTGTACTGATTCTACATAGTGCTCTATACTGTAGTGACTCTACATAGTGTTCTATGTTGTACTGATTCTACATAGTGTTCTATAGTGTACTGATTCTAAATAGTGTTCTATACTGTACTGATTCTACATGATGTTCTATACTGTACTGATTCTACATAGTGTTCTATGCTGTACTGATTCTACATAGTTTTCTATACTGTACTGATTCTACATAGTGTTCTATGTTGTGCGGATTCTACATAGTGTTCTGTGTTGTATTGATTCTATATAGTGTTCTATGTTGTACTGATTCTACATAGTGTTCTATACTGCACTGATTCTGCATAGTGTTCTATACTGTACTGATTCTGCATAGTAGTCTATACTGTACTGATTCTACATAGTGTTCTATATTGTACTGATTCTACGTAGTGTTCTATGTTGTTCTGATTCTACATAGTGTTCTATACTGCACTGATTCTGCATAATAGTTTATACTGTACTGATTCTACATAGTGTTCTATGTTGTACTGATTCTACATAGTGTTCTATACTGTACTGATTCTACATAGTGTTCTATGTTGTACTGATTCTACATAGTGTTCTATATTGTACTGATTCTACATAGTGCTCTCTACTGTACTGATTCTACATAGTGTTCTATGTTGTATTGATTCTACATAGTGTTCTATGTTGTGCTGATTCTACATAGTGTTCTATGTTGTACTGATTCTACATAGTGTTCTATGTTGTATTGATTCTAAATAGTGTTCTATGTTGTATTGATTCTACATAGTGTTCTATGTTTTGCTGATTCTACATAGTGTTCTATGTTGTATTGATTCTACATAGTGTTCTATGTTGTACTGATTCTACATAGTGCTCTATGTTGTATTGATTCTACATAGAGTTCTATGTTGTGCTGATTCTACATAGTGTTCTATAGTGTTCTGATCCTACATAGTGTTCTATACTGTACTGATTCTACATCGTGTTCTATACTGTACTGATTCTACATAGTGTTCTATACTGTACTGAATCTACATAGTGTTATATGTTGTACTGATTATACATAGTGTTCTCTACTGTACTGATTCTACATAGTGTTCTATACTGTACTGATTCTACATAGTGTTCTATGATTTACTTTTTCTCCATAATGTTCTATGTTGTACTGATTCTACATAGTGTTCTATACTGTACTGATTCTACATAGTGTTTATGTTGTGCGGATTATACATAGTGTTCTATACTGTACTGAATCTACATAGTGTTATATGTTGTACTGATTATACATAGTGTTCTCTACTGTACTGATTCTACATAGTGTTCTATACTGTACTGATTCTAAATAGTGTTCTATGATGCACAAATTCTACATAGTGTTCTATGTTGTACTGATTCTACATAGTGCTCTGTACTGTACTGTTTCTACATAGTGCTCTATACTGTACTGATTCTACATAGTGTTCTATGGTGTAGTGATTTTACATAGTGTTCTATAGTGTTCTGATCCTGCATAGTTTTCTATACTGTACTGATTCTACATAGTGTTCTATACTGTACTGATTCTACATGGTGTTCTATACTGTACTGATTCTACATAGTGTTCTATGATGTACTGATTCTACATAGTGTTCTATACTGTACTGATTCTACATAGTGTTCTATACTGCACTGATTCTGCATAATAGTTTATACTGTACTGATTCTACATAGTGTTCTATGTTGTACTGATTCTCAATAGTGTTCTATACTGTACTGATTCTACATAGTGTTCTATGTTGTACTGATTCTACATAGTGTTCTATAGTGTACTGATTCTAAATAGTGTTCTATACTGTACTGATTCTACATGATGTTCTATACTGTACTGATTCTACATAGTGTTCTATGCAGTACTGATTCTACATAGTGTTCTATACTGTACTGATTCTACATAGTGTTCTATGTTGTGCGGACTCTACATAGTGTTCTGTGTAGTATTGATTCTATATAGTGTTCTATGTTGTACTGATTCTACATAGTGTTCTATACTGCACTGATTCTGCATAGTGTTCTATACTGTACTGATTCTGCATAGTAGTCTATACTGTACTGATTCTACATAGTGTTCTATGTTGTAGTGATTCTACATAGTGTTCTATGTTGTTCTGATTCTACATAGTGTTCTATACTGCACTGATTCTGCATAATAGTTTATACTGTACTGATTCTACATAGTATTCTATGTTGTACTGATTCTACATAGTGTTCTATACTGTACTGATTCTACATAGTGTTATATGTTGTACTGATTCTACATAGTGTTCTATATTGTACTGATTCTACATAGTGCTCTCTACTGTACTGATTCTACATAGTGTTCTATGTTGTATTGATTCTACATAGTGTTCTATGTTGTGCTGATTCTACATAGTGTTCTATGTTGTACTGATTCTACATAGTGCTCTGTACTGTACTGATTCTACATAGTGTTCTATACTGTACTGATTCTACATAGTGCTCTATGTTCGACTGATTCTACATAGTGTTCTATGTTGTGCTGATTCTACATAGTGTTCTATGTTGTACTGATTCTACATAGTGCTCTGTACTGTACTGATTCTACATAGTGTTCTATACTGTACTGATTCTGCATAGTAGTCTATACTGTACTGATTCTACATAGTGTTCTATACTGTACTGATTCGACATAGTGTTCTCTACTCTACTGATTCTACATAGTGTTCTATGATGCACATATTCTACATAGTGTTCTATACTGTACTGATTCTACATAGTGTTCTATACTCTACTGATTCTACATGGTGTTCTATACTGTACTGATTCTACATAGTGTTCTATGATGTACTGATTCTACATAGTGTTCTATACTGTACTGATTCTACATAGTGTTCTATACTGCACTGATTCTGCATAATAGTTTATACTGTACTGATTCTACATAGTGTTCTATGTTGTACTGATTCTCCATAGTGTTCTATACTGTACTGATTCTACATAGTGTTCTATGTTGTACTGATTCTACATAGTGTTCTATGTTGTATTGATTCTACATAGTTTTCTATGTTGTGCTGATTCTACATAGTGTTCTATGTTGTACTGATTCTACATAGTGCTCTCTACTGTACTGATTCTACATAGTGTTCTATGTTGTATTGATTTTACATAGTGTTCTATGTTGTGCTGATTCTACATAGTGTTCTATGTTGTACTGATTCTACATAGTGCTCTATACTGTACTGATTTTACATAGTGTTCTATGGTGTAGTGATTTTACATAGTGTTCTATAGTGTTCTGATCCTGCATAGTGTTCTATACTGTACTGATTCTACATAGTGTTCTATACTGTACTGATTCTACATAGTGTTCTATGTTGTACTGATTCTACATAGTGTTCTATACTGTACTGAATCTACATAGTGTTCTATGTTGTACTGATTCTACATAGTGTTCTATACTGTACTGAATCTACATAGTGTTCTATGCTGTACTGATTCTACATAGTGCTCTCTACTGTACTGATTCTACATAGTGTTATATACTGTACTGATTCTACATAGCGTTCTATGTTGTACTGAATCTACATAGTGCTCTATACTGTAGTGACTCTACATAGTGTTCTATGTTGTACTGATTCTACATAGTGTTCTATACTGTACTGATTCTGCATAGTAGTCTATACTGTACTGATTCTACATAGTGTTCTCTAATGTACTGATTCTACATAGTGTTCTCTACTGTACTGATTCTACATAGTGTTCTATGATGCACATATTCTACATAGTGTTCTATACTGTACTGATTCTACATAGTGTTCCATACTGTACTGATTCTACATAGTGTTCTATACTGTACTGATTCTACATAGTGTTCTATACTGTACTGATTCTACATAGTGTACTATGATGTACTGATTATACATAATGTTCTAAGTTGTACTGATTCTACATAGTGTTCTATACTGTACTGATTCTACATAGTGCTCTATACTGTAGTGACTCTACATAGTGTTCTATGTTGTACTGATTCTACATAGTGTTCTATAGTGTACTGATTCTAAATAGTGTTCTATACTGTACTGATTCTACATGATGTTCTATACTGTACTGATTCTACATAGTGTTCTATGCTGTACTGATTCTACATAGTTTTCTATACTGTACTGATTCTACATAGTGTTCTATGTTGTGCGGATTCTACATAGTGTTCTGTGTTGTATTGATTCTATATAGTGTTCTATGTTGTACTGATTCTACATAGTGTTCTATACTGCACTGATTCTGCATAGTGTTCTATACTGTACTGATTCTGCATAGTAGTCTATACTGTACTGATTCTACATAGTGTTCTATATTGTACTGATTCTACGTAGTGTTCTATGTTGTTCTGATTCTACATAGTGTTCTATACTGCACTGATTCTGCATAATAGTTTATACTGTACTGATTCTACATAGTGTTCTATGTTGTACTGATTCTATATAGTGTTCTATACTGTACTGATTCTACATAGTGTTCTATGTTGTACTGATTCTACATAGTGTTCTATATTGTACTGATTCTACATAGTGCTCTCTACTGTACTGATTCTACATAGTGTTCTATGTTGTATTGATTCTACATAGTGTTCTATGTTGTGCTGATTCTACATAGTGTTCTATGTTGTACTGATTCTACATAGTGCTCTGTACTGTACTGTTTCTACATAGTGCTCTATACTGTACTGATTCTACATAGTGTTCTATGGTGTAGTGATTTTACATAGTGTTCTATAGTGTTCTGATCCTGCATAGTTTTCTATACTGTACTGATTCTACATAGTGTTCTATACTGTACTGATTCTACATGGTGTTCTATACTGTACTGATTCTACATAGTGTTCTATGATGTACTGATTCTACATAGTGTTCTATACTGTACTGATTCTACATAGTGTTCTATACTGCACTGATTCTGCATAATAGTTTATACTGTACTGATTCTACATAGTGTTCTATGTTGTACTGATTCTCCATAGTGTTCTATACTGTACTTATTCTACATAGTGTTCTATGTTGTACTGATTCTACATAGTGTTCTATGTTGTATTGATTCTACATAGTTTTCTATGTTGTGCTGATTCTACATAGTGTTCTATGTTGTACTGATTCTACATAGTGCTCTCTACTGTACTGATTCTACATAGTGTTCTATGTTGTATTGATTCTACATAGTGTTCTATGTTGTGCTGATTCTACATAGTGTTCTATGTTGTACTGATTCTACATAGTGCTCTATACTGTACTGATTTTACATAGTGTTCTATGGTGTAGTGATTTTACATAGTGTTCTATAGTGTTCTGATCCTGCATAGTGTTCTATACTGTACTGATTCTACATAGTGTTCTATACTGTACTGATTCTACATAGTGTTCTATGTTGTACTGATTCTACATAGTGTTCTATACTGTACTGATTCTGCATAACGTTCTATGTTGTACTGATTCTACATAGTGTTCTATACTGTACTGAATCTACATAGTGTTCTATGTTGTACTGATTCTACATAGTGTTCTATACTGTACTGAATCTACATAGTGTTCTATGCTGTACTGATTCTACATAGTGCTCTCTACTGTACTGATTCTACATAGTGTTCTATACTGTACTGATTATACATAGTGTTCTATACTGTACTGATTCTACATAGTGCTCTCTACTGTACTGATTCTACATAGTGTTCTATACTGTACTGATTCTACATAGTATTCTATACTGTACTGATTCTACATAGTGTTCTATGATGTACTGATTCTACATAGTGTTCTATACTGTACTGATCCTACATAGTGTTCTATACTGTACTAATTCTACATAGTGTTCTATGTTGTACTGAATCTACATAGTGTTCTATGCTGTGCTGGTTCTACATAGTGTTCTATGCTGTACTGATTCTACATAGTGTTCTATGTTGTACTGAATCTACATAGTGTTCTATACTGTACTAATTCTACATAGTGTTCTATGTTGTACTGATTATACATAGTGTTCTATGTTGTACTGATTCTACATAGTGTTCTATACTGTACTGATTATACATAGTGTTCTATACTGTACTGATTCTGCATAGTAGTCAATACTGTACTGATTCTACATAGTGTTCTATACTGTACTGATTCTACATAGTGTTCTCTACTGTACTGATTCTACATAGTGTTCTATGCTGTGCTGATTCTACATAGTATTCTCCGTTGTACTGATTCTACATAGTGTTCTATACTGTATTGATTCTACATAGTGTACTATGATGTACTGATTATACATAATGTTCTATGTTGTACTGATTCTACATAGTGTTCTATACTGTACTGATTCTACATAGTGTTCTATACTGTAGTGACTCTACATAGTGTTCTATGTTGTACTGATTCTACATAGTGTTCTATGTTGTACTGATTTTACATAGTGTTCTATAGTGTACTGATTCTAAATAGTGTTCTATACTGTACTGATTCTACATGATGCTCTATACTGTACTGATTCTACATAGTGTTCTATGCTGTACTGATTCTACATAGTGTTCTATACTGCACTGATTCTACATAGTGTTCTATGTTGTGCGGATTCTACATAGTGTTCTGTGTTGTATTGATTCTATATAGTGTTCTATGTTGTACTGATTCTACATAGTGTTCTATACTGCACTGATTCTGCATAGTGTTCTATACTGTACTGATTCTGCATAGTAGTCTATACTGTACTGATTCTACATAGTGTTCTGTGTTGTATTGATTCTATATTTTTCTATGTTGTACTGATTCTACATAGTGTTCTATACTGCACTGATTCTGCATAGTGTTCTATACTGTACTGATTCTACATAGTGTTCTATGTTGTACTGATTCTACATAGTGTTCTATGTTGTATTGATTCTACATAGTTTTCTATGTTGTGCTGATTCTACATAGTGTTCTATGTTGTACTGATTCTACATAGTGGCCTCTACTGTACTGATTCTACATAGTGTTCTATGTTGTATTGATTCTACATAGTGTTCTATGTTGTGCTGATTCTACATAGTGTTCTATGTTGTACTGATTCTACATAGTGCTCTATACTGTACTGATTTTACATAGTGTTCTATGGTGTAGTGATTTTACATAGTGTTCTATAGTGTTCTGATCCTGCATAGTGTTCTATACTGTACTGATTCTACATAGTGTTCTATACTGTACTGATTCTACATAGTGTTCTATGTTGTACTGATTCTACATAGTGTTCTATACTGTACTGATTCTGCATAACGTTCTATGTTGTACTGATTCTACATAGTGTTCTATACTGTACTGAATCTACATAGTGTTCTATGTTGTACTGATTCTACATAGTGTTCTATACTGTACTGAACCTACATAGTGTTCTATGCTGTACTGATTCTACATAGTGCTCTCTACTGTACTGATTCTACATAGTGTTATATACTGTACTGATTCTACATAGTATTCTATACTGTACTGATTCTACATAGTGCTCTCTACTGTACTGATTCTACATAGTGTTCTATATTGTACTGATTATACATAGTGTTCTATACTGTACTGATTCTACATAGTGCTCTCTACTGTACTGATTCTACATAGTGTACTATACTGTACTGATTCTACATAGTATTCTATACTGTACTGATTCTACATAGTGTTCTATGATTACTGATTCTACATAGTGTTCACTACTGTACTGATCCTACATAGTGTTCTATACTGTACTAATTCTACATAGTGTTCTATGTTGTACTGAATCTACATAGTGTTCTATGCTGTGCTGATTCTACATAGTGTTCTATGTTGTACTGATTCTACATAGTGTTCTATGTTGTACTGAATCTACATAGTGTTCTATACTGTACTAATTCTACATAGTGTTCTATGTTGTACTGATTCTACATAGTGTTCTATACTGTACTGATTATACATAGTGTTCTATACTGTACTGATTCTGCATAGTAGTCAATACTGTACTGATTCTACATAGTGTTCTATACTGTACTGATTCTACATAGTGTTCTCTACTGTACTGATACTACATAGTGTTCTATGATGCACATATTCTACATAGTGTTCTATACTGTACTGATTCTACATAGTGTTCTATACTCTACTGATTCTACATAGTGTTCTATACTGTACTGATTCTACATAGTGTTCTATGATGTACTGATTCTACATAGTGTTCTATACTGTACTGATTCTACATAGTGTTCTATACTGTACTGATTCTACATAGTGTTCTATGATGTACTGATTCTACATAGTGTTCTATACTGTACTGATTCTGCATAATCTTATGTGTTGTACTGATTCTACATAGTGTTCTATACTGTACTGATTCTATATAGTGTTCTATACTGTACTGATTCTACATAGTGTTCTATGTTGTACTGAATCTACATAGTGTTCTATGTTGTACTGATTCTACATAGTGTTCTATACTGTACTGATTCTGCATAGTAGTATATACTGTACTGATTCTACATAGTGTTCTATGTTTTACTGATTCTACATAGTGTTCTATACAGTACTGATTCTACATAGTGTTCTATGTTGTACTGATTTTACATAATGTTCTATAGTGTACTGATTCTAAATAGTGTTCTATACTGTACTGATTCTACATAGTGTTCTATACTTACTGACTCTACATAGTGTTCTATATTGTACTGATTCTACTTAGTGTTCTATACTGTACTGATTCTACATAGGGTTCTATACTGTACTGATTCTACATAGTGTTCTATACTGTACTAATTCTGCATAGTGTTCTATGTTGTACTGATTCGACATAGTGCTCTCTACTGTACTGATTCTACATAGTCTTCTATGATCTACTTTTTCTATATAATGTTCTATGTTGTATTGATTCTACATAGTGTTCTATACTGTACTGAATCTACATAGTGTTCTATGTTGTACTGATTCTACGTAGTGTTCTATGTTTTACTGATTCTACATAATCTTCTATACAGTACTGATTATACATAGTGTTATATACTGTACTGATTCTACATAGTGTTCTATGCAGTACTGACTCTCCATAGTGTTCTATGTTGTACTGGTTCTACATAGTGCTCTCTACTGTACTTATTCTACATAGTATTCTATACGGTACTAATTCTACATAGTGCTCTATGTTGTATTGATTCTACATGGTGTTCTATGCTGTGCTGATTCTACATAGTATTCTATGTTGTACTGATTCTACATAGTGTTCTAAGTTGTACTGATTCTACATAGTGTTCTATGTTGTGTTGATTCTACATAGTGTTCAATGTTTTAGTGATTCTACATATTGTTCTATGCTGTACTGATTATACATAGTGTTCTATGTTGTACTGATTCTACATAGTGTTCTATATTATACTGATTATACACAGTGTTCTATATTGTACTGAATCTACATAGTGTTCTATGTTGTACTGATTCTACATAGTGTCTTATACTGCACTGATTCTGCATAATAGTCTATACTGTACTGATCCTACATAGTGTTCTATACTGTACTTATTCTACATAATGTTCTATGTTGTACTGATTCTACATAGTGTTCTATACTGTACTGATTCTACATAGTGTACTATGATGTACTGATTATACATAACGTTCTATGTTGTACTGATTCTACATAGCGTTCTATAATGTACTGATTCTACATAGTGTTCTATACTGTAGTGACTCTACATAGTGTTCTATGTTGTACTGATTCTACATAGTGTTCTATGTTGTACTGATTTTACATTGTGTTCTATAGTGTACTGATTCTAAATAGTGTTCTATACTGTACTGATTCTACATGATGTTCTATACTGTACTGATTCTACATAGTGTTCTATGCTGTACTGATTCTACATAGTGTTCTATACTGGACTGATTCTACATAGTGTTCTATGTTGTACTGATTCTGCATAGTGTTCTATGTTGTACTGATTCGAGATAGTGCTCTCTACTGTACTGATTCTACATAGTGTTCTATGTTGTATTGATTCTACATAGTGTTCTATGTTGTACTGATTTTACATAGTGTTCTATAGTGTTCTGATCCTACATAGTGTTCTATACTGTACTGATTATACATAGTGTTCTATACTGTACTGATTCTATATAGTGTTCTATAGTGTTCTGATTCTTCATAGTGTTCTATACTGTACTGATTCTACATAGTGTTCTATACTGTACTGATTCTACATAGTGTCCTATACTGTACTGATTCTGCATAATGTTCTATGCTGTACTGATTCTACATAGTGTTCTATACTGTACTGAATCTACATAGTGTTCTATGTTGTACTGATTCTACATAGTGTTCTATACTGTACTGATTCTACATAGTGTTATATACTGTACTGATTCTACATAGTATTCTATACTGTACTGATTCTACATAGTGTTCTATGATGTACTGATTCTACATAGTGTTCTATACTGTACTGATTCTACATAGTGTTCTATACTGTACTAATTCTACATAGTGCTCTATGTTGTATTGATACTACATAGTGTTCTATCCTGTGCTGATTCTACATAGTGTTCTATGTTGTACTGATTCTACATAGCGTTCTATGTTGTACTGAATCTACATAGTGCTCTATACTGTAGTGACTCTACATAGTGTTCTATGTTGAGTTGATTCTACATAGTGTTATATATTGTACTGATTCTACATAGTGTTCTATACTGTACTGATTCTACATAGTGTTCTATACTGTACTGATTCTACATAGTGTTCTATGTTGTACTGATTCTACGTAATGTTCTACGTTGAGTTGATTCTACATGGTATTCTATGTAGTACTGATTCTACATATTGTTCTATGTTGTACTGATTCTACATAGTGTTCTATGTTGTACTGACTCTACATAGTGTTCTATATTGTACTGATTCTACATAGTGTTCTCTACTGTACTGATTCTACATAGTGTTCTATGTTGCACTGATTCTACGTAATGTTCTATGTTGAGTTGATTCTACATGGTGTTCTATGTTGTACTGATTCTACATATTGTTCTATGTTGTACTGATTCTACATAGTGTTCTATGTTGTACTGATTCTACATAGTGTTCTATGTTGTACTGATTCTACATAGTGTTCTATGTTGTACTGATTCTACATAGTGCTCTCTACTGTACTGATTCGACATAGTCTTCTATGATCTACTTTTTCTACATAATGTTCTATGTTGTACTGATTGTACATAGTGTTCTATACTGTACTGATTCTACATAGTGTTCTATACTGTACTGATTCTACATAGTGTTCTATACTGTACTGAATCTACATAGTGTTCTATACTGTACTGATTCTACATAGTGTTCTATGTTGTACTGATACTACATAGTGTTCTATACAGTACTGATTCTACATAGTGGTCTATGTTGTACTGATTCTGCATAGTGTTCTATGATGTACTGATTCGACATAGTGCTCTCTACTGTACTGATTCTACATAGTGTTCTATGTTGTATTGATTCTACATAGTGTTCTATGTTGTACTGATTTTACATAGTGTTCTATAGTGTTCTGATCCTGCATAGTTTTCTATACTGTACTGATTCTACATAGTGTTCTATACTGTACTGATTCTACATAGTGCTCTATGTTCGACTGATTCTACATAGTGTTCTATGTTGTTCTGAATCTACATAGTGTTCTATGCTGTGCTGATTCTACATAGTGTTCTATGTTGTACTGTTTCTACATAGTGTTCTATGTTGTACTGAATCTACATAGTGTTCTATACTGTACTAATTCTACATAGTGTTCTATGTTGTACTGATTCTACATAGTGTTCTATACTGTACTGATTCTGCATAGTAGTCTATACTGTACTGATTCTACATAGTGTTCTATACTGTACTGATTCGACATAGTGTTCTCTACTCTACTGATTCTACATAGTGTTCTATGATGCACATATTCTACATAGTGTTCTATACTGTACTGATTCTACATAGTGTTCTATACTCTACTGATTCTACATGGTGTTCTATACTGTACTGATTCTACATAGTGTTCTATGATGTACTGATTCTACATAGTGTTCTATACTGTACTGATTCTACATAGTGTTCTATACTGCACTGATTCTGCATAATAGTTTATACTGTACTGATTCTACATAGTGTTCTATGTTGTACTGATTCTCCATAGTGTTCTATACTGTACTGATTCTACATAGTGTTCTATGTTGTACTGATTCTACATAGTGTTCTATGTTGTATTGATTCTACATAGTTTTCTATGTTGTGCTGATTCTACATAGTGTTCTATGTTGTACTGATTCTACATAGTGCTCTCTACTGTACTGATTCTACATAGTGTTCTATGTTGTATTGATTCTACATAGTGTTCTATGTTGTGCTGATTCTACATAGTGTTCTATGTTGTACTGATTCTACATAGTGCTCTATACTGTACTGATTTTACATAGTGTTCTATGGTGTAGTGATTTTACATAGTGTTCTATAGTGTTCTGATCCTGCATAGTGTTCTATACTGTACTGATTCTACATAGTGTTCTATACTGTACTGATTCTACATAGTGTTCTATGTTGTACTGATTCTACATAGTGTTCTATACTGTACTGATTCTGCATAACGTTCTATGTTGTACTGATTCTACATAGTGTTCTATACTGTACTGAATCTACATAGTGTTCTATGTTGTACTGATTCTACATAGTGTTCTATACTGTACTGAATCTACATAGTGTTCTATGCTGTACTGATTCTACATAGTGCTCTCTACTGTACTGATTCTACATAGTGTTCTATACTGTACTAATTATACATAGTGTTCTATACTGTACTGATTCTACATAGTGCTCTCTACTGTACTGATTCTACATAGTGTTCTATACTGTACTGATTCTACATAGTATTCTATACTGTACTGATTCTACATAGTGTTCTATGATGTACTGATTCTACATAGTGTTCTATAATGTACTGATCCTACATAGTGTTCTATACTGTACTAATTCTACATAGTGTTCTATGTTGTACTGAATCTACATAGTGTTCTATGCTGTGCTGGTTCTACATAGTGTTCTATGCTGTACTGATTCTACATAGTGTTCTATGTTGTACTGAATCTACATAGTGTTCTATACTGTACTAATTCTACATAGTGTTCTATGTTGTACTGATTATACATAGTGTTCTATGTTGTACTGATTCTACATAGTGTTCTATACTGTACTGATTATACATAGTGTTCTATACTGTACTGATTCTGCATAGTAGTCAATACTGTACTGATTCTACATAGTGTTCTATACTGTACTGATTCTACATAGTGTTCTCTACTGTACTGATTCTACATAGTGTTCTATGCTGTGCTGATTCTACATAGTATTCTCTGTTGTACTGATTCTACATAGTGTTCTATACTGTATTGATTCTACATAGTGTACTATGATGTACTGATTATACATAATGTTCTATGTTGTACTGATTCTACATAGTGTTCTATACTGTACTGATTCTACATAGTGTTCTATACTGTAGTGACTCTACATAGTGTTCTATGTTGTACTGATTCTACATAGTGTTCTATGTTGTACTGATTTTACATAGTGTTCTATAGTGTACTGATTCTAAATAGTGTTCTATACTGTACTGATTCTACATGATGCTCTATACTGTACTGATTCTACATAGTGTTCTATGCTGTACTGATTCTACATAGTGTTCTATACTGCACTGATTCTGCATAGTGTTCTATACTGTACTGATTCTGCATAGTAGTCTATACTGTACTGATTCTACATAGTGTTCTGTGTTGTATTGATTCTATATAGTGTTCTATGTTGTACTGATTCTACATAGTGTTCTATACTGCACTGATTCTGCATAGTGTTCTATACTGTACTGATTCTGCATAATAGTTTATACTGTACTGATTCTTCATAGTGTTCTATGTTGTACTGATTCTACATAGTGTTCTATACTGTACTGTTTCTACATAGTGTTCTATGTTGTACTGAATCTACATAGTGTTCTATACTGTACTAATTCTACATAGTGTTCTATGTTGTACTGATTCTACATAGTGTTCTATACTGTACTGATTCTGCATAATAGTCTATACTGTACTGATTCTACATAGTGTTCTATACTGTACTGATTCGACATAGTGTTCTCTACTCTACTGATTCTACATAGTGTTCTATGATGCACATATTCTACATAGTGTTCTATACTGTACTGATTCTACATAGTGTTCTATACTCTACTGATTCTACATAGTGTTCTATACTGTACTGATTCTACATAGTGTTCTATGATGTACTGATTCTACATAGTGTTCTATACTGTACTGATTCTAAATAGTGTTCTATACTGCACTGATTCTGCATAATAGTTTATACTGTACTGATTCTACATAGTGTTCTATGTTGTACTGATTCTCCATAGTGTTCTATACTGTACTGATTCTACATAGTGTTCTATGTTGTACTGATTCTACATAGTGTTCTATGTTGTATTGATTCTACATAGTTTTCTATGTTGTGCTGATTCTACATAGTGTTCTATGTTGTACTGATTCTACATAGTGGCCTCTACTGTACTGATTCTACATAGTGTTCTATGTTGTATTGATTCTACATAGTGTTCTATGTTGTGCTGATTCTACATAGTGTTCTATGTTGTACTGATTCTACATAGTGCTCTATACTGTACTGATTTTACATAGTGTTCTATGGTGTAGTGATTTTACATAGTGTTCTATAGTGTTCTGATACTGCATAGTGTTCTATACTGTACTGATTCTACATAGTGTTCTATACTGTACTGATTCTACATAGTGTTCTATGTTGTACTGATTCTACATAGTGTTCTATACTGTACTGATTCTGCATAACGTTCTATGTTGTACTGATTCTACATAGTGTTATATACTGTACTGATTCTACATAGTATTCTATACTGTACTGATTCTACATAGTGCTCTCTACTGTACTGATTCTACATAGTGTTCTATACTGTACTGATTATACATAGTGTTCTATACTGTACTGATTCTACATAGTGCTCTCTACTGTACTGATTCTACATAGTGTACTATACTGTACTGATTCTACATAGTATTCTATACTGTACTGATTCTACATAGTGTTCTATGATTACTGATTCTACATAGTGTTCACTACTGTACTGATCCTACATAGTGTTCTATACTGTACTAATTCTACATAGTGTTCTATGTTGTACTGAATCTACATAGTGTTCTATGTTGTACTGAATCTACATAGTGTTCTATACTGTACTAATTCTACATAGTGTTCTATGTTGTACTGATTCTACATAGTGTTCTATGTTGTACTGATTCTACATAGTGTTCTATACTGTACTGATTATACATAGTGTTCTATACTGTACTGATTCTGCATAGTAGTCAATACTGTACTGATTCTACATAGTGTTCTATACTGTACTGATTCTACATAGTGTTCTCTACTGTACTGATACTACATAGTGTTCTATGATGCACATATTCTACATAGTGTTCTATACTGTACTGATTCTACATAGTGTTCTATACTCTACTGATTCTACATAGTGTTCTATACTGTACTGATTCTACATAGTGTTCTATGATGTACTGATTCTACATAGTGTTCTATACTGTACTGATTCTACATAGTGTTCTATACTGTACTGATTCTACATAGTGTTCTATGATGTACTGATTCTACATAGTGTTCTATACTGTACTGATTCTGCATAATCTTCTGTGTTGTACTGATTCTACATAGTGTTCTATACTGTACTGATTCTATATAGTGTTCTATACTGTACTGATACTACATAGTGTTCTATGTTGTACTGAATCTACATAGTGTTCTATGTTGTACTGATTCTACATAGTGTTCTATACTGTACTGATTCTGCATAGTAGTATATACTGTACTGATTCTACATAGTGTTCTATGTTTTACTGATTCTACATAGTGTTCTATACTGTACTGATTCTACATAGTGTTCTATGTTGTACTGATTTTACATAATGTTCTATAGTGTACTGATTCTAAATAGTGTTCTATACTGTACTGATTCTACATAGTGTTCTATACTTACTGACTCTACATAGTGTTCTATATTGTACTGATTCTACTTAGTGTTCTATACTGTACTGATTCTACATAGGGTTCTATACTGTACTGATTCTACATAGTGTTCTATACTGTACTAATTCTGCATGGTGTTCTATGTTGTACTGATTCGACATAGTGCTCTCTACTGTACTGATTCTACATAGTCTTCTATGATCTACTTTTTCTATATAATGTTCTATGTTGTATTGATTCTACATAGTGTTCTATACTGTACTGAATCTACATAGTGTTCTATGTTGTACTGATTCTACGTAGTGTTCTATGTTTTACTGATTCTACATAATGTTCTATACAGTACTGATTATACATAGTGTTATATACTGTACTGATTCTACATAGTGTTCTATGCAGTACTGACTCTCCATAGTGTTCTATGTTGTACTGGTTCTACATAGTGCTCTCTACTGTACTTATTCTACATAGTATTCTATACGGTACTAATTCTACATAGTGCTCTATGTTGTATTGATTCTACATGGTGTTCTATGCTGTGCTGATTCTACATAGTATTCTATGTTGTACTGATTCTACATAGTGTTCTAAGTTGTACTGATTCTACATAGTGTTCTATGTTGTGTTGATTCTACATAGTGTTCAATGTTTTAGTGATTCTACATATTGTTCTATGCTGTACTGATTATACATAGTGTTCTATGTTGTACTGATTCTACATAGTGTTCTATATTATACTGATTATACACAGTGTTCTATATTGTACTGAATCTACATAGTGTTCTATGTTGTACTGATTCTACATAGTGTCTTATACTGCACTGATTCTGCATAATAGTCTATACTGTACTGATCCTACATAGTGTTCTATACTGTACTTATTCTACATAATGTTCTATGTTGTACTGATTCTACATAGTGTTCTATACTGTACTGATTCTACATAGTGTACTATGATGTACTGATTATACATAATGTTCTATGTTGTACTGATTCTACATAGTGTTCTATAATGTACTGATTCTACATAGTGTTCTATACTGTAGTGACTCTACATAGTGTTCTATGTTGTACTGATTCTACATAGTGTTCTATGTTGTACTGATTTTACATTGTGTTCTATAGTGTACTGATTCTAAATAGTGTTCTATACTGTACTGATTCTACATGATGTTCTATACTGTACTGATTCTACATAGTGTTCTATGCTGTACTGATTCTACATAGTGTTCTATACTGTACTGATTCTACATAGTGTTCTATGTTGTACTGATTCTGCATAGTGTTCTATGTTGAACTGATTCGAGATAGTGCTCTCTACTGTACTGATTCTACATAGTGTTCTATGTTGTATTGATTCTACATAGTGTTCTATGTTGTACTGATTTTACATAGTGTTCTATAGTGTTCTGATCCTACATAGTGTTCTATACTGTACTGATTATACATAGTGTTCTATACTGTACTGATTCTATATAGTGTTCTATAGTGTTCTGATTCTTCATAGTGTTCTATACTGTACTGATTCTACATAGTGTTCTATACTGTACTGATTCTACATAGTGTCCTATACTGTACTGATTCTGCATAATGTTCTATGCTGTACTGATTCTACATAGTGTTCTATACTGTACTGAATCTACATAGTGTTCTATGTTGTACTGATTCTACATAGTGTTCTATACTGTACTGATTCTACATAGTGTTATATACTGTACTGATTCTACATAGTATTCTATACTGTACTGATTCTACATAGTGTTCTATGATGTACTGATTCTACATAGTGTTCTATACTGTACTGATTCTACATAGTGTTCTATACTGTACTAATTCTACATAGTGCTCTATGTTGTATTGATACTACATAGTGTTCTATCCTGTGCTGATTCTACATAGTGTTCTATGTTGTACTGATTCTACATAGCGTTCTATGTTGTACTGAATCTACATAGTGCTCTATACTGTAGTGACTCTACATAGTGTTCTATGTTGAGTTGATTCTACATAGTGTTATATATTGTACTGATTCTACATAGTGTTCTATACTGTACTGATTCTACATAGTGTTCTATACTGTACTGATTCTACATAGTGTTCTATGTTGTACTGATTCTACGTAATGTTCTACGTTGAGTTGATTCTACATGGTATTCTATGTAGTACTGATTCTACATATTGTTCTATGTTGTACTGATTCTACATAGTGTTCTATGTTGTACTGACTCTACATAGCGTTCTATATTGTACTGATTCTACATAGTGTTCTCTACTGTACTGATTCTAGATAGTGTTCTATGTTGCACTGATTCTACGTAATGTTCTATGTTGAGTTGATTCTACATGGTGTTCTATGTTGTACTGATTCTACATATTGTTCTATGTTGTACTGATTCTACATAGTGTTCTATGTTGTACTGATTCTACATAGTGTTCTATGTTGTACTGATTCTACATAGTGTTCTATGTTGTACTGATTCTACATAGTGCTCTCTACTGTACTGATTCGACATAGTCTTCTATGATCTACTTTTTCTACATAATGTTCTATGTTGTACTGATTGTACATAGTGTTCTATACTGTACTGATTCTACATAGTGTTCTATACTGTACTGATTCTACATAGTGTTCTATACTGTACTGAATCTACATAGTGTTCTATACTGTACTGATTCTACATAGTGTTCTATGTTGTACTGATACTACATAGTGTTCTATACAGTACTGATTCTACATAGTGGTCTATGTTGTACTGATTCTGCATAGTGTTCTATGATGTACTGATTCGACATAGTGCTCTCTACTGTACTGATTCTACATAGTGTTCTATGTTGTATTGATTCTACATAGTGTTCTATGTTGTACTGATTTTACATAGTGTTCTATAGTGTTCTGATCCTACATAGTGTTCTATACTGTACTGATTCTACATAGTGTTCTATACTGTACTGATTCTATATAGTGTTCTATAGTGTTCTGATTCTACATAGTGTTCTATACTGTACTGATTCTACATAGTGTCCTATACTGTACTGATTCTGCATAATGTTCTATGCTGTACTGATTCTATAGAGTGTTCTATACTGTACTGAATCTACATAGTGTTCTATGTTGTACTGATTCTACATAGTGTTCTATACTGTACTGATTCTACATAGTGTTATATACTGCACTGATTCTACATAGTATTCTATACTGTACTGATTCTACATAGTGTTCTATGATGTACTGATTCTACATAGTGTTCTATACTGTACTGATTCTACATAGTGTTCTATACTGTACTAATTCTACATAGTGCTCTATGTTGTATTGATACTACATAGTGTTCTATCCTGTGCTGATTCTACATAGTGTTCTATGTTGTACTGATTCTACATAGCGTTCTATGTTGTACTGAATCTACATAGTGCTCTATACTGTAGTGACTCTACATAGTGTTCTATGTTGTACTGATTCTACATAGTGTTCTATACTGTACTGATTCTGCATAGTAGTCTATACTGTACTGATTCTACATAGTGTTCTCTAATGTACTGATTCTACATAGTGTTCTCTACTGTACTGATTCTACATAGTGTTCTATGATGCACATATTCTACATAGTGTTCTATACTGTACTGATTCTACATAGTGTTCCATACTGTACTGATTCTACATAGTGTTCTATACTGTACTGATTCTACATAGTGTTCTATACTGTACTGATTCTACATAGTGTACTATGATGTACTGATTCTACATAATGTTCTATGTTGTACTGATTCTACATAGTGCTCTATACTGTACTGATTCTACATAGTGTTCTATACTGTAGTGACTCTACATAGTGTTCTATGTTGTACTGATTCTACATAGTGTTCTATGTTGTAATAATTTTACATAGTGTTCTATAGTGTACTGATTCTAAATAGTGTTCTATACTGTACTGATTCTACATGATGTTCTATACTGTACTGATTCTACATAGTGTTCTTTGCAGTACTGATTCTACATAGTGTTCTATACTGTACTGATTCTACATAGTGTTCTATGTTGTGCGGATTCTACATAGTGTTCTGTGTAGTATTGATTCTATATAGTGTTCTATGTTGTACTGATTCTACATAGTGTTCTATACTGCACTGATTCTGCATAGTGTTCTATACTGTACTGATTCTGCATAGTAGTCTATACTGTACTGATTCTACATAGTGTTCTATGTTGTACTGATTCTACATAGTGTTCTATGTTGTTCTGATTCTACATAGTGTTCTATACTGCACTGATTCTGCATAATAGTTTATACTGTACTGATTCTACATAGTGTTCTATGTTGTACTGATTCTACATAGTGTTCTATACTGTACTGATTCTACATAGTGTTATATGTTGTACTGATTCTACATAGTGTTCTATATTGTACTGATTCTACATAGTGCTCTCTACTGTACTGATTCTACATAGTGTTCTATGTTGTATTGATTCTACATAGTGTTCTATGTTGTGCTGATTCTACATAGTGTTCTATGTTGTACTGATTCTACATAGTGCTCTGTACTGTACTGATTCTACATAGTGTTCTATACTGTACTGATTCTACATAGTGCTCTATGTTCGACTGATTCTACATAGTGTTCTATGTTGTTCTGAATCTACATAGTGTTCTATGCTGTTCTGATTCTACATAGTGTTCTATGTTGTACTGTTTCTACATAGTGTTCTATGTTGTACTGAATCTACATAGTGTTCTATACTGTACTAATTCTACATAGTGTTCTATGTTGTACTGATTCTACATAGTGTTCTATACTGTACTGATTCTGCATAGTAGTCTATACTGTACTGATTCTACATAGTGTTCTATACTGTACTGATTCGACATAGTGTTCTCTACTCTACTGATTCTACATAGTGTTCTATGATGCACATATTCTACATAGTGTTCTATACTGTACTGATTCTACATAGTGTTCTATACTCTACTGATTCTACATGGTGTTCTATACTGTACTGATTCTACATAGTGTTCTATGATGTACTGATTCTACATAGTGTTCTATACTGTACTGATTCTACATAGTGTTCTATACTGCACTGATTCTGCGTAATAGTTTATACTGTACTGATTCTACATAGTGTTCTATGTTGTACTGATTCTCCATAGTGTTCTATACTGTACTGATTCTACATAGTGTTCTATGTTGTACTGATTCTACATAGTGTTCTATGTTGTATTGATTCTACATAGTTTTCTATGTTGTGCTGATTCTACATAGTGTTCTATGTTGTACTGATTCTACATAGTGCTCTCTACTGTACTGATTCTACATAGTGTTCTATGTTGTATTGATTTTACATAGTGTTCTATGTTGTGCTGATTCTACATAGTGTTCTATGTTGTACTGATTCTACATAGTGCTCTATACTGTACTGATTTTACATAGTGTTCTATGGTGTAGTGATTTTACATAGTGTTCTATAGTGTTCTGATCCTGCATAGTGTTCTATACTGTACTGATTCTACATAGTGTTCTATACTGTACTGATTCTACATAGTGTTCTATGTTGTACTGATTCTACATAGTGTTCTATACTGTACTGATTCTGCATAACGTTCTATGTTGTACTGATTCTACATAGTGTTCTATACTGTACTGAATCTACATAGTGTTCTATGTTGTACTGATTCTACATAGTGTTCTATACTGTACTGAATCTACATAGTGTTCTATGCTGTACTGATTCTACATAGTGCTCTCTACTGTACTGATTCTACATAGTGTTATATACTGTACTGATTCTACATAGCGTTCTATGTTGTACTGAATCTACATAGTGCTCTATACTGTAGTGACTCTACATAGTGTTCTATGTTGTACTGATTCTACATAGTGTTCTATACTGTACTGATTCTGCATAGTAGTCTATAATGTACTGATTCTACATAGTGTTCTCTAATGTACTGATTCTACATAGTGTTCTCTACTGTACTGATTCTACATAGTGTTCTATGATGCACATATTCTACATAGTGTTCTATACTGTACTGATTCTACATAGTGTTCCATACTGTACTGATTCTACATAGTGTTCTATACTGTACTGATTCTACATAGTGTTCTATACTGTACTGATTCTACATAGTGTACTATGATGTACTGATTATACATAATGTTCTAAGTTGTACTGATTCTACATAGTGTTCTATACTGTACTGATTCTACATAGTGCTCTATACTGTAGTGACTCTACATAGTGTTCTATGTTGTACTGATTCTACATAGTGTTCTATAGTGTACTGATTCTAAATAGTGTTCTATACTGTACTGATTCTACATGATGTTCTATACTGTACTGATTCTACATAGTGTTCTATGCTGTACTGATTCTACATAGTTTTCTATACTGTACTGATTCTACATAGTGTTCTATGTTGTGCGGATTCTACATAGTGTTCTGTGTTGTATTGATTCTATATAGTGTTCTATGTTGTACTGATTCTACATAGTGTTCTATACTGCACTGATTCTGCATAGTGTTCTATACTGTACTGATTCTGCATAGTAGTCTATACTGTACTGATTCTACATAGTGTTCTATATTGTACTGATTCTACGTAGTGTTCTATGTTGTTCTGATTCTACATAGTGTTCTATACTGCACTGATTCTGCATAATAGTTTATACTGTACTGATTCTACATAGTGTTCTATGTTGTACCGATTCTACATAGTGTTCTATACTGTACTGATTCTACATAGTGTTCTATGTTGTACTGATTCTACATAGTGTTCTATATTGTACTGATTCTACATAGTGCTCTCTACTGTACTGATTCTACATAGTGTTCTATGTTGTATTGATTCTACATAGTGTTCTATGTTGTGCTGATTCTACATAGTGTTCTATGTTGTACTGATTCTACATAGTGCTCTGTACTGTACTGTTTCTACATAGTGCTCTATACTGTACTGATTCTACATAGTGTTCTATGGTGTAGTGATTTTACATAGTGTTCTATAGTGTTCTGATCCTGCATAGTGTTCTATACTGTACTGATTCTACATAGTGTTCTATACTGTACTGATTCTACATAGTGCTCTATGTTCGACTGATTCTACATTGTGTTCTATGTTGTTCTGAATCTACATAGTGTTCTATGCTGTGCTGATTCTACATAGTGTTCTATGTTGTACTGTTTCTACATAGTGTTCTATGTTGTACTGAATCTACATAGTGTTCTATACTGTACTAATTCTACATAGTGTTCTATGTTGTACTGATTCTACATAGTGTTCTATACTGTACTGATTCTGCATAGTAGTCTATACTGTACTGATTCTACATAGTGTTCTATACTGTACTGATTCGACATAGTGTTCTCTACTCTACTGATTCTACATAGTGTTCTATGATGCACATATTCTACATAGTGTTCTATACTGTACTGATTCTACATAGTGTTCTGTGTTTTACTAATTATACATAGTGTTCTATGTTGAACTGATTCTACATAGTGTTCTATACTGTACTGATTCTGCATAGTAGTCTATAATGTACTGATTCTACATAGTGTTCTATACTGCACTGATTCTGCATAATAGTTTATACTGTACTGATTCTACATAGTGTTCTATGTTGTACTGATTCTCCATAGTGTTCTATACTGTACTGATTCTACATAGTGTTCTATGTTGTACTGATTCTACATAGTGTTCTATGTTGTATTGATTCTACATAGTTTTCTATGTTGTGCTGATTCTACATAGTGTTCTATGTTGTACTGATTCTACATAGTGCTCTCTACTGTACTGATTCTACATAGTGTTCTATGTTGTATTGATTCTACATAGTGTTCTATGTTGTGCTGATTCTACATAGTGTTCTATGTTGTACTGATTCTACATAGTGCTCTATACTGTACTGATTTTACATAGTGTTCTATGGTGTAGTGATTTTACATAGTGTTCTATAGTGTTCTGATCCTGCATAGTGTTCTATACTGTACTGATTCTACATAGTGTTCTATACTGTACTGATTCTACATAGTGTTCTATGTTGTACTGATTCTACATAGTGTTCTATACTGTACTGATTCTGCATAACGTTCTATGTTGTACTGATTCTACATAGTGTTCTATACTGTACTGAATCTACATAGTGTTCTATGTTGTACTGATTCTACATAGTGTTCTATACTGTACTGAATCTACATAGTGTTCTATGCTGTACTGATTCTACATAGTGCTCTCTACTGTACTGATTCTACATAGTGTTCTATACTGTACTGATTATACATAGTGTTCTATACTGTACTGATTCTACATAGTGCTCTCTACTGTACTGATTCTACATAGTGTTCTATACTGTACTGATTCTACATAGTATTCTATACTGTACTGATTCTACATAGTGTTCTATGATGTACTGATTCTACATAGTGTTCTATACTGTACTGATCCTACATAGTGTTCTATACTGTACTAATTCTACATAGTGTTCTATGTTGTACTGAATCTACATAGTGTTCTATGCTGTGCTGGTTCTACATAGTGTTCTATGCTGTACTGATTCTACATAGTGTTCTATGTTGTACTGAATCTACATAGTGTTCTATACTGTACTAATTCTACATAGTGTTCTATGTTGTACTGATTATACATAGTGTTCTATGTTGTACTGATTCTACATACTGTTCTATACTGTACTGATTATACATAGTGTTCTATACTGTACTGATTCTGCATAGTAGTCAATACTGTACTGATTCTACATAGTGTTCTATACTGTACTGATTCTACATAGTGTTCTCTACTGTACTGATTCTACATAGTGTTCTATGCTGTGCTGATTCTACATAGTATTCTATGTTGTACTGATTCTACATAGTGTTCTATACTGTATTGATTCTACATAGTGTACTATGATGTACTGATTATACATAATGTTCTATGTTGTACTGATTCTACATAGTGTTCTATACTGTACTGATTCTACATAGTGTTCTATACTGTAGTGACTCTACATAGTGTTCTATGTTGTACTGATTCTACATAGTGTTCTATGTTGTACTGATTTTACATAGTGTTCTATAGTGTACTGATTCTAAATAGTGTTCTATACTGTACTGATTCTACATGATGTTCTATACTGTACTGATTCTACATAGTGTTCTATGCTGTACTGATTCTACATAGTGTTCTATACTGCACTGATTCTACATAGTGTTCTATGTTGTGCGGATTCTACATAGTGTTCTGTGTTGTATTGATTCTATATAGTGTTCTATGTTGTACTGATTCTACATAGTGTTCTATACTGCACTGATTCTGCATAGTGTTCTATACTGTACTGATTCTGCATAGTAGTCTATACTGTACTGATTCTACATAGTGTTCTGTGTTGTATTGATTCTATATAGTGTTCTATGTTGTACTGATTCTACATAGTGTTCTATACTGCACTGATTCTGCATAGTGTTCTATACTGTACTGATTCTGCATAATAGTTTATACTGTACTGATTCTTCATAGTGTTCTATGTTGTACTGATTCTACATAGTGTTCTATACTGTACTGTTTCTACATAGTGTTCTATGTTGTACTGAATCTACATAGTGTTCTATACTGTACTAATTCTACATAGTGTTCTATGTTGTACTGATTCTACATAGTGTTCTATACTGTACTGATTCTGCATAGTAGTCTATACTGTACTGATTCTACATAGTGTTCTATACTGTACTGATTCGACATAGTGTTCTCTACTCTACTGATTCTACATAGTGTTCTATGATGCACATATTCTACATAGTGTTCTATACTGTACTGATTCTACATAGTGTTCTATACTCTACTGATTCTACATAGTGTTCTATACTGCACTGACTCTGCATAATAGTTTATACTGTACTGATTCTACATAGTGTTCTATGTTGTACTGATTCTCCATAGTGTTCTATACTGTACTGATTCTACATAGTGTTCTATGTTGTACTGATTCTACATAGTGTTCTATGTTGTATTGATTCTACATAGTTTTCTATGTTGTGCTGATTCTACATAGTGTTCTATGTTGTACTGATTCTACATAGTGGCCTCTACTGTACTGATTCTACATAGTGTTCTATGTTGTATTGATTCTACATAGTGTTCTATGTTGTGCTGATTCTACATAGTGTTCTATGTTGTACTGATTCTACATAGTGCTCTATACTGTACTGATTTTACATAGTGTTCTATGGTGTAGTGATTTTACATAGTGTTCTATAGTGTTCTGATCCTGCATAGTGTTCTATACTGTACTGATTCTACATAGTGTTCTATACTGTACTGATTCTACATAGTGTTCTATGTTGTACTGATTCTACATAGTGTTCTATACTGTACTGATTCTGCATAACGTTCTATGTTGTACTGATTCTACATAGTGTTCTATACTGTACTGAATCTACATAGTGTTCTATGTTGTACTGATTCTACATAGTGTTCTATACTGTACTGAACCTACATAGTGTTCTATGCTGTACTGATTCTACATAGTGCTCTCTACTGTACTGATTCTACATAGTGTTATATACTGTACTGATTCTACATAGTATTCTATACTGTACTGATTCTACATAGTGCTCTCTACTGTACTGATTCTACATAGTGTTCTATACTGTACTGATTATACATAGTGTTCTATACTGTACTGATTCTACATAGTGCTCTCTACTGTACTGATTCTACATAGTGTACTATACTGTACTGATTCTACATAGTATTCTATACTGTACTGATTCTACATAGTGTTCTATGATTACTGATTCTACATAGTGTTCACTACTGTACTGATCCTACATAGTGTTCTATACTGTACTAATTCTACATAGTGTTCTATGTTGTACTGAATCTACATAGTGTTCTATGCTGTGCTGATTCTACATAGTGTTCTATGTTGTACTGATTCTACATAGTGTTCTATGTTGTACTGAATCTACATAGTGTTCTATACTGTACTAATTCTACATAGTGTTCTATGTTGTACTGATTCTACATAGTGTTCTATGTTGTACTGATTCTACATAGTGTTCTATACTGTACTGATTATACATAGTGTTCTATACTGTACTGATTATACATAGTAGTCAATACTGTACTGATTCTACATAGTGTTCTATACTGTACTGATTCTACATAGTGTTCTCTACTGTACTGATACTACATAGTGTTCTATGATGCACATATTCTACATAGTGTTCTATACTGTACTGATTCTACATAGTGTTCTATACTCTACTGATTCTACATAGTGTTCTATACTGTACTGATTCTACATAGTGTTCTATGATGTACTGATTCTACATAGTGTTCTATACTGTACTGATTCTACATAGTGTTCTATACTGTACTGATTCTACATAGTGTTCTATGATGTACTGATTCTACATAGTGTTCTATACTGTACTGATTCTGCATAATCTTCTGTGTTGTACTGATTCTACATAGTGTTCTATACTGTACTGATTCTATATAGTGTTCTATACTGTACTGATTCTACATAATGTTCTATGTTGTACTGAATCTACATAGTGTTCTATGTTGTACTGATTCTACATAGTGTTCTATACTGTACTGATTCTGCATAGTAGTATATACTGTACTGATTCTACATAGTGTTCTATGTTTTACTGATTCTACATAGTGTTCTATACTGTACTGATTCTACATAGTGTTCTATGTTGTACTGATTTTACATAATGTTCTATAGTGTACTGATTCTAAATAGTGTTCTATACTGTACTGATTCTACATAGTGTTCTATACTTACTGACTCTACATAGTGTTCTATATTGTACTGATTCTACTTAGTGTTCTATACTGTACTGATTCTACATAGGGTTCTAAACTGTACTGATTCTACATAGTGTTCTATACTGTACTAATTCTGCATAGTGTTCTATGTTGTACTGATTCGACATAGTGCTCTCTACTGTACTGATTCTACATAGTCTTCTATGATCTACTTTTTCTATATAATGTTCTATGTTGTATTGATTCTACATAGTGTTCTATACTGTACTGAATCTACATAGTGTTCTATGTTGTACTGATTCTACGTAGTGTTCTATGTTTTACTGATTCTACATAATGTTCTATACAGTACTGATTATACATAGTGTTATATACTGTACTGATTCTACATAGTGTTCTATGCAGTACTGACTCTCCATAGTGTTCTATGTTGTACTGGTTCTACATAGTGCTCTCTACTGTACTTATTCTACATAGTATTCTATACGGTACTAATTCTACATAGTGCTCTATGTTGTATTGATTCTACATGGTGTTCTATGCTGTGCTGATTCTACATAGTATTCTATGTTGTACTGATTCTACATAGTGTTCTAAGTTGTACTGATTCTACATAGTGTTCTATGTTGTGTTGATTCTACATAGTGTTCAATGTTTTAGTGATTCTACATATTGTTCTATGCTGTACTGATTATACATAGTGTTCTATGTTGTACTGATTCTACATAGTGTTCTATATTATACTGATTATACACAGTGTTCTATATTGTACTGAATCTACATAGTGTTCTATGTTGTACTGATTCTACATAGTGTCTTATACTGCACTGATTCTGCATAATAGTCTATACTGTACTGATCCTACATAGTGTTCTATACTGTACTTATTCTACATAATGTTCTATGTTGTACTGATTCTACATAGTGTTCTATACTGTACTGATTCTACATAGTGTACTATGATGTACTGATTATACATAATGTTCTATGTTGTACTGATTCTACATAGTGTTCTATACTGTACTGATTCTACATAGTGTTCTATACTGTAGTGACTCTACATAGTGTTCTATGTTGTACTGATTCTACATAGTGTTCTATGTTGTACTGATTTTACATTGTGTTCTATAGTGTACTGATTCTAAATAGTGTTCTATACTGTACTGATTCTACATGATGTTCTATACTGTACTGATTCTACATAGTGTTCTATGCTGTACTGATTCTACATAGTGTTCTATACTGTACTGATTCTACATAGTGTTCTATGTTGTGCGGATTCTACATAGTGTTCTGTGTTGTATTGATTCTATATAGTGTTCTATGTTGTACTGATTCTACATAGTGTTCTATACTGCACTGATTCTGCATAGTGTTCTATACTGTACTGATTCTGCATAGTAGTCTATACTGTACTGATTCTACATAGTGTTCTATGTTGTACTGATTCTACATAGTGTTCTATGTTGTTCTGATTCTACATAGTGTTCTATACTGCACTGATTCTGCATAATAGTTTATACTGTACTGATTCTTCATAGTGTTCTATGTTGTACTGATTCTACATAGTGTTCTATACTGTACTGATTCTACATAGTGTTCTATGTTGTACTGATTCTACATAGTGTTCTATATTGTATTGATTCTACATAGTTTTCTATGTTTTGCTGATTCTACATAGTGTTCTATGTTGTACTGATTCTACATAGTGCTCTCTACTGTACTGATTCTACATAGTGTTCTATGTTGTATTGATTCTACATAGTGTTCTATGTTGTGCTGATTCTACATAGTGTTCTCTGTTGTACTGATTCTACATAGTGCTCTGTACTGTACTGTTTCTACATAGTGCTCTATGCTGTACTGATTCTACATAGTGTTCTATGTTGTATTGATTCTACATAGTGTTCTATGTTGTGCTGATTCTACATAGTGTTCTCTGTTGTACTGATTCTACATAGTGTTCTATGGTGTAGTGATTTTACATAGTGTTCTATAGTGTTCTGATCCTGCATAGTGTTCTATACTGTACTGATTCTACATAGTGTTCTATACTGTACTGATTCTACATAGTGCTCTATGTTCGACTGATTCTACATAGTGTTCTATGTTGTTCTGAATCTACATAGTGTTCTATGCTGTGCTGATTCTACATAGTGTTCTATGTTGTACTGTTTCTACATAGTGTTCTATGTTGTACTGATTCTACATAGTGTTCTATACTGTACTGATTCTGCATAGTATTATATACTGTACTGATTCTACATAGTGTTCTATGTTTTACTGATTCTACATAGTGTTCTATACTGTACTGATTCTACATAGTGTTCTATGTTGTACTGATTTTACATAGTGTTCTATAGTGTACTGATTCTAAATAGTGTTCTATACTGTACTGATTCTACATAGTGTTCTATACTTACTGACTCTACATAGTGTTCTATATTGTACTGATTCTACTTAGTGTTCTATACTGTACTGATTCTACATAGTGTTCTATACTGTACTGATTCTACATAGTGTTCTATACTGTACTGATTCTGCATAGTGTTCTATGTTGTACTGATTCGACATAGTGCTCTCTACTGTACTGATTCTACATAGTCTTCTATGATCTACTTTTTCTACATAATGTTCTATGTTGTATTGATTCTACATAGTGTTCTATACTGTACTGAATCTACATAGTGTTCTATGTTGTACTGATTCTACGTAGTGTTCTATGTTTTACTGATTCTACATAATGTTCTATACAGTACTGATTATACATAGTGTTATATACTGTACTGATTCTACATAGTGTTATATGCAGTACTGACTCTCCATAGTGTTCTATGTTGTACTGGTTCTACATAGTGCTCTCTACTGTACTTATTCTATATAGTGTTCTATGATTTACTTTTTCTACATAATGTTCTATGTTGTACTGATTCTACATAGTGTTCTATACTGTACTGATTCTACATAGTATTCTATACTGTACTGATTCTACATAGTGTTCTATACTGTACTGATTCTACAAAGTATTCTATACGGTACTAATTTTACATAGTGCTCTATGTTGTATTGATTCTACATGGTGTTCTATGCTGTGCTGATTCTACATAGTATTCTATGTTGTACTGATTCTACATAGTGTTCTATGTTGTTCTGATTCTACATAGTGTTCTATACTGCACTGATTCTGCATAATAGTTTATACTGTACTGATTCTTCATAGTGTTCTATGTTGTACTGATTCTACATAGTGTTCTATACTGTACTGATTCTACATAGTGTTCTATGTTGTACTGATTCTACATAGTGTTCTATATTGTATTGATTCTACATAGTTTTCTATGTTTTGCTGATTCTACATAGTGTTCTATGTTGTACTGATTCTACATAGTGCTCTCTACTGTACTGATTCTACATAGTGTTCTATGTTGTATTGATTCTACATAGTGTTCTATGTTGTGCTGATTCTACATAGTGTTCTCTGTTGTACTGATTCTACATAGTGCTCTGTACTGTACTGTTTCTACATAGTGCTCTATGCTGTACTGATTCTACATAGTGTTCTATGTTGTATTGATTCTACATAGTGTTCTATGTTGTGCTGATTCTACATAGTGTTCTCTGTTGTACTGATTCTACATAGTGTTCTATGGTGTAGTGATTTTACATAGTGTTCTATAGTGTTCTGATCCTGCATAGTGTTCTATACTGTACTGATTCTACATAGTGTTCTATACTGTACTGATTCTACATAGTGCTCTATGTTCGACTGATTCTACATAGTGTTCTATGTTGTTCTGAATCTACATAGTGTTCTATGCTGTGCTGATTCTACATAGTGTTCTATGTTGTACTGTTTCTACATAGTGTTCTATGTTGTACTGATTCTACATAGTGTTCTATACTGTACTGATTCTGCATAGTATTATATACTGTACTGATTCTACATAGTGTTCTATGTTTTACTGATTCTACATAGTGTTCTATACTGTACTGATTCTACATAGTGTTCTATGTTGTACTGATTTTACATAGTGTTCTATAGTGTACTGATTCTAAATAGTGTTCTATACTGTACTGATTCTACATAGTGTTCTATACTTACTGACTCTACATAGTGTTCTATATTGTACTGATTCTACTTAGTGTTCTATACTGTACTGATTCTACATAGTGTTCTATACTGTACTGATTCTACATAGTGTTCTATACTGTACTGATTCTGCATAGTGTTCTATGTTGTACTGATTCGACATAGTGCTCTCTACTGTACTGATTCTACATAGTCTTCTATGATCTACTTTTTCTACATAATGTTCTATGTTGTATTGATTCTACATAGTGTTCTATACTGTACTGAATCTACATAGTGTTCTATGTTGTACTGATTCTACGTAGTGTTCTATGTTTTACTGATTCTACATAATGTTCTATACAGTACTGATTATACATAGTGTTATATACTGTACTGATTCTACATAGTGTTATATGCAGTACTGACTCTCCATAGTGTTCTATGTTGTACTGGTTCTACATAGTGCTCTCTACTGTACTTATTCTATATAGTGTTCTATGATTTACTTTTTCTACATAATGTTCTATGTTGTACTGATTCTACATAGTGTTCTATACTGTACTGATTCTACATAGTATTCTATACTGTACTGATTCTACATAGTGTTCTATACTGTACTGATTCTACATAGTATTCTATACGGTACTAATTTTACATAGTGCTCTATGTTGTATTGATTCTACATGGTGTTCTATGCTGTGCTGATTCTACATAGTATTCTATGTTGTACTGATTCTACATAGTGTTCTAAGTTGTACTGATTCTACATAGTGTTCTATGTTGTGTTGATTCTACATAGTGTTCAATGTTTTAGTGATTCTACATAGTGTTCTATACTGTACTGATTATACATAGTGTTCTATGTTGTACTGATTCTACATAGTGTTCTATATTATACTGATTATACACAGTGTTCTATATTGTACTGAATCTACATAGTGTTCTATGTTGTACTGATTCTACATAGTGTCCTATACTGCACTGATTCTGCATAATAGTCTATACTGTACTGATCCTACATAGTGTTCTATACTGTACTTATTCTACATAATGTTCTATGTTGTACTGATTCTACATAGTGTTCTATACTGTACTGATTCTACATAGTGTTCTATACTGTACTGATTCTGCATAGTGTTCTATGTTGTACTGATTCTACATAGTTTTCTATGTTGTACTGATTCTACATAGTGTTATATACTGTACTGATTCTACATAGTGTTCTCTACTGTACCGATTCTACATAGTGTTCTATGATGCACATATTCTACATAGTGTTCTATACTGTACTGATTCTACATAGTGTTCTATGTTGTACTGATTCTACATAGTGTTCTATACTGCACTGATTCTACATAGTGTTCTATACTGTACTGATTCTACATTGTGTTCTATGTTGTACTGATTCTACATAGTGTTCTATACTGTATTAATTCTACATAGTATTCTCTGTTGTATTGATTCTACATAGTGTTCTATGCTGTGCTGATTCTACATAGTGTTCTATGTTGTACTGATTCTACATAGTGTTCTATGTTGTACTGATTCTACATAGTGTTCTATGTTGTACTGATGTTACATAGTGTTCTATAGTGTACTGATTCTACATAGTGTTCTATGTTGTGTTGATTCTACATAGTGTTCAATGTTTTAGTGATTCTACATAGTGGTCTATACTGTACTGATTATACATAGTGTTCTATGTTGTACTGATTCTACATAGTGTTCTATACTGTACTGATTATACACAGTGTTCTATATTGTACTGATTCTACATAGTGTTCTATGTTGTACTGATTCTACGTAATGTTCTATTTTTAGTTGATTCTACATGGTGTTCCATGTTGTACTGATTCTACATAGTGTTCTATACTGTACTGATTCTACGTAATGTTCTATGTTGAGTTGATTCTACATGGTGTTCTATGTTGTACTGATTCTACATAGTGTTCTATGTTGTACTGATTCTACATAGTGTTCTATACTGTACTGATTCTACATAGTATTCTATGTTGCACTGATTCTACATGGTGTTCTATGTTGTATTGATTCTACATAGTGTTCTATGTTGTACTGATTCTACATAGTGTTCTATACTGTACTGATTCTAAATAGTGTTCTATACTGTACTGATTCTACATAGTGTTCTATACTTACTGATTCTACATAATGTTCTATATTGTACTGATTCTACATAGTGTTCTATACTGTAGTGATTCTATATAGTGTTCTATGTTGTACTGAATCTGCATAGTATTCTATACTGTACTGATTCTACATAGTGTTCTATAATGTACTGATTCTACATAGTGTTCTATGTTGTACTGATTCTACATAGTGTTCTATACTGTACTGATTCTGCATAGTGTTATATGTTGTACTGATTCAACATAGTGTTCTATACTCTACTGATTCTGCATAGTGTTCTATGTTGTACTGATTCTACATAGTGTTCTATACTGTACTAATTCTACATGATGTTCTATACTGTACTGATTCTACATAGTGTTCTATACTGTACTGATTTTACATAGTGTTCTATAGTGTACTGATTCTACATAGTGTTCTATGTTGTACTGATTCTACATAGTGTTCTATAGTGTACTGATTCTACATAGTGTTCTATGTTGTGTTGATACAACATAGTGTTCAATGTTGTACTGATTCTACATAGTGTTCTATACTGTACTAATTCTACATGATGTTCTATACTGTACTGATTCTACATAGTGTTCTATACTATACTGATTCTACATAGTGTTTATGTTGTGCGGATTATACATAGTGTTCTATACTGTACTGAATCTACATAGTGTTATATGTTGTACTGATTATACATAGTGTTCTCTACTGTACTGATTCTACATAGTGTTCTATACTGTACTGATTCTAAATAGTGTTCTATGATGCACAAATTCTACATAGTGTTCTATGTTGTACTGATTCTACATAGTGTTCTATACTGTACTGCTTCTGCATTGTGTTCTATACTGTACTGATTCTACATAGTGTTCTATACTGTACTGATTTTACATAGTGTTCTATGTTGTGCGGATTATACATAGTGTTCTATGTTGTGTTGATTCTACATAGTGTTCTATGTTGTACTGATTCTACATAGTGTTCTATACTGTACTGATTGTACGTAGTGTTCTATGTTGTACTGATTCTACATAGTGTTCTATGTTGTATTGATTCTACATAGTTTTCTATGTTGTGCTGATTCTACATAGTGTTCTATGTTGTACTGATTCTACATAGTGCTCTATGTTGTATTGATTCTACATAGTGTTCTATGTTGTGCTGATTCTACATAGTGTTCTATGTTGTATTGATTCTACATAGTGTTCTATGTTTTGCTGATTCTACATAGTGTTCTATGTTGTATTGATTCTACGTAGTGTTCTATGTTGTACTGATTCTACATAGTGCTCTATACTGTACTGATTCTACATAGTGTTCTATGTTGTACTGATTCTACATAGTGTTCTATGTTGTATTGATTCTAAATAGTGTTCTATGTTGTATTGATTCTACATAGTGTTCTATGTTTTGCTGATTCTACATAGTGTTCTATGTTGTATTGATTCTACATAGTGTTCTATGTTGTACTGATTCTACATAGTGCTCTATGTTGTATTGATTCTACATAGAGTTCTATGTTGTGCTGATTCTACATAGTGTTCTATAGTGTTCTGATCCTACATAGTGTTCTATACTGTACTGATTCTACATCGTGTTCTATACTGTACTGATTCTACATAGTGTTCTATACTGTACTGAATCTACATAGTGTTATATGTTGTACTGATTATACATAGTGTTCTCTACTGTACTGATTCTACATAGTGTTCTATACTGTACTGATTCTACATAGTGTTCTATGATTTACTTTTTCTCCATAATGTTCTATGTTGTACTGATTCTACATAGTGTTCTATACTGTACTGATTCTACATAGTGTTTATGTTGTGCGGATTATACATAGTGTTCTATACTGTACTGAATCTACATAGTGTTATATGTTGTACTGATTATACATAGTGTTCTCTACTGTACTGATTCTACATAGTGTTCTATACTGTACTGATTCTAAATAGTGTTCTATGATGCACAAATTCTACATAGTGTTCTATGTTGTACTGATTCTACATAGTGTTCTATGTTGTACTGATTCTACATAGTGTTCTATACTGTACTGCTTCTACATAGTGTTCTATACTGTACTCATTCTACATAGTGTTCTATACTGTACTGATTTTACATAGTGTTCTATGTTGTGCGGATTATACATAGTGTTCTATGTTGTGTTGATTCTACATAGTGTTCTATGTTGTACTGATTCTAGATAGTGTTCTATACTGCACTGATTATGCATAATAGTCTATACTGTACTGATTCTACATAGTGTTCTATGTTGTACTGATTCTACATAGTGTTCTATACTGTACTGATTGTACGTAGTGTTCTATGTTGTGCTGATTCTACATAGTGTTCTATGTTGTACTGATTCTACATAGTGCTCTATGTTGTATTGATTCTACATAGTGTTCTATGTTGTGCTGATTCTACATAGTGTTCTATGTTGCATTGATTCTACATAGTGTTCTATGTTTTGCTGATTCTACATAGTGTTCTATGTTGTATTGATTCTACGTAGTGTTCTATGTTGTACTGATTCTACATAGTGCTCTATACTGTGCTGATTCTACATAGTGTTCTATGTTGTACTGATTCTACATAGTGTTCTATGTTGTATTGATTCTAAATAGTGTTCTATGTTGTACTGATTCTACATAGTCTTCTATGATCTACTTTTTCTACATAATGTTCTATGTTGTATTGATTCTACATAGTGTTCTATACTGTACTGAATCTACATAGTGTTCTATGTTGTACTGATTCTACGTAGTGTTCTATGTTTTACTGATTCTACATAATGTTCTATACAGTACTGATTATACATAGTGTTATATACTGTACTGATTCTACATAGTGTTATATGCAGTACTGACTCTCCATAGTGTTCTATGTTGTACTGGTTCTACATAGTGCTCTCTACTGTACTTATTCTACATAGTGTTCTATGATTTACTTTTTCTCCATAATGTTCTATGTTGTACTGATTCTACATAGTGTTCTATACTGTACTGATTCTACATAGTATTCTATACTGTACTGATTCTACATAGTGTTCTATACTGTACTGATTCTACATAGTATTCTATACGGTACTAATTTTACATAGTGCTCTATGTTGTATTGATTCTACATGGTGTTCTATGCTGTGCTGATTCTACATAGTATTCTATGTTGTACTGATTCTACATAGTGTTCTAAGTTGTACTGATTCTACATAGTGTTCTATGTTGTGTTGATTCTACATAGTGTTCAATGTTTTAGTGATTCTACATAGTGTTCTATACTGTACTGATTATACATAGTGTTCTATGTTGTACTGATTCTACATAGTGTTCTATATTATACTGATTATACACAGTGTTCTATATTGTACTGAATCTACATAGTGTTCTATGTTGTACTGATTCTACATAGTGTCCTATACTGCACTGATTCTGCATAATAGTCTATACTGTACTGATCCTACATAGTGTTCTATACTGTACTTATTCTACATAATGTTCTATGTTGTACTGATTCTACATAGTGTTCTATACTGTACTGATTCTACATAGTGTTCTATACTGTACTGATTCTGCATAGTGTTCTATGTTGTACTGATTCTACATAGTTTTCTATGTTGTACTGATTCTACATAGTGTTATATACTGTACTGATTCTACATAGTGTTCTCTACTGTACCGATTCTACATAGTGTTCTATGATGCACATATTCTACATAGTGTTCTGTGTTGTACTGATTCTACATAGTGTTCTATACTGTACTGATTCTACATAGTGTTCTATGTTGTACTGATTCTACATAGTGTTCTATACTGCACTGATTCTACATAGTGTTCTATACTGTACTGATTCTACATTGTGTTCTATGTTGTACTGATTCTACATAGTGTTCTATACTGTATTAATTCTACATAGTATTCTCTGTTGTATTGATTCTACATAGTGTTCTATGCTGTGCTGATTCTACATAGTGTTCTATGTTGTACTGATTCTACATAGTGTTCTATGTTGTACTGATTCTACATAGTGTTCTATGTTGTACTGATGTTACATAGTGTTCTATAGTGTACTGATTCTACATAGTGTTCTATGTTGTGTTGATTCTACATAGTGTTCAATGTTTTAGTGATTCTACATAGTGGTCTATACTGTACTGATTATACATAGTGTTCTATGTTGTACTGATTCTACATAGTGTTCTATACTGTACTGATTATACACAGTGTTCTATATTGTACTGATTCTACATAGTGTTCTATGTTGTACTGATTCTACGTAATGTTCTATTTTTAGTTGATTCTACATGGTGTTCCATGTTGTACTGATTCTACATAGTGTTCTATACTGTACTGATTCTACGTAATGTTCTATGTTGAGTTGATTCTACATGGTGTTCTATGTTGTACTGATTCTACATAGTGTTCTATGTTGTACTGATTCTACATAGTGTTCTATACTGTACTGATTCTACATAGTATTCTATGTTGCACTGATTCTACATGGTGTTCTATGTTGTATTGATTCTACATAGTGTTCTATGTTGTACTGATTCTACATAGTGTTCTATACTGTACTGATTCTAAATAGTGTTCTATACTGTACTGATTCTACATAGTGTTCTATACTTACTGATTCTACATAATGTTCTATATTGTACTGATTCTACATAGTGTTCTATACTGTAGTGATTCTATATAGTGTTCTATGTTGTACTGAATCTGCATAGTATTCTATACTGTACTGATTCTACATAGTGTTCTATAATGTACTGATTCTACATAGTGTTCTATGTTGTACTGATTCTACATAGTGTTCTATACTGTACTGATTCTGCATAGTGTTATATGTTGTACTGATTCAACATAGTGTTCTATACTCTACTGATTCTGCATAGTGTTCTATGTTGTACTGATTCTACATAGTGTTCTATACTGTACTAATTCTACATGATGTTCTATACTGTACTGATTCTACATAGTGTTCTATACTGTACTGATTTTACATAGTGTTCTATAGTGTACTGATTCTACATAGTGTTCTATGTTGTACTGATTCTACATAGTGTTCTATAGTGTACTGATTCTACATAGTGTTCTATGTTGTGTTGATACAACATAGTGTTCAATGTTGTACTGATTCTACATAGTGTTCTATACTGTACTAATTCTACATGATGTTCTATACTGTACTGATTCTACATAGTGTTCTATACTATACTGATTCTACATAGTGTTTATGTTGTGCGGATTATACATAGTGTTCTATACTGTACTGAATCTACATAGTGTTATATGTTGTACTGATTATACATAGTGTTCTCTACTGTACTGATTCTACATAGTGTTCTATACTGTACTGATTCTAAATAGTGTTCTATGATGCACAAATTCTACATAGTGTTCTATGTTGTACTGATTCTACATAGTGTTCTATACTGTACTGCTTCTGCATTGTGTTCTATACTGTACTGATTCTACATAGTGTTCTATACTGTACTGATTTTACATAGTGTTCTATGTTGTGCGGATTATACATAGTGTTCTATGTTGTGTTGATTCTACATAGTGTTCTATGTTGTACTGATTCTACATAGTGTTCTATACTGTACTGATTGTACGTAGTGTTCTATGTTGTACTGATTCTACATAGTGTTCTATGTTGTATTGATTCTACATAGTTTTCTATGTTGTGCTGATTCTACATAGTGTTCTATGTTGTACTGATTCTACATAGTGCTCTATGTTGTATTGATTCTACATAGTGTTCTATGTTGTGCTGATTCTACATAGTGTTCTATGTTGTATTGATTCTACATAGTGTTCTATGTTTTGCTGATTCTACATAGTGTTCTATGTTGTATTGATTCTACGTAGTGTTCTATGTTGTACTGATTCTACATAGTGCTCTATACTGTACTGATTCTACATAGTGTTCTATGTTGTACTGATTCTACATAGTGTTCTATGTTGTATTGATTCTAAATAGTGTTCTATGTTGTATTGATTCTACATAGTGTTCTATGTTTTGCTGATTCTACATAGTGTTCTATGTTGTATTGATTCTACATAGTGTTCTATGTTGTACTGATTCTACATAGTGCTCTATGTTGTATTGATTCTACATAGAGTTCTATGTTGTGCTGATTCTACATAGTGTTCTATAGTGTTCTGATCCTACATAGTGTTCTATACTGTACTGATTCTACATCGTGTTCTATACTGTACTGATTCTACATAGTGTTCTATACTGTACTGAATCTACATAGTGTTATATGTTGTACTGATTATACATAGTGTTCTCTACTGTACTGATTCTACATAGTGTTCTATACTGTACTGATTCTACATAGTGTTCTATGATTTACTTTTTCTCCATAATGTTCTATGTTGTACTGATTCTACATAGTGTTCTATACTGTACTGATTCTACATAGTGTTTATGTTGTGCGGATTATACATAGTGTTCTATACTGTACTGAATCTACATAGTGTTATATGTTGTACTGATTATACATAGTGTTCTCTACTGTACTGATTCTACATAGTGTTCTATACTGTACTGATTCTAAATAGTGTTCTATGATGCACAAATTCTACATAGTGTTCTATGTTGTACTGATTCTACATAGTGTTCTATGTTGTACTGATTCTACATAGTGTTCTATACTGTACTGCTTCTACATAGTGTTCTATACTGTACTCATTCTACATAGTGTTCTATACTGTACTGATTTTACATAGTGTTCTATGTTGTGCGGATTATACATAGTGTTCTATGTTGTGTTGATTCTACATAGTGTTCTATGTTGTACTGATTCTAGATAGTGTTCTATACTGCACTGATTATGCATAATAGTCTATACTGTACTGATTCTACATAGTGTTCTATGTTGTACTGATTCTACATAGTGTTCTATACTGTACTGATTGTACGTAGTGTTCTATGTTGTGCTGATTCTACATAGTGTTCTATGTTGTACTGATTCTACATAGTGCTCTATGTTGTATTGATTCTACATAGTGTTCTATGTTGTGCTGATTCTACATAGTGTTCTATGTTGCATTGATTCTACATAGTGTTCTATGTTTTGCTGATTCTACATAGTGTTCTATGTTGTATTGATTCTACGTAGTGTTCTATGTTGTACTGATTCTACATAGTGCTCTATACTGTGCTGATTCTACATAGTGTTCTATGTTGTACTGATTCTACATAGTGTTCTATGTTGTATTGATTCTAAATAGTGTTCTATGTTGTACTGATTCTACATAGTCTTCTATGATCTACTTTTTCTACATAATGTTCTATGTTGTATTGATTCTACATAGTGTTCTATACTGTACTGAATCTACATAGTGTTCTATGTTGTACTGATTCTACGTAGTGTTCTATGTTTTACTGATTCTACATAATGTTCTATACAGTACTGATTATACATAGTGTTATATACTGTACTGATTCTACATAGTGTTATATGCAGTACTGACTCTCCATAGTGTTCTATGTTGTACTGGTTCTACATAGTGCTCTCTACTGTACTTATTCTACATAGTGTTCTATGATTTACTTTTTCTCCATAATGTTCTATGTTGTACTGATTCTACATAGTGTTCTATACTGTACTGATTCTACATAGTATTCTATACTGTACTGATTCTACATAGTGTTCTATACTGTACTGATTCTACATAGTATTCTATACGGTACTAATTTTACATAGTGCTCTATGTTGTATTGATTCTACATGGTGTTCTATGCTGTGCTGATTCTACATAGTATTCTATGTTGTACTGATTCTACATAGTGTTCTAAGTTGTACTGATTCTACATAGTGTTCTATGTTGTGTTGATTCTACATAGTGTTCAATGTTTTAGTGATTCTACATAGTGTTCTATACTGTACTGATTATACATAGTGTTCTATGTTGTACTGATTCTACATAGTGTTCTATATTATACTGATTATACACAGTGTTCTATATTGTACTGAATCTACATAGTGTTCTATGTTGTACTGATTCTACATAGTGTCCTATACTGCACTGATTCTGCATAATAGTCTATACTGTACTGATCCTACATAGTGTTCTATACTGTACTTATTCTACATAATGTTCTATGTTGTACTGATTCTACATAGTGTTCTATACTGTACTGATTCTACATAGTGTTCTATACTGTACTGATTCTGCATAGTGTTCTATGTTGTACTGATTCTACATAGTTTTCTATGTTGTACTGATTCTACATAGTGTTATATACTGTACTGATTCTACATAGTGTTCTCTACTGTACCGATTCTACATAGTGTTCTATGATGCACATATTCTACATAGTGTTCTGTGTTGTACTGATTCTACATAGTGTTCTATACTGTACTGATTCTACATAGTGTTCTATGTTGTACTGATTCTACATAGTGTTCTATACTGCACTGATTCTACATAGTGTTCTATACTGTACTGATTCTACATTGTGTTCTATGTTGTACTGATTCTACATAGTGTTCTATACTGTATTAATTCTACATAGTGTTCTCTGTTGTATTGATTCTACATAGTGTTCTATGCTGTGCTGATTCTACATAGTGTTCTATGTTGTACTGATTCTACATAGTGTTCTATGTTGTACTGATTCTACATAGTGTTCTATGTTGTACTGATGTTACATAGTGTTCTATAGTGTACTGATTCTACATAGTGTTCTATGTTGTGTTGATTCTACATAGTGTTCAATGTTTTAGTGATTCTACATAGTGGTCTATACTGTACTGATTATACATAGTGTTCTATGTTGTACTGATTCTACATAGTGTTCTATACTGTACTGATTATACACAGTGTTCTATATTGTACTGATTCTACATAGTGTTCTATGTTGTACTGATTCTGCGTAATGTTCTATTTTTAGTTGATTCTACATGGTGTTCTATGTTGTACTGATTCTACATAGTGTTCTATGTTGTACTGATTCTACATAGTGTTCTATACTGTACTGATTCTACATAGTATTCTATGTTGCACTGATTCTACATGGTGTTCTATGTTGTATTGATTCTACATAGTGTTCTATGTTGTACTGATTCTACATAGTGTTCTATACTGTACTGATTCTAAATAGTGTTCTATACTGTACTGATTCTACATAGTGTTCTATACTTACTGATTCTACATAATGTTCTATATTGTACTGATTCTACATAGTGTTCTATACTGTAGTGATTCTACATAGTGTTCTATGTTGTACTGATTCTACATAGTGTTCTATACTGTACTGATTCTACATAGTATTCTATGTTGCACTGATTCTACATGGTGTTCTATGTTGTATTGATTCTACATAGTGTTCTATGTTGTACTGATTCTACATAGTGTTCTATACTGTACTGATTCTAAATAGTGTTCTATACTGTACTGATTCTACATAGTGTTCTATACTTACTGATTCTACATAATGTTCTATATTGTACTGATTCTACATAGTGTTCTATACTGTACTGATTCTGCATAGTGTTATATGTTGTACTGATTCAACATAGTGTTCTATACTCTACTGATTCTGCATAGTGTTCTATGTTGTACTGATTCTACATAGGGTTCTATACTGTATTGATTCTGCATAATGTTCTATTTTGTACTGATTCTACATAGCGTTCTATACTGTACTGAATCTACATAGTGTTATATGTTGTACTGATTCTACATAGTGTTCTATGTTGTACTGATTCTACATAGTGTTCTATACTGTACTAATTCTACATGATGTTCTATACTGTACTGATTCTACATAGTGTTCTATACTGTACTGATTTTACATAGTGTTCTATAGTGTACTGATTCTACATAGTGTTCTATGTTGTACTGATTCTACATAGTGTTCTATAGTGTACTGATTCTACATAGTGTTCTATGTTGTGTTGATACAACATAGTGTTCAATGTTGTACTGATTCTACATAGTGTTCTATACTGTACTAATTCTACATGATGTTCTATACTGTACTGATTCTACATAGTTTTCTATACTGTACTGATTCTACATAGTGTTTATGTTGTGCGGATTATACATAGTGTTCTATACTGTACTGAATCTACATAGTGTTATATGTTGTACTGATTATACATAGTGTTCTCTACTGTACTGATTCTACATAGTGTTCTATACTGTACTGATTCTAAATAGTGTTCTATGATGCACAAATTCTACATAGTGTTCTATGTTGTACTGATTCTACATAGTGTTCTATACTGTACTGCTTCTGCATAGTGTTCTATACTGTACTGATTCTACATAGTGTTCTATACTGTACTGATTTTACATAGTGTTCTATGTTGTGCGGATTATACATAGTGTTCTATGTTGTGTTGATTCTACATAGTGTTCTATGTTGTACTGATTCTACATAGTGTTCTATACTGTACTGATTGTACGTAGTGTTCTATGTTGTACTGATTCTACATAGTGTTCTATGTTGTATTGATTCTACATAGTTTTCTATGTTGTGCTGATTCTACATAGTGTTCTATGTTGTACTGATTCTACATAGTGCTCTATGTTGTATTGATTCTACATAGTGTTCTATGTTGTGCTGATTCTACATAGTGTTCTATGTTGTATTGATTCTACATAGTGTTCTATGTTTTGCTGATTCTACATAGTGTTCTATGTTGTATTGATTCTACGTAGTGTTCTATGTTGTACTGATTCTACATAGTGTTCTATAATGTACTGATTCTACATAGTGTTCTATGTTGTACTGATTCTACATAGTGTTCTATACTGTACTGATTCTGCATAGTGTTATATGTTGTACTGATTCAACATAGTGTTCTATACTCTACTGATTCTGCATAGTGTTCTATGTTGTACTGATTCTACATAGGGTTCTATACTGTATTGATTCTGCATAATGTTCTATTTTGTACTGATTCTACATAGCGTTCTATACTGTACTGAATCTACATAGTGTTATATGTTGTACTGATTCTACATAGTGTTCTATGTTGTACTGATTCTACATAGTGTTCTATACTGTACTAATTCTACATGATGTTCTATACTGTACTGATTCTACATAGTGTTCTATACTGTACTGATTTTACATAGTGTTCTATAGTGTACTGATTCTACATAGTGTTCTATGTTGTACTGATTCTACATAGTGTTCTATAGTGTACTGATTCTACATAGTGTTCTATGTTGTGTTGATACAACATAGTGTTCAATGTTGTACTGATTCTACATAGTGTTCTATACTGTACTAATTCTACATGATGTTCTATACTGTACTGATTCTACATAGTTTTCTATACTGTACTGATTCTACATAGTGTTTATGTTGTGCGGATTATACATAGTGTTCTATACTGTACTGAATCTACATAGTGTTATATGTTGTACTGATTATACATAGTGTTCTCTACTGTACTGATTCTACATAGTGTTCTATACTGTACTGATTTTACATAGTGTTCTATGTTGTGCGGATTATACATAGTGTTCTATGTTGTGTTGATTCTACATAGTGTTCTATGTTGTACTGATTCTACATAGTGTTCTATACTGTACTGATTGTACGTAGTGTTCTATGTTGTACTGATTCTACATAGTGTTCCATGTTGTATTGATTCTACATAGTTTTCTATGTTGTGCTGATTCTACATAGTGTTCTATGTTGTACTGATTCTACATAGTGCTCTATGTTGTATTGATTCTACATAGTGTTCTATGTTGTGCTGATTCTACATAGTGTTCTATGTTGTATTGATTCTACATAGTGTTCTATGTTTTGCTGATTCTACATAGTGTTCTATGTTGTATTGATTCTACGTAGTGTTCTATGTTGTACTGATTCTACATAGTGCTCTATACTGTACTGATTCTACATAGTGTTCTATGTTGTACTGATTCTACATAGTGTTCTATGTTGTATTGATTCTAAATAGTGTTCTATGTTGTATTGATTCTACATAGTGTTCTATGTTTTGCTGATTCTACATAGTGTTCTATGTTGTATTGATTCTACGTAGTGTTCTATGTTGTACTGATTCTACATAGTGTTCTATGTTGTATTGATTCTACATAGAGTTCTATGTTGTGCTGATTCTACATAGTGTTCTATAGTGTTCTGATCCTACATAGTGTTCTATACTGTACTGATTCTACATCGTGTTCTATACTGTACTGATTCTACATAGTGTTCTATACTGTACTGAATCTACATAGTGTTATATGTTGTACTGATTATACATAGTGTTCTCTACTGTACTGATTCTACATAGTGTTCTATACTGTACTGATTCTACATAGTGTTCTATGATGCACAAATTCTACATAGTGTTCTATGTTGTACTGATTCTACATAGTGTTCTATACTGTACTGCTTCTACATAGTGTTCTATACTGTACTGATTCTACATAGTGTTCTATACTGTACTGATTGTACGTAGTGTTCTATGTTGTGCTGATTCTACATAGTGTTCTATGTTGTACTGATTTTACATAGTGTTCTATGTTGTGCGGATTATACATAGTGTTCTATGTTGTGTTGATTCTACATAGTGTTCTATGTTGTACTGATTCTAGATAGTGTTCTATACTGCACTGATTATGCATAATAGTCTATACTGTACTGATTCTACATAGTGTTCTATGTTGTACTGATTCTACATAGTGTTCTATACTGTACTGATTGTACGTAGTGTTCTATGTTGTGCTGATTCTACATAGTGTTCTATGTTGTACTGATTCTACATAGTGCTCTATGTTGTATTGATTCTACATAGTGTTCTATGTTGTGCTGATTCTACATAGTGTTCTATGTTGTATTGATTCTACATAGTGTTCTATGTTTTGCTGATTCTACATAGTGTTCTATGTTGTATTGATTCTACGTAGTGTTCTATGTTGTACTGATTCTACATGGTGCTCTATACTGTGCTGATTCTACATAGTGTTCTATGTTGTACTGATTCTACATAGTGTTCTATGTTGTATTGATTCTAAATAGTGTTCTATGTTGTGCTGATTCTACATAGTGTTCTATGTTGTACTGATTCTACATAGTGCTCTATACTGTACTGATTCTACATAGTGTTCTATGTTGTACTGATTTTACATAGTGTTCTATAGTGTTCTGATCCTACATAGTATTCTATACTGTACTGATTCTACATAGTGTTCTATAGTGTTCTGATTCTACATAGTGATCTATACTGTACTGATTCTACATAGTTTTCTATGTTGTGCTGATTCTACATAGTGTTCTATGTTGTACTGATTCTACATAGTGCTCTATGTTGTATTGATTCTACATAGAGTTCTATGTTGTGCTGATTCTACATAGTGTTCTATAGTGTTCTGATCCTATATAGTGTTCTATACTGTACTGATTCTACATCGTGTTCTATACTGTACTGATTCTACATAGTGTTCTATACTGTACTGATTCTACATAGTGTTCTATGATGTACTGATTTTACATAGTGTTCTCTAGTGTTCTGATCCTACATAGTGTTCTATACTGTGCTGATTCTACATAGTGTTCTATAGTGTTCTGATTCTACATAGTGATCTATACTGTACTGATTCTACATAGTTTTCTAAGTTGTGCTGATTCTACATAGTGTTCTATGTTGTATTGATTCTACATAGTGTTCTATGTTGTGCTGATTCTACATAGTGCACTATGTTGTATTGATTCTACATAGTGTTCTATGTTGTGCTGATTCTACATAGTGTTCTATGTTGTATTGATTCTACATAGTGTTCTATGTTGTGCTGATTCTGCATAGTATTCTATGTTGTATTGATTCTACGTAGTGTTCTATGTTGTACTGATTCTACATAGTGTTCTATACTGTACTGATTCTAAATAGTGTTCTATACTGTACTGATTCTACATAGTGTTCTATACTTACTGATTCTACATAATGTTCTATATTGTACTGATTCTACATAGTGTTCTATACTGTACTGATTCTGCATAGTGTTATATGTTGTACTGATTCAACATAGTGTTCTATACTCTACTGATTCTGCATAGTGTTCTATGTTGTACTGATTCTACATAGGGTTCTATACTGTACTGAATCTACATAGTGTTATATGTTGTACTGATTCTACATAGTGTTCTATGTTGTACTGATTCTACATAGTGTTCTATACTGTACTAATTCTACATGATGTTCTATACTGTACTGATTCTACATAGTGTTCTATACTGTACTGATTTTACATAGTGTTCTATAGTGTACTGATTCTACATAGTGTTCTATGTTGTACTGATTCTACATAGTGTTCTATAGTGTACTGATTCTACATAGTGTTCTATGTTGTGTTGATACAACATAGTGTTCAATGTTGTACTGATTCTACATAGTGTTCTATACTGTACTAATTCTACATGATGTTCTATACTGTACTGATTCTACATAGTTTTCTATACTGTACTGATTCTACATAGTGTTTATGTTGTGCGGATTATACATAGTGTTCTATACTGTACTGAATCTACATAGTGTTATATGTTGTACTGATTATACATAGTGTTCTCTACTGTACTGATTCTACATAGTGTTCTATACTGTACTGATTCTAAATAGTGTTCTATGATGCACAAATTCTACATAGTGTTCTATGTTGTACTGATTCTACATAGTGTTCTATACTGTACTGCTTCTGCATAGTGTTCTATACTGTACTGATTCTACATAGTGTTCTATACTGTACTGATTTTACATAGTGTTCTATGTTGTGCGGATTATACATAGTGTTCTATGTTGTGTTGATTCTACATAGTGTTCTATGTTGTACTGATTCTACATAGTGTTCTATACTGTACTGATTGTACGTAGTGTTCTATGTTGTACTGATTCTACATAGTGTTCTATGTTGTATTGATTCTACATAGTTTTCTATGTTGTGCTGATTCTACATAGTGTTCTATGTTGTACTGATTCTACATAGTGCTCTATGTTGTATTGATTCTACATAGTGTTCTATGTTGTGCTGATTCTACATAGTGTTCTATGTTGTATTGATTCTACATAGTGTTCTATGTTTTGCTGATTCTACATAGTGTTCTATGTTGTATTGATTCTACGTAGTGTTCTATGTTGTACTGATTCTACATAGTGTTCTATAATGTACTGATTCTACATAGTGTTCTATGTTGTACTGATTCTACATAGTGTTCTATACTGTACTGATTCTGCATAGTGTTATATGTTGTACTGATTCAACATAGTGTTCTATACTCTACTGATTCTGCATAGTGTTCTATGTTGTACTGATTCTACATAGGGTTCTATACTGTATTGATTCTGCATAATGTTCTATTTTGTACTGATTCTACATAGCGTTCTATACTGTACTGAATCTACATAGTGTTATATGTTGTACTGATTCTACATAGTGTTCTATGTTGTACTGATTCTACATAGTGTTCTATACTGTACTAATTCTACATGATGTTCTATACTGTACTGATTCTACATAGTGTTCTATACTGTACTGATTTTACATAGTGTTCTATAGTGTACTGATTCTACATAGTGTTCTATGTTGTACTGATTCTACATAGTGTTCTATAGTGTACTGATTCTACATAGTGTTCTATGTTGTGTTGATACAACATAGTGTTCAATGTTGTACTGATTCTACATAGTGTTCTATACTGTACTAATTCTACATGATGTTCTATACTGTACTGATTCTACATAGTTTTCTATACTGTACTGATTCTACATAGTGTTTATGTTGTGCGGATTATACATAGTGTTCTATACTGTACTGAATCTACATAGTGTTATATGTTGTACTGATTATACATAGTGTTCTCTACTGTACTGATTCTACATAGTGTTCTATACTGTACTGATTTTACATAGTGTTCTATGTTGTGCGGATTATACATAGTGTTCTATGTTGTGTTGATTCTACATAGTGTTCTATGTTGTACTGATTCTACATAGTGTTCTATACTGTACTGATTGTACGTAGTGTTCTATGTTGTACTGATTCTACATAGTGTTCCATGTTGTATTGATTCTACATAGTTTTCTATGTTGTGCTGATTCTACATAGTGTTCTATGTTGTACTGATTCTACATAGTGCTCTATGTTGTATTGATTCTACATAGTGTTCTATGTTGTGCTGATTCTACATAGTGTTCTATGTTGTATTGATTCTACATAGTGTTCTATGTTTTGCTGATTCTACATAGTGTTCTATGTTGTATTGATTCTACGTAGTGTTCTATGTTGTACTGATTCTACATAGTGCTCTATACTGTACTGATTCTACATAGTGTTCTATGTTGTACTGATTCTACATAGTGTTCTATGTTGTATTGATTCTAAATAGTGTTCTATGTTGTATTGATTCTACATAGTGTTCTATGTTTTGCTGATTCTACATAGTGTTCTATGTTGTATTGATTCTACATAGTGTTCTATGTTGTACTGATTCTACATAGTGTTCTATGTTGTATTGATTCTACATAGAGTTCTATGTTGTGCTGATTCTACATAGTGTTCTATAGTGTTCTGATCCTACATAGTGTTCTATACTGTACTGATTCTACATCGTGTTCTATACTGTACTGATTCTACATAGTGTTCTATACTGTACTGAATCTACATAGTGTTATATGTTGTACTGATTATACATAGTGTTCTCTACTGTACTGATTCTACATAGTGTTCTATACTGTACTGATTCTACATAGTGTTCTATGATGCACAAATTCTACATAGTGTTCTATGTTGTACTGATTCTACATAGTGTTCTATACTGTACTGCTTCTACATAGTGTTCTATACTGTACTGATTCTACATAGTGTTCTATACTGTACTGATTTTACATAGTGTTCTATGTTGTGCGGATTATACATAGTGTTCTATGTTGTGTTGATTCTACATAGTGTTCTATGTTGTACTGATTCTAGATAGTGTTCTATACTGCACTGATTATGCATAATAGTCTATACTGTACTGATTCTACATAGTGTTCTATGTTGTACTGATTCTACATAGTGTTCTATACTGTACTGATTGTACGTAGTGTTCTATGTTGTGCTGATTCTACATAGTGTTCTATGTTGTACTGATTCTACATAGTGCTCTATGTTGTATTGATTCTACATAGTGTTCTATGTTGTGCTGATTCTACATAGTGTTCTATGTTGTATTGATTCTACATAGTGTTCTATGTTTTGCTGATTCTACATAGTGTTCTATGTTGTATTGATTCTACGTAGTGTTCTATGTTGTACTGATTCTACATGGTGCTCTATACTGTGCTGATTCTACATAGTGTTCTATGTTGTACTGATTCTACATAGTGTTCTATGTTGTATTGATTCTAAATAGTGTTCTATGTTGTGCTGATTCTACATAGTGTTCTATGTTGTACTGATTCTACATAGTGCTCTATACTGTACTGATTCTACATAGTGTTCTATGTTGTACTGATTTTACATAGTGTTCTATAGTGTTCTGATCCTACATAGTATTCTATACTGTACTGATTCTACATAGTGTTCTATAGTGTTCTGATTCTACATAGTGATCTATACTGTACTGATTCTACATAGTTTTCTATGTTGTGCTGATTCTACATAGTGTTCTATGTTGTACTGATTCTACATAGTGCTCTATGTTGTATTGATTCTACATAGAGTTCTATGTTGTGCTGATTCTACATAGTGTTCTATAGTGTTCTGATCCTACATAGTGTTCTATACTGTACTGATTCTACATCGTGTTCTATACTGTACTGATTCTACATAGTGTTCTATACTGTACTGATTCTACATAGTGTTCTATGATGTACTGATTTTACATAGTGTTCTCTAGTGTTCTGATCCTACATAGTGTTCTATACTGTGCTGATTCTACATAGTGTTCTATAGTGTTCTGATTCTACATAGTGATCTATACTGTACTGATTCTACATAGTTTTCTAAGTTGTGCTGATTCTACATAGTGTTCTATGTTGTATTGATTCTACATAGTGTTCTATGTTGTGCTGATTCTACATAGTGCACTATGTTGTATTGATTCTACATAGTGTTCTATGTTGTGCTGATTCTACATAGTGTTCTATGTTGTATTGATTCTACATAGTGTTCTATGTTGTGCTGATTCTGCATAGTATTCTATGTTGTATTGATTCTACGTAGTGTTCTATGTTGTACTGATTCTACATAGTGCTCTATACTGTACTGATTCTACATAGTGTTCTATGTCGTACTAATTCTACATAGTGTTCTATGTTGTATTGATTCTACATAGTGTTCTATGCTGTGCTGATTCTCCATAGTGTTCTATGTTGTACTGATTCTACATAGTGTTCTATGTTGTACCGATTCTACGTAGTGTTCGATGTTGTACTGTTTCTACGTAATGTTCTATTTTTAGTTGATTCTACATGGTGTTCTATGTTGTACTGATTCTACATAGTGTTCTATACTGTACTCATTATACATAGGCTTCTATACTGTACTGATTCTACATAGTGTTCTATGTTGTACTGATTCTACATAGTGTTCTATGTTGTATTGATTCTAAATAGTGTTCTATGTTGTATTGATTCTACATAGTGTTCTATGTTTTGTTGATTCTACATAGTGTTCTATGTTGTATTGATTCTACATAGTGTTCTATGTTGTACTGATTCTACATAGTGCTCTATGTTGTATTGATTCTACATAGAGTTCTATGTTGTGCTGATTCTACATAGTGTTCTATAGTGTTCTGATCCTACATAGTGTTCTATACTGTACTGATTCTACATCGTGTTCTATACTGTACTGATTCTACATAGTGTTCTATACTGTACTGAATCTACATAGTGTTATATGTTGTACTGATTATACATAGTGTTCTCTACTGTACTGATTCTACATAGTGTTCTATACTGTACTGATTCTACATAGTGTTCTATGATGCACAAATTTTACATAGTGTTCTATGTTGTACTGATTCTACATAGTGTTCTATACTGTACTGCTTCTACATAGTGTTCTATACTGTACTGATTCTACATAGTGTTCTATACTGTACTGATTTTACATAGTGTTCTATGTTGTGCGGATTATACATAGTGTTCTATGTTGTGTTGATTCTACATAGTGTTCTATGTTGTACTGATTCTAGATAGTGTTCTATACTGCACTGATTATGCATAATAGTCTATACTGTACTGATTCTACATAGTGTTCTATGTTGTACTGATTCTACATAGTGTTCTATACTGTACTGATTGTACGTAGTGTTCTATGTTGTGCTGATTCTACATAGTGTTCTATGTTGTACTGATTCTACATAGTGCTCTATGTTGTGCTGATTCTACATAGTGTTCTATGTTGTATTGATTCTACATAGTGTTCTATGTTTTGCTGATTCTACATAGTGTTCTATGTTGTATTGATTCTACGTAGTGTTCTATGTTGTACTGATTCTACATGGTGCTCTATACTGTGCTGATTCTACATAGTGTTCTATGTTGTACTGATTCTACATAGTGTTCTATGTTGTATTGATTCTAAATAGTGTTCTATGTTGTGCTGATTCTACATAGTGTTCTATGTTGTACTGATTCTACATAGTGCTCTATACTGTACTGATTCTACATAGTGTTCTATGTTGTACTGATTTTACATAGTGTTCTATAGTGTTCTGATCCTACATAGTATTCTATACTGTACTGATTCTACATAGTGTTCTATAGTGTTCTGATTCTACATAGTGATCTATACTGTACTGATTCTACATAGTTTTCTATGTTGTGCTGATTCTACATAGTGTTCTATGTTGTACTGATTCTACATAGTGCTCTATGTTGTATTGATTCTACATAGAGTTCTATGTTGTGCTGATTCTACATAGTGTTCTATAGTGTTCTGATCCTACATAGTGTTCTATACTGTACTGATTCTACATCGTGTTCTATACTGTACTGATTCTACATAGTGTTCTATACTGTACTGATTCTACATAGTGTTCTATGATGTACTGATTTTACATAGTGTTCTCTAGTGTTCTGATCCTACATAGTGTTCTATACTGTGCTGATTCTACATAGTGTTCTATAGTGTTCTGATTCTACATAGTGATCTATACTGTACTGATTCTACATAGTTTTCTAAGTTGTGCTGATTCTACATAGTGTTCTATGTTGTATTGATTCTACATAGTGTTCTATGTTGTGCTGATTCTACATAGTGCACTATGTTGTATTGATTCTACATAGTGTTCTATGTTGTGCTGATTCTACATAGTGTTCTATGTTGTATTGATTCTACATAGTGTTCTATGTTGTGCTGATTCTGCATAGTATTCTATGTTGTATTGATTCTACGTAGTGTTCTATGTTGTACTGATTCTACATAGTGCTCTATACTGTACTGATTCTACATAGTGTTCTATGTCGTACTAATTCTACATAGTGTTCTATGTTGTATTGATTCTACATAGTGTTCTATGCTGTGCTGATTCTCCATAGTGTTCTATGTTGTACTGATTCTACATAGTGTTCTATGTTGTACCGATTCTACGTAGTGTTCGATGTTGTACTGTTTCTACGTAATGTTCTATTTTTAGTTGATTCTACATGGTGTTCTATGTTGTACTGATTCTACATAGTGTTCTATACTGTACTCATTATACATAGGCTTCTATACTGTACTGATTCTACATAGTGTTCTATGTTGTACTGATTCTACATAGTGTTCTATACTGTTCTGATTCTACATAGTGTTCTATACTGTACTGATTCTACATAGTATTCTATGTTGTACTGATTCTACGTAATGTTCTATGTTGAATTGATTCTATATGGTGTTCTATGTTGTATTGATTCTACATAGTTTTCTATGTTGTGCTGATTCTACATAGTGTTCTATGTTGTACTGATTCTACATAGTGCTCTATGTTGTATTGATTCTACATAGTGTTCTATGTTGTGCTGATTCTACATAGTGTTCTATGTTGTATTGATTCTACATAGTTTTCTATGTTTTGCTGATTCTACATAGTGTTCTATGTTGTATTGATTCTACGTAGTGTTCTATGTTGTACTGATTCTACATTGTGCTCTATACTGTACTGATTCTACATAGTGTACTATGTTGTACTGATTCTACATAGTGTTCTATGTTGTATTGATTCTACATAGTGTTCTATGTTGTGCTGATTCTACATAGTGTTCTATGTTGTACTGATTCTACATAGTGCTCTATACTGTACTGATTCTACATAGTGTTCTATGTTGTACTGATTTTACATAGTGTTCTATAGTGTTCTGATCCTACATAGTATTCTATACTGTACTGATTCTACATAGTGTTCTATAGTGTTCTGATTCTACATAGTGTTCTATACTGTACTGATTCTACATAGTGTTCTATACTGTACTGATTCTACATAGTGTTCTATGATGTACTGATTTTACATAGTGTTCTATAGTGTTCTGATCCTACATAGTGTTCTATACTGTGCTGATTCTACATAGTGTTCTATAGTGTTCTGATTCTACATAGTGTTCTATACTGTACTGATTCTACATAGTTTTCTATGTTGTGCTGATTCTACATAGTGCTCTATGTTGTATTGATTCTACATAGTGTTCTATGTTGTGCTGATTCTACATAGTGTTCTATGTTGTACTGATTCTACATAGTGCTCTATGTTGTATTGATTCTACATAGTGTTCTATGTTGTGCTGATTCTACATAGTGTTCTATGTTGTATAGATTCTACATAGTGTTCTATGTTGTGCTGATTCTACATAGTATTCTATGTTGTATTGATTCTACGTAGTGTTCTATGTTGTACTGATTCTACATAGTGCTCTATACTGTACTGATTCTACATAGTGTTCTATGTCGTACTAATTCTACATAGTGCTCTATGTTGTATTCATTCTACATAGTGTTCTATGCTGTGCTGAGTCTCCATAGTGTTCTATGTTGTACTGATTCTACATAGTGTTCTATGTTGTACCGATTCTACATAGTGTTCTATGTTGTTCTGATTCTACGTGATGTTCTATTTTTAGTTGATTCTACATGGTGTTCTATGTTGTACTGATTCTACATAGTGTTCTATACTGTACTGATTATAAATAGTGTTCTATACTGTACTGATTCTACATAGTGTTCTATGTTGTACTGATTCTACACAGTGTTCTATACTGTTCTGATTCTACATAGTGTTCTATACTGTACTGATTCTACATAGTGTTCTATGTTGTACTGATTCTACATGGTGTACTATGTTGTACTGATTCTACATAGTGTTCTATACTGTACTGATTCTACATAGTGTTCTATACTTACTGATTCTACATAGTGTTCTATACTGTACTGATTCTACATAGTGTTCTATGATGTACTGATTTTACATAATGATTCTATGTTATACTGATTCTACATAGAGTACTATACTGTACTGATTCTACATAGTGTTCTATGCTGTACTGAATCTACATAGTTTTCTATGTTGTACTGATTCTACATAGTGTTCTATGTTGTACTGATTTTACATAGTGTTCTATAGTGTACTGATTCTAAATAGCTTTCTCTACTGTACTGATTCTACATAGTGTTCTATAGTGTTCTGATTCTACATAGTGATCTATACTGTACTGATTCTACATAGTTTTCTATGTTGTACTGATTCTACATAGTGTTCTATGTTGTGCTGATTCTACATAGTGTTCTATAGTGTTCTGATCCTACATAGTGTTTTATACTGTACTGATTCTACATCGTGTTCTATACTGTACTGATTATACATAGTGTTCTATACTGTACTGATTCTACATAGTGTTCTATGATGTACTGGTTTTACATAGTGTTCTCTAGTGTTCTGCTCCTACATAGTGTTCTATACTGTGCTGATTCTACATAGTGTTCTATAGTGTTCTGATTCTACATAGTGATCTATACTGTACTGATTCTACATAGTTTTCTAAGTTGTGCTGATTCTACATAGTGTTCTATGTTGTACTGATTCTACATAGTGCTCTATGTTGTATTGATTCTACATAGTGTTCTATGTTGTGCTGATTCTACATAGTGTTCTATGTTGTATTGATTCTACATAGTGTTCTATGTTGTGCTGATTCTGCATAGTATTCTATGTTGTATTGATTCTACGTAGTGTTTTATGTTGTACTGATTCTACATAGTGCTCTATACTGTACTGATTCTACATAGTGTTCTATGTCGTACTAATTCTACATAGTGTTCTATGTTGTATTGATTCTACATAGCGTTCTATGCTGTGCTGATTCTCCATAGTGTTCTATGTTGTACTGATTCTACATAGTGTTCTATGTTGTACCGATTCTACATAGTGTTCTATGTTGTACTGTTTCTACGTAATGTTCTATTTTTAGTTGATTCTACATGGTGTTCTATGTTGTACTGATTCTACATAGTGTTCTATACTGTACTGATTATACATAGGGTTCTATACTGTACTGATTCTACATAGTGTTCTATGTTGTACTGATTCTACATAGTGTTCTATACTGTTCTGATTCTACATAGTGTTCTATACTGTACTGATTCTACATAGTGTTCTATGTTGTACTGATTCTACGTAATGTTCTATGTTGAATTGATTCTATATGGTGTTCTATGTTGTACTGATTCTACATAGTGTTCTATGTTGTACTGAATCTACATAGTCTTCTATGTTGTACTGATTCTACATAGTGTTCTATACTGTACTGATTCTACATAGTGTTCTATACTATATTGATTTTACATTATGTTCTATGCCGTGCGGATTCTACATAGTGTTCTACGTTGTGTTGATTCTACATAGTGTTCTATGTTGTACTGATTCTACATAGTGTTCTATACTGTACTGATTCTACATAGTGTTCTATGTTGTACTGATTTTACATAGTGTTCTATAGTGTACTGATTCTAAATAGCTTTCTCTACTGTACTGATTCTACATAGTGTTCTATAGTGTTCTGATTCTACATAGTGATCTATACTGTACTGATTCTACATAGTTTTCTATGTTGTGCTGATTCTACATAGTGTTCTATGTTGTACTGATTCTACATATTGCTCTATGTTGTATTGATTCTACATAGTGTTCTATGTTGTGCTGATTCTACATAGTGTTCTATAGTGTTCTGATCCTACATAGTGTTCTATACTGTACTGATTCTACATCGTGTTCTATACTGTACTGATTCTACATAGTGTTCTATACTGTACTGATTCTACATAGTGTTCTATGATGTACTGATTTTACATAGTGTTCTCTAGTGTTCTGATCCTACATAGTGTTCTATACTGTGCTGATTCTACATAGTGTTCTATAGTGTTCTGATTCTACATAGTGATCTATACTGTAGTGATTCTACATAGTTTTCTAAGTTGTGCTGATTCTACATAGTGTTCTATGTTGTACTGATTCTACATAGTGCTCTATGTTGTATTGATTCTACATAGTGTTCTATGTTGTGCTGATTCTACATAGTGTTCTATGTTGTATTGATTCTACATAGTGTTCTATATTGTGCTGATTCTGCATAGTATTCTATGTTGTATTGATTCTACGTAGTGTTCTATGTTGTACTGATTCTACATAGTGCTCTATACTGTACTGATTCTACATAGTGTTCTATGTCGTACTAATTCTACATAGTGTTCTATGTTGTATTGATTTTACATAGTGTTCTATGCTGTGCTGATTCTCCATAGTGTTCTATGTTGTACTGATTCTACATAGTGTTCTATGCTGTACCGATTCTACATAGTATTCTATGTTGTGCTGATTCTACATAGTGTTCTATGTTGTATTGATTCTACATAGTGTTCTATGTTGTGCTGATTCTACATAGTATTCTATGTTGTATTGATTCTACGTAGTGTTCTATGTTGTACTGATTCTACATAGTGTTCTATGTCGTACTAATTCTACATAGTGCTCTATGTTGTATTCATTCTACATAGTGTTCTATGCTGTGCTGAGTCTCCATAGTGTTCTATGTTGTACTGATTCTACATAGTGTTCTATGTTGTACCGATTCTACATAGTGTTCTATGTTGTTCTGATTCTACGTGATGTTCTATTTTTAGTTGATTCTACATGGTGTTCTATGTTGTACTGATTCTACATAGTGTTCTATACTGTACTGATTATACATAGTGTTCTATACTGTACTGATTCTACATAGTGTTCTATGTTCTACTGATTCTACACAGTGTTCTATACTGTTCTGATTCTACATAGTGTTCTATACTGTACTGATTCTACATAGTGTTCTATGTTGTACTGATTTTACGTAATGTTCTATGTTGTACTGATTCTACATAGTGTTCTATGTTGTACTGATTCTACATAGTGTTCTATACTGTACTGATTCTACATAGTGTTCTATGTTGTACTGATTCTACATAGTGTACTATGTTGTACTGATTCTACATAGTGTTCTATACTTACTGATTCTACATAGTGTTCTATACTGTACTGATTCTACATAGTGTTCTATGATGTACTGATTCTACATAATGATTCTATGTTATACTGATTCTACATAGAGTACTATACTGTACTGATTCTACATAGTGTTCTATGTTGTACTGAATCTCCATAGTTTTCTATGTTGTACTGATTCTACATAGTGTTCTATACTGTACTGATTCTGCATAGTGTTCTATACTATATTGATTTTACATTATGTTCTATGCCGTGCGGATTCTACATAGTGTTCTATGTTGTATTGATTCTACATAGTGTTCTATGTTGTGCTGATTCTACATAGTATTCTATGTTGTATTGATTCTACGTAGTGTTCTATGTTGTACTGATTCTACATAGTGCTCTATACAGTACTGATTCTACATAGTGTTCTATGTCGTACTAATTCTACATAGTGTTCTATGTTGTATTCATTCTACATAGTGTTCTATGCTGTGCTGAGTCTCCATAGTGTTCTATGTTGTACTGATTCTACATAGTGTTCTATGTTGTACCGATTCTACATAGTGTTCAATGTTGTACTGATTCTACGTGATGTTCTATTTTTAGTTGATTCTACATGGTGTTCTATGTTGTACTGATTCTACATAGTGTTCTATACTGTACTGATTATACATAGTGTTCTATACTGTACTGATTCTACATAGTGTTCTATACTGTACAGGATTCTACATAGTGTTCTATACTGTACTGATTCTACATAGTGTTCTATACTTACTGATTCTACGTAGTGTTCTATACTGTACTGATTCTACATAGTGTTCTATGATGTACTGATTCTACATAATGATTCTATGTTATACTGATTCTACATAGAGTACTATACTGTACTGATTCTACATAGTGTTCTATGTTGTACTGAATCTACATAGTTTTCTATGTTGTACTGATTCTACATAGTGTTCTATACTGTACTGATTCTACATAGTGTTCTATACTATATTGATTTTACATTATGTTCTATGCCGTGCGGATTCTACATAGTGTTCTACGTTGTGTTGATTCTACATAGTGTTCTATGTTGTACTGATTCTACATAGTGTTCTATACTGTACTGATTCTACATAGTGTTCTATGTTGTACTGATTTTACATAGTGTTCTATAGTGTACTGATTCTAAATAGCTTTCTCTACTGTACTGATTCTACATAGTGTTCTATGATGCACAGATTCTACATAGTGTTCAATGATGTACTGATTCTACATAGTGTTCTATACTGTACTGATTCTACATGATGTTCTATACTGTACTGATTCTACATAGTGTTCTATACTGTACTGATTCTACATAGTGTTCTATACTGTACTGATTCTACATAGTGTTCTATGTTGTGCGGATTCTACATAGCGTTCTATGTTGTGCTGATTCTACATAGTGTTCTATGTTGTACTGATTCTACATAGTGCTCTATGTTGTATTGATTCTACATAGTGTTCTATGTTGTGCTGATTCTACATAGTGTTCTATGTTGTATTGATTCTACGTAGTGTTCTATGTTGTACTGATTCTACATAGTTCTCTATACTGTACTGATTATACATAGTGTTCTATGTTGTATTGATTCTACATAGTGTTCTATGTTGTGCTGATTCTACATAGTGTTCTATGCTGTACTGATTCTACATAGTGCTCTATACTGTACTGATTCTACATAGTGTTCTATGCTGTACTGATTTTACATAGTGTTCTATAGTGTTCTGATCCTACATAGTGTTCTATACTGTACTGATTCTACATAGTGTTCTATAGTGTTCTGATTCTACATAGTGTTCTATACTGTACTGATTATACATAGTGTTCTATACTGTACTGATTCTACATAGTGTTCTATACTGTACTGATTGTACATAGTGTTCTATGATGTACTGATTTTACATAGTGTTCTATAGTGTTCTGATCCTACATAGTGTTCTATACTGTACTGATTCTACATAGTGTTCTGATTCTACATAGTGTTCTATACTGTACTGATTCTACATAGTGTTCTATACTGTACTGATTCTACATAGTGTTCTATGTTGTGCTGATTGTACATAGTGTTCTATGTTGTATTGATTCTACATAGTGTTCTATGTTTTGCTGATTCTACATAGTGTTCTATGTTGTATTGATTCTACGTAGTGTTCTATGTTGTACTGATTCTACATAGTGCTCTATACTGTACTGATTCTACATAGTGTTCTATGTTGTACTGATTCTACATAGTGTTCTATGTTGTATTGATTCTACATAGTGTTCTATGTTGTGCTGATTCTACATAGTGTTCTATGTTGTACTGAATCTACATGGTGTTCTATGCTGTGCTGATTCTACATAGTGTTCTATGTTGTACTGATTCTACATAGTGTTCTAAGTTGTACTGAATCTACATAGTGTTCTATACTGTACTAATTCTACATAGTGTTCTATGTTGTACTGATTCTACATAGTGTTCTATACTGTACTGATTCTGCATAGTAGTCTATACTGTACTGATTCTACATAGTGTTCTATACTGTACTGATTATACATAGTGTTCCCTACTGTACTGATACTACATAGTGTTCTATTATGCACATATTCTACATAGTGTTCTATACTCTACTGATTCTACATAGTGTTCTATACTGTACTGATTCTACATAGTGTTCTATGATGTACTGATTCTACATAGTGTTCTATACTGTACTGATTCTACATAGTGTTCTATACTGTACTGATTCTACATAGTGTTCAATGATGTACTGATTCTACATAGTGTTCTATACCGTACTGATTCTACATAATGTTCTATGTTGTACTGATTCTACATAGTGTTCTATACTGTACTGATTCTACATAGTGTTCTATGTTGTACTGAATCTACATAGTGCTCAATGTTGTACTGATTCTACATAGTGTTCTATACTGTATTGATTCTGCATAGTAGTCTATACTGTACTGATACTACATAGTGTTCTATGTTTTACTGATTCTACATAGTGTTCTATACTCTACTGATTCTACATAGTGTTCTATGTTGTACTGATTTTACATAGTGTTCTATAGTGTACTGATTCTAAATAGTGTTCTATACTGTACTGATTCTACATAGTGTTCTATACTTACTGACTCTACATATTGTTCTATATTGTACTGATTCTACATAGTGTTTTATACTGTAGTGATTCTATATAGTGTTCTATGTTGTACTGATTCTGCATAGTGTTCTATACTGTACTGATACCACATAGTGTCCTATGTTGTACTGATTCTACATAGTGTTATATACTGTACTGATTCTACATAGTGTTCTATACTGTAATGATTCTACATAGTCTTCTATGTTGTACTGATTCTACTTAGTGTTCTATACTGTACTGATTCTACATAGTGTTCTATGTTGTACTGATTCTACATAGTGTTCTATACTGTACTGATACCACATAGTGTCCTATGTTGTACTGATTCTACATAGTGTTATATACTGTACTGATTCTACATAGTGTTCTATACTGTAATGATTCTACATAGTCTTCTATGTTGTACTGATTCTACTTAGTGTTCTATACTGTACTGATTCTACATAGTGTTCTATACTGTACTGATTTTACATAGTGTTCTATACTGTCCTGATTCTGCATAGTGTTATATGTTGTACTGATTCGACATAGTGCTCTCTACTGTACTGATTCTACATAGTCTTCTATGATCTACTTTTTCTACATAATGTTCTATGTTGTATTGATTCTACATAGTGTTCTATACTGTACTGAATCTACATAGTGTTCTATATTGTACTGATTCTACATAGTGTTCTATGTTGTACTGATTCTACATAATGTTCTATACAGTACTGATTATACATAGTGTTCTATACTGTACTGATTCTACATAGTGTTCTATACTGTACTGATTCTACATAGTGTTCTATGCTGTGCGGATTCTACATAGTGTTCTATGTTGTGTTGATTCTACATAGTGTTCTATGTTGTACTGATTCTACATAGTGTTCTATACTGTACTGATTCTACATAGTTTCCTATAGTGTACTGATTTTACATAGTGTTCTATGTTGTACTGATTCTACATAGTGTTCTATACTGTACTGATACCACATAGTGTCCTATGTTGTACTGATTCTACATAGTGTTATATACTGTACTGATTGTACATAGTGTTCTATACTGTACTGATTCTACATAGTGTTCTATGTTGTACTGATTCTACTTAGTGTTCTATACTGTCCTGATTCTGCATAGTGTTCTATGTTGTACTGATTCGACATAGTGCTCTCTACTGTACTGATTCTACATAGTCTTCTATGATCTACTTTTTCTACATAATGTTCTATGTTTTATTGATTCTACATAGTGTTCTATACTGTACTGAATCTACATAGTGTTCTATGTTGTACTGATTCTACATAGTGTTCTATGTTGTACTGATTCTACATAATGTTCTATACAGTACTGATTATACATAGTGTTCTATACTGTACTGATTCTACATAGTGTTCTATACTATACTGATTCTACATAGTGTTCTATGTTGTGCGGATTCTACATAGTTCTCTATACTGTACTGATTCTACATAGTGTTCTATGTTGTACTGATTCTACATAGTGTTCTATGTTGTATTGATTCTACATAGTGTTCTATGTTGTGCTGATTCTACATAGTGTTCTATGTTGTACTGATTCTACATAGTGTTCTATACTGTACTGATTCTGCATAGTAGTCTATACTGTACTGATTCTACATAGTGTTCTATACTGTACTGATTCTACATAGTGTTCTCTACTGTACTGATAATACATAGTGTACTATTATGCACATATTATACATAGTGATCTATACTGTACTGATTCTACATAGTGTTCTATACTCTACTGATTCTACATAGTGTTCTATACTGTACTGATTCTACATAGTGTTCTATGATGTACTGATTCTACATAGTGTTCTATACTGTACTGATTCTACATAGTGTTCTATACTGTACTGATTCTACATAGTGTTCTATGATGTACTGATTCTACATAGTGTTCTATACTGTACTGATTCTACATAATGTTCTATGTTGTACTGATTCTACATAGTGTTCTATACTGTACTAATTCTACATAGTGTTCTATACTGTACTGATTCTACATAGTGTTCTATGTTGTACTGATTCTACATAGTGTTCTATACTATACTGATTCTACATAGTGTTCTATGTTGTACTGATTTTACATAGTGTTCTATAGTGTACTGATTCTAAATAGTGTTCTATACTGTACTGATTGTACATAGTGTTCTATACTTACTGACTCTACATAGTGTTCTATATTGTACTGATTCTACATAGTGTTCTATACTGTAGTGATTCTATATATTGTTCTATGTTGTACTGATTCTGCATAGTGTTCTATACTGTACTGATTCTACATAGTGTTCTATGTTGTACTGATTCTACATAGTGTTCTATACTGTACTGATACCACATAGTGTCCTATGTTGTACTGATTCTACATAGTGTTCTATACTTACTGACTCTACATAGTGTTCTATATTGTACTGATTCTACATAGTGTTCTATACTGTAGTGATTCTATATATTGTTCTATGTTGTACTGATTCTGCATAGTGTTCTATACTGTACTGATTCTACATAGTGTTCTATGTTGTACTGATTCTACATAGTGTTCTATACTGTACTGATACCACATAGTGTCCTATGTTGTACTGATTCTACATAGTGTTATATACTGTACTGATTCTACATAGTGTCCTATGTTGTACTGATTCTACATAATGTTCTATACTGTACTGATTCTACATAGTGCTCTCTACTGTACTGATTCTACATAGTCTTCTATGATCTACTTTTTCTACATAATGTTCTATGTTGTATTGATTCTACATAGTGTTCTATGTTGTACTTAATCTACATAGTGTTCTATGTTTTACTGATTCTACATAGTGTTCTATGTTGTACTGATTCTACATAATGTTCTATACAGAACTGATTATACATAGTGTTCTATACTGTACTGATTCTACATAGTGTTCTATACTGTACTGATTCTACATAGTGTTCTATGTTGTGCGGATTCTACATAGTGTTCTATGTTGTACTGATTCTAAATAGTGTTCTATACTGTACTGATTCTACATAGTGTTCTATGTTGTACTGATTTTACATAGTGTTCTATAGTGTACTGATACTAAATAGTTTTCTCTACTGTACTGATTCAACATAGTGTTCTATGATGCACAGATTCTACATAGTGTTCAATGTTGTACTGATTCTACATAGTGTTCTATACTGTACTGATTCTACATGATGTTCTATACTGTACTGATTCTACATAGTGTTCTATACTGTACTGATTCTACATAGTGTTCTATACTGTACTGATTCTACATAGTGTTCTATTTTGTGCGGATTCTACATAGTGTTCTATGTTGTGTTGATTCTACATAGTGTTCTATGTTGTACTGATTCTACATAGTGTTCTATACTGCACTGATTCTGCATAATAGTCTATACTGTACTGATTCTACATATTGTTCTATGTTGTACTGATTCTACATAGTGTTCTATACTGTACTGATTGTACATAGTGTTCTATGTTGTACTGATTCTACATAGTGTTCTATGTTGTATTGATTCTACATAGTTTTCTATGTTGTGCTGATTCTACATAGTGTTCTATGTTGTACTGATTCTACATAGTGCTCTATGTTGTATTGATTATACATAGTGTTCTATGTTGTGCTGATTCTACATAGTGTTCTATGTTGTATTGATTCTACATAGTGTTCTATGTTGTGCTGATTCTACATAGTGCTCTATGTTGTATTGATTCTATGTAGTGTTCTATGTTGTACTGATTCTACATAGTTCTCTATACTGTACTGATTCTACATAGTGTTCTATGTTGTACTGATTCTACATAGTGTTCTATGTTGTATTGATTCTACATAGTGTTCTATGTTGTGCTGATTCTACATAGTGTTCTATGTTGTACTGATTCTACATAGTGCTCTATACTGTACTGATTCTACATAGTGTTCTATGTTGTACTGATTTTATATAGTGTTCTATAGTGTTCTGATCCTACATAGTGTTCTATAATGTACTGATTCTACATAGTGTTCTATAGTGTTCTGATACTACATAGTGTTCTATACTGTACTGATTATACATAGTGTTCTATACTGTACTGATTCTACATAGTGTTCTATACTGTACTGATTCTACATAGTGTTCTATGATGTACTGATTTTACATAGTGTTCTATAGTGTTCTGATCCTACATAGTGTTCTATACTGTACTAATTCTACATAGTGTTCTATAGTGTTCTATGTTGTGCTGATTCTACATAGTGTTCTATGTTGTACTGAATCTACATAGTGTTCTATCCTGTGCTGATTCTACATTGTGTTCTATGTTGTACTGATTCTACATAGTGTTCTATGTTGTACTGATTCTACATAGTGTTCTATACTGTACTGATTCTACATAGTGTTTTCTACTGTACTGATACTACATAGTGTTCTATTATGCACATATTCTAGATAGTGTTCTATACTGTACTGATTCTACATAGTGTTCTATACTCTACTGATTCTACATAGTGTTCTATACTGTACTGATTCTACATAGTGTTCTATGATGTACCTATTCTACATAGAGTTCTATACTGTACTGATTCTACATAGTGTTCTATACTGTACTGATTCTACATAGTGTTCTATGATGTACTGATTCTACATAGTGTTCTATACTGTACTGATTCTACATAATGTTCTATGTTGTACTGATTCTACATAGTGTTCTATACTGTACTGATTCTACATAGTGTTCTATACTGTACTGATTCTACATAGTGTTCTATGTTGTACTGAATCTACATAGTGTTCTATGTTGTACTGATTCTACATAGTGTTCTATACTGTACTGATTCTGCGTAGTAGTCTATACTGTACTGATTCTACATAGTGTTCTATATTACTGACTCTACATAGTGTTCTATATTGTACTGATTCTACATAGTGTTCTATACTGTAGTGATTATATATAGTGTTCTATGTTGTACTGATTCTGCATAGTGTTCTATACTGTACTGATTCTACATAGTGTTCTATGTTGTACTGATTCTACATAGTGTTCTATGTTGTACTGATTCTATATAGTGTTCTATAGAGTACTGATTATACATAGTGTTCTCTATTGTATTGATTCTGCATAATGTTCTATGTTGTACTGATTCTACATAGTGTTCTATACTGTACTGATACCACATAGTGTCCTATGTTGTACTGATTCTACATAGTGTTCTATATTGTACTGATTCTACATAGTGTTCTATACTGTACTGATTCTACATAGTGTTCTATGTTGTACTGATTCTACTTAGTGTTCTATACTGTACTGATTCTACATAGTGTCTTATACTGTACTGATTCTACATAGTGTTCTATACTGTACTGATTCTGCATAGTGTTCTATGTTGTACTGATTCGACATAGTGCTCTCTACTGTACTGATTCTACATAGTGTTCTATGATCTACTTTTTCTACATAATGTTCTATGTTGTACTGATTCTACATAGTGTTCTATACTGTACTGAATCTACATAGTGTTCTATGTTGTACTGATTCTACATAGTGTTCTATGTTGTACTGATTCTACATAATGTTCTATACAGTACTGATTATACATAGTGTTCTATACTGTACTGATTCTACATAGTGTTCTATACTGTACTGACTCTGCATAGTGTTCTATGTTGTACTGGTTCTACATAGTGCTCTCTACTGTACTTATTCTACATAGTGTTCTATGATCTACTTTTTCTACATAATGTTCTATGTTGTACTGATTCTACATAGTGTTCTATACTGTACTGAATCTACATAGTGTTCTATGTTGTACTGATTCTACATAGTGTTCTATGTTGTACTGATTCTACATAGTGTTCTATACAGTACTGATTATACATAGTGTTCTATGTTTTACTGATTCTACATAGTGTTATATACTGTAATGATTCTACATAGTGTTCTCTACTGTAGTGATTCTACATAGTGTTCTATGATGCACAGATTCTACATAGTGTTCTATGTTGTACTGATTCTAAATAGTGTTCTCTGTTGTACTGATTCTACATAGTTTCCTATAGTGTACTGATTCTACATAGGGTTCTATGTTGTACTGATTCTACATAGTGTTCTAAGTTGTACTGATTCTAAATAGTGTTCTATGTTGTACTGATTCTACATAGTTTTCTATAGTGTACTGATTCTACATAGTGTTCAATGTTTTAGTGATTCTACATAGTGTTCTATGTTGTACTGATTCTACATAGTGTCCTATACTGTACTGATTATACATAGTGTTCTATGTTGTACTGATTCTACATAGTGTTCTATACTGTACTGATTATACACAGTGTTCTAAATTGTACTGATTCTACATAGTGTTCTATGTTGTACTGATTCTACATAGTGTCCTATACTGCACTGATTCTGCATAATAGTCTATACTGTACTGATCCTACATAGTGTTGTATGTTGTACTGATTCTACATAGTGTTCTATATTGTGCTGATTCTACATAGTGTTCTATGTTGTACTGATTCTACATAGTGTTCTATACTGTACTGATTCTACATAATGTTCTATGTTGTACTGATTCTACATAGTGTTCTATGTTGTGCTGATTCTATATAGTGTTCTATACTGTACTGATTCTACATAGTGTTCTATACTGTACTGATTCTGCATAGTGTTCTATGTTGTACTGATTCAACATAGTTTTCTATGTTGTACTGATTCTACATAGTGTTCTATACAGTACTGATTATACATAGTGTTCTATGTTGTACTGATTCTACATAGTATAATATACTGTACTGATTCTACATAGTGTTCTCTGCTGTACCGATTCTACATAGTGTTCTATGATGCACATATTCTACATAGTGTTCTATAATGTACTGATTCTACATTGTGTTCTATGTTGTACTGATGCTACATAGTGTTCTATACTGTACTAATTCTACATAGTGTTCTATGTTGTATTGATTCTATATAGTGTTCTATGCTGTGCTGATTCTACATAGTGTTCTATGTTGTACTGATTCTACATAGTGTTCTATACTGTACTGATTATACACAGTGTTCTATATTGTACTGATTCTACATTGTGTTCTATGTTGTACTGATTCCACGTAATGTTCTATTTTTAGTTGATTCTACATGGTGTTCTATGTTGTACTGATTCTACATAGTGTTCTATACTGTACTGATTCTACGTAATGTTCTATGTTGAGTTGATTCTACATGGTGTTCTATGTTGTACTGATACTACATAGTATTCTATGTTGTACTGATTCTACATAGTGTTCTATGTTGTTATGATTCTACATAGTGTTCTATACTGTACTGATTCTACATAGTATTCTATGTTGCACTGATTCTACATAGTGTTCTATGTTGTACTGATTCTACATAGTGTTCTATGATGCGCATATTCTACATAGTGTTCTATGTTGTACTGATTCTACATAGTGTTCTATGTTGTACTGATTCTCCATAGTGTTCTATACTGTACTGATTCTACATAGTGTTCTATGTTGTACTGATTTTACATAGTGTTCTATACTGTACTGATTCTAAATAGTGTTCTATACTGTACTGATTCTACATAGTGTTCTATACTTACTGATTCTACATAATGTTCTATATTGTACTGATTCTACATAGTGTTCTATACTGTACTGATTCTGCATAGTGTTCTATGTTGTACTGATTCTACATAGTGTTCTATACTGTACTGATTCTGCATAGTGTTCTATGTTGTACTGATTCTACATAGTGTTCTATGTTGTACTGATTCTATATAGTGTTCTATAGAGTACTGATTATACATAGTGTTCTCTACTGTATTGATTCTGCATAATGTTCTATGTTGTACTGATTCTACATAGTGTTCTATGTTGTGCTGATTCTACATAGTGTTCTATACTTACTGATTCTATATAGTGTTCTATAGTGTACTGATTCTAAATAGTTTTCTCTACTGTACTGATTCTACATAGTGTTCTATGATGCACAGTTTCTAGATAGTGTTCAATGTTGTACTGATTCTACATAGTGTTCTATACTGTACTGATTCTACATGATGTTCTATACTGTACTGATTCTACATAGTGTTCTATGCTGTACTGATTCTACATAGTGTTTTATACTGTACTGATTCTACATAGTGGTCTATGTTGTGCGGATTCTACCTAGTGTTCTATGTTGTGTTGATTCTACATAGTGTTCTATGTTGTACTGATTCTACATAGTGTTCTATACTGCACTGATTCTGCATAATAGTCTATACTGTACTGATTCTACATAGTGTTCTATGTTGTACTGATTCTACATAGTGTTCTATACTGTAATGATTGTACATAGTGTTCTATGTTGTACTGATTCTACATAGTGTTCTATGTTGTATTGATTCTACATAGTTTTCTATGTTTTGCTGATTCTACATAGTGTTCTATGGTGTGCTGATTCTACATAGTGTTCTATGTTGTACTGATTCTACATAGTGTTCTATGTTGTATTGATTCTACATAGTTTTCTATGTTTTGCTGATTCTACATAGTGTTCTATGTTGTACTGATTCTACATAGTGCTCTATGTTGTATTGATTCTACATAGTGTTCTAGGTTGTGCTGATTCTACATAGTGTTCTATGTTGTATTGATTCTACGTAGTGTTCTATGATGTACTGATTCTACATAGTGCTCTATACTGTACTGATTCTACATAGTGTTCTATGTTGTACTGATTCTACATAGTGTTCTATGTTGTATTGATTCTACATAGTGTTCTATGTTGTGCTGATTCTACATAGTGTTCTATGTTGTACTGATTCTACATAGTGCTCTATACTGTACTGATTCTACATAGTGTTCTATGTTGTACTGATTTTACATAGTGTTCTATAGTGTTCTGATACTACATAGTGTTGTATACTGTACTGATTCTACATAGTGTTCTATAGTGTTCTGATTCTACATAGTGTTCTATACTGTACTGATTCTACATAGTGTTTTATACTGTACTGATTCTACATAGTGTTCTATACTGTACTGATTCTACATAGTGTTCTATGATATACTGATTTTACATAGTGTTCTATAGTGTTCTGATCCTACATAGTGTTCTATACTGTACTGATTCTACATAGTGTTCTATAGTGTTCTGATTCTACATAGTGTTCTATGTTGTGCTGATTCTACATAGTGTTCTATGTTGTACTGATTCTACATAGTGCTCTATACTGTACCGATTCTACATAGTGTTCTATGTTGTACTGATTTTACGTAATGTTCTATTTTTAGTTGATTCTACATGGTGTTCTATGTTGTACTGATTCTACATAGTGTTCTATACATACTGACTCTACATAGTGTTCTATACTGTACTGATTATACGTAGTGTTCTATACTGTACTGATTCTACATAGTGTTCTAGTGTTCTATGTTGTACTGGTGCTACATAGTGTTCTATACTGTTCTGATTCTACATAGTGTTCTATACTGTACTGATTCTACATAGTGTTCTATGTTGTACTGATTCTACGTAATGTTCTATGTTGAATTGATTCTACATGGTGTTCTATGTTGTACTGATTCTACATAGTGTTCTATGTTGTACTGATTCTACATAGTGTTCTGTGTTGTACTGATTCTACATAGTGTTTTATGTTGTACTGATTCTACATAGTGTTCTATACTGTACTGATTCTACATAGTGTTCTATGTTGTACTGATTCTACATAGTGTTCTATGTTGTACTGATTCTACATAGTGTTCTATAATGTACTGATTCTACATAGTGTTCTATGTTGTACTGATTCTACATAGTGTTCTATAGTGTACTGATTCTACATAGTGTTCTATACTTACTGATTCTATATAGTGTTCTATATTGTACTGATTCTATATAGTGTTCTATACTGTACTGATTCTACATAGTGTTCTATGTTGTACTGATTCTACATAGTGTTCTATGTTGTGCTGATTCTACATAGTGTTCTATGTTGTACTGATTCTACATAGTGCTCTATACTGTAATGATTCTACATAGTGTTCTATGTTGAACTGATTTTACATAGTGTTCTATAGTGTTCTGATCCTACATAGTGTTCTATACTGTACTGATTCTACATAGTGTTCTATAGTGTTCTGACTCTACATAGTGTTCTATACTGTACTGATTCTACATAGTGTTCTATACTGTACTGATTCTACATAGTGTTCTATACTGTACTGATTCTTCATAGTGTTCTATGATGTACTGATTTTACATAGTGTTCTATAGTGTTCTGATCCTACATAGTGTTCTATAATGTACTGATTCTACATAGTGTTCTATAGTGTTCTGATTCTACATAGTGTTCTATACTGTACTGATTCTACATAGTGTTCTATACTGTACTAATTCTACATAGTTTTCTATGTTGTGCTGATTCTACATAGTGTTCTATGTTGTACTGATTCTACATAGTGCTCTATGTTGTATTGATTCTACATAGTGTTCTATGTTGTGCTGATTCTACATAGTGTTCTATGTTGTACTGATTCTACGTAATGTTCTATTTTTAGTTGATTCTACATGGTGTGCTATGTTGTTCTGATTATACATAGTGTTCTATACTGTACTGATTATACATGGTGTTCTATGTTGTACTGGTTCTACATAGTGTTCTATACTGTTCTGATTCAACATAGTGTTCTATACTGTACTGATTCTACATAGTGTTCTATGTTGTACTGATTCTACGTAACGTTCTATGTTGAATTGATTCTTCATGGTGTTCTATGTTATACTGATTCTACATAGAGTACTATACTGTACTGATTCTACATAGTGTTCTATGTTGTACTGAATCTACATAGTTTTCTATGTTGTACTGATTCTACATAGTGTTCTATACTGTACTGATTCTACATAGTGTTGTATGCCGTGTGGATTCTACATAGTGTTCTATGTTGTGTTGATTCTACATAGTGTTCTATGTTGTACTGATTCTACATAGTGTTCTATACTGTACTGATTCTATATAGTGTTCTATGTTGTACTGATTTTACATAGTGTTCTATAGTGTACTGATTCTAAATAGTTTTCTCTACTGTACTGATTCTACATAGTGTTCTATGATGCACAGTTTCTAGATAGTGTTCAATGTTGTACTGATTCTACATAGTGTTCTATACTGTACTGATTCTACATGATGTTCTATACTGTACTGATTCTACATAGTGTTCTATACTCTACTGATTCTACATAGTGTTCTATACTGTACTGATTCTACATAGTGTTCTATGTTGTGCGGATTCTACCTAGTGTTCTATGTTGTGTTGATTCTACATAGTGTTCTATGTTGTACTGATTCTACATAGTGTTCTATACTGCACTGATTCTGCATAATAGTCTATACTGTCCTGATTCTACATAGTGTTCTATGTTGTACTGATTCTACATAGTGTTCTATACTGTAATGATTGTACATAGTGTTCTATGTTGTACTGATTCTACATAGTGTTCTATGTTGTATTGATTCTACATAGTTTTCTATGTTTTGCTGATTCTACATAGTGTTCTATGTTGTACTGATTCTACATAGTGCTCTATGTTGTATTGATTCTACATAGTGTTCTATGTTGTGCTGATTCTACATAGTGTTCTATGTTGTATTGATTCTACGTAGTGTTCTATGTTGTACTGATTCTACATAGTGCTCTATACTGTACTGATTCTACATTGTGTTCTATGTTGTACTGATTCTACATAGTGTTCTATGTTGTATTGATTCTACATAGTGTTCTATGGTGTGCTGATTCTACATAGTGTTCTATGTTGTACTGATTCTACATAGTGTTCTATGTTGTATTGATTCTACATAGTTTTCTATGTTTTGCTGATTCTACATAGTGTTCTATGTTGTACTGATTCTACATAGTGCTCTATGTTGTATTGATTCTACATAGTGTTCTATGTTGTGCTGATTCTACATAGTGTTCTATGTTGTATTGATTCTACGTAGTGTTCTATGTTGTACTGATTCTACATAGTGCTCTATACTGTACTTATTCTACATAGTGTTCTATGTTGTACTGATTCTACATAGTGTTCTATGTGGTATTGATTCTACATAGTGTTCTATGTTGTGCTGATTCTACATAGTGTTCTATGTTGTACTGATTCTACATAGTGCTGTATACTGTACTGATTCTACATAGTGTTCTATGTTGTACTGATTTTACATAGTGTTCTATAGTGTTCTGATACTACATAGTGTTCTCTACTGTACTGATTCTACATAGTGTTCTATAGTGTTCTGATTCTACATAGTGTTCTATACTGTACTGATTCTACATATTGTTCTATAGTGTTCTCATTCTACATAGTGTTCTATGTTGTGCTGATTCTACATAGTGTTCTGTGTTGTACTGATTCTACATAGTGCTCTATACTGTACCGATTCTACATAGTGTTCTATGTTGTACTGATTCTACGTAATGTTCTATTTTTAGTTGATTCTACATGGTGTTCTATGTTGTACTGCTTCTACATAGTGTTCTATTCTTACTGACTCTACATAGTGTTCTATACTGTACTGATTATACTTAGTGTTCTATACTGTACTGGTTCTACATAGTGTTCTAGTGTTCTATGTTGTACTGGTGCTACATAGTGTTCTATACTGTTCTGATTCTACATAGTGTTCTATACTGTACTGATTCTACATAGTGTTCTATGTTGTACTGAATCTACGTAATGTTCTATGTTGAATTGATTCTACATGGTGTTCTATGTTGTACTGATTCTACATAGTGTTCTATGTTGTACTGATTCTACATAGTGTTCTATGTTGGACTGATTCTACATCGTGTTTTATGTTGTACTGATTCTACATAGTGTTCTATACTGTACTGATTCTACATAGTGTTCTATGTTGTACTGATTCTACATAGTGTTCTATGTTGTACTGATTCTACATAGTGTTCTATACTGTACTGATTCTACATAGTGTTCTATACTGTACTGATTCTACATAGTGTTCTATACTGTACTGATTCTAAATAGTGTTCTATACTGTACTGATTCTACATAGTGTTCTATACTTACTGATTCTACATAGCGTTCTATATTGTACTGATTCTACATAGTGTTCTATACTGTACTGATTCTACATAGTTTTCTATGATGTACTGATTCTACATAGTGTTCTATGTTGTACTGATTCTACATAGTGTTCTATGTTTTACTGATTCTACGTAATGTTCTATGTTGAATTGATTCTACATAGTGCTCTATGTTGTATTGATTCTACATAGTGTTCTATGTTGTGCTGATTCTACATAGTGTTCTATGTTGTATTGATTCTACGTAGTGTTCTATGTTGTACTGATTCTACATAGTGCTCTATACTGTACTGATTCTACATTGTGTTCTATGTTGTACTGATTCTACATAGTGTTCTATGTTGTATTGATTCTACATAGTGTTCTATGGTGTGCTGATTCTACATAGTGTTCTATGTTGTACTGATTCTACATAGTGTTCTATGTTGTATTGATTCTACATAGTTTTCTTTGTTTTGCTGATTCTACATAGTGTTCTATGTTGTACTGATTCTACATAGTGCTCTATGTTGTATTGATTCTACATAGTGTTCTATGTTGTGCTGATTCTACATAGTGTTCTATGTTGTATTGATTCTACGTAGTGTTCTATGTTGTACTGATTCTACATAGTGCTCTATACTGTACTTATTCTACATAGTGTTCTATGTTGTACTGATTCTACATAGTGCTGTATACTGTACTGATTCTACATAGTGTTCTATGTTGTACTGATTTTACATAGTGTTCTATAGTGTTCTGATACTACATAGTGTTCTCTACTGTACTGATTCTACATAGTGTTCTATAGTGTTCTGATTCTACATAGTGTTCTATACTGTACTGATTCTACATAGTGTTCTATACTGTACTGATTCTACATAGTGTTCTATGATGTACTGATTTTACTTAGTGTTCTATAGTGTTCTGATCCTACATAGTGTTCTATACTGTACTGATTCTACATATTGTTCTATAGTGTTCTCATTCTACATAGTGTTCTATGTTGTGCTGATTCTACATAGTGCTCTATACTGTACCGATTCTACATAGTGTTCTATGTTGTACTGATTCTACGTAATGTTCTATTTTTAGTTGATTCTACATGGTGTTCTATGTTGTACTGCTTCTACATAGTGTTCTATTCTTACTGACTCTACATAGTGTTCTATACTGTACTGATTATACTTAGTGTTCTATACTGTACTGGTTCTACATAGTGTTCTAGTGTTCTATGTTGTACTGGTGCTACATAGTGTTCTATACTGTTCTGATTCTACATAGTGTTCTATACTGTACTGATTCTACATAGTGTTCTATGTTGTACTGATTCTACGTAATGTTCTATGTTGAATTGATTCTACATGGTGTTCTATGTTGTACTGATTCTACATAGTGTTCTATGTTGTACTGATTCTACATAGTGTTCTATGTTGGACTGATTCTACATCGTGTTTTATGTTGTACTGATTCTACATAGTGTTCTATACTGTACTGATTCTACATAGTGTTCTATGTTGTACTGATTCTACATAGTGTTCTATGTTGTACTGATTCTACATAGTGTTCTATACTGTACTGATTCTACATAGTGTTCTATACTGTACTGATTCTACATAGTGTTCTATACTGTACTGATTCTAAATAGTGTTCTATACTGTACTGATTCTACATAGTGTTCTATACTTACTGATTCTACATAGCGTTCTATATTGTACTGATTCTACATAGTGTTCTATACTGTACTGATTCTACATAGTGTTCTATGATGTACTGATTCTACATAGTGTTCTATGTTGTACTGATTCTACATAGTGTTCTATGTTTTACTGATTCTACGTAATGTTCTATGTTGAATTGATTCTACATGGTGTTCTATGTAGTACTGATTCTACATAGTGTTCTATACTGTACTGATTCTACATAGTGTTCTATGTTGTACTGATTCTGCATAGTGTTCTATACTGTACTGATGCTACATAGTGTTCTATACTTACTGATTCTACATAGTGTTCTATGTTGTACTGATTCTACATAGTGTTCTATACTGTAATGATTGTACATAGTGTTCTATGTTGTACTGATTCTACATAGTGTTCTATGTTGTATTGATTCTACATAGTTTTCTATGTTTTGCTGATTCTACATAGTGTTCTATGTTGTACTGATTCTACATAGTGCTCTATGTTGTATTGATTCTACATAGTGTTCTATGTTGTGTTGATTCTACATAGTGTTCTATGTTATATTGATTCTACGTAGTGTTCTATGTTGTACTGATTCTACATAGTGCTCTATACTGTACTGATTCTACATTGTGTTCTATGTTGTACTGATTCTACATAGTGTTCTATGTTGTATTGATTCTACATAGTGTTCTATGATGTGCTGATTCTACATAGTGTTCTATGTTGTACTGATTCTACATAGTGTTCTATGTTGTATTGATTCTACATAGTGTTCTATGTTGTGCTGATTCTACATAGTGTTCTATGTTGTACTGATTCTACATTGTGCTCTATACTGTACTGATTCTACATAGTGTTCTATGTTGAACTGATTTTACATAGTGTTCTATAGTGTTCTGATACTACATAGTGTTCTATACTGTACTGATTCTACATAGTGTTCTATAGTGTTCTGATTCTACATAGTGTTCTATACTGTACTTATTCTACATAGTGTTCTATACTGTACTGATTCTACATAGTGTTCTATACTGTACTGATTCTACATAGTGTTCTATGATGTACTGATTTTACATAGTGTTCTATAGTGTTCTGATCCTACAGAGTGTTCTATACTGTACTGATTCTACATATTGTTCTATAGTGTTCTCATTCTACATAGTGTTCTATGTTGTGCTGATTCTACATAGTGTTCTGTGTTGTACTGATTCTACATAGTGCTCTATACTGTACCGATTCTACATAGTGTTCTATGTTGTACTGATTCTACGTAATGTTCTATTTTTAGTTGATTCTACATGGTGTTCTATGTTGTACTGCTTCTACATAGTGTTCTATTCTTACTGACTCTACATAGTGTTCTATACTGTACTGATTATACGTAGTGTTCTATACTGTACTGGTTCTACATAGTGTTCTAGTGTTCTATGTTGTACTGGTGCTACATAGTGTTCTATACTGTTCTGATTCTACATAGTGTTCTATACTGTACTGATTCTACATAGTGTTCTATGTTGTACTGATTCTACGTAATTTTCTATGTTGAATTGATTCTACATGGTGTTCTATGTTGTACTGATTCTACATAGTGTTCTATGTTGTACTGATTCTACATAGTGTTCTATGTTGGACTGATTCTACATCGTGTTTTATGTTGTACTGATTCTACATAGTGTTCTATACTGTACTGATTCTACATAGTGTTCTATACTGTACTGATTCTACATAGTGTTCTATACTGTACTGATTCTACATAGTGTTCTATACTGTACTGATTCTACATAGTGTTCTATACTGTACTGATTCTACATAGTGTTCTATACTGTACTGATTCTACATAGTGTTCTATACTTACTGATTCTACATAGTGTTCTATATTGTACTGATTCTACATAGTGTTCTATACTGTACTGATTCTACATAGTGTTCTATGATGTACTGATTCTACATAGTGTTCTATGTTGTACTGATTCTACATAGTGTTCTATGTTGTACTGATTCTACGTAATGTTCTATGTTGAATTGATTCTAGATGGTGTTCTATGTTGTACTGATTCTACATAGTGTTCTATACTTACTGATTCTACATAGTGTTCTATATTGTACTGATTCTGCATAGTGTTCTATACTGTACTGATTCTACATAGAGTTCTATACTTACTGATTCTACATAGTGTTCCATATTGTACTGATTCTACATAGTGTTCTATACTGTACTGATTCTACATAGTGCTCTATACTTACTGATTCTACATAGTGTTCTATACTGTACTGATTCTACATAGTGTTCTATGTTGTACTGATTCTACGTAATGTTCTATGTTGAATTGATTCTACATAGTGATCTATGTGGTACATATTCTACATAGTGTTCTATGTTGTACTGATTCTACATAATGTTCTATACTGTACTGATTCTACATAGTGTTCTATACTGTACTGATTCTACATAGTGTTCTATACTGTACTGATTCTACATAGTGTTCAATACTGTACGGATTCTACATAGTGTTCTATGATGTACTGATTTTACATAGTGTTCTATAGTGTTCTGATCCTACATAGTGTGCTATACTGTACTGATTCTACATAGTGTTCTATGTTGTACTGATTCTACATAGTGTTCTATACTGTACTGATTCTACATAGTGTTCTATACTTACTGATTCTACATAGTGTTCCATGTTGTACTGATTCTACATAGTGTTCTATACTGTACTGATTCTACATAGTGCTCTATACTTACTGATTCTACATAGTGTTCTATACTGTACTGATTCTACATAGTGTTCTATGTTGTACTGATTCTACGTAATGTTCTATGTTGAATTGATTCTACATAGTGATCTATGTGGTACATATTCTACATAATGTTCTATGTTGTGCTGATTCTACATAGTGTTCTATGTTGTACTGATTCTACATAGTGCTCTATACTGTACCGATTCTACATAGTGTTCTATGTTGTACTGATTCTACGTAATGTTCTATTTTTAGTTGATTCTACATGGTGTTCTATGTTGTACTGCTTCTACATAGTGTTCTATACTTACTGACTCTACATAGTGTTCTATACTGTACTGATTATACGTAGTGTTCTATACTGTACTGGTTCTACATAGTGTTCTAGTGTTCTATGTTGTACTGGTGCTACATAGTGTTCTATACTGTACTGATTCTACATAGTGTTCTATGTTGTACTGATTCTACGTAATGTTCTATGTTGAATTGATTCTACATGGTGTTCTATGTTGTACTGATTCTACATAGTGTTCTATGTTGTACTGATTCTACATAGTGTTCTATGTTGTACTGATTTTACATAGTGTTCTATAGTGTACTGATTCTACATAGTGTTCTATACTGTACTGATTCTACATAGTGTTCTATATTGTACTGATTCTGCATAGTGTTCTATACTGTACTGATTCTACATAGTGTTCTATACTTACTGATTCTACATAGTGTTCTATATTGTACTGATTCTACATAGTGTTCTATACTGTACTGATTCTACATAGTGTTCTATACTTACTAATTCTACATAGTGTTCTATAGTGTACTGATTCTACATAGTGTTCTATACTGTACTGATTCTACATAGTGTTCTATACTTTCTGATTCTACATAGTGTTCTATATTGTACTGATTGTACATAGTGTTCTATACTGTACTGATTCTACATAGTGCTCTATACTTACTGATTCTACATAGTGTTCTATACTGTACTGATTCTACATTGTGTTCTATGTTGTACTGATTCTACATAGTGTTCTATGTTGTATTGATTCTACATAGTGTTCTATGGTGTGCTGATTCTACATAGTGTTCTATGTTGTACTGATTCTACATAGTGTTCTATGTTGTATTGATTCTACATAGTTTTCTTTGTTTTGCTGATTCTACATAGTGTTCTATGTTGTACTGATTCTACATAGTGTTCTATGTTGGACTGATTCTACATCGTGTTTTATGTTGTACTGATTCTACATAGTGTTCTATACTGTACTGATTCTACATTGTGTTCTATGTTGTACTGATTCTACATAGTGTTCTATGTTGTATTGATTCTACATAGTGTTCTATGGTGTGCTGATTCTACATAGTGTTCTATGTTGTACTGATTCTACATAGTGTTCTATGTTGTATTGATTCTACATAGTTTTCTTTGTTTTGCTGATTCTACATAGTGTTCTATGTTGTACTGATTCTACATAGTGTTCTATGTTGGACTGATTCTACATCGTGTTTTATGTTGTACTGATTCTACATAGTGTTCTATACTGTACTGATTCTACATAGTGTTCTATACTTACTGATTCTACATAGTGTTCCATATTGTACTGATTCTACATAGTGTTCTATACTGTACTGATTCTACATAGTGCTCTATACTTACTGATTCTACATAGTGTTCTATACTGTACTGATTCTACATAGTGTTCTATGTTGTACTGATTCTACGTAATGTTCTATGTTGAATTGATTCTACATAGTGATCTATGTGGTACATATTCTACATAATGTTCTATGTTGTGCTGATTCTACATAGTGTTCTATGTTGTACTGATTCTACATAGTGCTCTATACTGTACCGATTCTACATAGTGTTCTATGTTGTACTGATTCTACGTAATGTTCTATTTTAAGTTGATTCTACATGGTGTTCTATGTTGTACTGCTTCTACATAGTGTTCTATACTTACTGACTCTACATAGTGTTCTATACTGTACTGATTATACGTAGTGTTCTATACTGTACTGGTTCTACATAGTGTTCTAGTGTTCTATGTTGTACTGGTGCTACATAGTGTTCTATACTGTACTGATTCTACATAGTGTTCTATGTTGTACTGATTCTACGTAATGTTCTATGTTGAATTGATTCTACATGGTGTTCTATGTTGTACTGATTCTACATAGTGTTCTATGTTGTACTGATTCTACATAGTGTTCTATGTTGTACTGATTTTACATAGTGTTCTATAGTGTACTGATTCTACATAGTGTTCTATACTGTACTGATTCTACATAGTGTTCTATATTGTACTGATTCTGCATAGTGTTCTATACTGTTATGATTCTACATAGTGTTCTATACTTACTGATTCTACATAGTGTTCTATATTGTACTGATTCTACATAGTGTTCTATACTGTACTGATTCTACATAGTGTTCTATACTTACTAATTCTACATAGTGTTCTATAGTGTACTGATTCTACATAGTGTTCTATACTGTACTGATTCTACATAGTGTTCTATACTTTCTGATTCTACATAGTGTTCTATATTGTACTGATTGTACATAGTGTTCTATACTGTACTGATTCTACATAGTGCTCTATACTTACTGATTCTACATAGTGTTCTATACTGTACTGATTCTACATTGTGTTCTATGTTGTACTGATTCTACATAGTGTTCTATGTTGTATTGATTCTACATAGTGTTCTATGGTGTGCTGATTCTACATAGTGTTCTATGTTGTACTGATTCTACATAGTGTTCTATGTTGTATTGATTCTACATAGTTTTCTTTGTTTTGCTGATTCTACATAGTGTTCTATGTTGTACTGATTCTACATAGTGTTCTATGTTGGACTGATTCTACATCGTGTTTTATGTTGTACTGATTCTACATAGTGTTCTATACTGTACTGATTCTACATTGTGTTCTATGTTGTACTGATTCTACATAGTGTTCTATGTTGTATTGATTCTACATAGTGTTCTATGGTGTGCTGATTCTACATAGTGTTCTATGTTGTACTGATTCTACATAGTGTTCTATGTTGTATTGATTCTACATAGTTTTCTTTGTTTTGCTGATTCTACATAGTGTTCTATGTTGTACTGATTCTACATAGTGTTCTATGTTGGACTGATTCTACATCGTGTTTTATGTTGTACTGATTCTACATAGTGTTCTATACTGTACTGATTCTACATAGTGTTCTATGTTGTACTGATTCTACATAGTGTTCTATGTTGTACTGATTCTACATAGTGTTCTATACTGTACTGATTCTACATAGTGTTCTATACTGTACTGATTCTACATAGTGTTCTATACTGTACTGATTCTACATAGTGTTCTATACTGTACTGATTCTAAATAGTGTTCTATACTGTACTGATTCTACATAGTGTTCTATACTTACTGATTCTACATAGCGTTCTATATTGTACTGATTCTACATAGTGTTCTATGATGTACTGATTCTACATAGTGTTCTATGTTGTACTGATTCTACATAGTGTTCTATGTTTTACTGATTCTACGTAATGTTCTATGTTGAATTGATTCTACATGGTGTTCTATGTTGTACTGATTCTACATAGTGTTCTATACTGTACTGATTCTACATAGTGTTCTATGTTGTACTGATTCTGCATAGTGTTCTATACTGTACTGATGCTACATAGTGTTCTATACTTACTGATTCTACATAGTGTTCTATGTTGTACTGATTCTACATAGTGTTCTATACTGTAATGATTGTACATAGTGTTCTATGTTGTACTGATTCTACATAGTGTTCTATGTTGTATTGATTCTACATAGTTTTCTATGTTTTGCTGATTCTACATAGTGTTCTATGTTGTACTGATTCTACATAGTGCTCTATGTTGTATTGATTCTACATAGTGTTCTATGTTGTGTTGATTCTACATAGTGTTCTATGTTGTATTGATTCTACGTAGTGTTCTATGTTGTACTGATTCTACATAGTGCTCTATACTGTACTGATTCTACATTGTGTTCTATGTTGTACTGATTCTACATAGTGTTCTATGTTGTATTGATTCTACATAGTGTTCTATGGTGTGCTGATTCTACATAGTGTTCTATGTTGTACTGATTCTACATAGTGTTCTATGTTGTATTGATTCTACATAGTGTTCTATGTTGTGCTGATTCTACATAGTGTTCTATGTTGTACTGATTCTACATTGTGCTCTATACTGTACTGATTCTACATAGTGTTCTATGTTGAACTGATTTTACATAGTGTTCTATAGTGTTCTGATACTACATAGTGTTCTATACTGTACTGATTCTACATAGTGTTCTATAGTGTTCTGATTCTACATAGTGTTCTATACTGTACTTATTCTACATAGTGTTCTATACTGTACTGATTCTACATAGTGTTCTATACTGTACTGATTCTACATAGTGTTCTATGATGTACTGATTTTACATAGTGTTCTATAGTGTTCTGATCCTACATAGTGTTCTATACTGTACTGATTCTACATATTGTTCTATAGTGTTCTCATTCTACATAGTGTTCTATGTTGTGCTGATTCTACATAGTGTTCTGTGTTGTACTGATTCTACATAGTGCTCTATACTGTACCGATTCTACATAGTGTTCTATGTTGTACTGATTCTACGTAATGTTCTATTTTTAGTTGATTCTACATGGTGTTCTATGTTGTACTGCTTCTACATAGTGTTCTATTCTTACTGACTCTACATAGTGTTCTATACTGTACTGATTATACGTAGTGTTCTATACTGTACTGGTTCTACATAGTGTTCTAGTGTTCTATGTTGTACTGGTGCTACATAGTGTTCTATACTGTTCTGATTCTACATAGTGTTCTATACTGTACTAATTCTACATAGTGTTCTATGTTGTACTGATTCTACGTAATGTTCTATGTTGAATTGATTCTACATGGTGTTCTATGTTGTACTGATTCTACATAGTGTTCTATGTTGTACTGATTTTACATAGTGTTCTATAGTGTTCTGATCCTACATAGTGTTCTATACTGTACTGATTCTACATAGTGTTCTATAGTGTTCTGATTCTACATAGTGTTCTATGTTGTACTGATTCTACATAGTGTTCTATATTGTTCTGATTCTACATAGTGTTCTATACTGTACTGATTCTACATAGTGTTCTATAATGTATTGAACCTACATAGTGTTCTATACTGTACTAATTCTACATAGTGTTCTATGTTGTATTGATTCTACATAGTGTTCTATGCTGTGCTGATTCTACATAGTGTTCTATGTTGTACTGATTCTACATAGTGTTCAATACTGTACTGATTCTACATAGTGTTCTATACTGTACTGATTCTACATGGTGTTCTATGTTGTACTGAGTCTACATAGTGTTTTATGTTGTACTGATTCTACATAGTGTTCTTTAGTGTACTGATTCTACATAGTGTTCTATGTTGTGTTGATTCTACATAGTGTTCAATGTTTTAGTGATTCTACATAGTGGTCTATACTGTACTGATTATGCATAGTGTTCTATGTTGTACTGATTCTACATAGTGTTCTATACTGTACTGATTATACACAGTGTTCTATATTGTATTGATTCTACATAGTGTTCTATGTTGTACAGAGTCTACGTAATGTTCTATTTTTAGTTGATTCTGCATGGTGTTCTATGTTGTACTGATGCAATATAGTGTTCTATACTGTACTGATACTACATAGTGTCCTATACTGTACTGATTCTACATAGTGGTCTATACTGTACTGATTCTACATAGTGTTCTATGTTGTGTTGATTCTACATAGTGTTCAATGTTTTAGTGATTCTACATAGTGGTCTATACTGTACTGATTATACATAGTGTTCTATGTTGTACTGATTCTACATAGTGTTCTATACTGTACTGATTCTACATAGTGTTCTATACTGTACTGATTCTACATAGTGTTCTATACTGTACTGATTCTACATAGTGTTCTATGTTGTACTGATTCTACATAGTGTTCTATGTTGTACTGATTCTACATAGTGTTCTATAGTGTACTGATTCTACATAGTGTTCTATGTTGTGTTGATTCTACATAGTGTTCAATGTTTTAGTGATTCTACATAGTGGTCTATACTGTACTGATTATACATAGTGTTCTATGTTGTACTGATTCTACATAGTGTACTATACTGTACTGATTCTACATAGTGTTCTATACTGTACTGATTCTACATAGTGTCCTATACTATACTGATTCTACATAGTGGTCTATACTGTACTGATTCTACATAGTGGTCTATGTTGTACTGATTCTACATAGTGTTCTATACTGTACTGATTCTACATAGTGTTCTATACTGTACTGATTCTACATAGTGTTCTATACTTACTGATTCTATATAGTGTTCTATATTGTACTGATTCTATATAATGTTCTAAACTGTACTGATTCTACATAGTGTTCTATACTGTACTGATTCTAAATAGTGTTCTATACTGTACTGATTCTACATAGTGTTCTATACTGTACTGATTCTACATAGTGTTCTATACTGTACTGATTCTACATAGTGTTCTATGTTGTACTGATTTTACATAGTGTTCTATAGTGTACTGATTCTAAATAGTTTTCTCTACTGTACTGATTCTACATAGTGTTCTATGATGCACAATTTCTAGATAGTGTTCAATGTTGTACTGATTCTACATAGTGTTCTATACTGTACTGATTCTACATGATGTTCTATACTGTACTGATTCAACATAGTGTTCTATGTTGTACTGATTCTACATAGTGTTCTATACTGCACTGATTCTGCATAATAGTCTATACTGTCCTGATTCTACATAGTGTTCTATGTTGTACTGATTCTACATAGTGTTCTATACTGTAATGATTGTACATAGTGTTCTATGTTGTACTGATTCTACATAGTGTTCTATGTTGTATTGATTCTACATAGTTTTCTATGTTTTGCTGATTCTACATAGTGTTCTATGTTGTACTGATTCTACATAGTGCTCTATGTTGTATTGATTCTACATAGTGTTCTATGTTGTGCTGATTCTACATAGTGTTCTATGTTGTATTGATTCTACGTAGTGTTCTATGTTGTACTGATTCTACATAGTGCTCTATACTGTACTGATTCTACATTGTGTTCTATGTTGTACTGATTCTACATAGTGTTCTATGTTGTATTGATTCTACATAGTGTTCTATGGTGTGCTGATTCTACATAGTGTTCTATGTTGTACTGATTCTACATAGTGTTCTATGTTGTATTGATTCTACATAGTTTCCTATGTTTTGCTGATTCTACATAGTGTTCTATGTTGTACTGATTCTACATAGTGCTCTATGTTGTATTGATTCTACATAGTGTTCTATGTTGTGCTGATTCTACATAGTGTTCTATGTTGTATTGATTCTACGTAGTGTTCTATGTTGTACTGATTCTACATAGTGCTCTATACTGTACTTATTCTACATAGTGTTCTATGTTGTGCTGATTCTACATAGTGTTCTATGTTGTACTGATTCTACATAGTGCTCTATACTGTACTGATTCTACATAGTGTTCTATGTTGTACCGATTTTACATAGTGTTCTATAGTGTTCTGATACTACATAGTGTTCTATACTGTACTGATTCTACATAGTGTTCTATAGTGTTCTGATTCTACATAGTGTTCTATACTGTACTGATTCTACATAGTGTTCTATACTGTACTGATTCTACATAGTGTTCTATACTGTACTGATTCTACATAGTGTTCTATGATGTACTGATTTTACATAGTGTTCTATAGTGTTCTGATCCTACATAGTGTTCTATACTGTACTGATTCTACATATTGTTCTATAGTGTTCTCATTCTACATAGTGTTCTATGTTGTACTGATTCTACATAATGTTCTATACTGTACTGATTATACACAGTGTTCTATATTGTACTGATTCTACACGGTGTTCTATGTTGTACTGATTCTACATAGTGTTCTATACTGTACTGATTCTACATAGTGTTCTATACTGTACTGATTCTACATAGTGCTCTATGTTGTATTGATTCTACATAGTGATCTACGATGTACTGATTCTACATAGTGTTCTATAATGTATTGAACCTACATAGTGTTCTATACTGTACTAATTCTACATAGTGTTCTATGTTGTATTGATTCTACATAGTGTTCTATGCTGTGCTGATTCTACATAGTGTTCTATGTTGTACTGATTCTACATAGTGTTCTATACTGTACTGATTCTACATAGTGCTCTATACTGTACTTATTCTACATGGTGTTCTATGTTGTACTGAGTCTACATAGTGTTCTATGTTGTACTGATTCTACATAGTGTTCTATAGTGTACTGATTCTACATAGTGTTCTATGTTGTGTTGATTCTACATAGTGTTCAATGTTTTAGTGATTCTACATAGTGGTCTATACTGTACTGATTATGCATAGTGTTCTATGTTGTACTGATTCTACATAGTGTTCTATACTGTACTGATTATACACAGTGTTCTATATTGTATTGATTCTACATAGTGTTCTATGTTGTACTGATTCTACGTAATGTTCTATTTTTAGTTGATTCTGCATGGTGTTCTATGTTGTACTGATGCAATATAGTGTTCTATACTGTACTGATACTACATAGTGTCCTATACTGTACTGATTCTACATAGTGATCTATACTGTACTGATTCTACATAGTGTTCTATGTTGTGTTGATTCTACATAGTGTTCAATGTTTTAGTGATTCTACATAGTGGTCTATACTGTACTGATTATACATAGTGTTCTATGTTGTACTGATTCTACATAGTGTACTATACTGTACTGATTCTACATAGTGTTCTATACTGTACTGATTCTACATAGTGTCCTATACTGTACTGATTCTACATAGTGGTCTATGTTGTACTGATTCTACATAGTGTTCTATACTGTACTGATTCTACATAGTGTTCTATACTGTACTGATTCTACATAGTATTCTATACTGTACTGATTCTGCATAGTGTTCTATGATGTACTGATTCTACATAGTGTTCTATACTGTACTGATTCTACATAGTGTTCTATACTGTACTAATTCTACATAGTGTTCTATGTTGTATTGATTCTACATAGTGTTCTATGCTGTGCTGATTCTACATAGTGTTCTATGTTGTACTGATTTTACATAGTGTTCTATGTTGTACCGATTCTACATAGTGTTCTATGTTGTACTGATTCTATGTAATGTTCTGTTTTTAGTTGATTCTACATGGTGTTCTATGTTGCACTGATTCTACATAGTGTTCTATACTGTACTGATTATACATAGTGTTCTATACTGTACTGATTCTACATAGTGTTCTATGTCGTACTGGTTCTACATAGTGTTCTATACTGTTCTGATTCTACATAGTGTTCTATACTGTACTGATTCTACATAGTGTTCTATGTTGTACTGATTCTACGTAATGTTCTATGTTGAATTGATTCTACATGGTGTTCTATAGTGTTCTGATCCTTCATAGTGTTCTATACTGTACTGATTCTACATAGTGTTCTATAGTGTTCTGATTCTACATAGTGTTCTATGTTGTACTGATTCTACATAGTGTTCTATATTGTTCTGATTCTACATAGTGTTCTATACTGTACTGATTCTACATAGTGTTCTATGTGGTACATATTCTACATAGTGTTCTATGTTGTACTGATTCTACATAATGTTCTATACTGTACTGATTATACACAGTGTTCTATATTGTACTGATTCTACACGGTGTTCTATGTTGTACTGATTCTACATAGTGTTCTATACTGTACTGATTCTACATAGTGTTCTATACTGTACTGATTCTACTTAGTGCTCTATGTTGTATTGATTCTACATAGTGATCTACGATGTACTGATTCTACATAGTGTTCTATAATGTATTGAACCTACATAGTGTTCTATACTGTACTAATTCTACATAGTGTTCTATGTTGTACTGATTCTACATAGTGTTCTATGTTGTATTGATTCTACATAGTTTTCTATGTTGTGCTGATTCTACATAGTGTTCTATGTTGTACTGATTCTACATAGTGGCATCTACTGTACTGATTCTACATAGTGTTCTATGTTGTATTGATTCTACATAGTGTTCTATGTTGTGCTGATTCTACATAGTGTCCTATACTGTACTGATTCTACATAGTCGTCTATGTTGTACTGATTCTACATAGTGTTCTATACTGTACTGATTCTACATAGTGTTCTATACTGTACTGATTCTACATAGTATTCTATACTGTACTGATTCTGCATAGTGTTCTATGATGTACTGATTCTACATAGTGTTCTATACTGTACTGATTCTACATAGTGTTCTATACTGTACTAATTCTACATAGTGTTCTATGTTGTATTGATTCTACATAGTGTTCTATGCTGTGCTGATTCTACATAGTGTTCTATGTTGTACTGATTTTACATAGTGTTCTATGTTGTACCGATTCTACATAGTGTTCTATGTTGTACTGATTCTACATAGTGTTCTATAATGTATTGAACCTACATAGTGTTCTATACTGTACTAATACTACATAGTGTTCTATGTTGTATTGATTCTACATAGTGTTCTATGCTGTGCTGATTCTACATAGTGTTCTATGTTGTACTGATTCTACATAGTGTTCTATACTGTACTGATTCTACATAGTGTTCTATACTGTACTGATTCTACATGGTGTTCTATGTTGTACTGAGTCTACATAGTGTTCTATGTTGTACTGATTCTACATAGTGTTCTATAGTGTACTGATTCTACATAGTGTTCTATGTTGTGTTGATTCTACATAGTGTTCAATGTTTTAGTGATTCTACATAGTGGTCTATACTGTACTGATTATGCATAGTGTTCTATGTTGTACTGATTCTACATAGTGTTCTATACTGTACTGATTATACACAGTGTTCTATATTGTATTGATTCTACATAGTGTTCTATGTTGTACTGATTCTACGTAATGTTCTATTTTTAGTTGATTCTGCATGGTGTTCTATGTTGTACTGATGCAATATAGTGTTCTATACTGTACTGATACTACATAGTGTCCTATACTGTACTGATTCTACATAGTGGTCTATACTGTACTGATTCTACATAGTGTTCTATGTTGTGTTGATTCTACATAGTGTTCAATGTTTTAGTGATTCTACATAGTGGTCTATACTGTACTGATTATACATAGTGTTCTATGTTGTACTGATTCTACATAGTGTACTATACTGTACTGATTCTACATAGTGTTCTATACTGTACTGATTCTACATAGTGTCCTATACTGTACTGATTCTACATAGTGGTCTATGTTGTACTGATTCTACATAGTGTTCTATACTGTACTGATTCTACATAGTGTTCTATACTGTACTGATTCTACATAGTATTCTATACTGTACTGATTCTGCATAGTGTTCTATGATGTACTGATTCTACATAGTGTTCTATACTGTACTGATTCTACATAGTGTTCTATACTGTACTAATTCTACATAGTGTTCTATGTTGTATTGATTCTACATAGTGTTCTATGCTGTGCTGATTCTACATAGTGTTCTATGTTGTACTGATTTTACATAGTGTTCTATGTTGTACCGATTCTACATAGTGTTCTATGTTGTACTGATTCTATGTAATGTTCTGTTATTAGTTGATTCTACATGGTGTTCTATGTTGCACTGATTCTACATAGTGTTCTATACTGTACTGATTATACATAGTGTTCTATACTGTACTGATTCTACATAGTGTTCTATGTCGTACTGGTTCTACATAGTGTTCTATACTGTTCTGATTCTACATAGTGTTCTATACTGTACTGATTCTACATAGTGTTCTATGTTGTACTGATTCTACGTAATGTTCTATGTTGAATTGATTCTACATGGTGTTCTATAGTGTTCTGATCCTACATAGTGTTCTATACTGTACTGATTCTACATAGTGTTCTATAGTGTTCTGATTCTACATAGTGTTCTATGTTGTACTGATTCTACATAGTGTTCTATATTGTTCTGATTCTACATAGTGTTCTATACTGTACTGATTCTACATAGTGTTCTATGTGGTACATATTCTACATAGTGTTCTATGTTGTACTGATTCTACATAATGTTCTATACTGTACTGATTATACACAGTGTTCTATATTGTACTGATTCTACACGGTGTTCTATGTTGTACTGATTCTACATAGTGTTCTATACTGTACTGATTCTACATAGTGTTCTATACTGTACTGATTCTACTTAGTGCTCTATGTTGTATTGATTCTACATAGTGATCTACGATGTACTGATTCTACATAGTGTTCTATAATGTATTGAACCTACATAGTGTTCTATACTGTACTAATTCTACATAGTGTTCTATGTTGTACTGATTCTACATAGTGTTCTATGTTGTATTGATTCTACATAGTTTTCTATGTTGTGCTGATTCTACATAGTGTTCTATGTTGTACTGATTCTACATAGTGGCATCTACTGTACTGATTCTACATAGTGTTCTATGTTGTATTGATTCTACATAGTGTTCTATGTTGTGCTGATTCTACATAGTGTCCTATACTGTACTGATTCTACATAGTCGTCTATGTTGTACTGATTCTACATAGTGTTCTATACTGTACTGATTCTACATAGTGTTCTATACTGTACTGATTCTACATAGTATTCTATACTGTACTGATTCTGCATAGTGTTCTATGATGTACTGATTCTACATAGTGTTCTATACTGTACTGATTCTACATAGTGTTCCATACTGTACTAATTCTACATAGTGTTCTATGTTGTATTGATTCTACATAGTGTTCTATGCTGTGCTGATTCTACATAGTGTTCTATGTTGTACTGATTTTACATAGTGTTCTATGTTGTACCGATTCTACATAGTGTTCTATGTTGTACTGATTCTATGTAATGTTCTGTTTTTAGTTGATTCTACATGGTGTTCTATGTTGCACTGATTCTACATAGTGTTCTATACTGTACTGATTATACATAGTGTTCTATACTGTACTGATTCTAGATAGTGTTCTATGTCGTACTGGTTCTACATAGTGTTCTATACTGTTCTGATTCTACATAGTGTTCTATACTGTACTGATTCTACATAGTGTTCTATGTTGTACTGATTCTACGTAATGTTCTATGTTGAATTGATTCTACATGGTGTTCTATGTTGTACTGATTCTACATAGTGTTCTATGTGGTACATATTCTACATAGTGTTCTATGTTGTACTGATTCTACATAATGTTCTATACTGTACTGATTATACACAGAGTTCTATATTGTACTGATTCTACACGGTGTTCTATGTTGTACTGATTCTACATAGTGTTCTATACTGTACTGATTCTACATAGTGTTCTATACTGTACTGATTCTACTTAGTGCTCTATGTTGTATTGATTCTACATAGTGATCTACGATGTACTGATTCTACATAGTGTTCTATAATGTATTGAACCTACATAGTGTTCTATACTGTACTAATTCTACATAGTGTTCTATGTTGTATTGATTCTACATAGTGTTCTATGCTGTGCTGATTCTACATAGTGTTCTATGTTGTACTGATTCTACATAGTGTTCAATACTGTACTGATTCTACATAGTGTTCTATACTGTACTGATTCTACATGGTGTTCTATGTTGTACTGAGTCTACATAGTGTTCTATGTTGTACTGATTCTACATAGTGTTCTTTAGTGTACTGATTCTACATAGTGTTCTATGTTGTGTTGATTCTACATAGTGTTCAATGTTTTAGTGATTCTACATAGTGGTCTATACTGTACTGATTATGCATAGTGTTCTATGTTGTACTGATTCTACATAGTGTTCTATACTGTACTGATTATACACAGTGTTCTATATTGTATTGATTCTACATAGTGTTCTATGTTGTACTGATTCTACGTAATGTTCTATTTTCAGTTGATTCTGCATGGTGTTCTATGTTGTACTGATGCAATATAGTGTTCTATACTGTACTGATACTACATAGTGTCCTATACTGTACTGATTCTACATAGTGGTCTATACTGTACTGATTCTACATAGTGTTCTATGTTGTGTTGATTCTACATTGTGTTCAATGTTTTAGTGATTCTACATAGTGGTCTATACTGTACTGATTATACATAGTGTTCTATGTTGTACTGATTCTACATAGTGTTCTATACTGTACTGATTCTACATAGTGTTCTATACTGTACTGATTCTACATAGTGTTCTATACTGTACTGATTCTACATAGTGTTCTATGTTGTACTGATTCTACATAGTGTTCTATGTTGTACTGATTCTACATAGTGTTCTATAGTGTACTGATTCTACATAGTGTTCTATGTTGTGTTGATTCTACATAGTGTTCAATGTTTTAGTGATTCTACATAGTGGTCTATACTGTACTGATTATACATAGTGTTCTATGTTGTACTGATTCTACATAGTGTACTATACTGTACTGATTCTACATAGTGTTCTATACTGTACTGATTCTACATAGTGTCCTATACTGTACTGATTCTACATAGTGGTCTATACTGTACTGATTCTACATAGTGGTCTATGTTGTACTGATTCTACATAGTGTTCTATACTGTACTGATTCTACATAGTGTTCTATACTGTACTGACTCTACATAGTATTCTATACTGTACTGATTATGCATAGTGTTCTATGATGTACTGATTCTACATAGTGTTCTATACTGTACTGATTCTACATAGTGTTCTATACTGTACTAATTCTACATAGTGTTCTATGTTGTATTGATTCTACATAGTGTTCTATGCTGTGCTGATTCTACATAGTGTTCTATGTTGTACTGATTTTACATAGTGTTCTATGTTGTACCGATTCTACATAGTGTTCTATGTTGTACTGATTCTATGTAATGTTCTGTTTTTAGTTGATTCTACATGGTGTTCTATGTTGTACTGATTCTACATAGTGTTCTATACTGTACTGATTATACATAGTGTTCTATACTGTACTGATTCTACATAGTGTTCTATGTCGTACTGGTTCTACATAGTGTTCTATACTGTTCTGATTCTACATAGTGTTCTATACTGTACTGATTCTACATAGTGTTCTATGTTGTACTGATTCTACGTAATGTTTTATGTTGAATTGATTCTACATGGTGTTCTATGTTGTACTGATTCTACATAGTGTTCTATGTTGTACTGATTTTACATAGTGTTCTATAGTGTTCTGATCCTACATAGTGTTCTATACTGTACTGATTCTACATAGTGTTCTATAGTGTTCTGATTCTACATAGTGTTCTATGTTGTACTGATTCTACATAGTGTTCTATACTGTACTGATTCTACATAGTGTTCTATACTGTACTGATTCTACATAGTGTTCTATACTGTACTGATTCTACATAGTGTTCTATAGTGTACTGATTCTACATAGTGTTCTATACTGTACTAATTCTACATAGTGTTCTATGTTGTATTGATTCTACAGAGTGTTCTATGCTGTGCTGATTCTACATAGTGTTCTATGTTGTACTGATTCTACATAGTGTTCTATGTTGTACCGATTCTACATAGTGTTCTATGTTGTACTGATTCTATGTAATGTTCTGTTTTTAGTTGATTCTACATGGTGTTCTATGTTGTACTGATTCTACATAGTGTTCTATACTGTAATGATTATACATAGTGTTCTATACTGTACTGATTCTACATAGTGTTCTATGTCGTACTGGTTCTACATAGTGTTCTATACTGTTCTGATTCTACATAGTGTTCTATACTGTACTGATTCTACATAGTGTTCTATGTTGTACTGATTCTACGTAATGTTCTATGTTGAATTGATTCTACATGGTGTTCTATGTTGTATTGATTCTACATAGTGTTCTATGCTGTACTGATTTAAACATAGTGTTCTATAGTGTTCTGATCCTACATAGTGTTCTATACTGTACTGATTCTACATAGTGTTCTATAGTGTTCTGATTCTACATAGTGTTCTATGTTGTACTGATTCTACATAGTGTTCTATACTGTACTGATTCTACATAGTGTTCTATACTGTACTGATTCTACATAGTGTTCTATACTGTACTGATTCTACATAGTGTTCTATACTTACTGATTCTATATAGTGTTCTATATTGTACTGATTCTATATAATGTTCTAAACTGTACTGATTCTACATAGTGTTCTATACTGTACTGATTCTAAATAGTGTTCTATACTGTACTGATTCTACATAGTGTTCTATACTGTACTGATTCTACATAGTGTTCTATACTGTACTGATTCTACATAGTGTTCTATGTTGTACTGATTTTACATAGTGTTCTATAGTGTACTGATTCTAAATAGTTTTCTCTACTGTACTGATTCTACATAGTGTTCTATGATGCACAGTTTCTAGATAGTGTTCAATGTTGTACTGATTCTACATAGTGTTCTATACTGTACTGATTCTACATGATGTTCTATACTGTACTGATTCTACATAGGGTTCTATACTGTACTGATTCTACATAGTATTCTATACTGTACTGATTCTACATAGTGTTCTATGTTGTGCGGATTCTACCTAGCGTTCTATGTTGTGTTGATTCTACATAGTGTTCTATGTTGTAGTGATTCTACATAGTGTTCTATACTGCACTGATTCTGCATAATAGTCTATACTGTCCTGATTCTACATAGTGTTCTATGTTGTACTGATTCTACATAGTGTTCTATACTGTAATGATTGTACATAGTGTTCTATGTTGTACTGATTCTACATAGTGTTCTATGTTGTACCGATTCTACATAGTGTTCTATGTTGTACTGATTTTATGTAATGTTCTGTTTTTAGTTGATTCTACATGGTGTTCTATGTTGTACTGATTCTACATAGTGTTCTATACTGTACTGATTATACATAGTGTTCTATACTGTACTGATTCTACATAGTGTTCTATGTCGTACTGGTTCTACATAGTGTTCTATACTGTTCTGATTCTACATAGTGTTCTATACTGTACTGATTCTACATAGTGTTCTATGTTGTACTGATTCTACGTAATGTTCTATGTTGAATTGATTCTACATGGTGTTCTATGTTGTACTGATTCTACATAGTGTTCTATGTTGTACTGATTCTACATAGTGTTCTATAGTGTACTGATTCTACATAGTGTTCTATGTTGTGTTGATTCTACATAGTGTTCAATGTTTTAGTGATTCTACATAGTGGTCTATACTGTACTGATTATACATAGTGTTCTATGTTGTACTGATTCTACATAGTGTACTATACTGTACTGATTCTACATAGTGTTCTATACTGTACTGATTCTACATAGTGTCCTATACTGTACTGATTCTACATAGTGGTCTATACTGTACTGATTCTACATAGTGGTCTATGTTGTACTGATTCTACATAGTGTTCTATACTGTACTGATTCTACATAGTGTTCTATACTGTACTGATTCTACATAGTATTCTATACTGTACTGATTATGCATAGTGTTCTATGATGTACTGATTCTACATAGTGTTCTATACTGTACTGATTCTACATAGTGTTCTATACTGTACTAATTCTACATAGTGTTCTATGTTGTATTGATTCTACATAGTGTTCTATGCTGTGCTGATTCTACATAGTGTTCTATGTTGTACTGATTTTACATAGTGTTCTATGTTGTACCGATTCTACATAGTGTTCTATGTTGTACTGATTCTATGTAATGTTCTGTTTTTAGTTGATTCTACATGGTGTTCTATGTTGTACTGATTCTACATAGTGTTCTATACTGTACTGATTATACATAGTGTTCTATACTGTACTGATTCTACATAGTGTTCTATGTCGTACTGGTTCTACATAGTGTTCTATACTGTTCTGATTCTACATAGTGTTCTATACTGTACTGATTCTACATAGTGTTCTATGTTGTACTGATTCTACGTAATGTTTTATGTTGAATTGATTCTACATGGTGTTCTATGTTGTACTGATTCTACATAGTGTTCTATGTTGTACTGATTTTACATAGTGTTCTATAGTGTTCTGATCCTACATAGTGTTCTATACTGTAATGATTCTACATAGTGTTCTATAGTGTTCTGATTCTACATAGTGTTCTATGTTGTACTGATTCTACATAGTGTTCTATACTGTACTGATTCTACATAGTGTTCTATAGTGTACTGATTCTACATAGTGTTCTATACTGTACTGATTCTACATAGTGTTCTATAGTGTACTGATTCTACATAGTGTTCTATACTGTACTAATTCTACATAGTGTTCTATGTTGTATTGATTCTACAGAGTGTTCTATGCTGTGCTGATTCTACATAGTGTTCTATGTTGTACTGATTCTACATAGTGTTCTATGTTGTACCGATTCTACATAGTGTTCTATGTTGTACTGATTCTATGTAATGTTCTGTTTTTAGTTGATTCTACATGGTGTTCTATGTTGTACTGATTCTACATAGTGTTCTATACTGTAATGATTATACATAGTGTTCTATACTGTACTGATTCTACATAGTGTTCTATGTCGTACTGGTTCTACATAGTGTTCTATACTGTTCTGATTCTACATAGTGTTCTATACTGTACTGATTCTACATAGTGTTCTATGTTGTACTGATTCTACGTAATGTTCTATGTTGAATTGATTCTACATGGTGTTCTATGTTGTATTGATTCTACATAGTGTTCTATGCTGTACTGATTTAAACATAGTGTTCTATAGTGTTCTGATCCTACATAGTGTTCTATACTGTACTGATTCTACATAGTGTTCTATAGTGTTCTGATTCTACATAGTGTTCTATGTTGTACTGATTCTACATAGTGTTCTATACTGTACTGATTCTACATAGTGTTCTATACTGTACTGATTCTACATAGTGTTCTATACTGTACTGATTCTACATAGTGTTCTATACTTACTGATTCTATATAGTGTTCTATATTGTACTGATTCTATATAATGTTCTAAACTGTACTGATTCTACATAGTGTTCTATACTGTACTGATTCTAAATAGTGTTCTATACTGTACTGATTCTACATAGTGTTCTATACTGTACTGATTCTACATAGTGTTCTATACTGTACTGATTCTACATAGTGTTCTATGTTGTACTGATTTTACATAGTGTTCTATAGTGTACTGATTCTAAATAGTTTTCTCTACTGTACTGATTCTACATAGTGTTCTATGATGCACAGTTTCTAGATAGTGTTCAATGTTGTACTGATTCTACATAGTGTTCTATACTGTACTGATTCTACATGATGTTCTATACTGTACTGATTCTACATAGTGTTCTATACTGTACTGATTCTACATAGTATTCTATACTGTACTGATTCTACATAGTGTTCTATGTTGTGCGGATTCTACCTAGCGTTCTATGTTGTGTTGATTCTACATAGTGTTCTATGTTGTAGTGATTCTACATAGTGTTCTATACTTCACTGATTCTGCATAATAGACTATACTGTCCTGATTCTACATAGTGTTCTATGTTGTACTGATTCTACATAGTGTTCTATACTGTAATGATTGTACATAGTGTTCTATGTTGTACTGATTCTACATAGTGTTCTATGTTGTACCGATTCTACATAGTGTTCTATGTTGAATTGATTCTACATGGTGTTCTATGTTGTACTGATTCTACATAGTGTTCTATGTTGTACTTATTTTACATAGTGTTCTATAGAGTTCTGATCCTACATAGTGTTCTATACTGTACTGATTCTACATAGTGTTCTATAGTGTTCTGATTCTACATAGTGTTCTATGTTGTACTGATTCTACATAGTGTTCTATACTGTACTGATTATACATAGTGTTCTATACTGTACTGATTCTACATAGTGTTCTATGTCGTACTGGTTCTACATAGTGTTCTATACTGTTCTGATTCTACATAGTGTTCTATACTGTACTGATTCTACATAGTGTTCTATGTTGTACTGATTCTACGTAATGTTCTATGTTGAATTGATTCTACATGGTGTTCTATGTTGTACTGATTCTACATAGTGTTCTATGTTGTACTTATTTTACATAGTGTTCTATAGAGTTCTGATCCTACATAGTGTTCTATACTGTACTGATTCTACATAGTGTTCTATAGTGTTCTGATTCTACATAGTGTTCTATGTTGTACTGATTCTACATAGTGTTCTATACTGTTCTGATTCTACATAGTGTTCTATACTGTACTGATTCTACATAATGTTCTATGTGGTACATATTCTACATAGTGTTCTATGTTGTACTGATTCTACATAATGTTCTATACTGTACTGATTATACACAGTGTTCTATATTGTACTGATTCTACACGGTGTTCTATGTTGTACTGATTCTACATAGTGTTATATACTGTACTGATTCTACATAGTGTTCTATACTGTACTGATTCTACATGGTGTTCTATGTTGTACTGAGTCTACATAGTGTTCTATGTTGTACTGATTCTACATAGTGTTCTATAGTGTACTGATTCTACATAGTGTTCTATGTCGTGTTGATTCTACATAGTGTTCAATGTTTTAGTGATTCTACATAGTGGTCTATATTGTACTGATTATGCATAGTGTTCTATGTTGTACTGATTCTACATAGTGTTCTATACTGTACTGATTATACACAGTGTTCTATATTGTATTGATTCTACATAGTGTTCTATACTGTACTGATTCTACATAGTGTTCTATAGTGTTCTGATTCTACATAGTGTTCTATGTTGTACTGATTCTACATAGTGTTCTATATTGTTCTCATTCTACATAGTGTTCTATACTGTACTGATTCTACATAGTGTTCTATGTGGTACATATTCTACATAGTGTTCTATGTTGTACTGATTCTACATAATGTTCTATACTGTACTGATTATACATAGTGTTCTATATTGTACTGATTCTACACGGTGTTCTATGTTGTACTGATTCTACATAGTGTTCTATACTGTACTGATTCTACATAGTGTTCTATACTGTACTGATTCTACATAGTGCTCTATGTTGTATTGATTCTACATAGTGATCTACGATGTACTGATTCTACATAGTGTTCTATAATGTATTGAACCTACATAGTGTTCTATACTGTACTAATTCTACATAGTGTTCTATGTTGTATTGATTCTACATAGTGTTCTATGCTGTGCTGATTCTACATAGTGTTCTATGTTGTACTGATTCTACATAGTGTTCAATACTGTACTGATTCTACATAGTGTTCTATACTGTACTGATTCTACATGGTGTTCTATGTTGTACTGAGTCTACATAGTGTTCTATGTTGTACTGATTCTACATAGTGTTCTTTAGTGTACTGATTCTACATAGTGTTCTATGTTGTGTTGATTCTACATAGTGTTCAATGTTTTAGTGATTCTACATAGTGGTCTATACTGTACTGATTATGCATAGTGTTCTATGTTGTACTGATTCTACATAGTGTTCTATACTGTACTGATTATACACAGTGTTCTATATTGTATTGATTCTACATAGTGTTCTATGTTGTACTGATTCTACGTAATGTTCTATTTTTAGTTGATTCTGCATGGTGTTCTATGTTGTACTGATGCAATATAGTGTTCTATACTGTACTGATACTACATAGTGTCCTATACTGTACTGATTCTACATAGTGGTCTATACTGTACTGATTCTACATAGTGTTCTATGTTGTGTTGATTCTACATAGTGTTCAATGTTTTAGTGATTCTACATAGTGGTCTATACTGTACTGATTATACATAGTGTTCTATGTTGTACTGATTCTACATAGTGTTCTATACTGTACTGATTCTACATAGTGTTCTATACTGTACTGATTCTACATAGTGTTCCATACTGTACTGATTCTACATAGTGTTCTATGTTGTACTGATTCTACATAGTGTTCTATGTTGTACTGATTCTACATAGTGTTCTATAGTGTACTGATTCTACATAGTGTTCAATGTTTTAGTGATTCTACATAGTGGTCTATACTGTACTGATTATACATAGTGTTCTATGTTGTACTGATTCTACATAGTGTTCTATACTGTACTGATTCTACATAGTGTTCTATACTGTACTGATTCTACATAGTGTTCTATACTGTACTGATTCTACATAGTGTTCTATGTTGTACTGATTCTACATAGTGTTCTATGTTGTACTGATTCTACATAGTGTTCTATAGTGTACTGATTCTACATAGTGTTCTATGTTGTGTTGATTCTACATAGTGTTCAATGTTTTAGTGATTCTACATAGTGGTCTATACTGTACTGATTATACATAGTGTTCTATGTTGTACTGATTCTACATAGTGTACTATACTGTACTGATTCTACATAGTGTTCTATACTGTACTGATTCTACATAGTGTCCTATACTGTACTGATTCTACATAGTGGTCTATACTGTACTGATTCTACATAGTGGTCTATGTTGTACTGATTCTACATAGTGTTCTATACTGTACTGATTCTACATAGTGTTCTATACTGTACTGACTCTACATAGTATTCTATACTGTACTGATTATGCATAGTGTTCTATGATGTACTGATTCTACATAGTGTTCTATACTGTACTGATTCTACATAGTGTTCTATACTGTACTAATTCTACATAGTGTTCTATGTTGTATTGATTCTACATAGTGTTCTATGCTGTGCTGATTCTACATAGTGTTCTATGTTGTACTGATTTTACATAGTGTTCTATGTTGTACCGATTCTACATAGTGTTCTATGTTGTACTGATTCTATGTAATGTTCTGTTTTTAGTTGATTCTACATGGTGTTCTATGTTGTACTGATTCTACATAGTGTTCTATACTGTACTGATTATACATAGTGTTCTATACTGTACTGATTCTACATAGTGTTCTATGTCGTACTGGTTCTACATAGTGTTCTATACTGTTCTGATTCTACATAGTGTTCTATACTGTACTGATTCTACATAGTGTTCTATGTTGTACTGATTCTACGTAATGTTTTATGTTGAATTGATTCTACATGGTGTTCTATGTTGTACTGATTCTACATAGTGTTCTATGTTGTACTGATTTTACATAGTGTTCTATAGTGTTCTGATCCTACATAGTGTTCTATACTGTACTGATTCTACATAGTGTTCTATAGTGTTCTGATTCTACATAGTGTTCTATGTTGTACTGATTCTACATAGTGTTCTATACTGTACTGATTCTACATAGTGTTCTATACTGTACTGATTCTACATAGTGTTCTATACTGTACTGATTCTACATAGTGTTCTATAGTGTACTGATTCTACATAGTGTTCTATACTGTACTAATTCTACATAGTGTTCTATGTTGTATTGATTCTACAGAGTGTTCTATGCTGTGCTGATTCTACATAGTGTTCTATGTTGTACTGATTCTACATAGTGTTCTATGTTGTACCGATTCTACATAGTGTTCTATGTTGTACTGATTCTATGTAATGTTCTGTTTTTAGTTGATTCTACATGGTGTTCTATGTTGTACTGATTCTACATAGTGTTCTATACTGTAATGATTATACATAGTGTTCTATACTGTACTGATTCTACATAGTGTTCTATGTCGTACTGGTTCTACATAGTGTTCTATACTGTTCTGATTCTACATAGTGTTCTATACTGTACTGATTCTACATAGTGTTCTATGTTGTACTGATTCTACGTAATGTTCTATGTTGAATTGATTCTACATGGTGTTCTATGTTGTATTGATTCTACATAGTGTTCTATGCTGTACTGATTTAAACATAGTGTTCTATAGTGTTCTGATCCTACATAGTGTTCTATACTGTACTGATTCTACATAGTGTTCTATAGTGTTCTGATTCTACATAGTGTTCTATGTTGTACTGATTCTACATAGTGTTCTATACTGTACTGATTCTACATAGTGTTCTATACTGTACTGATTCTACATAGTGTTCTATACTGTACTGATTCTACATAGTGTTCTATACTTACTGATTCTATATAGTGTTCTATATTGTACTGATTCTATATAATGTTCTAAACTGTACTGATTCTACATAGTGTTCTATACTGTACTGATTCTAAATAGTGTTCTATACTGTACTGATTCTACATAGTGTTCTATACTGTACTGATTCTACATAGTGTTCTATACTGTACTGATTCTACATAGTGTTCTATGTTGTACTGATTTTACATAGTGTTCTATAGTGTACTGATTCTAAATAGTTTTCTCTACTGTACTGATTCTACATAGTGTTCTATGATGCACAGTTTCTAGATAGTGTTCAATGTTGTACTGATTCTACATAGTGTTCTATACTGTACTGATTCTACATGATGTTCTATACTGTACTGATTCTACATAGGGTTCTATACTGTACTGATTCTACATAGTATTCTATACTGTACTGATTCTACATAGTGTTCTATGTTGTGCGGATTCTACCTAGCGTTCTATGTTGTGTTGATTCTACATAGTGTTCTATGTTGTAGTGATTCTACATAGTGTTCTATACTGCACTGATTCTGCATAATAGTCTATACTGTCCTGATTCTACATAGTGTTCTATGTTGTACTGATTCTACATAGTGTTCTATACTGTAATGATTGTACATAGTGTTCTATGTTGTACTGATTCTACATAGTGTTCTATGTTGTACCGATTCTACATAGTGTTCTATGTTGTACTGATTTTATGTAATGTTCTGTTTTTAGTTGATTCTACATGGTGTTCTATGTTGTACTGATTCTACATAGTGTTCTATACTGTACTGATTATACATAGTGTTCTATACTGTACTGATTCTACATAGTGTTCTATGTCGTACTGGTTCTACATAGTGTTCTATACTGTTCTGATTCTACATAGTGTTCTATACTGTACTGATTCTACATAGTGTTCTATGTTGTACTGATTCTACGTAATGTTCTATGTTGAATTGATTCTACATGGTGTTCTATGTTGTACTGATTCTACATAGTGTTCTATGTTGTACTGATTCTACATAGTGTTCTATAGTGTACTGATTCTACATAGTGTTCTATGTTGTGTTGATTCTACATAGTGTTCAATGTTTTAGTGATTCTACATAGTGGTCTATACTGTACTGATTATACATAGTGTTCTATGTTGTACTGATTCTACATAGTGTACTATACTGTACTGATTCTACATAGTGTTCTATACTGTACTGATTCTACATAGTGTCCTATACTGTACTGATTCTACATAGTGGTCTATACTGTACTGATTCTACATAGTGGTCTATGTTGTACTGATTCTACATAGTGTTCTATACTGTACTGATTCTACATAGTGTTCTATACTGTACTGATTCTACATAGTATTCTATACTGTACTGATTATGCATAGTGTTCTATGATGTACTGATTCTACATAGTGTTCTATACTGTACTGATTCTACATAGTGTTCTATACTGTACTAATTCTACATAGTGTTCTATGTTGTATTGATTCTACATAGTGTTCTATGCTGTGCTGATTCTACATAGTGTTCTATGTTGTACTGATTTTACATAGTGTTCTATGTTGTACCGATTCTACATAGTGTTCTATGTTGTACTGATTCTATGTAATGTTCTGTTTTTAGTTGATTCTACATGGTGTTCTATGTTGTACTGATTCTACATAGTGTTCTATACTGTACTGATTATACATAGTGTTCTATACTGTACTGATTCTACATAGTGTTCTATGTCGTACTGGTTCTACATAGTGTTCTATACTGTTCTGATTCTACATAGTGTTCTATACTGTACTGATTCTACATAGTGTTCTATGTTGTACTGATTCTACGTAATGTTTTATGTTGAATTGATTCTACATGGTGTTCTATGTTGTACTGATTCTACATAGTGTTCTATGTTGTACTGATTTTACATAGTGTTCTATAGTGTTCTGATCCTACATAGTGTTCTATACTGTAATGATTCTACATAGTGTTCTATAGTGTTCTGATTCTACATAGTGTTCTATGTTGTACTGATTCTACATAGTGTTCTATACTGTACTGATTCTACATAGTGTTCTATAGTGTACTGATTCTACATAGTGTTCTATACTGTACTGATTCTACATAGTGTTCTATAGTGTACTGATTCTACATAGTGTTCTATACTGTACTAATTCTACATAGTGTTCTATGTTGTATTGATTCTACAGAGTGTTCTATGCTGTGCTGATTCTACATAGTGTTCTATGTTGTACTGATTCTACATAGTGTTCTATGTTGTACCGATTCTACATAGTGTTCTATGTTGTACTGATTCTATGTAATGTTCTGTTTTTAGTTGATTCTACATGGTGTTCTATGTTGTACTGATTCTACATAGTGTTCTATACTGTAATGATTATACATAGTGTTCTATACTGTACTGATTCTACATAGTGTTCTATGTCGTACTGGTTCTACATAGTGTTCTATACTGTTCTGATTCTACATAGTGTTCTATACTGTACTGATTCTACATAGTGTTCTATGTTGTACTGATTCTACGTAATGTTCTATGTTGAATTGATTCTACATGGTGTTCTATGTTGTATTGATTCTACATAGTGTTCTATGCTGTACTGATTTAAACATAGTGTTCTATAGTGTTCTGATCCTACATAGTGTTCTATACTGTACTGATTCTACATAGTGTTCTATAGTGTTCTGATTCTACATAGTGTTCTATGTTGTACTGATTCTACATAGTGTTCTATACTGTACTGATTCTACATAGTGTTCTATACTGTACTGATTCTACATAGTGTTCTATACTGTACTGATTCTACATAGTGTTCTATACTTACTGATTCTATATAGTGTTCTATATTGTACTGATTCTATATAATGTTCTAAACTGTACTGATTCTACATAGTGTTCTATACTGTACTGATTCTAAATAGTGTTCTATACTGTACTGATTCTACATAGTGTTCTATACTGTACTGATTCTACATAGTGTTCTATACTGTACTGATTCTACATAGTGTTCTATGTTGTACTGATTTTACATAGTGTTCTATAGTGTACTGATTCTAAATAGTTTTCTCTACTGTACTGATTCTACATAGTGTTCTATGATGCACAGTTTCTAGATAGTGTTCAATGTTGTACTGATTCTACATAGTGTTCTATACTGTACTGATTCTACATGATGTTCTATACTGTACTGATTCTACATAGTGTTCTATACTGTACTGATTCTACATAGTATTCTATACTGTACTGATTCTACATAGTGTTCTATGTTGTGCGGATTCTACCTAGCGTTCTATGTTGTGTTGATTCTACATAGTGTTCTATGTTGTAGTGATTCTACATAGTGTTCTATACTTCACTGATTCTGCATAATAGACTATACTGTCCTGATTCTACATAGTGTTCTATGTTGTACTGATTCTACATAGTGTTCTATACTGTAATGATTGTACATAGTGTTCTATGTTGTACTGATTCTACATAGTGTTCTATGTTGTACCGATTCTACATAGTGTTCTATGTTGAATTGATTCTACATGGTGTTCTATGTTGTACTGATTCTACATAGTGTTCTATGTTGTACTTATTTTACATAGTGTTCTATAGAGTTCTGATCCTACATAGTGTTCTATACTGTACTGATTCTACATAGTGTTCTATAGTGTTCTGATTCTACATAGTGTTCTATGTTGTACTGATTCTACATAGTGTTCTATACTGTACTGATTATACATAGTGTTCTATACTGTACTGATTCTACATAGTGTTCTATGTCGTACTGGTTCTACATAGTGTTCTATACTGTTCTGATTCTACATAGTGTTCTATACTGTACTGATTCTACATAGTGTTCTATGTTGTACTGATTCTACGTAATGTTCTATGTTGAATTGATTCTACATGGTGTTCTATGTTGTACTGATTCTACATAGTGTTCTATGTTGTACTTATTTTACATAGTGTTCTATAGAGTTCTGATCCTACATAGTGTTCTATACTGTACTGATTCTACATAGTGTTCTATAGTGTTCTGATTCTACATAGTGTTCTATGTTGTACTGATTCTACATAGTGTTCTATACTGTTCTGATTCTACATAGTGTTCTATACTGTACTGATTCTACATAATGTTCTATGTGGTACATATTCTACATAGTGTTCTATGTTGTACTGATTCTACATAATGTTCTATACTGTACTGATTATACACAGTGTTCTATATTGTACTGATTCTACACGGTGTTCTATGTTGTACTGATTCTACATAGTGTTATATACTGTACTGATTCTACATAGTGTTCTATACTGTACTGATTCTACATGGTGTTCTATGTTGTACTGAGTCTACATAGTGTTCTATGTTGTACTGATTCTACATAGTGTTCTATAGTGTACTGATTCTACATAGTGTTCTATGTCGTGTTGATTCTACATAGTGTTCAATGTTTTAGTGATTCTACATAGTGGTCTATATTGTACTGATTATGCATAGTGTTCTATGTTGTACTGATTCTACATAGTGTTCTATACTGTACTGATTATACACAGTGTTCTATATTGTATTGATTCTACATAGTGTTCTATACTGTACTGATTCTACATAGTGTTCTATAGTGTTCTGATTCTACATAGTGTTCTATGTTGTACTGATTCTACATAGTGTTCTATATTGTTCTCATTCTACATAGTGTTCTATACTGTACTGATTCTACATAGTGTTCTATGTGGTACATATTCTACATAGTGTTCTATGTTGTACTGATTCTACATAATGTTCTATACTGTACTGATTATACATAGTGTTCTATATTGTACTGATTCTACACGGTGTTCTATGTTGTACTGATTCTACATAGTGTTCTATACTGTACTGATTCTACATAGTGTTCTATACTGTACTGATTCTACATAGTGCTCTATGTTGTATTGATTCTACATAGTGATCTACGATGTACTGATTCTACATAGTGTTCTATAATGTATTGAACCTACATAGTGTTCTATACTGTACTAATTCTACATAGTGTTCTATGTTGTATTGATTCTACATAGTGTTCTATGCTGTGCTGATTCTACATAGTGTTCTATGTTGTACTGATTCTACATAGTGTTCAATACTGTACTGATTCTACATAGTGTTCTATACTGTACTGATTCTACATGGTGTTCTATGTTGTACTGAGTCTACATAGTGTTCTATGTTGTACTGATTCTACATAGTGTTCTTTAGTGTACTGATTCTACATAGTGTTCTATGTTGTGTTGATTCTACATAGTGTTCAATGTTTTAGTGATTCTACATAGTGGTCTATACTGTACTGATTATGCATAGTGTTCTATGTTGTACTGATTCTACATAGTGTTCTATACTGTACTGATTATACACAGTGTTCTATATTGTATTGATTCTACATAGTGTTCTATGTTGTACTGATTCTACGTAATGTTCTATTTTTAGTTGATTCTGCATGGTGTTCTATGTTGTACTGATGCAATATAGTGTTCTATACTGTACTGATACTACATAGTGTCCTATACTGTACTGATTCTACATAGTGGTCTATACTGTACTGATTCTACATAGTGTTCTATGTTGTGTTGATTCTACATAGTGTTCAATGTTTTAGTGATTCTACATAGTGGTCTATACTGTACTGATTATACATAGTGTTCTATGTTGTACTGATTCTACATAGTGTTCTATACTGTACTGATTCTACATAGTGTTCTATACTGTACTGATTCTACATAGTGTTCCATACTGTACTGATTCTACATAGTGTTCTATGTTGTACTGATTCTACATAGTGTTCTATGTTGTACTGATTCTACATAGTGTTCTATAGTGTACTGATTCTACATAGTGTTCTATGTTGTGTTGATTCTACATAGTGTTCAATGTTTTAGTGATTCTACATAGTGGTCTATACTGTACTAATTATACATAGTGTTCTATGTTGTACTGATTCTACATAGTGTACTATACTGTACTGATTCTACATAGTGTTCTATACTGTACTGATTCTACATAGTGTCCTATACTGTACTGATTCTACATAGTGGTCTATACTGTACTGATTCTACATAGTGGTCTATGTTGTACTGATTCTACATAGTGTTCTATACTGTACTGATTCTACATAGTGTTCTATACTGTACTGATTCTACATAGTATTCTATACTGTACTGATTCTGCATAGTGTTCTATGATGTACTGATTCTACATAGTGTTCTATACTGTACTGATTCTACATAGTGTTCTATACTGTACTAATTCTACATAGTGTTCTATGTTGTATTGATTCTACATAGTGTTCTATGCTGTGCTGATTCTACATAGTGTTCTATGTTGTACTGATTTTACATAGTGTTCTATGTTGTACCGATTCTACATAGTGTTCTATGTTGTACTGATTCTATGTAATGTTCTGTTTTTAGTTGATTCTACATGGTGTTCTATGTTGTACTGATTCTACATAGTGTTCTATACTGTACTGATTATACATAGTGTTCTATACTGTACTGATTCTACATAGTGTTCTATGTCGTACTGGTTCTACATAGTGTTCTATACTGTTCTGATTCTACATAGTGTTCTATACTGTACTGATTCTACATAGTGTTCTATGTTGTACTGATTCTACGTAATGTTTTATGTTGAATTGATTCTACATGGTGTTCTATGTTGTACTGATTCTACATAGTGTTCTATGTTGTACTGATTTTACATAGTGTTCTATAGTGTTCTGATCCTACATAGTGTTCTATACTGTACTGATTCTACATAGTGTTCTATAGTGTTCTGATTCTACATAGTGTTCTATGTTGTACTGATTCTACATAGTGTTCTATACTGTACTGATTCTACATAGTGTTCTATACTGTACTGATTCTACATAGTGTTCTATATTGTACTGATTCTACATAGTGTTCTATAGTGTACTGATTCTACATAGTGTTCTATACTGTACTAATTCTACATAGTGTTCTATGTTGTATTGATTCTACAGAGTGTTCTATGCTGTGCTGATTCTACATAGTGTTCTATGTTGTACTGATTCTACATAGTGTTCTATGTTGTACCGATTCTACATAGTGTTCTATGTTGTACTGATTCTATGTAATGTTCTGTTTTTAGTTGATTCTACATGGTGTTCTATGTTGTACTGATTCTACATAGTGTTCTATACTGCACTGATTATACATAGTGTTCTATACTGTACTGATTCTACATAGTGTTCTATGTCGTACTGGTTCTACATAGTGTTCTATACTGTTCTGATTCTACATAGTGTTCTATACTGTACTGATTCTACATAGTGTTCTATGTTGTACTGATTCTACGTAATGTTCTATGTTGAATTGATTCTACATGGTGTTCTATGTTGTACTGATTCTACATAGTGTTCTATGTTGTACTGATTTAAACATAGTGTTCTATAGTGTTCTGATTCTACATAGTGTTCTATGTTGTACTGATTCTACATAGTGTTCTATACTGTACTGATTCTACATAGTGTTCTATACTGTACTGATTCTACATAGTGTTCTATACTGTACTGATTCTACATAGTGTTCTATACTTACTGATTCTATATAGTGTTCTATATTGTACTGATTCTATATAATGTTCTAAACTGTACTGATTCTACATAGTGTTCTATACTTACTGATTCTAAATAGTGTTCTATACTGTACTGATTCTACATAGTGTTCTATACTGTACTGATTCTACATAGTGTTCTATACTGTACTGATTCTACATAGTGTTCTATGTTGTACTGATTTTACATAGTGTTCTATAGTGTACTGATTCTAAATAGTTTTCTCTACTGTACTGATTCTACAAAGTGTTCTATGATGCACAGTTTCTAGATAGTGTTCAATGTTGTACTGATTCTACATAGTGTTCTATACTGTACTGATTCTACATGATGTTCTATACTGTACTGATTATACATAGTGTTCTATACTGTACTGATTCTACATAGTGTTCTATGTTGTGTTGATTCTACATAGTGTTCAATGTTTTAGTGATTCTACATAGTGGTCTATACTGTACTGATTATACATAGTGTTCTATGTTGTACTGATTCTACATAGTGTACTATACTGTACTGATTCTACATAGTGTTCTATACTGTACTGATTCTACATAGTGTCCTATACTGTACTGATTCTACATAGTGGTCTATACTGTACTGATTCTACATAGTGGTCTATGTTGTACTGATTCTACATAGTGTTCTATACTGTACTGATTCTACATAGTGTTCTATACTGTACTGATTCTACATAGTGTTCTATAATGTACTGATTCTACATAGTGTTCTATAGTGTACTGCTTCTACATAGTGTTCTATACTTACTGATTCTATATAGTGTTCTATATTGTACTGATTCGATATAATGTTCTAAACTGTACTGATTCTACATAGTGTTCTATACCGTACTGATTCTAAATAGTGTTCTATACTGTACTGATTCTACATAGTGTTCTATACAGTACTGGTTCTACATAGTGTTCTATACTGTACTGATTCTACATAGTGTTCTATAGTGTACTGATTCTAAATAGTTTTCTCTACTGTACTGATTCTACATAGTGTTCTATGATGCACAGTTTCTAGATAGTGTTCAATGTTGTACTGATTCTACATAGTGTTCTATACTGTACTGATTCTACATAGTGTTCTATACTGTACTGATTCTACATAGTGTTCTATAGTGTACTGCTTCTACATAGTGTTCTATACTTACTGATTCTATATAGTGTTCTATATTGTACTGATTCTATATAATGTTCTAAACTGTACTGATTCTACATAGTGTTCTATACTGTACTGATTCTAAATAGTGTTCTATACTGTACTGATTCTACATAGTGTTCTATACTGTACTGATTCTACATAGTGTTCTATACTGTACTGATTCTACATAGTGTTCTATAGTGTACTGATTCTAAATAGTTTTCTCTACTGTACTGATTCTACATAGTGTTCTATGATGCACAGTTTCTAGATAGTGTTCAATGTTGTACTGATTCTACATAGTGTTCTATACTGTACTGATTCTACATGATGTTCTATACTGTACTGATTCTACATAGTGTTCTATACTGTACTGATTCTACATAGTGTTCTATACTGTACTGATTCTACATAGTGTTCTATGTTGTGCGGATTCTACCTAGCGTTCTATGTTGTGTTGATTCTACATAGTGTTCTATGTTGTACTGATTCTACATAGTGTTCTATACTGCACTGATTCTGCATAATAGTCTATACTGTCCTGATTCTACATAGTGTTCTATGTTGTACTGATTCTACATAGTGTTCTATACTGTAATGATTGTACATAGTGTTCTATGTTGTACTGATTCTACATAGTGTTCTATGTTGTATTGATTCTACACAGTTTTCTATGTTTTGCTGATTCTACATAGTGTTCTATGTTGTACTGATTCTACATAGTGCTCTATGTTGTATTGATTCTACATAGTGTTCTATGTTGTGCTGATTCTACATAGTGTTCTATGTTGTATTGATTCTACGTAGTGTTCTATGTTGTACTGATTCTACATAGTGCTCTATACTGTACTGATTCTACATTGTGTTCTATGTTGTACTGATTCTATATAGTGTTCTATGTTGTATTGATTCTACATAGTGTTCTATGGTGTGCTGATTCTACATAGTGTTCTATGTTGTACTGATTCTACATAGTGTTCTATGTTGTATTGATTCTACATAGTTTTCTATGTTTTGCTGATTCTACATAGTGTTCTATGTTGTACTGATTCTACATAGTGCTCTATGTTGTATTGATTCTACATAGTGTTCTATGTTGTGCTGATTCTACATAGTGTTCTATGTTGTATTGATTCTACGTAGTGTTCTATGTTGTACTGATTCTACATAGTGCTCTATACTGTACTTATTCTACATAGTGTTCTATGTTGTACTGATTCTACATAGTGTTCTATGTTGTATTGATTCTACATAGTGTTCTATGTTGTGCTGATTCTACATAGTGTTCTATGTTGTACTGATACTACATAGTGTTCTATACTGTACTGATTCTACATAGTGTTCTATAGTGTTCTGATTCTACATAGTGTTCTATACTGTACTGATTCTACATAGTGTTCTATACTGTACTGATTCTACATAGTGTTCTATACTGTACTGATTCTACATAGTGTTCTATGATGTACTGATTTTACATAGTGTTCTATAGTGTTCTGATCCTACATAGTGTTCTATACTGTACTAATTCTACATATTGTTCTATAGTGTTCTCATTCTACATAGTGTTCTATGTTGTGCTGATTCTACATAGTGTTCTATGTTGTACTGATTCTACATAGTGCTCTATACTGTACCGATTCTACATAGTGTTCTATGTTGTACTGATTCTACGTAATGTTCTATTTTTAGTTGATTCTACATGGTGTTCTATGTTGTACTGCTTCTACATAGTGTTCTATTCTTACTGACTCTACATAGTGTTCTATACTGTACTGATTATACGTAGTGTTCTATACTGTACTGGTTCTACATAGTGTTCTAGTGTTCTATGTTGTACTGGTGCTACATAGTGTTCTATACTGTTCTGATTCTACATAGTGTTCTATACTGTACTGATTCTACATAGTGTTCTATGTTGTACTGATTCTACGTAATGTTCTATGTTGAATTGATTCTACATGGTGTTCTATGTTGTACTGATTCTACATAGTGTTCTATGTTGTACTGATTCTACATAGTGTTCTATGTTGGACTGATTCTACATCGTGTTTTATGTTGTACTGATTCTACATAGTGTTCTATACTGTACTGATTCTACATAGTGTTCTATGTTGTACTGATTCTACATAGTGTTCTATGTTGTACTGATTCTACATAGTGTTCTATACTGTACTGATTCTACATAGTGTTCTATACTGTACTGATTCTACATAGTGTTCTATACTGTACTGATTCTAAATAGTGTTCTATACTGTACTGATTCTACATAGTGTTCTATACTTACTGATTCTACATAGTGTTCTATATTGTACTGATTCTACATAGTGTTCTATACTGTACTGATTCTACATAGTGTTCTATGATGTACTGATTCTACATAGTGTTCTATGTTGTACTGATTCTACATAGTGTTCTATGTTGTACTGATTCTACGTAATGTTCTATGTTGAATTGATTCTACATGGTGTTCTATGTTGTACTGATTCTACATAGTGTTCTATGCTGTACTGATTCTACATAGTGTTCTATGTTGTACTGATTTTACATAGTGTTCTATAGTGTACTGATTCTACATAGTGTTCTATACTGTACTGATTCTACATAGTGTTCTATGTTGTACTGATTCTGCATAGTGTTCTATACTGTACTGATTCTAGATAGTGTTCTATACTTACTGATTCTACATAGTGTTCTATATTGTACTGATTCTACATAGTGTTCTATACTGTACTGATTCTACATAGTGTTCTATACTTACTAATTCTACATAGTGTTCTATAGTGTACTGATTCTACATAGTGTTCTATACTGTACTGATTCTACATAGTGCTCTATACTTATTGATTCTACATAGTGTTCTATACTGTACTGATTCTACATAGTGTTCTATGTTGTACTGATTCTACGTAATGTTCTATGTTGAATTGATTCTACATAGTGACCTATGTGGTACATATTCTACATAGTGTTCTATGTTGTACTGATTCTACATAATGTTCTATACTGTACTGATTCTACATAGTGTTCTATACTGTACTGATTCTACATAGTGTTCTATACTGTACTGATTCTACATAGTGTTCAATACTGTACTGATTCTACATAGTGTTCTATGATGTACTGATTTTACATAGTGTTCTATAGTGTTCTGATCCTACATAGTGTTCTATACTGTACTGATTCTACATAGTGTTCTATAGTGTTCTCATTCTACATAGTGTTCTATGTTGTGCTGATTCTACATAGTGTTCTATGTTGTACTGATTCTACATATTGCTCTATACTGTACCGATTCTACATAGTGTTCTATGTTGTACTGATTCTAAGTAATGTTCTATTTTTAGTTGATTCTACATGGTGTTCTATGTTGTACTGCTTCTACATAGTGTTCTATACTTACTGACTCTACATAGTGTTCTATACTGTACTGATTATACGTAGTGTTCTATACTGTACTGGTTCTACATAGTGTTCTAGTGTTCTATGTTGTACTGGTGCTACATAGTGTTCTATACTGTACTGATTCTACATAGTGTTCTATGTTGTACTGATTCTACGTAATGTTCTATGTTGAATTGATTCTACATGGTGTTCTATGTTGTACTGATTCTACATAGTGTTCTATGTTGTACTGATTTTACATAGTGTTCTATAGTGTTCTGATCCTACATAGTGTTCTATACTGTACTGATTCTACATAGTGTTCTATAGTGTTCTGATTCTACATAGTGTTCTATGTTGTACTGATTCTACATAGTGTTCTATACTGTACTGATTCTACATAGTGTTCTATACTGTACTGATTCTACATAGTGTTCTATACTGTACTGATTCTACATAGTGTTCTATAGTGTACTGATTCTACATAGTGTTCTATACTGTACTAATTCTACATAGTGTTCTATGTTGTATTGATTCTACAGAGTGTTCTATGCTGTGCTGATTCTACATAGTGTTCTATGTTGTACTGATTCTACATAGTGTTCTATGTTGTACCGATTCTACATAGTGTTCTATGTTGTACTGATTCTATGTAATGTTCTGTTTTTAGTTGATTCTACATGGTGTTCTATGTTGTACTGATTCTACATAGTGTTCTATACTGTAATGATTATACATAGTGTTCTATACTGTACTGATTCTACATAGTGTTCTATGTCGTACTGGTTCTACATAGTGTTCTATACTGTTCTGATTCTACATAGTGTTCTATACTGTACTGATTCTACATAGTGTTCTATGTTGTACTGATTCTACGTAATGTTCTATGTTGAATTGATTCTACATGGTGTTCTATGTTGTATTGATTCTACATAGTGTTCTATGCTGTACTGATTTAAACATAGTGTTCTATAGTGTTCTGATCCTACATAGTGTTCTATACTGTACTGATTCTACATAGTGTTCTATAGTGTTCTGATTCTACATAGTGTTCTATGTTGTACTGATTCTACATAGTGTTCTATACTGTACTGATTCTACATAGTGTTCTATACTGTACTGATTCTACATAGTGTTCTATACTGTACTGATTCTACATAGTGTTCTATACTTACTGATTCTATATAGTGTTCTATATTGTACTGATTCTATATAATGTTCTAAACTGTACTGATTCTACATAGTGTTCTATACTGTACTGATTCTAAATAGTGTTCTATACTGTACTGATTCTACATAGTGTTCTATACTGTACTGATTCTACATAGTGTTCTATACTGTACTGATTCTACATAGTGTTCTATGTTGTACTGATTTTACATAGTGTTCTATAGTGTACTGATTCTAAATAGTTTTCTCTACTGTACTGATTCTACATAGTGTTCTATGATGCACAGTTTCTAGATAGTGTTCAATGTTGTACTGATTCTACATAGTGTTCTATACTGTACTGATTCTACATGATGTTCTATACTGTACTGATTCTACATAGTGTTCTATACTGTACTGATTCTACATAGTATTCTATACTGTACTGATTCTACATAGTGTTCTATGTTGTGCGGATTCTACCTAGCGTTCTATGTTGTGTTGATTCTACATAGTGTTCTATGTTGTAGTGATTCTACATAGTGTTCTATACTTCACTGATTCTGCATAATAGTCTATACTGTCCTGATTCTACATAGTGTTCTATGATGTACTGATTCTACATAGTGTTCTATACTGTAATGATTGTACATAGTGTTCTATGTTGTACTGATTCTACATAGTGTTCTATGTTGTACCGATTCTACATAGTGTTCTATGTTGAATTGATTCTACATGGTGTTCTATGTTGTACTGATTCTACATAGTGTTCTATGTTGTACTTATTTTACATAGTGTTCTATAGAGTTCTGATCCTACATAGTGTTCTATACTGTACTGATTCTACATAGTGTTCTATAGTGTTCTGATTCTACATAGTGTTCTATGTTGTACTGATTCTACATAGTGTTCTATACTGTACTGATTATACATAGTGTTCTATACTGTACTGATTCTACATAGTGTTCTATGTCGTACTGGTTCTACATAGTGTTCTATACTGTTCTGATTCTACATAGTGTTCTATACTGTACTGATTCTACATAGTGTTCTATGTTGTACTGATTCTACGTAATGTTCTATGTTGAATTGATTCTACATGGTGTTCTATGTTGTACTGATTCTACATAGTGTTCTATGTTGTACTTATTTTACATAGTGTTCTATAGAGTTCTGATCCTACATAGTGTTCTATACTGTACTGATTCTACATAGTGTTCTATAGTGTTCTGATTCTACATAGTGTTCTATGTTGTACTGATTCTACATAGTGTTCTATACTGTTCTGATTCTACATAGTGTTCTATACTGTACTGATTCTACATAGTGTTCTATGTGGTACATATTCTACATAGTGTTCTATGTTGTACTGATTCTACATAATGTTCTATACTGTACTGATTATACACAGTGTTCTATATTGTACTGATTCTACACGGTGTTCTATGTTGTACTGATTCTACATAGTGTTATATACTGTACTGATTCTACATAGTGTTCTATACTGTACTGATTCTACATGGTGTTCTATGTTGTACTGAGTCTACATAGTGTTCTATGTTGTACTGATTCTACATAGTGTTCTATAGTGTACTGATTCTACATAGTGTTCTATGTCGTGTTGATTCTACATAGTGTTCAATGTTTTAGTGATTCTACATAGTGGTCTATATTGTACTGATTATGCATAGTGTTCTATGTTGTACTGATTCTACATAGTGTTCTATACTGTACTGATTATACACAGTGTTCTATATTGTATTGATTCTACATAGTGTTCTATACTGTACTGATTCTACATAGTGTTCTATAGTGTTCTGATTCTACATAGTGTTCTATGTTGTACTGATTCTACATAGTGTTCTATATTGTTCTGATTCTACATAGTGTTCTATACTGTACTGATTCTACATAGTGTTCTATGTGGTACATATTCTACATAGTGTTCTATGTTGTACTGATTCTACATAATGTTCTATACTGTACTGATTATACATAGTGTTCTATATTGTACTGATTCTACACGGTGTTCTATGTTGTACTGATTCTACATAGTGTTCTATACTGTACTGATTCTACATAGTGTTCTATACTGTACTGATTCTACATAGTGCTCTATGTTGTATTGATTCTACATAGTGATCTACGATGTACTGATTCTACATAGTGTTCTATAATGTATTGAACCTACATAGTGTTCTATACTGTACTAATTCTACATAGTGTTCTATGTTGTATTGATTCTACATAGTGTTCTATGCTGTGCTGATTCTACATAGTGTTCTATGTTGTACTGATTCTACATAGTGTTCAATACTGTACTGATTCTACATAGTGTTCTATACTGTACTGATTCTACATGGTGTTCTATGTTGTACTGAGTCTACATAGTGTTCTATGTTGTACTGATTCTACATAGTGTTCTTTAGTGTACTGATTCTACATAGTGTTCTATGTTGTGTTGATTCTACATAGTGTTCAATGTTTTAGTGATTCTACATAGTGGTCTATACTGTACTGATTATGCATAGTGTTCTATGTTGTACTGATTCTACATAGTGTTCTATACTGTACTGATTATACACAGTGTTCTATATTGTATTGATTCTACATAGTGTTCTATGTTGTACTGATTCTACGTAATGTTCTATTTTTAGTTGATTCTGCATGGTGTTCTATGTTGTACTGATGCAATATAGTGTTCTATACTGTACTGATACTACATAGTGTCCTATACTGTACTGATTCTACATAGTGGTCTATACTGTACTGATTCTACATAGTGTTCTATGTTGTGTTGATTCTACATAGTGTTCAATGTTTTAGTGATTCTACATAGTGGTCTATACTGTACTGATTATACATAGTGTTCTATGTTGTACTGATTCTACATAGTGTTCTATACTGTACTGATTCTACATAGTGTTCTATACTGTACTGATTCTACATAGTGTTCCATACTGTACTGATTCTACATAGTGTTCTATGTTGTACTGATTCTACATAGTGTTCTATGTTGTACTGATTCTACATAGTGTTCTATAGTGTACTGATTCTACATAGTGTTCTATGTTGTGTTGATTCTACATAGTGTTCAATGTTTTAGTGATTCTACATAGTGGTCTATACTGTACTAATTATACATAGTGTTCTATGTTGTACTGATTCTACATAGTGTACTATACTGTACTGATTCTACATAGTGTTCTATACTGTACTGATTCTACATAGTGTCCTATACTGTACTGATTCTACATAGTGGTCTATACTGTACTGATTCTACATAGTGGTCTATGTTGTACTGATTCTACATAGTGTTCTATACTGTACTGATTCTACATAGTGTTCTATACTGTACTGATTCTACATAGTATTCTATACTGTACTGATTCTGCATAGTGTTCTATGATGTACTGATTCTACATAGTGTTCTATACTGTACTGATTCTACATAGTGTTCTATACTGTACTAATTCTACATAGTGTTCTATGTTGTATTGATTCTACATAGTGTTCTATGCTGTGCTGATTCTACATAGTGTTCTATGTTGTACTGATTTTACATAGTGTTCTATGTTGTACCGATTCTACATAGTGTTCTATGTTGTACTGATTCTATGTAATGTTCTGTTTTTAGTTGATTCTACATGGTGTTCTATGTTGTACTGATTCTACATAGTGTTCTATACTGTACTGATTATACATAGTGTTCTATACTGTACTGATTCTACATAGTGTTCTATGTCGTACTGGTTCTACATAGTGTTCTATACTGTTCTGATTCTACATAGTGTTCTATACTGTACTGATTCTACATAGTGTTCTATGTTGTACTGATTCTACGTAATGTTTTATGTTGAATTGATTCTACATGGTGTTCTATGTTGTACTGATTCTACATAGTGTTCTATGTTGTACTGATTTTACATAGTGTTCTGATCCTACATAGTGTTCTATACTGTACTGATTCTACATAGTGTTCTATAGTGTTCTGATTCTACATAGTGTTCTATGTTGTACTGATTCTACATAGTGTTCTATACTGTACTGATTCTACATAGTGTTCTATACTGTACTGATTCTACATAGTGTTCTATACTGTACTGATTCTACATAGTGTTCTATAGTGTACTGATTCTACATAGTGTTCTATACTGTACTAATTCTACATAGTGTTCTATGTTGTATTGATTCTACAGAGTGTTCTATGCTGTGCTGATTCTACATAGTGTTCTATGTTGTACTGATTCTACATAGTGTTCTATGTTGTACCGATTCTACATAGTGTTCTATGTTGTACTGATTCTATGTAATGTTCTGTTTTTAGTTGATTCTACATGGTGTTCTATGTTGTACTGATTCTACATAGTGTTCTATACTGCACTGATTATACATAGTGTTCTATACTGTACTGATTCTACATAGTGTTCTATGTCGTACTGGTTCTACATAGTGTTCTATACTGTTCTGATTCTACATAGTGTTCTATACTGTACTGATTCTACATAGTGTTCTATGTTGTACTGATTCTACGTAATGTTCTATGTTGAATTGATTCTACATGGTGTTCTATGTTGTACTGATTCTACATAGTGTTCTATGTTGTACTGATTTAAACATAGTGTTCTATAGTGTTCTGATTCTACATAGTGTTCTATGTTGTACTGATTCTACATAGTGTTCTATACTGTACTGATTCTACATAGTGTTCTATACTGTACTGATTCTACATAGTGTTCTATACTGTACTGATTCTACATAGTGTTCTATACTTACTGATTCTATATAGTGTTCTATATTGTACTGATTCTATATAATGTTCTAAACTGTACTGATTCTACATAGTGTTCTATACTTACTGATTCTAAATAGTGTTCTATACTGTACTGATTCTACATAGTGTTCTATACTGTACTGATTCTACATAGTGTTCTATACTGTACTGATTCTACATAGTGTTCTATGTTGTACTGATTTTACATAGTGTTCTATAGTGTACTGATTCTAAATAGTTTTCTCTACTGTACTGATTCTACAAAGTGTTCTATGATGCACAGTTTCTAGATAGTGTTCAATGTTGTACTGATTCTACATAGTGTTCTATACTGTACTGATTCTACATGATGTTCTATACTGTACTGATTATACATAGTGTTCTATACTGTACTGATTCTACATAGTGTTCTATGTTGTGTTGATTCTACATAGTGTTCAATGTTTTAGTGATTCTACATAGTGGTCTATACTGTACTGATTATACATAGTGTTCTATGTTGTACTGATTCTACATAGTGTACTATACTGTACTGATTCTACATAGTGTTCTATACTGTACTGATTCTACATAGTGTCCTATATTGTACTGATTCTACATAGTGGTCTATACTGTACTGATTCTACATAGTGGTCTATGTTGTACTGATTCTACATAGTGTTCTATACTGTACTGATTCTACATAGTGTTCTATACTGTACTGATTCTACATAGTGTTCTATAATGTACTGATTCTACATAGTGTTCTATAGTGTACTGCTTCTACATAGTGTTCTATACTTACTGATTCTATATAGTGTTCTATATTGTACTGATTCGATATAATGTTCTAAACTGTACTGATTCTACATAGTGTTCTATACCGTACTGATTCTAAATAGTGTTCTATACTGTACTGATTCTACATAGTGTTCTATACAGTACTGGTTCTACATAGTGTTCTATAGTGTACTGATTCTAAATAGTTTTCTCTACTGTACTGATTCTACATAGTGTTCTATGATGCACAGTTTCTAGATAGTGTTCAATGTTGTACTGATTCTACATAGTGTTTTATACTGTACTGATTCTACATGATGTTCTATACTGTACTGATTCTACATAGTGTTCTATACTGTACTGATTCTACATAGTGTTCTATACTGTACTGATTCTACATAGTGTTCTATGTTGTGCGGATTCTACCTAGCGTTCTATGTTGTGTTGATTCTACATAGTGTTCTATGTTGTACTGATTCTACATAGTGTTCTATACTGCACTGATTCTGCATAATAGTCTATACTGTCCTGATTCTACATAGTGTTCTATGTTGTACTGATTCTACATAGTGTTCTATACTGTAATGATTGTACATAGTGTTCTATGTTGTACTGATTCTACATAGTGTTCTATGTTGTATTGATTCTACACAGTTTTCTATGTTTTGCTGATTCTACATAGTGTTCTATGTTGTACTGATTCTACATAGTGCTCTATGTTGTATTGATTCTACATAGTGTTCTATGTTGTGCTGATTCTACATAGTGTTCTATGTTGTATTGATTCTACGTAGTGTTCTATGTTGTACTGATTCTACATAGTGCTCTATACTGTACTGATTCTACATTGTGTTCTATGTTGTACTGATTCTATATAGTGTTCTATGTTGTATTGATTCTACATAGTGTTCTATGGTGTGCTGATTCTACATAGTGTTCTATGTTGTACTGATTCTACATAGTGTTCTATGTTGTATTGATTCTACATAGTTTTCTATGTTTTGCTGATTCTACATAGTGTTCTATGTTGTACTGATTCTACATAGTGCTCTATGTTGTATTGATTCTACATAGTGTTCTATGTTGTGCTGATTCTACATAGTGTTCTATGTTGTATTGATTCTACGTAGTGTTCTATGTTGTACTGATTCTACATAGTGCTCTATACTGTACTTATTCTACATAGTGTTCTATGTTGTACTGATTCTACATAGTGTTCTATGTTGTATTGATTCTACATAGTGTTCTATGTTGTGCTGATTCTACATAGTGTTCTATGTTGTACTGATACTACATAGTGTTCTATACTGTACTGATTCTACATAGTGTTCTATAGTGTTCTGATTCTACATAGTGTTCTATACTGTACTGATTCTACATAGTGTTCTATACTGTACTGATTCTACATAGTGTTCTATACTGTACTGATTCTACATAGTGTTCTATGATGTACTGATTTTACATAGTGTTCTATAGTGTTCTGATCCTACATAGTGTTCTATACTGTACTAATTCTACATATTGTTCTATAGTGTTCTCATTCTACATAGTGTTCTATGTTGTGCTGATTCTACATAGTGTTCTATGTTGTACTGATTCTACATAGTGCTCTATACTGTACCGATTCTACATAGTGTTCTATGTTGTACTGATTCTACGTAATGTTCTATTTTTAGTTGATTCTACATGGTGTTCTATGTTGTACTGCTTCTACATAGTGTTCTATTCTTACTGACTCTACATAGTGTTCTATACTGTACTGATTATACGTAGTGTTCTATACTGTACTGGTTCTACATAGTGTTCTAGTGTTCTATGTTGTACTGGTGCTACATAGTGTTCTATACTGTTCTGATTCTACATAGTGTTCTATACTGTACTGATTCTACATAGTGTTCTATGTTGTACTGATTCTACGTAATGTTCTATGTTGAATTGATTCTACATGGTGTTCTATGTTGTACTGATTCTACATAGTGTTCTATGTTGTACTGATTCTACATAGTGTTCTATGTTGGACTGATTCTACATCGTGTTTTATGTTGTACTGATTCTACATAGTGTTCTATACTGTACTGATTCTACATAGTGTTCTATGTTGTACTGATTCTACATAGTGTTCTATGTTGTACTGATTCTACATAGTGTTCTATACTGTACTGATTCTACATAGTGTTCTATACTGTACTGATTCTACATAGTGTTCTATACTGTTCTGATTCTAAATAGTGTTCTATACTGTACTGATTCTACATAGTGTTCTATACTTACTGATTCTACATAGTGTTCTATATTGTACTGATTCTACATAGTGTTCTATACTGTACTGATTCTACATAGTGTTCTATGATGTACTGATTCTACATAGTGTTCTATGTTGTACTGATTCTACATAGTGTTCTATGTTGTACTGATTCTACGTAATGTTCTATGTTGAATTGATTCTACATGGTGTTCTATGTTGTACTGATTCTACATAGTGTTCTATGCTGTACTGATTCTACATAGTGTTCTATGTTGTACTGATTTTACATAGTGTTCTATAGTGTACTGATTCTACATAGTGTTCTATACTGTACTGATTCTACATAGTGTTCTATGTTGTACTGATTCTGCATAGTGTTCTATACTGTACTGATTCTAGATAGTGTTCTATACTTACTGATTCTACATAGTGTTCTATATTGTACTGATTCTACATAGTGTTCTATACTGTACTGATTCTACATAGTGTTCTATACTTACTAATTCTACATAGTGTTCTATAGTGTACTGATTCTACATAGTGTTCTATACTGTACTGATTCTACATAGTGCTCTATACTTATTGATTCTACATAGTGTTCTATACTGTACTGATTCTACATAGTGTTCTATGTTGTACTGATTCTACGTAATGTTCTATGTTGAATTGATTCTACATAGTGACCTATGTGGTACATATTCTACATAGTGTTCTATGTTGTACTGATTCTACATAATGTTCTATACTGTACTGATTCTACATAGTGTTCTATACTGTACTGATTCTACATAGTGTTCTATACTGTACTGATTCTACATAGTGTTCAATACTGTACTGATTCTACATAGTGTTCTATGATGTACTGATTTTACATAGTGTTCTATAGTGTTCTGATCCTACATAGTGTTCTATACTGTACTGATTCTACATAGTGTTCTATAGTGTTCTCATTCTACATAGTGTTCTATGTTGTGCTGATTCTACATAGTGTTCTATGTTGTACTGATTCTACATAGTGCTCTATACTGTACCGATTCTACATAGTGTTCTATGTTGTACTGATTCTAAGTAATGTTCTATTTTTAGTTGATTCTACATGGTGTTCTATGTTGTACTGCTTCTACATAGTGTTCTATACTTACTGACTCTACATAGTGTTCTATACTGTACTGATTATACGTAGTGTTCTATACTGTACTGGTTCTACATAGTGTTCTAGTGTTCTATGTTGTACTGGTGCTACATAGTGTTCTATACTGTACTGATTCTACATAGTGTTCTATGTTGTACTGATTCTACGTAATGTTCTATGTTGAATTGATTCTACATGGTGTTCTATGTTGTACTGATTCTACATAGTGTTCTATGTTGTACTGATTCTACATAGTGTTCTATGTTGGACTGATTCTACATAGTGTTTTATGTTGTACTGATTCTACATAGTGTTCTATACTGTACTGATTCTACATAGTGTTCTATGTTGTACTGATTCTACATAGTGTTCTATGTTGTACTGATTCTACATAGTGTTCTATACTGTACTGATTCTACATAGTGTTCTATACTGTACTGATTCTACATAGTGTTCTATACTGTACTGATTCTACATAGTGTTCTATAGTGTACTGATTCTACATAGTGTTCTATACTTACTGATTCTATATAGTGTTCTATATTGTACTGATTCTATATAGTGTTCTATACTGTACTGATTCTACATAGTGTTCTATACTGTACTGATTCTAAATAGTGTTCTATACTGTACTGATTCTACATAGTGTTCTATACTTACTGATTCTACATAGTGTTCTATATTGTACTGATTCTACATAGTGTTCTATACTGTACTGATTCTACATAGTGTTCTATGATGTACTGATTCTACATAGTGTTCTATGTTGTACTGATTCTACGTAATGTTCTATGTTGAATTGATTCTACATGGTGTTCTATGTTGTACTGATTCTACATAGTGTTCTATGCTGTACTGATTCTACATAGTGTTCTATGTTGTACTGATTTTACATAGTGTTCTATAGTGTACTGATTCTACATAGTGTTCTATACTGTACTGATTCTACATAGTGTTCTATGTTGTACTGATTCTGCATAGTGTTCTATACTGTACTGATTCTACATAGTGTTCTATACTTCCTGATTCTACATAGTGTTCTATATTGTACTGATTCTACATAGTGTTCTATACTGTACTGATTCTACATAGTGTTCTATACTTACTAATTCTACATAGTGTTCTATAGTGTACTGATTCTACATAGTGTTCTATACTGTACTGATTCTACATAGTGTTCTATACTTACTGATTCTACATAGTGTTCTATATTGTCCTGATTGTACATAGTGTTCTATACTGTACTGATTCTACATAGTGCTCTATACTTACTGATTCTACATAGTGTTCTATACTGTACTGATTCTACATAGTGTTCTATGTTGTACTGATTCTACGTAATGTTCTATGTTGAATTGATTCTACATGGTGTTCTATGTTGTACTGATTCTACATAGTGTTCTATACTGTACTGATTATACATAGTGTTCTATACTGTACTGATTCTACATAGTGTTCTATGTCGTACTGGTTCTACATAGTGTTCTATACTGTTCTGATTCTACATAGTGTTCTATACTGTACTGATTCTACATAGTGTTCTATGTTGTACTGATTCTACGTAATGCTCTATGTTGAATTGATTCTACATGGTGTTCTATGTTGTACTGATTCTACATAGTGTTCTATGTTGTACTGATTTAAACATAGTGTTCTATAGTGTTCTGATCCTACATAGTGTTCTATACTGTACTGATTCTACATAGTGTTCTATAGTGTACTGATTCTACATAGTGTTCTATACTGTACTGATTCTACATAGTGTTCTATAGTGTACTGATTCTACATAGTGTTCTATACTTACTGATTCTATATAGTGTTCTATATTGTACTGATTCTATATAATGTTCTAAACTGTACTGATTCTACATAGTGTTCTATACTGTACTGATTCTAAATAGTGTTCTATACTGTACTGATTCTACATAGTGTTCTATACTGTACTGATTCTACATAGTGTTCTATAGTGTACTGATTCTACATAGTGTTCTATACTTACTGATTCTATATAGTGTTCTATATTGTACTGATTCTATATAGTGTTCTATACTGTACTGATTCTACATAGTGTTCTATACCGTACTGATTCTAAATAGTGTTCTATATTGTACTGATTCTACATAGTGTTCTATACTTACTGATTCTACATAGTGTTCTATATTGTACTGATTCTACATAGTGTTCTATACTGTACTGATTCTACATAGTGTTCTATACTGTACTGATTCTACATAGTGTTCTATACTGTACTGATTCTACATAGTGTTCTATAGTGTACTGATTCTACATAGTGTTCTATACTTACTGATTCTATATAGTGTTCTATATTGTACTGATTCTATATAGTGTTCTATACTGTACTGATTCTACATAGTGTTCTATACTGTACTGATTCTAAATAGTGTTCTATACTGTACTGATTCTACATAGTGTTCTATACTTACTGATTCTACATAGTGTTCTATATTGTACTGATTCTACATAGTGCTCTATACTGTACTGATTCTACATAGTGTTCTATGATGTACTGATTCTACATAGTGTTCTATGTTGTACTGATTCTACATAGTGTTCTATGTTGTACTGATTCTACGTAATGTTCTATGTTGAATTGATTCTACATGGTGTTCTATGTTGTACTGATTCTACATAGTGTTCTATAGTGTACTGATTCTACATAGTGTTCTATACTGTACTGATTCTACATAGTGTTCTATGTTGTACTGATTCTGCATAGTGTTCTATACTGTACTGATTCTACATAGTGTTCTATACTTACTGATTCTACATAGTGTTCTATATTGTACTGATTCTACATAGTGTTCTATACTGTACTGATTCTACATAGTGTTCTATACTTACTAATTCTACATAGTGTTCTATAGTGTACTGATTCTACATAGTGTTCTATACTGTACTGATTCTACATAGTGTTCTATACTTACTGATTCTACATAGTGTTCTATATTGTACTGATTGTACATAGTGTTCTATACTGTACTGATTCTACATAGTGCTCTATACTTACTGATTCTACATAGTGTTCTATACTGTACTGATTCTACATAGTGTTCTATGTTGTACTGATTCTACATAGTGTTCTATGTTGAATTGAATCTACATGGTGTTCTATGTTGTACTGATTCTACATAGTGTTCTATGTTGTACTGATTTAAACATAGTGTTCTATAGTGTTCTGATCCTACATAGTGTTCTATACTGTACTGATTCTACATAGTGTTCTATAGTGTTCTGATTCTACATAGTGTTCTATGTTGTACTGATTCTACATAGTGTTCTATACTGTACTGATTCTACATAGTGTTCTATACTGTACTGATTCTACATAGTGTTCTATACTGTACTGATTCTACATAGTGTTCTATAGTGTACTGATTCTACATAGTGTTCTATACTTACTGATTCTATATAGTGTTCTATATTGTACTGATTCTATATAATGTTCTAAACTGTACTGATTCTACATAGTGTTCTATACTGTACTGATTCTAAATAGTGTTCTATACTGTACTGATTCTACATTGTGTTCTATACTGTACTGATTCTACATAGTGTTCTATAGTGTACTGATTCTACATAGTGTTCTATACTTACTGATTCTATATAGTGTTCTATATTGTACTGATTCTACATAGTGTTCTATACTGTACTGATTCTACATAGTGTTCTATGATGTACTGATTCTACATAGTGTTCTATGTTGTACTGATTCTACATAGTGTTCTATGTTGTACTGATTCTACGTAATGTTCTATGTTGAATTGATTCTACATGGTGTTCTATGTTGTACTGATTCTACATAGTGATCTATGTTGTACTGATTCTACATAGTGTTCTATGTTGTACTGATTTTACATAGTGTTTTATAGTGTACTGATTCTACATAGTGTTCTATACTGTACTGATTCTACATAGTGTTCTATGTTGTACTGATTCTGCATAGTGTTCTATACTGTACTGATTCTACATAGTGTTCTATACTTACTGATTCTACATAGTGTTCTATATTGTACTGATTCTACATAGTGTTCTATACTGTACTGATTCTACATAGTGCTCTATACTTACTGATTCTACATAGTGTTCTATACTGTACTGATTCTACATAGTGTTCTATGTTGTACTGATTCTACGTAATGTTCTATGTTGAATTGATTCTACATAGTGTTCTATGTGGTACATATTCTACATAGTGTTCTATGTTTTACTGATTCTACATAATGTTCTATACTGTACTGATTATACACAGTGTTCTATATTGTACTGATTCTACACAGTGTTCTATGTTGTACTGATTCTACATAGTGTTCTATACTGTACTGATTCTACATAGTGTTCTATACTGTACTGATTCTACATAGTGCTCTATGTTGTATTGATTCTACATAGTGATCTACGATGTACTGATTCTACATAGTGTTCTATATTGTATTGAACCTACATAGTGTTCTATACTGTACTAATTCTACAAAGTGTTCTATGTTGTACTGATTCTACATAGTGTTCTATGCTGTGCTGATTCTACATAGTGTTCTATGTTGTACTGATTCTACATAGTGTTCTATACTGTACTGATTCTACATAGTGTTCTATACTGTACTGATTCTACATGGTGTTCTATGTTGTACTGAGTCTACATAGTGTTTTATGTTGTACTGATTCTACATAGTGTTCTATAGTGTACTGATTCTACATAGTGTTCTATGTTGTGTTGATTCTACATAGTGTTCAATGTTTTAGTGATTCTACATAGTGGTCTATACTGTACTGATTATGCATAGTGTTCTATGTTGTACTGATTCTACATAGTGTTCTATACTGTACTGATTATACACAGTGTTCTATATTGTACTGATTCTACATAGTGTTCTATGTTGTACTGATTCTACGTAATGTTCTATTTTTAGTTGATTCTGCATGGTGTTCTATGTTGTACTGATTTAAATATAGCGTTCTATAGTGTTCTGATCCTACATAGTGTTCTATACTGTACTGATTCTACATAGTGTTCTATAGTGTTCTGATTCTACATAGTGTTCTATATTGTACTGATTCTACATAGTGTTCTATACTTACTGATTCTATATAGTGTTCTATATTGTACTGATTCTATATAATGTTCTAAACTGTACTGATTCTACATAGTGTTCTATACTGTACTGATTCTAAATAGTGTTCTATACTGTACTGATTCTACATAGTGTTCTATACTGTACTGATTCTACATAGTGTTCTATAGTGTACTGATTCTACATAGTGTTCTATACTTACTGATTCTATATAGTGTTCTATATTGTACTGATTCTATATAGTGTTCTATACTGTACTGATTCTACATAGTGTTCTATACTGTACTGATTCTAAATAGTGTTCTATATTGTACTGATTCTACATAGTGTTCTATACTTACTGATTCTACATAGTGTTCTATATTGTACTGATTCTACATAGTGTTCTATACTGTACTGATTCTACATAGTGTTCTATGATGTACTGATTCTACATAGTGTTCTATGTTGTACTGATTCTACATAGTCTTCTATGTTGTACTGATTCTACGTAATGTTCTATGTTGAATTGATTCTACATGGTGTTCTATGTTGTACTGATTCTACATAGTGTTCTATGTTGTACTGATTCTACATAGTGTTCTATGTTGTACTGATTTTACATAGTGTTTTATAGTGTACTGATTCTACATAGTGTTCTATACTGTACTGATTCTACATAGTGTTCTATGTTGTACTGATTCTGCATAGTGTTCTATACTGTACTGATTCTACATAGTGTTCTATACTTACTGATTCTACATAGTGTTCTATATTGTACAGATTCTACATAGTGTTCTATACTGTACTGATTCTACATAGTGCTCTATACTTACTGATTCTACATAGTGTTCTATACTGTACTGATTCTACATAGTATTCTATGTTGTACTGATTCTACGTAATGTTCTATGTTGAATTTATTCTACATAGTGTTCTATGTGGTTCATATTCTACATAGTGTTCTATGTTGTACTGATTCTACATAATGTTCTATACTGTACTGATTATACACAGTGTTCTATATTGTACTGATTCTACACAGTGTTCTATGTTGTACTGATTCTACATAGTGTTCTATACTGTACTGATTCTACATAGTGTTCTATACTGTACTGATTCTACATAGTGCTCTATGTTGTATTGATTCTACATAGTGATCTACGATGTACTGATTCTACATAGTGTTCTATATTGTATTGAACCTACATAGTGTTCTATACTGTACTAATTCTACAAAGTGTTCTATGTTGTACTGATTCTACATAGTGTTCTATGCTGTGCTGATTCTACATAGTGTTCTATGTTGTACTGATTCTACATAGTGTTCTATACTGTACTGATTCTACATAGTGTTCTATACTGTACTGATTCTACATGGTGTTCTATGTTGTACTGAGTCTACATAGTGTTCTATGTTGTACTGATTCTACATAGTGTTCTATAGTGTACTGATTCTACATAGTGTTCTATGTTGTGTTGATTCTACATAGTGTTCAATGTTTTAGTGATTCTACATAGTGGTCTATACTGTACTGATTATGCATAGTGTTCTATGTTGTACTGATTCTACATAGTGTTCTATACTGTACTGATTATACACAGTGTTCTATATTGTACTGATTCTACATAGTGTTCTATGTTGTACTGATTCTACGTAATGTTCTATTTTTAGTTGATTCTTAATGGTGTTCTATGTTGTACTGATGCAATATAGTGTTCTATACTGTACTGATACTACATAGTGTCCTATACTGTACTGATTCTACATAGTGGTCTATACTGTACTGATTCTACATAGTGTTCTATGTTGTGTTGATTCTACATAGTGTTCAATGTTTTAGTGATTCTACATAGTGGTCTATACTGTACTGATTATACATAGTGTTCTATGTTGTACTGATTCTACATAGTGTTCTATACTGTACTGATTCTACATAGTGTTCTATACTGTACTGATTCTACATAGTGTCCTATACTGTACTGATTCTACATAGTGGTCTATACTGTACTGATTCTACATAGTGGTCTATGTCGTACTGATTCTACATAGTGTTCTATACTGTACTGATTCTACATAGTGTTCTATACTGTACTGATTCTACATAGTATTCTATACTGTACTGATTCTACATAGTGTTCTATGATGTACTGATTCTACATAGTGTTCTATACTGTACTGATTCTACATAGTGTTCTATACTGTACTAATTCTACATAGTGTTCTATGTTGTATTGATTCTACATAGTGTTCTATGCTGTGCTGATTCTACATAGTGTTCTATGTTGTACTGATTCTACATAGTGTTCTATGTTGTACCGATTCTACATAGTGTTCTATGTTGTACTGATTCTATGTAATGTTCTGTTTTTAGTTGATTCTACATGGTGTTCTATGTTGTACTGATTCTACATAGTGTTCTATACTGTACTGATTATACATAGTGTTCTATACTGTACTGATTCTACATAGTGTTCTATGTCGTACTGGTTCTACATAGTGTTCTATACTGTTCTGATTCTACATAGTGTTCTATACTGTACTGATTCTACATAGTGTTCTATGTTGTACTGATTCTACGTAATGTTCTATGTTGAATTGATTCTACATGGTGTTCTATGTTGTACTGATTCTACATAGTGTTCTATGTTGTACTGATTTTACATAGTGTTCTATAGTGTTCTGATCCTACATAGTGTTCTATACTGTACTGATTCTACATAGTGTTCTATAGTGTTCTGATTCTACATAGTGTTCTATGTTGTACTGATTCTACATAGTGCTCTATACTGTACTGATTCAACATAGTGTTCTATACTGCACTGATTCTACATAGTGTTCTATACTGTACTGATTCTACATAGTGTTCTATAGTGTACTGATTCTACGTAATGTTCTATGTTGAATTGATTCTACATGGTGTTCTATGTTGTACTGATTCTACATAGTGTTCTATGTTGTACTGATTCTACATAGTGTTCTATGTTGTACTGATTCTACATAGTGTTCTATACTGTACTGATTCTACATAGTGTTCTATGTTGTACTGATTCTACATAGTGTTCTATGTTGTACTGATTCTACATAGTGTTCTATACTGTACTGATTCTACATAGTGTTCTATACTGTACTGATTCTACATAGTGTTCTATACTGTACTGATTCTAAATAGTGTTCTATACTGTACTGATTCTACATAGTGTTCTATACTTACTGATTCTACATAGTGTTCTATATTGTACTGATTCTACATAGTGTTCTATACTGTACTGATTCTACATAGTGTTCTATGATGTACTGATTCTACATAGTGTTCTATGTTGTACTGATTCTACATAGTGTTCTATGTTGTACTGATTCTACGCAATGTTCTATGTTGAATTGATTCTACATGGTGTTCTATGTTGTACTGATTCTACATAGTGTTCTATGCTGTACTGATTCTACATAGTGTTCTATGTTGTACTGATTCTACATAGTGTTCTATACTGTACTGATTCTACATAGTGTTCTATACTGTACTGATTCTACATGGTGTTCTATGTTGTACTGAGTCTACATAGTGTTTTATGTTGTACTGATTCTACATAGTGTTCTATAGTGTACTGATTCTACATAGTGTTCTATGTTGTGTTGATTCTACATAGTGTTCAATGTTTTAGTGATTCTACATAGTGGTCTATACTGTACTGATTATGCATAGTGTTCTATGTTGTACTGATTCTACATAGTGTTCTATACTGTACTGATTATACACAGTGTTCTATATTGTACTGATTCTACATAGTGTTCTATGTTGTACTGATTCTACGTAATGTTCTATTTTTAGTTGATTCTGCATGGTGTTCTATGTTGTACTGATTTAAATATAGCGTTCTATAGTGTTCTGATCCTACATAGTGTTCTATACTGTACTGATTCTACATAGTGTTCTATAGTGTTCTGATTCTACATAGTGTTCTATATTGTACTGATTCTACATAGTGTTCTATACTTACTGATTCTATATAGTGTTCTATATTGTACTGATTCTATATAATGTTCTAAACTGTACTGATTCTACATAGTGTTCTATACTGTACTGATTCTAAATAGTGTTCTATATTGTACTGATTCTACATAGTGTTCTATACTTACTGATTCTACATAGTGTTCTATATTGTACTGATTCTACATAGTGTTCTATACTGTACTGATTCTACATAGTGTTCTATGATGTACTGATTCTACATAGTGTTCTATGTTGTACTGATTCTACATAGTGTTCTATGTTGTACTGATTCTACGTAATGTTCTATGTTGAATTGATTCTACATGGTGTTCTATGTTGTACTGATTCTACATAGTGTTCTATGTTGTACTGATTCTACATAGTGTTCTATGTTGTACTGATTTTACATAGTGTTTTATAGTGTACTGATTCTACATAGTGTTCTATACTGTACTGATTCTACATAGTGTTCTATGTTGTACTGATTCTGCATAGTGTTCTATACTGTACTGATTCTACATAGTGTTCTATACTTACTGATTCTACATAGTGTTCTATATTGTACAGATTCTACATAGTGTTCTATACTGTACTGATTCTACATAGTGCTCTATACTTACTGATTCTACATAGTGTTCTATACTGTACTGATTCTACATAGTATTCTATGTTGTACTGATTCTACGTAATGTTCTATGTTGAATTTATTCTACATAGTGTTCTATGTGGTTCATATTCTACATAGTGTTCTATGTTGTACTGATTCTACATAATGTTCTATACTGTACTGATTATACACAGTGTTCTATATTGTACTGATTCTACACAGTGTTCTATGTTGTACTGATTCTACATAGTGTTCTATACTGTACTGATTCTACATAGTGTTCTATACTGTACTGATTCTACATAGTGCTCTATGTTGTATTGATTCTACATAGTGATCTACGATGTACTGATTCTACATAGTGTTCTATATTGTATTGAACCTACATAGTGTTCTATACTGTACTAATTCTACAAAGTGTTCTATGTTGTACTGATTCTACATAGTGTTCTATGCTGTGCTGATTCTACATAGTGTTCTATGTTGTACTGATTCTACATAGTGTTCTATACTGTACTGATTCTACATAGTGTTCTATACTGTACTGATTCTACATGGTATTCTATGTTGTACTGAGTCTACATAGTGTTCTATGTTGTACTGATTCTACATAGTGTTCTATAGTGTACTGATTCTACATAGTGTTCTATGTTGTGTTGATTCTACATAGTGTTCAATGTTTTAGTGATTCTACATAGTGGTCTATACTGTACTGATTATGCATAGTGTTCTATGTTGTACTGATTCTACATAGTGTTCTATACTGTACTGATTATACACAGTGTTCTATATTGTACTGATTCTACATAGTGTTCTATGTTGTACTGATTCTACGTAATGTTCTATTTTTAGTTGATTCTGCATGGTGTTCTATGTTGTACTGATGCAATATAGTGTTCTATACTGTACTGATACTACATAGTGTCCTATACTGTACTGATTCTACATAGTGGTCTATACTGTACTGATTCTACATAGTGTTCTATGTTGTGTTGATTCTACATAGTGTTCAATGTTTTAGTGATTCTACATAGTGGTCTATACTGTACTGATTATACATAGTGTTCTATGTTGTACTGATTCTACATAGTGTTCTATACTGTACTGATTCTACATAGTGTTCTATACTGTACTGATTCTACATAGTGTCCTATACTGTACTGATTCTACATAGTGGTCTATACTGTACTGATTCTACATAGTGGTCTATGTCGTACTGATTCTACATAGTGTTCTATACTGTACTGATTCTACATAGTGTTCTATACTGTACTGATTCTACATAGTATTCTATACTGTACTGATTCTACATAGTGTTCTATGATGTACTGATTCTACATAGTGTTCTATACTGTACTGATTCTACATAGTGTTCTATACTGTACTAATTCTACATAGTGTTCTATGTTGTATTGATTCTACATAGTGTTCTATGCTGTGCTGATTCTACATAGTGTTCTATGTTGTACTGATTCTACATAGTGTTCTATGTTGTACCGATTCTACATAGTGTTCTATGTTGTACTGATTCTATGTAATGTTCTGTTTTTAGTTGATTCTACATGGTGTTCTATGTTGTACTGATTCTACATAGTGTTCTATACTGTACTGATTATACATAGTGTTCTATACTGTACTGATTCTACATAGTGTTCTATGTCGTACTGGTTCTACATAGTGTTCTATACTGTTCTGATTCTACATAGTGTTCTATACTGTACTGATTCTACATAGTGTTCTATGTTGTACTGATTCTACGTAATGTTCTATGTTGAATTGATTCTACATGGTGTTCTATGTTGTACTGATTCTACATAGTGTTCTATGTTGTACTGATTTTACATAGTGTTCTATAGTGTTCTGATCCTACATAGTGTTCTATACTGTACTGATTCTACATAGTGTTCTATAGTGTTCTGATTCTACATAGTGTTCTATGTTGTACTGATTCTACATAGTGCTCTATACTGTACTGATTCAACATAGTGTTCTATACTGCACTGATTCTACATAGTGTTCTATACTGTACTGATTCTACATAGTGTTCTATAGTGTACTGATTCTACGTAATGTTCTATGTTGAATTGATTCTACATGGTGTTCTATGTTGTACTGATTCTACATAGTGTTCTATGTTGTACTGATTCTACATAGTGTTCTATGTTGTACTGATTCTACATAGTGTTCTATACTGTACTGATTCTACATAGTGTTCTATGTTGTACTGATTCTACATAGTGTTCTATGTTGTACTGATTCTACATAGTGTTCTATACTGTACTGATTCTACATAGTGTTCTATACTGTACTGATTCTACATAGTGTTCTATACTGTACTGATTCTAAATAGTGTTCTATACTGTACTGATTCTACATAGTGTTCTATACTTACTGATTCTACATAGTGTTCTATATTGTACTGATTCTACATAGTGTTCTATACTGTACTGATTCTACATAGTGTTCTATGATGTACTGATTCTACATAGTGTTCTATGTTGTACTGATTCTACATAGTGTTCTATGTTGTACTGATTCTACGCAATGTTCTATGTTGAATTGATTCTACATGGTGTTCTATGTTGTACTGATTCTACATAGTGTTCTATGCTGTACTGATTCTACATAGTGTTCTATGTTGTACTGATTTTACATAGTGTTCTATAGTGTACTGATTCTACATAGTGTTCTATACTGTACTGATTCTACATAGTGTTCTATGTTGTACTGATTCTGCATAGTGTTCTATACTGTACTGATTCTACATAGTGTTCTATACTTACTGATTCTACATAGTGTTCTATATTGTACTGATTCTACATAGTGTTCTATACTGTACTGATTCTACATAGTGTTCTATACTTACTAATTCTACATAGTGTTCTATAGTGTACTGATTCTACATAGTGTTCTATACTGTACTGATTCTACATAGTGTTCTATACTTACTGATTCTACATAGTGTTCTATATTGTACTGATTCTACATAGTGTTCTATACTGTACTGATTCTACATAGTGCTCTATACTTACTGATTCTACATAGTGTTCTATACTGTACTGATTCTACATAGTGTTCTATGTTGTACTGATTCTACGTAATGTTCTATGTTGAATTGATTCTACATGGTGTTCTATGTTGTACTGATTCTACATAGTGTTCTATGTTGTACTGATTCTACATAGTGTTCTATGTTGTACTGATTTTACATAGTGTTTTATAGTGTACTGATTCTACATAGTGTTCTATACTGTACTGATTCTACATAGTGTTCTATGTTGTACTGATTCTGCATAGTGTTCTATACTGTACTGATTCTACATAGTGTTCTATACTTACTGATTCTACATAGTGTTCTATATTGTACAGATTCTACATAGTGTTCTATACTGTACTGATTCTACATAGTGCTCTATACTTACTGATTCTACATAGTGTTCTATACTGTACTGATTCTACATAGTGCTCTATACTTACTGATTCTAAATAGTGTTCTATACTGTACTGATTCTACATAGTGTTCTATGTGGTTCATATTCTACATAGTGTTCTATGTTGTACTGATTCTACATAATGTTCTATACTGTACTGATTATACACAGTGTTCTATATTGTACTGATTCTACACAGTGTTCTATGTTGTACTGATTCTACATAGTGTTCTATACTGTACTGATTCTACATAGTGTTCTATACTGTACTGATTCTACATAGTGCTCTATGTTGTATTGATTCTACATAGTGATCTACGATGTACTGATTCTACATAGTGTTCTATATTGTATTGAACCTACATAGTGTTCTATACTGTACTAATTCTACAAAGTGTTCTATGTTGTACTGATTCTACATAGTGTTCTATGCTGTGCTGATTCTACATAGTGTTCTATGTTGTACTGATTCTACATAGTGTTCTATACTGTACTGATTCTACATAGTGTTCTATACTGTACTGATTCTACATGGTGTTCTATGTTGTACTGAGTCTACATAGTGTACTATGTTGTACTGATTCTACATAGTGTTCTATAGTGTACTGATTCTACATAGTGTTCTATGTTGTGTTGATTCTACATAGTGTTCAATGTTTTAGTGATTCTACATAGTGGTCTATACTGTACTGATTATGCATAGTGTTCTATGTTGTACTGATTCTACATAGTGTTCTATACTGTACTGATTATACACAGTGTTCTATATTGTACTGATTCTACATAGTGTTCTATGTTGTACTGATTCTACGTAATGTTCTATTTTTAGTTGATTCTGCATGGTGTTCTATGTTGTACTGATGCAATATAGTGTTCTATACTGTACTGATACTACATAGTGTCCTATACTGTACTGATTCTACATAGTGGTCTATACTGTACTGATTCTACATAGTGTTCTATGTTGTGTTGATTCTACATAGTGTTCAATGTTTTAGTGATTCTACATAGTGGTCTATACTGTACTGATTATACATAGTGTTCTATGTTGTACTGATTCTACATAGTGTTCTATACTGTACTGATTCTACATAGTGTTCTATACTGTACTGAATCTACATAGTGTTCTATACTGTACTGATTCTACATAGAACACTATGTAGAATCAGTACAACATAGAACACTATGTAGAATCAGTACAGTATAGAACACTATGTAGAATCAGTACAACATAGAACACTATGTAGAATCAGTACAACATAGAACACTATGTTGTACTGATTCTACATAGTGTTCTATAGTGTACTGATTCTACATAGTGTTCTATGTTGTGTTGATTCTACATAGTGTTCAATGTTTTAGTGATTCTACATAGTGGTCTATACTGTACTGATTATACATAGTGTTCTATGTTGTACTGATTCTACATAGTGTTCTATACTGTACTGATTCTACATAGTGTTCTATACTGTACTGATTCTACATAGTGTCCTATACTGTACTGATTCTACATAGTGGTCTATACTGTACTGATTCTACATAGTGGTCTATGTCGTACTGATTCTACATAGTGTTCTATACTGTACTGATTCTACATAGTGTTCTATACTGTACTGATTCTACATAGTATTCTATACTGTACTGATTCTACATAGTGTTCTATGATGTACTGATTCTACATAGTGTTCTATACTGTACTGATTCTACATAGTGTTCTATACTGTACTAATTCTACATAGTGTTCTATGTTGTATTGATTCTACATAGTGTTCTATGCTGTGCTGATTCTACATAGTGTTCTATGTTGTACTGATTCTACATAGTGTTCTATGTTGTACCGATTCTACATAGTGTTCTATGTTGTACTGATTCTATGTAATGTTCTGTTTTTAGTTGATTCTACATGGTGTTCTATGTTGTACTGATTCTACATAGTGTTCTATACTGTACTGATTATACATAGTGTTCTATACTGTACTGATTCTACATAGTGTTCTATGTCGTACTGGTTCTACATAGTGTTCTATACTGTTCTGTTTCTACATAGTGTTCTATACTGTACTGATTCTACATAGTGTTCTATGTTGTACTGATTCTACGTAATGTTCTATGTTGAATTGATTCTACATGGTGTTCTATGTTGTACTGATTCTACATAGTGTTCTATGTTGTACTGATTTTACATAGTGTTCTATAGTGTTCTGATCCTACATAGTGTTCTATACTGTACTGATTCTACATAGTGTTCTATAGTATTCTGATTCTACATAGTGTTCTATGTTGTACTGATTCTACATAGTGCTCTATACTGTACTGATTCTACATAGTGTTCTATACTGTACTGATTCTACATAGTGTTCTATAGTGTACTGATTCTACGCAATGTTCTATGTTGAATTGATTCTACATGGTGTTCTATGTTGTACTGATTCTACATAGTGTTCTATGTTGTACTGATTCTACATAGTGTTCTATGTTGTACTGATTCTACATAGTGTTCTATACTGTACTGATTCTACATAGTGTTCTATGTTGTACTGATTCTACATAGTGTTCTATGTTGTACTGATTCTACATAGTGTTCTATACTGTACTGATTCTACATAGTGTTCTATACTGTACTGATTCTACATAGTGTTCTATACTGTACTGATTCTAAATAGTGTTCTATACTGTACTGATTCTACATAGTGTTCTATACTTACTGATTCTACATAGTGTTCTATATTGTACTGATTCTACATAGTGTTCTATACTGTACTGATTCTACATAGTGTTCTATGATGTACTGATTCTACATAGTGTTCTATGTTGTACTGATTCTACATAGTGTTCTATGTTGTACTGATTCTACGTAATGTTCTATGTTGAATTGATTCTACATGGTGTTCTATGTTGTACTGATTCTACATAGTGTTCTATGCTGTACTGATTCTACATAGTGTTCTATGTTGTACTGATTTTACATAGTGTTCTATAGTGTACTGATTCTACATAGTGTTCTATACTGTACTGATTCTACATAGTGTTCTATATTGTACTGATTCTACATAGTGTTCTATACTGTACTGATTCTACATAGTGTTCTATACTTACTAATTCTACATAGTGTTCTATAGTGTACTGATTCTACATAGTGTTCTATACTGTACTGATTCTACATAGTGTTCTATACTTACTGATTCTACATAGTGTTCTATATTGTACTGATTCTACATAGTGTTCTATACTGTACTGATTCTACATAGTGCTCTATACTTACTGATTCTACATAGTGTTCTATACTGTACTGATTCTACATAGTGTTCTATGTTGTACTGATTCTACGTAATGTTCTATGTTGAATTGATTCTACATAGTGATCTATGTGGTACATATTCTACATAGTGTTCTATGTTGTACTGATTCTACATAATGTTCTATACTGTACTGATTCTACATAGTGTTCTATACTGTACTGATTCTACATAGTGTTCTATACTGTACTGATTCTACATAGTGTTCAATACTGTACTGATTCTACATAGTGTTCTATGATGTACTGATTTTACATAGTGTTCTATAGTGTTCTGATCCTACATAGTGTTCTATACTGTACTGATTCTACATAGTGTTCTATAGTGTTCTCATTCTACATAGTGTTCTATGTTGTGCTGATTCTACATAGTGTTCTATGTTGTACTGATTCTACATAGTGCTCTATACTGTACCGATTCTACATAGTGTTCTATGTTGTACTGATTCTACGTAATGTTCTATTTTTAGTTGATTCTACATGGTGTTCTATGTTGTACTGCTTCTACATAGTGTTCTATACTTACTGACTCAACATAGTGTTCTATACTGTACTGATTATACGTAGTGTTCTATACTGTACTGGTTCTACATAGTGTTCTAGTGTTCTATGTTGTACTGGGGCGACATAGTGTTCTATACTGTACTGATTCTGCATAGTGTTCTATGTTGTACTGATTCTACGTAATGTTCTATGTTGAATTGATTCTACATGGTGTTCTATGTTGTACTGATTCTACATAGTGTTCTATGTTGTACTGATTCTACATAGTGTTCTATGTTGGACTGATTCTACATAGTGTTTTATGTTGTACTGATTCTACATAGTGTTCTATACTGTACTGATTCTACATAGTGTTCTATGTTGTACTGATTCTACATAGTGTTCTATGTTGTACTGATTCTACATAGTGTTCTATACTGTACTGATTCTACATAGTGTTCTATACTGTACTGATTCTACATAGTGTTCTATACTGTACTGATTCTACATAGTGTTCTATAGTGTACTGATTCTACATAGTGTTCTATACTTACTGATTCTATATAGTGTTCTATATTGTACTGATTCTATATAGTGTTCTATAATGTACTGATTCTACATAGTGTTCTATACTGTACTGATTCTAAATAGTGTTCTATACTGTACTGATTCTACATAGTGTTCTATACTTACTGATTCTACATAGTGTTCTATATTGTACTGATTCTACATAGTATTCTATACTGTACTGATTCTACATAGTGTTCTATGTTGTACTGATTCTACATAGTGTTCTATGTTGTACTGATTCTACGTAATGTTCTATGTTGAATTGATTCTACATGGTGTTCTATGTTGTACTGATTTTACATAGTGTTCTATAGTGTACTGATTCTACATAGTGTTCTATACTGTACTGATTCTACATAGTGTTCTATGTTGTACTGATACTGCATAGTGTTCTATACTGTACTGATTCTACATAGTGTTCTATACTTACTGATTCTACATAGTGTTCTATATTGTACTGATTCTACATAGTGTTCTATACTGTACTGATTCTACATAGTGTTCTATACTTACTAATTCTACATAGTGTTCTATAGTGTACTGATTCTACATAGTGTTCTATACTGTACTGATTCTACATAGTGTTCTATACTTACTGATTCTACATAGTGTTCTATATTGTCCTGATTGTACATAGTGTTCTATACTGTACTGATTCTACATAGTGTTCTATGTTGTACTGATTCTACATAGTGTTCTATGTTGTACTGATTCTACATAGTGTTCTATACTGTACTGATTCTACATAGTGTTCTATACTGTACTGATTCTACATAGTGTTCTATACTGTACTGATTCTAAATAGTGTTCTATACTGTACTGATTCTACATAGTGTTCTATACTTACTGATTCTACATAGTGTTCTATATTGTACTGATTCTACATAGTGTTCTATACTGTACTGATTCTACATAGTGTTCTATGATGTACTGATTCTACATAGTGTTCTATGTTGTACTGATTCTACATAGTGTTCTATGTTGTACTGATTCTACGTAATGTTCTATGTTGAATTGATTCTACATGGTGTTCTATGTTGTACTGATTCTACATAGTGTTCTATGCTGTACTGATTCTACATAGTGTTCTATGTTGTACTGATTTTACATAGTGTTCTATAGTGTACTGATTCTACATAGTGTTCTATACTGTACTGATTCTACATAGTGTTCTATGTTGTACTGATTCTGCATAGTGTTCTATACTGTACTGATTCTACATAGTGTTCTATACTTACTGATTCTACATAGTGTTCTATATTGTACTGATTCTACATAGTGTTCTATACTGTACTGATTCTACATAGTGTTCTATACTTACTAATTCTACATAGTGTTCTATAGTGTACTGATTCTACATAGTGTTCTATACTGTACTGATTCTACATAGTGTTCTATACTTACTGATTCTACATAGTGTTCTATATTGTACTGATTCTACATAGTGTTCTATACTGTACTGATTCTACATAGTGCTCTATACTTACTGATTCTACATAGTGTTCTATACTGTACTGATTCTACATAGTGTTCTATGTTGTACTGATTCTACGTAATGTTCTATGTTGAATTGATTCTACATAGTGATCTATGTGGTACATATTCTACATAGTGTTCTATGTTGTACTGATTCTACATAATGTTCTATACTGTACTGATTCTACATAGTGTTCTATACTGTACTGATTCTACATAGTGTTCTATACTGTACTGATTCTACATAGTGTTCAATACTGTACTGATTCTACATAGTGTTCTATGATGTACTGATTTTACATAGTGTTCTATAGTGTTCTGAGCCTACATAGTGTTCTATACTGTACTGATTCTACATAGTGTTCTATAGTGTTCTCATTCTACATAGTGTTCTATGTTGTGCTGATTCTACATAGTGTTCTATGTTGTACTGATTCTACATAGTGCTCTATACTGTACCGATTCTACATAGTGTTCTATGTTGTACTGATTCTACGTAATGTTCTATTTTTAGTTGATTCTACATGGTGTTCTATGTTGTACTGCTTCTACATAGTGTTCTATACTTACTGACTCAACATAGTGTTCTATACTGTACTGATTATACGTAGTGTTCTATACTGTACTGGTTCTACATAGTGTTCTAGTGTTCTATGTTGTACTGGGGCGACATAGTGTTCTATACTGTACTGATTCTGCATAGTGTTCTATGTTGTACTGATTCTACGTAATGTTCTATGTTGAATTGATTCTACATGGTGTTCTATGTTGTACTGATTCTACATAGTGTTCTATGTTGTACTGATTCTACATAGTGTTCTATGTTGGACTGATTCTACATAGTGTTTTATGTTGTACTGATTCTACATAGTGTTCTATACTGTACTGATTCTACATAGTGTTCTATGTTGTACTGATTCTACATAGTGTTCTATGTTGTACTGATTCTACATAGTGTTCTATACTGTACTGATTCTACATAGTGTTCTATACTGTACTGATTCTACATAGTGTTCTATACTGTACTGATTCTACATAGTGTTCTATAGTGTACTGATTCTACATAGTGTTCTATACTTACTGATTCTATATAGTGTTCTATATTGTACTGATTCTATATAGTGTTCTATAATGTACTGATTCTACATAGTGTTCTATACTGTACTGATTCTAAATAGTGTTCTATACTGTACTGATTCTACATAGTGTTCTATACTTACTGATTCTACATAGTGTTCTATATTGTACTGATTCTACATAGTATTCTATACTGTACTGATTCTACATAGTGTTCTATGTTGTACTGATTCTACATAGTGTTCTATGTTGTACTGATTCTACGTAATGTTCTATGTTGAATTGATTCTACATGGTGTTCTATGTTGTACTGATTTTACATAGTGTTCTATAGTGTACTGATTCTACATAGTGTTCTATACTGTACTGATTCTACATAGTGTTCTATGTTGTACTGATACTGCATAGTGTTCTATACTGTACTGATTCTACATAGTGTTCTATACTTACTGATTCTACATAGTGTTCTATATTGTACTGATTCTACATAGTGTTCTATACTGTACTGATTCTACATAGTGTTCTATACTTACTAATTCTACATAGTGTTCTATAGTGTACTGATTCTACATAGTGTTCTATACTGTACTGATTCTACATAGTGTTCTATACTTACTGATTCTACATAGTGTTCTATATTGTCCTGATTGTACATAGTGTTCTATACTGTACTGATTCTACATAGTGCTCTATACTTACTGATTCTACATAGTGTTCTATACTGTACTGATTCTACATAGTGTTCTATGTTGTACTGATTCTACCTAATGTTCTATGTTGAATTGATTCTACATGGTGTTCTATGTTGTACTGATTCTACATAGTGTTCTATACTGTACTGATTATACATAGTGTTCTATACTGTACTGATTCTACATAGTGTTCTATGTCGTACTGGTTCTACATAGTGTTCTATACTGTACTGATTCTACATAGTGTTCTATGTTGTACTGATTTATACATAGTGTTCTATAGTGTTCTGATCCTACATAGTGTTCTATACTGTACTGATTCTACATAGTGTTCTATAGTGTTCTGATTCTACATAGTGTTCTATGTTGTACTGATTCTACATAGTGTTCTATACTGTACTGATTCTACATAGTGTTCTATACTGTACTGATTCTACATAGTGTTCTATACTGTACTGATTCTACATAGTGTTCTATAGTGTTCTGATTCTACATAGTGTTCTATACTTACTGATTCTATATAGTGTTCTATATTGTACTGATTCTATATAATGTTCTAAACTGTACTGTTTCTTCATAGTGTTCTATACTGTACTGATTCTAAATAGTGTTCTATACTGTACTGATTCTACATAGTGTTCTATACTGTACTGATTCTACATAGTGTTCTATAGTGTACTGATTCTACATAGTGTTCTATACTTACTGATTCTATATAGTGTTCTATATTGTACTGATTCTATATAGTGTTCTATACTGTACTGATTCTACATAGTGTTCTATACTGTACTGATTCTAAATAGTGTTCTATATTGTACTGATTCTACATAGTGTTCTATACTTACTGATTCTACATAGTGTTCTATATTGTACTGATTCTACATAGTGTTCTATACTGTACTGATTCTGCATAGTGTTCTATACTGTACTGATTCTACATAGTGTTCTATACTGTACTGATTCTACATAGTGTTCTATACTGTACTGATTCTACATAGTGTTCTATAGTGTACTGATTCTACATAGTGTTCTATACTTACTGATTCTATATAGTGTTCTATATTGTACTGATTCTATATAGTGTTCTATACTGTACTGATTCTACATAGTGTTCTATACTGTACTGATTCTAAATAGTGTTCTATACTGTACTGATTCTACATAGTGTTCTATACTTACTGATTCTACATAGTGTTCTATATTGTACTGATTCTACATAGTGTTCTATACTGTACTGATTCTACATAGTGTTCTATGATGTACTGATTCTACATAGTGTTCTATGTTGTACTGATTCTACATAGTGTTCTATGTTGTACTGATTCTACGTAATGTTCTATGTTGTACTGATTCTACATAGTGTTCTATGCTGTACTGATTCTACATAGTGTTCTATGTTGTACTGATTTTACATAGTGTTCTATAGTGTACTGATTCTACATAGTGTTCTATACTGTACTGATTCTACTTAGTGTTCTATGTTGTACTGATTCTGCATAGTGTTCTATACTGTACTGATTCTACATAGTGTTCTATACTTACTGATTCTACATAGTGTTCTATATTGTACTGATTCTACATAGTGTTCTATACTGTACTGATTCTACATAGTGTTCTATACTTACTAATTCTACATAGTGTTCTATAGTGTACTGATTCTACATAGTGTTCTATACTGTACTGATTCTACATAGTGTTCTATACTTACTGATTCTACATAGTGTTCTATATTGTACTGATTGTACATAGTGTTCTATACTGTACTGATTCTACATAGTGCTCTATACTTACTGATTCTACATAGTGTTCTATACTGTACTGATTCTACATAGTGTTCTATGTTGTACTGATTCTACGTAATGTTCTATGTTGAATTGATTCTACATGGTGTTCTATGTTGTACTGATTCTACATAGTGTTCTATACTGTACTGATTATACATAGTGTTCTATACTGTACTGATTCTACATAGTGTTCTATGTCGTACTGGTTCTACATAGTGTTCTATACTGTTCTGATTCTACATAGTGTTCTATACTGTACTGATTCTACATAGTGTTCTATGTTGTACTGATTCTACGTAATGTTCTATGTTGAATTGATTCTACATGGTGTTCTATGTTGTACTGATTCTGCATAGTGTTCTATGTTGTACTGATTTAAACATAGTGTTCTATAGTGTTCTGATCCTACATAGTGTTCTATACTGTACTGATTCTACATAGTGTTCTATAGTGTTCTGATTCTACATAGTGTTCTATGTTGTACTGATTCTACATAGTGTTCTATACTGTACTGATTCTACATAGTGTTCTATACTATACTGATTCTACATAGTGTTCTATACTGTACTGATTCTACATAGTGTTCTATAGTGTACTGATTCTACATAGTGTTCTATACTTACTGATTCTATATAGTGTTCTATATTGTACTGATTCTATATAATGTTCTAAACTGTACTGATTCTACATAGTGTTCTATACTGTACTGATTCTAAATAGTGTTCTATACTGTACTGATTCTACATAGTGTTCTATACTGTACTGATTCTACATAGTGTTCTATAGTGTACTGATTCTACATAGTGTTCTATACTTACTGATTCTATATAGTGTTCTATATTGTACTGATTCTATATAGTGTTCTATACTGTACTGATTCTACATAGTGTTCTATACTGTACTGATTCTAAATAGTGTTCTATATTGTACTGATTCTACATAGTGTTCTATACTTACTGATTCTACATAGTGTTCTATATTGTACTGATTCTACATAATGTTCTATACTGTACTGATTCTACATAGTGTTCTATGATGTACTGATTCTACATAGTGTTCTATGTTGTACTGATTCTACATAGTGTTCTATGTTGTACTGATTCTACGTAATGTTCTATGTTGAATTGATTCTACATGGTGTTCTATGTTGTACTGATTCTACATAGTGTTCTATGTTGTACTGATTCTACATAGTGTTCTATATTGTACTGATTTTACATAGTGTTTTATAGTGTACTGATTCTACATAGTGTTCTATACTGTACTGATTCTACATAGTGTTCATTGTTGTACTGATTCTGCATAGTGTTCTATACTGTACTGATTCTACATAGTGTTCTATACTTACTAATTCTACATAGTGTTCTATATTGTACTGATTCTACATAGTGTTCTATACTGTACTGATTCTACATAGTGCTCTATACTTACTGATTCTACATAGTGTTCTATACTGTACCTATTCTACATAGTGTTCTATGTTGAATTGATACTACATAGTGTTCTACGTGGTACATATTCTACATAGTGTTCTATGTTGTACTGATTCTACATAATGTTCTATAATGTACTGATTATACACAGTGTTCTATATTGTACTGATTCTACACAGTGTTCTATGTTGTACTGATTCTACATAGTGTTCTATGTTGTACTGATTCTACGTAATGTTCTATGTTGAATTGATTCTACATGGTGTTCTATGTTGTACTGATTCTACATAGTGTTCTATGTTGTACTGATTCTACATAGTGTTCTATGTTGTACTGATTTTACATAGTGTTTTATAGTGTACTGATTCTACATAGTGTTCTATACTGTACTGATTCTACATAGTGTTCTATGTTGTACTGATTCTGCATATTGTTCTATACTGTACTGATTCTACATAGTGTTCTATACTTACTGATTCTACATAGTGTTCTATACTGTACTGATTCTACATTGTGTTCTATGTTGTACTGATTCTACGTAATGTTCTATGTTGAATTGATTCTACATAGTGTTCTATGTGGTACATATTCTACATAGTGTTCTATGTTGTACTGATTCTACATAATGTTCTATACTGTACTGATTATACACAGTGTTCTATATTGTACTGATTCTACACAGTGTTCTATGTTGTACTGATTCTACATAGTGTTCTATGCTGTGCTGATTCTACATAGTGTTCTATGTTGTACTGATTCTACATAGTGTTCTATACTGTACTGATTCTACATAGTGTTCTATACTGTACTGATTCTACATGGTGTTCTATGTTGTACTGAGTCTACATAGTGTTCTATGTTGTACTGATTCTACATAGTGTTCTATAGTGTACTGATTCTACATAGTGTTCTATGTTGTGTTGATTCTACATAGTGTTCAATGTTTTAGTGATTCTACATAGTGGTCTATACTGTACTGATTATGCATAGTGTTCTATGTTGTACTGATTCTACATAGTGTTCTATACTGTACTGATTATACACAGTGTTCTATATTGTACTGATTCTACATAGTGTTCTATGTTGTACTGATTCTACGTAATGTTCTATTTTTAGTTGATTCTGCATGGTGTTCTATGTTGTACTGATTTAAACATAGTGTTCTATAGTGTTCTGATCCTACATAGTGTTCTATACTGTACTGATTCTACATAGTGTTCTATAGTGTTCTGATTCTACATAGTGTTCTATGTTGTACTGATTCTACATAGTGTTCTATACTGTACTGATTCTACATAGTGTTATATACTGTACTGATTCTACATAGTGTTCTATACTGTACTGATTCTACATAGTGTTCTATAGTGTACTGATTCTACATAGTGTTCTATACTTACTGATTCTATATAGTGTTCTATATTGTACTGATTCTATATAATGTTCTAAACTGTACTGATTCTACATAGTGTTCTATACTGTACTGATTCTAAATAGTGTTCTATACTGTACTGATTCTACATAGTGTTCTATACTGTACTGATTCTACATAGTGTTCTATAGTGTACTGATTCTACATAGTGTTCTATACTTACTGATTCTATATAGTGTTCTATATTGTACTGATTCTATATAGTGTTCTATACTGTACTGATTCTACATAGTGTTCTATACTGTACTGATTCTAAATAGTGTTCTATATTGTACTGATTCTACATAGTGTTCTATACTTACTGATTCTACATAGTGTTCTATATTGTACTGATTCTACATAGTGTTCTATGATGTACTGATTCTACATAGTGTTCTATGTTGTACTGATTCTACATAGTGTTCTATGTTGTACTGATTCTACGTAATGTTCTATGTTGAATTGATTCTACATGGTGTTCTATGTTGTACTGATTCTACATAGTGTTCTATGTTGTACTGATTCTACATAGTGTTCTATGTTGTACTGATTTTACATAGTGTTTTATAGTGTACTGATTCTACATAGTGTTCTATACTGTACTGATTCTACATAGTGTTCTATGTTGTACTGATTCTGCATAGTGTTCTATACTGTACTGATTCTACATAGTGTTCTATACTTACTGATTCTACATAGTGTTCTATATTGTACTGATTCTACATAGTGTTCTATACTGTACTGATTCTACATAGTGCTCTATACATACTGATTCTACATAGTGTTCTATACTGTACTGATTCTACATAGTGTTCTATGTTGTACTGATTCTACGTAATGTTCTATGTTGAATTGATTCTACATAGTGTTCTATGTGGTACATATTCTACATAGTGTTCTATGTTGTACTGATTCTACATAATGTTCTATACTGTACTGATTATACACAGTGTTCTATATTGTACTGATTCTACACAGTGTTCTATGTTGTACTGATTCTACATAGTGTTCTATACTGTACTGATTCTACATAGTGTTCTATACTGTACTGATTCTACATAGTGCTCTATGTTGTATTGATCCTACATAGTGATCTACGATGTACTGATTATACATAGTGTTCTATATTGTATTGAACCTACATAGTGTTCTATACTGTACTAATTCTACAAAGTGTTCTATGTTGTACTGATTCTACATAGTGTTCTATGCTGTGCTGATTCTACATAGTGTTCTATGTTGTACTGATTCTACATAGTGTTCTATACTGTACTGATTCTACATAGTGTTCTATACTGTACTGATTCTACATGGTGTTCTATGTTGTACTGAGGCTACATAGTGTTCTATGTTGTACTGATTCTACATAGTGTTCTATAGTGTACTGATTCTACATAGTGTTCTATGTTGTGTTGATTCTACATAGTGTTCAATGTTTTAGTGATTCTACATAGTGGTCTATACTGTACTGATTATGCATAGTGTTCTATGTTGTACTGATTCTACATAGTGTTCTATACTGTACTGATTATACACAGTGTTCTATATTGTACTGATTCTACATAGTGTTCTATGTTGTACTGATTCTACGTAATGTTCTATTTTTAGTTGATTCTGCATGGTGTTCTATGTTGTACTGATGCAATATAGTGTTCTATACTGTACTGATACTACATAGTGTCCTATACTGTACTGATTCTACATAGTGGTCTATACTGTACTGATTCTACATAGTGTTCTATGTTGTGTTGATTCTACATAGTGTTCAATGTTTTAGTGATTCTACATAGTGGTCTATACTGTACTGATTATACATAGTGTTCTATGTTGTACTGATTCTACATAGTGTTCTATACTGTACTGATTCTACATAGTGTTCTATACTGTACTGAATCTACATAGTGTTCTATACTGTACTGATTCTACATAGTTTTCTATGTTGTACTGATTCTACATAGTGTTCTATGTTGTACTGATTCTACATAGTGTTCTATAGTGTACTGATTCTACATAGTGTTCTATGTTGTGTTGATTCTACATAGTGTTCAATGTTTTAGTGATTCTACATAGTGGTCTATACTGTACTGATTATACATAGTGTTCTATGTTGTACTGATTCTACATAGTGTTCTATACTGTACTGATTCTACATAGTGTTCTATACTGTACTGATTCTACATAGTGTCCTATACTGTACTGATTCTACATAGTGGTCTATACTGTACTGATTCTAGATAGTGGTCTATGTTGTACTGATTCTACATAGTGTTCTATACTGTACTGATTCTACATAGTGTTCTATACTGTACTGATTCTACATAGTATTCTATACTGTACTGATTCTACATAGTGTTCTATGATGTACTGATTCTACATAGTGTTCTATACTGTACTGATTCTACATAGTGTTCTATACTGTACTAATTCTACATAGTGTTCTATGTTGTATTGATTCTACATAGTGTTCTATGCTGTGCTGATTCTACATAGTGTTCTATGTTGTACTGATTCTACATAGTGTTCTATGTTGTACCGATTCTACATAGTGTTCTATGTTGTACTGATTCTATGTAATGTTCTGTTTTTAGTTGATTCTACATGGTGTTCTATGTTGTACTGATTCTACATAGTGTTCTATACTGTACTGATTATACATAGTGTTCTATACTGTACTGATTCTACATAGTGTTCTATGTCGTACTGGTTCTACATAGTGTTCTATACTGTTCTGATTCTACATAGTGTTCTATACTGTACTGATTCTACATAGTGTTCTATGTTGTACTGATTCTACGTAATGTTCTATGTTAAATTGATTCTACATGGTGTTCTATGTTGTACTGATTCTACATAGTGTTCTATGTTGTACTGATTTTACATAGTGTTCTATAGTGTTCTGATCCTACATAGTGTTCTATACTGTACTGATTCTACATAGTGTTCTATAGTGTTCTGATTCTACATAGTGTTCTATGTTGTACTGATTCTACATAGTGCTCTATACTGTACTGATTCTACATAGTGTTCTATACTGCACTGATTCTACATAGTGTTCTATACTGTACTGATTCTACATAGTGTTCTATAGTGTACTGATTCTACATAGTGTTCTATACTTACTGATTCTATATAGTGTTCTATATTGTACTGATTCTATATAATGTTCTAAACTGTACTGATTCTACATAGTGTTCTATACTGTACTGATTCTAAATAGTGTTCTATATTGTACTGATTCTACATAGTGTTCTATAAATACTGATTCTACATAGTGTTCTATATTGTACTGATTCTACATAGTGTTCTATACTGTACTGATTCTACATAGTGTTCTATGATGTATTGATTCTACATAGTGTTCTATGTTGTACTGATTCTGCATAGTGTTCTATGTTGTACTGATTCTACGTAATGTTCTATGTTGAATTGATTCTACATGGTGTTCTATGTTGTACTGATTCTACATAGTGTTCTATGTTGTACTGATTCTACATAGTGTTCTATGTTGTACTGATTTTACATAGTGTTCTATAGTGTACTGATTCTACATAGTGTTCTATACTGTACTGATTCTACATAGTGTTCTATGTTGTACTGATTCTGCATAGTGTTCTATACTGTACTGATTCTACATAGTGTTCTATACTTACTGATTCTACATAGTGTTCTATATTGTACTGATTCTACATAGTGTTCTATACTGTACTGATTCTACATAGTGCTCTATACTTACTGATTCTACATAGTGTTCTATACTGTACTGATTCTACATAGTGTTCTATGTTGTACTGATTCTACGTAATGTTCTATGTGGAATTGATTCTACATAGTGTTCTATGTGGTACATATTCTACATAGTGTTCTATGTTGTACTGATTCTACATAATGTTCTATACTGTACTGATTATACACAGTGTTCTATATTGTACTGATTCTACACAGTGTTCTATGTTGTACTGATTCTACATAGTGTTCTATACTGTACTGATTCTACATAGTGTTCTATGTTGTACTGATTCTACATAGTGTTCTATACTGTACTGATTCTACATAGTGTTCTATACTGTACTGATTCTACATTGTATTCTATACTGTACTGATTCTACATAGTGTTCTATGATGTACTGATTCTACATAGTGTTCTATACTGTACTGATTCTACATAGTGTTCTATACTGTACTAATTCTACATAGTGTTCTATGTTGTATTGATTCTACATAGAGTTCTATGCTGTGCTGATTCTACATAGTGTTCTATGTTGTACTGATTCTATGTAATGTTCTGTTTTTAGTTGATTCTACATGGTGTTCTATGTTGTACTGATTCTACATAGTGTTCTATACTGTACTGATTATACATAGTGTTCTATACTGTACTGATTCTACATAGTGTTCTATGTCGTACTGGTTCTACATAGTGTTCTATACTGTTCTGATTCTACATAGTGTTCTATACTGTACTGATTCTACATAGTGTTCTATGTTGTACTGATTCTACGTAATGTTCTATGTTGAATTGATTCTACATGGTGTTCTATGTTGTACTGATTCTACATAGTGTTCTATATTGTACTGATTTTACATAGTGTTCTATAGTGTACTGATTCTACATAGTGTTCTATGTTGTGTTGATTCTACATAGTGTTCAATGTTTTAGTGATTCTACATAGTGGTCTATACTGTACTGATTATACATACTGTTCTATGTTGTACTAATTCTACATAGTGTTCTATACTGTACTGATTCTACATAGTGTTCTATACTGTACTGATTCTACATAGTGTCCTATACTGTACTGATTCTACATAGTGGTCTATACTGTACTGATTCTACATAGTGTTCTATACTGTACTAATTCTACATAGTGTTCTATCTTGTATTGATTCTACATAGTGTTCTATGTTGTGCTGATTCTACATAGTGTTCTATGTTGTACTGATTCTACATAGTGTTCTATGCTGTACCGATTCTACATAGTGTTCTATGTTGTACTGATTCTACATAGTATTCTATACTGTACTGATTCTACATAGTGTTCTATGATGTACTGATTCTACATAGTGTTCTATACTGTACTGATTCTACATAGTGTTCTATACTGTACTAATTCTACATAGTGTTCTATGTTGTATTGATTCTACATAGTGTTCTATGCTGTGCTGATTCTACATAGTGTTCTATGTTGTACTGATTCTACATAGTGTTCTATGTTGTACCGATTCTACATAGTGTTCTATGTTGTACTGATTCTATGTAATGTTCTGTTTTTAGTTGATTCTACATGGTGTTCTATGTTGTACTGATTCTACATAGTGTTCTATACTGTACTGATTATACATAGTGTTCTATACTGTACTGATTCTACATAGTGTTCTATGTCGTACTGGTTCTACATAGTGTTCTATACTGTTCTGTTTCTACATAGTGTTCTATACTGTACTGATTCTACATAGTGTTCTATGTTGTACTGATTCTACGTAATGTTCTATGTTGAATTGATTCTACATGGTGTTCTATGTTGTACTGATTCTACATAGTGTTCTATGTTGTACTGATTTTACATAGTGTTCTATAGTGTTCTGATCCTACATAGTGTTCTATACTGTACTGATTCTACATAGTGTTCTATAGTATTCTGATTCTACATAGTGTTCTATGTTGTACTGATTCTACATAGTGCTCTATACTGTACTGATTCTACATAGTGTTCTATACTGTACTGATTCTACATAGTGTTCTATAGTGTACTGATTCTACGCAATGTTCTATGTTGAATTGATTCTACATGGTGTTCTATGTTGTACTGATTCTACATAGTGTTCTATGTTGTACTGATTCTACATAGTGTTCTATGTTGTACTGATTCTACATAGTGTTCTATACTGTACTGATTCTACATAGTGTTCTATGTTGTACTGATTCTACATAGTGTTCTATGTTGTACTGATTCTACATAGTGTTCTATACTGTACTGATTCTACATAGTGTTCTATACTGTACTGATTCTACATAGTGTTCTATACTGTACTGATTCTAAATAGTGTTCTATACTGTACTGATTCTACATAGTGTTCTATACTTACTGATTCTACATAGTGTTCTATATTGTACTGATTCTACATAGTGTTCTATACTGTACTGATTCTACATAGTGTTCTATGATGTACTGATTCTACATAGTGTTCTATGTTGTACTGATTCTACATAGTGTTCTATGTTGTACTGATTCTACGTAATGTTCTATGTTGAATTGATTCTACATGGTGTTCTATGTTGTACTGATTCTACATAGTGTTCTATGCTGTACTGATTCTACATAGTGTTCTATGTTGTACTGATTTTACATAGTGTTCTATAGTGTACTGATTCTACATAGTGTTCTATACTGTACTGATTCTACATAGTGTTCTATATTGTACTGATTCTACATAGTGTTCTATACTGTACTGATTCTACATAGTGTTCTATACTTACTAATTCTACATAGTGTTCTATAGTGTACTGATTCTACATAGTGTTCTATACTGTACTGATTCTACATAGTGTTCTATACTTACTGATTCTACATAGTGTTCTATATTGTACTGATTCTACATAGTGTTCTATACTGTACTGATTCTACATAGTGCTCTATACTTACTGATTCTACATAGTGTTCTATACTGTACTGATTCTACATAGTGTTCTATGTTGTACTGATTCTACGTAATGTTCTATGTTGAATTGATTCTACATAGTGATCTATGTGGTACATATTCTACATAGTGTTCTATGTTGTACTGATTCTACATAATGTTCTATACTGTACTGATTCTACATAGTGTTCTATACTGTACTGATTCTACATAGTGTTCTATACTGTACTGATTCTACATAGTGTTCAATACTGTACTGATTCTACATAGTGTTCTATGATGTACTGATTTTACATAGTGTTCTATAGTGTTCTGATCCTACATAGTGTTCTATACTGTACTGATTCTACATAGTGTTCTATAGTGTTCTCATTCTACATAGTGTTCTATGTTGTGCTGATTCTACATAGTGTTCTATGTTGTACTGATTCTACATAGTGCTCTATACTGTACCGATTCTACATAGTGTTCTATGTTGTACTGATTCTACGTAATGTTCTATTTTTAGTTGATTCTACATGGTGTTCTATGTTGTACTGCTTCTACATAGTGTTCTATACTTACTGACTCAACATAGTGTTCTATACTGTACTGATTATACGTAGTGTTCTATACTGTACTGGTTCTACATAGTGTTCTAGTGTTCTATGTTGTACTGGGGCGACATAGTGTTCTATACTGTACTGATTCTGCATAGTGTTCTATGTTGTACTGATTCTACGTAATGTTCTATGTTGAATTGATTCTACATGGTGTTCTATGTTGTACTGATTCTACATAGTGTTCTATGTTGTACTGATTCTACATAGTGTTCTATGTTGGACTGATTCTACATAGTGTTTTATGTTGTACTGATTCTACATAGTGTTCTATACTGTACTGATTCTACATAGTGTTCTATGTTGTACTGATTCTACATAGTGTTCTATGTTGTACTGATTCTACATAGTGTTCTATACTGTACTGATTCTACATAGTGTTCTATACTGTACTGATTCTACATAGTGTTCTATACTGTACTGATTCTACATAGTGTTCTATAGTGTACTGATTCTACATAGTGTTCTATACTTACTGATTCTATATAGTGTTCTATATTGTACTGATTCTATATAGTGTTCTATAATGTACTGATTCTACATAGTGTTCTATACTGTACTGATTCTAAATAGTGTTCTATACTGTACTGATTCTACATAGTGTTCTATACTTACTGATTCTACATAGTGTTCTATATTGTACTGATTCTACATAGTATTCTATACTGTACTGATTCTACATAGTGTTCTATGTTGTACTGATTCTACATAGTGTTCTATGTTGTACTGATTCTACGTAATGTTCTATGTTGAATTGATTCTACATGGTGTTCTATGTTGTACTGATTTTACATAGTGTTCTATAGTGTACTGATTCTACATAGTGTTCTATACTGTACTGATTCTACATAGTGTTCTATGTTGTACTGATACTGCATAGTGTTCTATACTGTACTGATTCTACATAGTGTTCTATACTTACTGATTCTACATAGTGTTCTATATTGTACTGATTCTACATAGTGTTCTATACTGTACTGATTCTACATAGTGTTCTATACTTACTAATTCTACATAGTGTTCTATAGTGTACTGATTCTACATAGTGTTCTATACTGTACTGATTCTACATAGTGTTCTATACTTACTGATTCTACATAGTGTTCTATATTGTCCTGATTGTACATAGTGTTCTATACTGTACTGATTCTACATAGTGTTCTATGTTGTACTGATTCTACATAGTGTTCTATGTTGTACTGATTCTACATAGTGTTCTATACTGTACTGATTCTACATAGTGTTCTATACTGTACTGATTCTACATAGTGTTCTATACTGTACTGATTCTAAATAGTGTTCTATACTGTACTGATTCTACATAGTGTTCTATACTTACTGATTCTACATAGTGTTCTATATTGTACTGATTCTACATAGTGTTCTATACTGTACTGATTCTACATAGTGTTCTATGATGTACTGATTCTACATAGTGTTCTATGTTGTACTGATTCTACATAGTGTTCTATGTTGTACTGATTCTACGTAATGTTCTATGTTGAATTGATTCTACATGGTGTTCTATGTTGTACTGATTCTACATAGTGTTCTATGCTGTACTGATTCTACATAGTGTTCTATGTTGTACTGATTTTACATAGTGTTCTATAGTGTACTGATTCTACATAGTGTTCTATACTGTACTGATTCTACATAGTGTTCTATGTTGTACTGATTCTGCATAGTGTTCTATACTGTACTGATTCTACATAGTGTTCTATACTTACTGATTCTACATAGTGTTCTATATTGTACTGATTCTACATAGTGTTCTATACTGTACTGATTCTACATAGTGTTCTATACTTACTAATTCTACATAGTGTTCTATAGTGTACTGATTCTACATAGTGTTCTATACTGTACTGATTCTACATAGTGTTCTATACTTACTGATTCTACATAGTGTTCTATATTGTACTGATTCTACATAGTGTTCTATACTGTACTGATTCTACATAGTGCTCTATACTTACTGATTCTACATAGTGTTCTATACTGTACTGATTCTACATAGTGTTCTATGTTGTACTGATTCTACGTAATGTTCTATGTTGAATTGATTCTACATAGTGATCTATGTGGTACATATTCTACATAGTGTTCTATGTTGTACTGATTCTACATAATGTTCTATACTGTACTGATTCTACATAGTGTTCTATACTGTACTGATTCTACATAGTGTTCTATACTGTACTGATTCTACATAGTGTTCAATACTGTACTGATTCTACATAGTGTTCTATGATGTACTGATTTTACATAGTGTTCTATAGTGTTCTGAGCCTACATAGTGTTCTATACTGTACTGATTCTACATAGTGTTCTATAGTGTTCTCATTCTACATAGTGTTCTATGTTGTGCTGATTCTACATAGTGTTCTATGTTGTACTGATTCTACATAGTGCTCTATACTGTACCGATTCTACATAGTGTTCTATGTTGTACTGATTCTACGTAATGTTCTATTTTTAGTTGATTCTACATGGTGTTCTATGTTGTACTGCTTCTACATAGTGTTCTATACTTACTGACTCAACATAGTGTTCTATACTGTACTGATTATACGTAGTGTTCTATACTGTACTGGTTCTACATAGTGTTCTAGTGTTCTATGTTGTACTGGGGCGACATAGTGTTCTATACTGTACTGATTCTGCATAGTGTTCTATGTTGTACTGATTCTACGTAATGTTCTATGTTGAATTGATTCTACATGGTGTTCTATGTTGTACTGATTCTACATAGTGTTCTATGTTGTACTGATTCTACATAGTGTTCTATGTTGGACTGATTCTACATAGTGTTTTATGTTGTACTGATTCTACATAGTGTTCTATACTGTACTGATTCTACATAGTGTTCTATGTTGTACTGATTCTACATAGTGTTCTATGTTGTACTGATTCTACATAGTGTTCTATACTGTACTGATTCTACATAGTGTTCTATACTGTACTGATTCTACATAGTGTTCTATACTGTACTGATTCTACATAGTGTTCTATAGTGTACTGATTCTACATAGTGTTCTATACTTACTGATTCTATATAGTGTTCTATATTGTACTGATTCTATATAGTGTTCTATAATGTACTGATTCTACATAGTGTTCTATACTGTACTGATTCTAAATAGTGTTCTATACTGTACTGATTCTACATAGTGTTCTATACTTACTGATTCTACATAGTGTTCTATATTGTACTGATTCTACATAGTATTCTATACTGTACTGATTCTACATAGTGTTCTATGTTGTACTGATTCTACATAGTGTTCTATGTTGTACTGATTCTACGTAATGTTCTATGTTGAATTGATTCTACATGGTGTTCTATGTTGTACTGATTTTACATAGTGTTCTATAGTGTACTGATTCTACATAGTGTTCTATACTGTACTGATTCTACATAGTGTTCTATGTTGTACTGATACTGCATAGTGTTCTATACTGTACTGATTCTACATAGTGTTCTATACTTACTGATTCTACATAGTGTTCTATATTGTACTGATTCTACATAGTGTTCTATACTGTACTGATTCTACATAGTGTTCTATACTTACTAATTCTACATAGTGTTCTATAGTGTACTGATTCTACATAGTGTTCTATACTGTACTGATTCTACATAGTGTTCTATACTTACTGATTCTACATAGTGTTCTATATTGTCCTGATTGTACATAGTGTTCTATACTGTACTGATTCTACATAGTGCTCTATACTTACTGATTCTACATAGTGTTCTATACTGTACTGATTCTACATAGTGTTCTATGTTGTACTGATTCTACCTAATGTTCTATGTTGAATTGATTCTACATGGTGTTCTATGTTGTACTGATTCTACATAGTGTTCTATACTGTACTGATTATACATAGTGTTCTATACTGTACTGATTCTACATAGTGTTCTATGTCGTACTGGTTCTACATAGTGTTCTATACTGTACTGATTCTACATAGTGTTCTATGTTGTACTGATTTATACATAGTGTTCTATAGTGTTCTGATCCTACATAGTGTTCTATACTGTACTGATTCTACATAGTGTTCTATAGTGTTCTGATTCTACATAGTGTTCTATGTTGTACTGATTCTACATAGTGTTCTATACTGTACTGATTCTACATAGTGTTCTATACTGTACTGATTCTACATAGTGTTCTATACTGTACTGATTCTACATAGTGTTCTATAGTGTTCTGATTCTACATAGTGTTCTATACTTACTGATTCTATATAGTGTTCTATATTGTACTGATTCTATATAATGTTCTAAACTGTACTGTTTCTTCATAGTGTTCTATACTGTACTGATTCTAAATAGTGTTCTATACTGTACTGATTCTACATAGTGTTCTATACTGTACTGATTCTACATAGTGTTCTATAGTGTACTGATTCTACATAGTGTTCTATACTTACTGATTCTATATAGTGTTCTATATTGTACTGATTCTATATAGTGTTCTATACTGTACTGATTCTACATAGTGTTCTATACTGTACTGATTCTAAATAGTGTTCTATATTGTACTGATTCTACATAGTGTTCTATACTTACTGATTCTACATAGTGTTCTATATTGTACTGATTCTACATAGTGTTCTATACTGTACTGATTCTGCATAGTGTTCTATACTGTACTGATTCTACATAGTGTTCTATACTGTACTGATTCTACATAGTGTTCTATACTGTACTGATTCTACATAGTGTTCTATAGTGTACTGATTCTACATAGTGTTCTATACTTACTGATTCTATATAGTGTTCTATATTGTACTGATTCTATATAGTGTTCTATACTGTACTGATTCTACATAGTGTTCTATACTGTACTGATTCTAAATAGTGTTCTATACTGTACTGATTCTACATAGTGTTCTATACTTACTGATTCTACATAGTGTTCTATATTGTACTGATTCTACATAGTGTTCTATACTGTACTGATTCTACATAGTGTTCTATGATGTACTGATTCTACATAGTGTTCTATGTTGTACTGATTCTACATAGTGTTCTATGTTGTACTGATTCTACGTAATGTTCTATGTTGTACTGATTCTACATAGTGTTCTATGCTGTACTGATTCTACATAGTGTTCTATGTTGTACTGATTTTACATAGTGTTCTATAGTGTACTGATTCTACATAGTGTTCTATACTGTACTGATTCTACTTAGTGTTCTATGTTGTACTGATTCTGCATAGTGTTCTATACTGTACTGATTCTACATAGTGTTCTATACTTACTGATTCTACATAGTGTTCTATATTGTACTGATTCTACATAGTGTTCTATACTGTACTGATTCTACATAGTGTTCTATACTTACTAATTCTACATAGTGTTCTATAGTGTACTGATTCTACATAGTGTTCTATACTGTACTGATTCTACATAGTGTTCTATACTTACTGATTCTACATAGTGTTCTATATTGTACTGATTGTACATAGTGTTCTATACTGTACTGATTCTACATAGTGCTCTATACTTACTGATTCTACATAGTGTTCTATACTGTACTGATTCTACATAGTGTTCTATGTTGTACTGATTCTACGTAATGTTCTATGTTGAATTGATTCTACATGGTGTTCTATGTTGTACTGATTCTACATAGTGTTCTATACTGTACTGATTATACATAGTGTTCTATACTGTACTGATTCTACATAGTGTTCTATGTCGTACTGGTTCTACATAGTGTTCTATACTGTTCTGATTCTACATAGTGTTCTATACTGTACTGATTCTACATAGTGTTCTATGTTGTACTGATTCTACGTAATGTTCTATGTTGAATTGATTCTACATGGTGTTCTATGTTGTACTGATTCTGCATAGTGTTCTATGTTGTACTGATTTAAACATAGTGTTCTATAGTGTTCTGATCCTACATAGTGTTCTATACTGTACTGATTCTACATAGTGTTCTATAGTGTTCTGATTCTACATAGTGTTCTATGTTGTACTGATTCTACATAGTGTTCTATACTGTACTGATTCTACATAGTGTTCTATACTATACTGATTCTACATAGTGTTCTATACTGTACTGATTCTACATAGTGTTCTATAGTGTACTGATTCTACATAGTGTTCTATACTTACTGATTCTATATAGTGTTCTATATTGTACTGATTCTATATAATGTTCTAAACTGTACTGATTCTACATAGTGTTCTATACTGTACTGATTCTAAATAGTGTTCTATACTGTACTGATTCTACATAGTGTTCTATACTGTACTGATTCTACATAGTGTTCTATAGTGTACTGATTCTACATAGTGTTCTATACTTACTGATTCTATATAGTGTTCTATATTGTACTGATTCTATATAGTGTTCTATACTGTACTGATTCTACATAGTGTTCTATACTGTACTGATTCTAAATAGTGTTCTATATTGTACTGATTCTACATAGTGTTCTATACTTACTGATTCTACATAGTGTTCTATATTGTACTGATTCTACATAATGTTCTATACTGTACTGATTCTACATAGTGTTCTATGATGTACTGATTCTACATAGTGTTCTATGTTGTACTGATTCTACATAGTGTTCTATGTTGTACTGATTCTACGTAATGTTCTATGTTGAATTGATTCTACATGGTGTTCTATGTTGTACTGATTCTACATAGTGTTCTATGTTGTACTGATTCTACATAGTGTTCTATATTGTACTGATTTTACATAGTGTTTTATAGTGTACTGATTCTACATAGTGTTCTATACTGTACTGATTCTACATAGTGTTCATTGTTGTACTGATTCTGCATAGTGTTCTATACTGTACTGATTCTACATAGTGTTCTATACTTACTAATTCTACATAGTGTTCTATATTGTACTGATTCTACATAGTGTTCTATACTGTACTGATTCTACATAGTGCTCTATACTTACTGATTCTACATAGTGTTCTATACTGTACCTATTCTACATAGTGTTCTATGTTGAATTGATACTACATAGTGTTCTACGTGGTACATATTCTACATAGTGTTCTATGTTGTACTGATTCTACATAATGTTCTATAATGTACTGATTATACACAGTGTTCTATATTGTACTGATTCTACACAGTGTTCTATGTTGTACTGATTCTACATAGTGTTCTATGTTGTACTGATTCTACGTAATGTTCTATGTTGAATTGATTCTACATGGTGTTCTATGTTGTACTGATTCTACATAGTGTTCTATGTTGTACTGATTCTACATAGTGTTCTATGTTGTACTGATTTTACATAGTGTTTTATAGTGTACTGATTCTACATAGTGTTCTATACTGTACTGATTCTACATAGTGTTCTATGTTGTACTGATTCTGCATATTGTTCTATACTGTACTGATTCTACATAGTGTTCTATACTTACTGATTCTACATAGTGTTCTATACTGTACTGATTCTACATTGTGTTCTATGTTGTACTGATTCTACGTAATGTTCTATGTTGAATTGATTCTACATAGTGTTCTATGTGGTACATATTCTACATAGTGTTCTATGTTGTACTGATTCTACATAATGTTCTATACTGTACTGATTATACACAGTGTTCTATATTGTACTGATTCTACACAGTGTTCTATGTTGTACTGATTCTACATAGTGTTCTATGCTGTGCTGATTCTACATAGTGTTCTATGTTGTACTGATTCTACATAGTGTTCTATACTGTACTGATTCTACATAGTGTTCTATACTGTACTGATTCTACATGGTGTTCTATGTTGTACTGAGTCTACATAGTGTTCTATGTTGTACTGATTCTACATAGTGTTCTATAGTGTACTGATTCTACATAGTGTTCTATGTTGTGTTGATTCTACATAGTGTTCAATGTTTTAGTGATTCTACATAGTGGTCTATACTGTACTGATTATGCATAGTGTTCTATGTTGTACTGATTCTACATAGTGTTCTATACTGTACTGATTATACACAGTGTTCTATATTGTACTGATTCTACATAGTGTTCTATGTTGTACTGATTCTACGTAATGTTCTATTTTTAGTTGATTCTGCATGGTGTTCTATGTTGTACTGATTTAAACATAGTGTTCTATAGTGTTCTGATCCTACATAGTGTTCTATACTGTACTGATTCTACATAGTGTTCTATAGTGTTCTGATTCTACATAGTGTTCTATGTTGTACTGATTCTACATAGTGTTCTATACTGTACTGATTCTACATAGTGTTATATACTGTACTGATTCTACATAGTGTTCTATACTGTACTGATTCTACATAGTGTTCTATAGTGTACTGATTCTACATAGTGTTCTATACTTACTGATTCTATATAGTGTTCTATATTGTACTGATTCTATATAATGTTCTAAACTGTACTGATTCTACATAGTGTTCTATACTGTACTGATTCTAAATAGTGTTCTATACTGTACTGATTCTACATAGTGTTCTATACTGTACTGATTCTACATAGTGTTCTATAGTGTACTGATTCTACATAGTGTTCTATACTTACTGATTCTATATAGTGTTCTATATTGTACTGATTCTATATAGTGTTCTATACTGTACTGATTCTACATAGTGTTCTATACTGTACTGATTCTAAATAGTGTTCTATATTGTACTGATTCTACATAGTGTTCTATACTTACTGATTCTACATAGTGTTCTATATTGTACTGATTCTACATAGTGTTCTATGATGTACTGATTCTACATAGTGTTCTATGTTGTACTGATTCTACATAGTGTTCTATGTTGTACTGATTCTACGTAATGTTCTATGTTGAATTGATTCTACATGGTGTTCTATGTTGTACTGATTCTACATAGTGTTCTATGTTGTACTGATTCTACATAGTGTTCTATGTTGTACTGATTTTACATAGTGTTTTATAGTGTACTGATTCTACATAGTGTTCTATACTGTACTGATTCTACATAGTGTTCTATGTTGTACTGATTCTGCATAGTGTTCTATACTGTACTGATTCTACATAGTGTTCTATACTTACTGATTCTACATAGTGTTCTATATTGTACTGATTCTACATAGTGTTCTATACTGTACTGATTCTACATAGTGCTCTATACATACTGATTCTACATAGTGTTCTATACTGTACTGATTCTACATAGTGTTCTATGTTGTACTGATTCTACGTAATGTTCTATGTTGAATTGATTCTACATAGTGTTCTATGTGGTACATATTCTACATAGTGTTCTATGTTGTACTGATTCTACATAATGTTCTATACTGTACTGATTATACACAGTGTTCTATATTGTACTGATTCTACACAGTGTTCTATGTTGTACTGATTCTACATAGTGTTCTATACTGTACTGATTCTACATAGTGTTCTATACTGTACTGATTCTACATAGTGCTCTATGTTGTATTGATCCTACATAGTGATCTACGATGTACTGATTATACATAGTGTTCTATATTGTATTGAACCTACATAGTGTTCTATACTGTACTAATTCTACAAAGTGTTCTATGTTGTACTGATTCTACATAGTGTTCTATGCTGTGCTGATTCTACATAGTGTTCTATGTTGTACTGATTCTACATAGTGTTCTATACTGTACTGATTCTACATAGTGTTCTATACTGTACTGATTCTACATGGTGTTCTATGTTGTACTGAGGCTACATAGTGTTCTATGTTGTACTGATTCTACATAGTGTTCTATAGTGTACTGATTCTACATAGTGTTCTATGTTGTGTTGATTCTACATAGTGTTCAATGTTTTAGTGATTCTACATAGTGGTCTATACTGTACTGATTATGCATAGTGTTCTATGTTGTACTGATTCTACATAGTGTTCTATACTGTACTGATTATACACAGTGTTCTATATTGTACTGATTCTACATAGTGTTCTATGTTGTACTGATTCTACGTAATGTTCTATTTTTAGTTGATTCTGCATGGTGTTCTATGTTGTACTGATGCAATATAGTGTTCTATACTGTACTGATACTACATAGTGTCCTATACTGTACTGATTCTACATAGTGGTCTATACTGTACTGATTCTACATAGTGTTCTATGTTGTGTTGATTCTACATAGTGTTCAATGTTTTAGTGATTCTACATAGTGGTCTATACTGTACTGATTATACATAGTGTTCTATGTTGTACTGATTCTACATAGTGTTCTATACTGTACTGATTCTACATAGTGTTCTATACTGTACTGAATCTACATAGTGTTCTATACTGTACTGATTCTACATAGTTTTCTATGTTGTACTGATTCTACATAGTGTTCTATGTTGTACTGATTCTACATAGTGTTCTATAGTGTACTGATTCTACATAGTGTTCTATGTTGTGTTGATTCTACATAGTGTTCAATGTTTTAGTGATTCTACATAGTGGTCTATACTGTACTGATTATACATAGTGTTCTATGTTGTACTGATTCTACATAGTGTTCTATACTGTACTGATTCTACATAGTGTTCTATACTGTACTGATTCTACATAGTGTCCTATACTGTACTGATTCTACATAGTGGTCTATACTGTACTGATTCTAGATAGTGGTCTATGTTGTACTGATTCTACATAGTGTTCTATACTGTACTGATTCTACATAGTGTTCTATACTGTACTGATTCTACATAGTATTCTATACTGTACTGATTCTACATAGTGTTCTATGATGTACTGATTCTACATAGTGTTCTATACTGTACTGATTCTACATAGTGTTCTATACTGTACTAATTCTACATAGTGTTCTATGTTGTATTGATTCTACATAGTGTTCTATGCTGTGCTGATTCTACATAGTGTTCTATGTTGTACTGATTCTACATAGTGTTCTATGTTGTACCGATTCTACATAGTGTTCTATGTTGTACTGATTCTATGTAATGTTCTGTTTTTAGTTGATTCTACATGGTGTTCTATGTTGTACTGATTCTACATAGTGTTCTATACTGTACTGATTATACATAGTGTTCTATACTGTACTGATTCTACATAGTGTTCTATGTCGTACTGGTTCTACATAGTGTTCTATACTGTTCTGATTCTACATAGTGTTCTATACTGTACTGATTCTACATAGTGTTCTATGTTGTACTGATTCTACGTAATGTTCTATGTTAAATTGATTCTACATGGTGTTCTATGTTGTACTGATTCTACATAGTGTTCTATGTTGTACTGATTTTACATAGTGTTCTATAGTGTTCTGATCCTACATAGTGTTCTATACTGTACTGATTCTACATAGTGTTCTATAGTGTTCTGATTCTACATAGTGTTCTATGTTGTACTGATTCTACATAGTGCTCTATACTGTACTGATTCTACATAGTGTTCTATACTGCACTGATTCTACATAGTGTTCTATACTGTACTGATTCTACATAGTGTTCTATAGTGTACTGATTCTACATAGTGTTCTATACTTACTGATTCTATATAGTGTTCTATATTGTACTGATTCTATATAATGTTCTAAACTGTACTGATTCTACATAGTGTTCTATACTGTACTGATTCTAAATAGTGTTCTATATTGTACTGATTCTACATAGTGTTCTATAAATACTGATTCTACATAGTGTTCTATATTGTACTGATTCTACATAGTGTTCTATACTGTACTGATTCTACATAGTGTTCTATGATGTATTGATTCTACATAGTGTTCTATGTTGTACTGATTCTGCATAGTGTTCTATGTTGTACTGATTCTACGTAATGTTCTATGTTGAATTGATTCTACATGGTGTTCTATGTTGTACTGATTCTACATAGTGTTCTATGTTGTACTGATTCTACATAGTGTTCTATGTTGTACTGATTTTACATAGTGTTCTATAGTGTACTGATTCTACATAGTGTTCTATACTGTACTGATTCTACATAGTGTTCTATGTTGTACTGATTCTGCATAGTGTTCTATACTGTACTGATTCTACATAGTGTTCTATACTTACTGATTCTACATAGTGTTCTATATTGTACTGATTCTACATAGTGTTCTATACTGTACTGATTCTACATAGTGCTCTATACTTACTGATTCTACATAGTGTTCTATACTGTACTGATTCTACATAGTGTTCTATGTTGTACTGATTCTACGTAATGTTCTATGTGGAATTGATTCTACATAGTGTTCTATGTGGTACATATTCTACATAGTGTTCTATGTTGTACTGATTCTACATAATGTTCTATACTGTACTGATTATACACAGTGTTCTATATTGTACTGATTCTACACAGTGTTCTATGTTGTACTGATTCTACATAGTGTTCTATACTGTACTGATTCTACATAGTGTTCTATGTTGTACTGATTCTACATAGTGTTCTATACTGTACTGATTCTACATAGTGTTCTATACTGTACTGATTCTACATTGTATTCTATACTGTACTGATTCTACATAGTGTTCTATGATGTACTGATTCTACATAGTGTTCTATACTGTACTGATTCTACATAGTGTTCTATACTGTACTAATTCTACATAGTGTTCTATGTTGTATTGATTCTACATAGAGTTCTATGCTGTGCTGATTCTACATAGTGTTCTATGTTGTACTGATTCTATGTAATGTTCTGTTTTTAGTTGATTCTACATGGTGTTCTATGTTGTACTGATTCTACATAGTGTTCTATACTGTACTGATTATACATAGTGTTCTATACTGTACTGATTCTACATAGTGTTCTATGTCGTACTGGTTCTACATAGTGTTCTATACTGTTCTGATTCTACATAGTGTTCTATACTGTACTGATTCTACATAGTGTTCTATGTTGTACTGATTCTACGTAATGTTCTATGTTGAATTGATTCTACATGGTGTTCTATGTTGTACTGATTCTACATAGTGTTCTATATTGTACTGATTTTACATAGTGTTCTATAGTGTACTGATTCTACATAGTGTTCTATGTTGTGTTGATTCTACATAGTGTTCAATGTTTTAGTGATTCTACATAGTGGTCTATACTGTACTGATTATACATACTGTTCTATGTTGTACTAATTCTACATAGTGTTCTATACTGTACTGATTCTACATAGTGTTCTATACTGTACTGATTCTACATAGTGTCCTATACTGTACTGATTCTACATAGTGGTCTATACTGTACTGATTCTACATAGTGTTCTATACTGTACTAATTCTACATAGTGTTCTATCTTGTATTGATTCTACATAGTGTTCTATGTTGTGCTGATTCTACATAGTGTTCTATGTTGTACTGATTCTACATAGTGTTCTATGCTGTACCGATTCTACATAGTGTTCTATGTTGTACTGATTCTATGTAATGTTCTATTTTTAGTTGATTCTACATGGTGTTCTATGTTGTACTGATTCTACATAGTGTTCTATACTGTACTGATTATACATAGTGTTCTATACTGTACTGATTCTACATAGTGTTCTATGTCGTACTGGTTCTACATATTTTTCTATACTGTTCTGATTCTACATAGTGTTCTATACTGTACTGATTCTACATAGTGTTCTATGTTATACTGATTCTACGTAATGTTCTATGTTGAATTGATTCTACATGGTGTTCTATGTTGTACTGATTCTACATAGTGTTCTATGTTGTACTGATTCTTCATAGTGTTCTATGTTGTACTGATTCTACATAGTGTTCTATGTTGTACTGATTCTACATAGTGTTCTATACTGTACTGATTCTACATAGTGTTCTATGTTGTACTGATTCTACATAGTGTTCTATGTTGTACTGATTCTACATAGTGTTCTATACTGTACAGATTCTACATAGCGTTCTATGTTGTACTGATTGTGCATAGTAGTCTATACTGTACTGATTCTACATAGTGTTCTATGTTATACTGATTCTACATAGTGTTCTATACTGTACTGACTCTACATAGTGTTCTATACTTACTGATTCTACATAATGTTCTATATTGTACTGATTCTACATAGTGCTCTATACTGTACTGATTCTACATAGTGTCCTATACTGTACTGATTCTACATAGTGGTCTATACTGTACTGTTTCTACATAGTGCTCTATGTTTTCCTGATTCTACATAGTGTTCTATACTGTACTGATTCTACATAGTGTTCTATACTGTACTGATTCTACATAGTGTTCTATACTATACTGATTCTACATAGTGTCCTATACTGTACTGATTCTACATAGTGGTCTATACTGTACTGTTTCTACATAGTGCTCTATGTTTTCCTGATTCTACATAGTGTTCTATGTTGTACTGATTCTATATAGTGTTCTATAGTGTACTGGTTCTACATAGTGTTCTATGTTGTACTGATTCTACGTAATGTTCTATTTTTAGTTGATTCTACATGGTGTTCTATGTTGTACTGATTCAATATAGTGTTCTATACTGTACTGATACTACATAGTGTCCTATACTGTACTGATTCTACATAGTGGTCTATACTGTACTGATTCTACATAGTGTTCTATGTTGTGTTGATTCTACATAGTGTTCAATGTTTTAGTGATTCTACATAGTGGTCTATACTGTACTGATTATACATAGTGTTCTATACTGTACTGATTCTACATAGTGTTCTATACTATACTGATTATTACATAGTGTTCTATGTTGTACTGATTCTACATAGTGTTCTATGTTGTACTGATTCTATATAGTGTTCTATAGTGTACTGGTTCTACATAGTGTTCTATGTTGTGTTGATTCTACATAGTGTTCAATGTTTTAGTGATTCTACATAGTGGTCTATACTGTACTGATTATACACAGTGTTCTATATTGTACTGATTCTACATAGTGTTCTATAATGTATTGAACCTACATAGTGTTCTATACTGTACTAATTCTACATAGTGTTCTATGTTGTATTGATTCTACATAGTGTTCTATGCTGTGCTGATTCTACATAGTGTTCTATGTTGTACTGATTCTACATAGTGTTCTACACTGTACTGATTCTACATAGTGTTCTATACTGTACTGATTCTACATAGTGTTCTATGTTGTACTGTGTCTACATAGTGTTCTATGTTGTACTGATTCTACATAGTGTTCTATAGTGTACTGATTCTACATAGTGTTCTATGTTTTGTTGATTCTACATAGTGTTCAATGTTTTAGTGATTCTACATAGTGGTCTATACTGTACTGATTATGCATAGTGTTCTATGTTGTACTGATTCTACATTGTGTTCTATACTGTACTGATTCTACATAGTATTCTATACTGTACTGATTCTACAGAAGTGCTCTATGTTGTACTGATTCTACATAGTGTTCTATACTGTACTGATTCTACATAGTGGTCTATACTGTACTGATTATACATAGTGTTCTATGTTGTACTGATTCTACATAGTGTTCTATACTGTTCTGATTATACACAGTGTTCTATATTGTACTGATTCTACATAGTGTTCTTTGTTGTACTGATTCTACGTAATGTTCTATTTTTAGTTGATTCTACATGGTGTTCTATGTTGTACTGATTCTACATAGTGTTCTATACTGTACTGATTATACATAGTGTTCTATGCTGTACTGATTATACATAGTGTTCTATGTTGTACTGGTTCTACGTAGTGTTCTATGTTGTACTGATTCTACATAGTGCTCTATACTGTACTGATTCTACATAGTGGTCTATACTGTACTGTTTCTACATAGTGCTCTATGTTGTACTGATTCTACATAGTGTTCTATACTGTACTGATTCTACATAGTGTTCTATACTGTACTAATTCTACATAGTATTCTATACTGTACTGATTCTACATAGTGTTCTATGTTGTACTGATTCTACGTAGTGTTCTATACTGTACTGATTCTACATAGTGTTCTATACTATACTGATTATTACATAGTGTTCTATGTTGTACTGATTCTACATAGTGTTCTATGTTGTACTGATTCTACATAGTGTTCAATGTTTTAGTGATTCTACATAGTGGTCTATACTGTACTGATTATACATAGTGTTCTATGTTGTACTGATTCTACATAGTGTTCTATACTGTACTGATTATACATAGTGTTCTATGTTGTACTGGTTCTACATAGTGTTCTATCCTGTTCTGATTCTACATAGTGTTCTATACTGTACTGATTCTACATAGTGTTCTATACTGTACTGATTCTACGTAATGTTCTATGTTGAGTTGATTCTGCATGGTGTTCTATGTTGTACTGATTTTACATAGTGTTCTATACTGTACTGATTATACATAGTGTTCTATGTCGTACTGATTCTACATAGTGTTCTATGTTGTACTGGTTCTACATAGTGTTCTATACTGTACTGATTCTACATAGCGTTCTCTACTGTACTAATTCTACATAGTGTTCTATGATGCACAAATTCTACATAGTGTTCTATGTTGTACTGGTTCTACATAGTGTTCTATACTGTTCTGATTCTACATAGTGTTCTATACTGTACTGATTCTATATAGTGTTCTATACTGTACTGATTATACACAGTGTTCTATATTGTACTGATTCTATATTGTGTTCTATGTTGTACTGATTCTACGTAATGTTCTATTTTTAGTTGATTCTACATGGTGTTCTATGTTGTACTGATTCTACATAGTGTTCTATACCGTACTGATTCTACATAGTATTCTATACTGTACTGATTCTACATAGTGATCTATGATGTACTGATTCTACATAGTCTTCTATACTGTATTGATTCTACATAGTGTTCTATACTGTACTAATTCTACATAGTGTTCTATGTTGTATTGATTCTACATAGTGTTCTATGCTGTGCTGATTCTTCATAGTGTTCTATGTTGTACTGATTCTACATAGTGTTCTATACTGTACTGATTCTACATAGTGTTCTATACTGTACTGATTCTACATGGTGTTCTATGTTGTACTGACTCTACATAGTGTTCTATGTTGTACTGATTCTACATAGTGTTCTATAGTGTACTGATTCTACATAGTGTTCTATGTTGTGTTGATTCTACATAGTGTTCAATGTTTTAGTGATTCTGCATAGTGGTTTATACTGTACTGATTATACATAGTGTTCTATGTTGTACTGATTCTACATAGTGTTCTATACTGTACTGATTATACACAGTGTTCTATATTGTACTGATTCTACATAGTGTTCTATGTTGTACTGATTCTACGTAATGTTCTATTTTTAGTTGATTCTACATGGTGTTCTATGTTGTACTGATTCTACATAGTGTTCTATACTGTACTGATTATACATAGTGTTCTATGCTGTACTGATTCTACATAGTGTTCTATGTTGTACTGGTTCTACATAGTGTTCTATACTGTTCTGATTCTACATAGTGTTCTATACTGTACTGATTCTACATAGTCTTCTATGTTATACTGATTCTACGTAGTGTTCTATGTTGTACTGATTCTACATAGTGCTCTATACTGTACTGATTCTAGATAGTGTTTTATGTTGTACTGATTCTACATAGTGTTCTATGTTGTATTGATTCTACATAGTGTTCTATGTTGTGCTGATTCTACATATTGTTCTATGTTGTACTGATTCTACATAGTGCTCTATACTGTACTGATTCTACATAGTGTTCTATGTTGTACTGATTTTACATAGTGTTCTATAGTGTTCTGATCCTACATAGTGTTCTATACTGTACTGATTCTACATAGTGTACTATAGTGTTCTGATTCTACATAGTGTTCTATACTGTACAGATTCTGCATAATGTTCTATGTTGTACTGATTCTACATAGTGTTCTATACTGTACTGTATCTACATAGTGTTCTATGTTGTACTGATTCTATATAGTGTTCTATGTTGTACTGATTCTACATAGTGTTCTATGTTGTACTGATTCTACATAGTGTTCTATACTGTACTGTATCTACATAGTGTTCTATGTTGTACTGATTCTATATAGTGCTCTATGTTGTACTGATTCTACATAGTGTTCTATGTTGCACAGATTCTACATAGTGTTCTGTGTTGTACTAATTAAACATAGTGTTCTATACTGTACTGATTCTACATAGTGTTCTATACTGTACTGATTCTACATAGTGTTCTATACTGTACTGATTCTACATAGTGTTCTATACTGTACTGATTCTACATAGTGTCCTATACTGTACTGATTATACATAGTGGTCTATACTGTACTGTTTCTACATAGCGCCCTATCTTGTACTTATTATACATAGTGTTCTATACTGTACTGATTCTACATAGTGTTCTATACTGTACTAATTCTACATAGTATTCTATGTTGTACTGTTTCTACATAGCGCTCTATCTTGTACTTATTCTACATAGTGTACTATACCGTACAGATTCTGCATAGTAGTCTATAATGTACTGACTCTACATAGTGTTCTATACTGTACTAATTCTACATAGTGTTCTATGTTGTATTGATTCTACATAGTGTTCTATGCTGTGCTGATTCTACATAGTGTTCTATGTTGTACTGATCCTACATAGTGTTCTATGTTGTACTGATTCTACATAGTATTCTATGTTGTACTGATTCTACATAGTGTTCTATAGTGTACTGATTCTACATAGTGTTCTATGTTGTGTTGATTCTACATAGTGTTCAATGTTTTAGTGATTCTACATAGTGGTCTATACTGTACTGATTATACATAGTGTTCTATGTTGTACTGATTCTACATAGTGTTCTATACTGTACTGATTATACACAGTGTTCTATATTGTACTGATTCTACATAGTGTTCTATGTTGTACTGATTCTACGTAATGTTCTATTTTTAGTTGATTCTACATGGTGTTCTATGTTGTACTGATTCTACATAGTTTTCTATGCTGTACTGATTATTCATAGTGTTCAATACTGTACTGATTCTACATAGTGTTCTATGTTGTACTGGTTCTACATAGTGTTCTATACTGTTCTGATTCTACATAGTGTTCTATACTGTACTGATTCTACATAGTGTTCTATGTTGTACTGATTCTACGTAATGTTCTATGTTGAGTTGATTCTACATGGTGTTCTATGTTGTACTGATTCTACATATTGTTCTATACTGTACTGATTATACATAGTGTTCTATACTGTACTGATTCTACTTGGTGATGTATGATGTACTGATTCTACATAGTGTTCTATACTGTACTGATTCTACATAGTGTTCTATACTGTACTAATTCTACATAGTGTTCTATGTTGTATTGATTCTACATAGTGTTCTATGCTGTGCTGATTCTACATAGTGTTCTATGTCGTACTGATTCTACATAGTGTTCTATACTGTACTGATTCTACATAGTGTTCTATACTGTACTGATTCTACATGGTGTTCTATGTTGTACTGATTCTACATAGTGTTCTATAGTGTACTGATTGTACACAGTGTTCTATGTTGTGTTGATTCTACATAGTGTTCAATGTTTTAGTGATTCTACATAGTGGTCTATACTGTACTGATTATACATAGTGTTCTATGTTGTACTGATTCTACATAGTGTTCTATACTGTACTGATTATACACAGTGTTCTATATTGTACTGATTCTACATAGTGTTCTATGTCGTTCTGATTCTACGTAATGTTCTATTTTTAGTTGATTCTACATGGTGTTCTCTACTGTACTGATTCTACATAGTTTTCTATACTGTACTGATTCTACATAGTGATCTATGATGTACTGATTCTACATAGTGTTCTATAATGTACTGATTCTACATAGTGTTCTATACTGTAATAATTCTACATAGTGTTCTAGTTTGTATTGATTCTAAATAGTGTTCTATGCTGTGCTGATTCTACATAGTGTTCTATGTTGTACTGATTCTACATAGTGTTCTATACTGTACTGATTATACACAGTGTTCTATATTGTAATGATTCTACATAGTGTTCTATACTGTACTGATTCTACATAGTGTTCTATACTGTACTGATTCTACATAGTATTCTATACTGTACTGATTCTACATAGTGTTCTATGATGTACTGATTCTACATAGTGTTCTATACTGTACTAATTCTACATAGTGTTCTATGTTGTATTGATTGTAAATAGTGTTCTATGCTGTGCTGATTCTACATAGTGTTCTATGTTGTACTGATTCTACATAGTGTTCTATGTTGTACCGATTCTACATAGTGTTCTATGTTGTACTGATTGTACGTAATGTTCTATTTTTAGTTGATTCTACATGTTGTTCTATGTTGTACTGATTCTACATAGTGTTCTATACTGTACTGATTATACATAGTGTTCTATGCTTATACATAGTGTTCTATGCTGTACTGATTCTACATAGTGTTCTATGTTGTACTGGTTCTACATAGTGTTCTATACTGTTCTGATTCTACATAGTGTTCTATACTGTACTGATTCTACATAGTGTTCTATGTTATACTGATTCTACGCAGTGTTCTATGTTGTACTGATTCTACATAGTGCTCTATACTGTACTGATTCTACATAGTGTTCTATGTTGTACTGATTCTACATAGTGTTCTATGTTGTATTGATTCTACATAGTGTTCTATGTTGTGCTGATTCTACATATTTTTCTATGTTGTACTGATTCTACATAGTGCTCTATACTGTACTGATTCTACATAGTGTTCTATGTTGTACTGATTTTACATAGTGTTCTATAGTGTTCTGATCCTACATAGTGTTCTGTGTTGTACTGATTCTACATAGTGTTCTATACTGTACTGATTCTACATAGTGTTCTATACTGTACTGATTCTACATAGTGTTCTATACTCTACTGGTTCTACATAGTGTCCTATACTGTACTGATTATACATAGTGGTCTATACTGTACTGTTTCTACATAGTGCTCTATCTTGTACTGATTCTACATAGTGTTCTATACTGTACTGATTCTACATAGTGTTCTATACTGTACTGATTCTACATAGTATTCTATACTGTACTGATTCTACATAGTGATCTATGATGTACTGATTCTACATAGTGTTCTATAGTGTACTAATTCTACATAATGTTCTATGTTGTATTGATTCTACATAGTGTTCTATGTTGTGCTGATTCTACATAGTGTTCTATGTTGTACTGATTCTACATAGTGCTCTATACTGTACTGATTCTGCATAGTAGTCTATACTGTACTGATTCTACATAGTGATCTATGATGTACTGATTCTACATAGTGTTCTATACTGTACTGATTCTACATAGTGTTCTATACTGTACTAATTCTACATAATGTTCTATGTTGTATTGATTCTACATAGTGTTCTATGCTGTGCTGATTCTACATAGTGTTGTATGTTGTACTGATTCTACATAGTGTTCTATACTGTACTGATTCTACATAGTGTTCTATACTGTACTGATTCTACATAGTGTTCTATGTTGTACTGATTCTACATAGTATTCTATGTTGTACTGATTCTACATAGTGTGTTATAGTGTACTGATTCTACATAGTGTTCTATGTTGTGTTGATTCTACATAGTGTTCAATGTTTTAGTGATTCTACATAGTGGTCTATACTGTACTGATTATACATAGTGTTCTATGTTGTACTGTTTCTACATAGTGTTCTATACTGTACTGATTCTACATAGTGTTCTATACTGTACTGATTCTACATAGTGTTCTATGTTGTACTGATTCTACATAGTATTCTATGTTGTACTGATTCTACATAGTGTTCTATAGTGTACTGATTCTACATAGTGTTCTATGTTGTGTTGATTCTACATAGTGTTCAATGTTTTAGTGATTCTACATAGTGGTCTATACTGTACTGATTATACACAGTGTTCTATATTGTACTGATTCTACATAGTGTTCTATGTTGTACTGATTCTACATAGTGTTCTATACTGTACTGATTATACACAGTGTTCTATATTGTACTGATTCTACATAGTGTTCTATGTTGTACTGATTCTACGTAATGTTCTATGTTGAGTTGATTCTACATGGTGTTCTGTGTTGTACTGATTCTACATATTGTTCTATACTGTACTGAATATACATAGTGTTCTATACTGTACTGATTCTACATAGTGCTCTATGCTGTACTGATTCTACATAGTGTTCTATACTGTACTGATTCTACATAGTGTTCTATATTGTACTGATTCTACATAGTATTCTATACTGTACTGATTCTACATAGTGTTCAATGTTTTAGTGATTCTACATAGTGGTCTATACTGTACTGATTATACATAGTGTTCTATGTTGTACTGATTCTACATAGTGATCTACGATGTACTGATTCTACATAGTGTTCTATGCTGTGCTGATTCTACATAGTGTTCTATGTCGTACTGATTCTACATAGTGTTCTATACTGTACTGATTCTACATAGTGTTCTATACTGTACTGATTCTACATGGTGTTCTATGTTGTACTGATTCTACATAGTGTTCTATGTTGTACTGATTCTACATAGTGTTCTATAGTGTACTGATTCTACATAGTGTTCTATGTTGTGTTGATTCTACATAGTGTTCAATGTTTTAGTGATTCTACATAGTGGTCTATACTGTACTGATTATACATAGTGTTCTATGTTGTACTGATTCTACATAGTGTTCTATACTGTACTGATTATACACAGTGTTCTATATTGTACTGATTCTACATAGTGTTTTATGTTGTACTGATTCTACGTAATGTTCTATTTTTAGTTGATTCTACATGGTGTTCTATGTTGTACTGATTCTACATAGTTTTCTATACTGTACTGATTATTCATAGTGTTCTATACTGTACTGATTCTACATAGTGTTCTATGTTGTGCTGGTGCTACATAGTGTTCTATACTTTACTGATTCTACATAGTGTTCTATGTTGTACTGATTCTACGTAATGTTCTATGTTGAGTTGATTCTACATGGTGTTCTATGTTGTACTGATTCTACATATTGTTCTATACTGTACTGATTATACATAGTGTTCTATACTGTACTGATTCTACATAGTGATCTATGTTGTACTGATTCTACATAGTGTTCTATACTGTACTGATTCTACATAGTGTTCTATACTGTACTGATTCTACATAGTATTCTATACTGTACTGATTCTACATAGTGATCTACGATGTACTGATTCTACATAGTGTTCTATTCTGTATTGAACCTACATAGTGTTCTATAATGTACTAATTCTACATAGTGTTCTATGTTGTATTGATTCTACATAGTGTTCTATGCTGTGCTGATTCTACATAGTGTTCTATGTTGTACTGATTCTACATAGTGTTCTATACTGTACTGATTCTACATAGTGTTCTATACTGTACTGATTCTACATGGTGTTCTATGTTGTACTGATTCTACATAGTGTTCTATGTTGTACTGATTCTACATAGTGTTCTATAGTGTACTGATTCTACATAGTGTTCTATGTTGTGTTGATTCTACATAGTGTTCTATGTTTTAGTGATTCTACATAGTGGTCTATACTGTACTGATTATGCATAGTGTTCAATGTTGTACTGATTCTATATAGTGTTCTATACTGTACTGATTATACACAGTGTTCTATATTGTACTGATTCTACATAGTGTTCTATGTTGTACTGATTCTACGTAATGTTCTATTTTTAGTTGATTCTACATGGTGTTCTATGTTGTACTGATTCTACATAGTGTTCTATACTGTACTGATTCTACATAGTATTCTATACTGTACTGATTCTATATAGTGATCTATGATGTACTGATTCTACATAGTGTTCTATACTGTACTGATTCTACATAGTGTTCTATACTGTACTAATTCTACATAGTGTTCTATGTTGTATTGATTCTAAATAGTGTTCTATGCTGTGCTGATTCTACATAGTGTTCTATGTTGTACTGATTCTACATAGTGTTCTATACTGTACTGATTATACACAGTGTTCTATATTGTAATGATTCTACATAGTGTTCTATCTTGTACTGATTCTACGTAATGTTCTATTTTTAGTTGATTCTACATAGTGTTCTATGTTGTACTGATTCTACATAGTGTTCTATGTTGTACTGATTCTACATAGTGTTCTATACTGTACTGATTCTACATAGTGTTCTATACTGTACTGATTCTGCATAGTAGTTTATACTTTACTGATTCTACATAGTGTTCTATGTTATACTGATTCTACATAGTGTTCTATACTGTACTGATTCTACATAGGGTTCTATACTTACTGATTCTACATAGTGTTCTATGTTATACTGATTCTACGCAGTGTTCTATGTTGTACTGATTCTACATAGTGCTCTATACTGTACTGATTCTACATAGTGTTCTATGTTGTACTGATTCTACGTAATGTTCTATTTTTAGTTGATTCTACATAGTGTTCTATGTTGTACTGATTCTACATAGTGTTCTATGTTGTACTGATTCTACATAGTGTTCTATACTGTACTGATTCTACATAGTGTTCTATACTGTACTGATTCTGCATAGTAGTTTATACTTTACTGATTCTACATAGTGTTCTATGTTATACTGATTCTAGATAGTGTTCTATACTGTTCTGATTCTACATAGTGTTCTATACTGTACTGATTCTACATAGTGTTCTATGTTATACTGATTCTACGCAGTGTTCTATGTTGTACTGATTCTACATAGTGCTCTATACTGTACTGATTCTACATAGTGTTCTATGTTGTACTGATTCTACATAGTGTTCTATGTTGTATTGATTCTACATAGTGTTCTATGTTGTGCTGATTCTACATATTTTTCTATGTTGTACTGATTCTACATAGTGCTCTATACTGTACTGATTCTACATAGTGTTCTATGTTGTACTGATTTTACATAGTGTTCTATAGTGTTCTGATCCTACATAGTGTTCTGTGTTGTACTGATTCTACATAGTGTTCTATACTGTACTGATTCTACATAGTGTTCTATACTGTACTGATTCTACATAGTGTTCTATACTCTACTGGTTCTACATAGTGTCCTATACTGTACTGATTATACATAGTGGTCTATACTGTACTGTTTCTACATAGTGCTCTATCTTGTACTGATTCTACATAGTGTTCTATACTGTACTGATTCTACATAGTGTTCTATACTGTACTGATTCTACATAGTATTCTATACTGTACTGATTCTACATAGTGATCTATGATGTACTGATTCTACATAGTGTTCTATACTGTACTGATTCTGCATAGTAGTCTATACTGTACTGATTCTACATAGTGATCTATGATGTACTGATTCTACATAGTGTTCTATACTGTACTGATTCTACATAGTGTTCTATACTGTACTAATTCTACATAATGTTCTATGTTGTATTGATTCTACATAGTGTTCTATGCTGTGCTGATTCTACATAGTGTTGTATGTTGTACTGATTCTACATAGTGTTCTATACTGTACTGATTCTACATAGTGTTCTATACTGTACTGATTCTACATAGTGTTCTATGTTGTACTGATTCTACATAGTATTCTATGTTGTACTGATTCTACATAGTGTTCTATAGTGTACTGATTCTACATAGTGTTCTATGTTGTGTTGATTCTACATAGTGTTCAATGTTTTAGTGATTCTACATAGTGGTCTATACTGTACTGATTATACATAGTGTTCTATGTTGTACTGTTTCTACATAGTGTTCTATACTGTACTGATTCTACATAGTGTTCTATACTGTACTGATTCTACATAGTGTTCTATGTTGTACTGATTCTACATAGTATTCTATGTTGTACTGATTCTACATAGTGTTCTATAGTGTACTGATTCTACATAGTGTTCTATGTTGTGTTGATTCTACATAGTGTTCAATGTTTTAGTGATTCTACATAGTGGTCTATACTGTACTGATTATACACAGTGTTCTATATTGTACTGATTCTACATAGTGTTCTATGTTGTACTGATTCTACATAGTGTTCTATACTGTACTGATTATACACAGTGTTCTATATTGTACTGATTCTACATAGTGTTCTATGTTGTACTGATTCTACGTAATGTTCTATGTTGAGTTGATTCTACATGGTGTTCTGTGTTGTACTGATTCTACATATTGTTCTATACTGTACTGAATATACATAGTGTTCTATACTGTACTGATTCTACATAGTGCTCTATGCTGTACTGATTCTACATAGTGTTCTATACTGTACTGATTCTACATAGTGTTCTATATTGTACTGATTCTACATAGTATTCTATACTGTACTGATTCTACATAGTGTTCAATGTTTTAGTGATTCTACATAGTGGTCTATACTGTACTGATTATACATAGTGTTCTATGTTGTACTGATTCTACATAGTGATCTACGATGTACTGATTCTACATAGTGTTCTATGCTGTGCTGATTCTACATAGTGTTCTATGTCGTACTGATTCTACATAGTGTTCTATACTGTACTGATTCTACATAGTGTTCTATACTGTACTGATTCTACATGGTGTTCTATGTTGTACTGATTCTACATAGTGTTCTATGTTGTACTGATTCTACATAGTGTTCTATAGTGTACTGATTCTACATAGTGTTCTATGTTGTGTTGATTCTACATAGTGTTCAATGTTTTAGTGATTCTACATAGTGGTCTATACTGTACTGATTATACATAGTGTTCTATGTTGTACTGATTCTACATAGTGTTCTATACTGTACTGATTATACACAGTGTTCTATATTGTACTGATTCTACATAGTGTTTTATGTTGTACTGATTCTACGTAATGTTCTATTTTTAGTTGATTCTACATGGTGTTCTATGTTGTACTGATTCTACATAGTTTTCTATACTGTACTGATTATTCATAGTGTTCTATACTGTACTGATTCTACATAGTGTTCTATGTTGTGCTGGTGCTACATAGTGTTCTATACTTTACTGATTCTACATAGTGTTCTATGTTGTACTGATTCTACGTAATGTTCTATGTTGAGTTGATTCTACATGGTGTTCTATGTTGTACTGATTCTACATATTGTTCTATACTGTACTGATTATACATAGTGTTCTATACTGTACTGATTCTACATAGTGATCTATGTTGTACTGATTCTACATAGTGTTCTATACTGTACTGATTCTACATAGTGTTCTATACTGTACTGATTCTACATAGTATTCTATACTGTACTGATTCTACATAGTGATCTACGATGTACTGATTCTACATAGTGTTCTATTCTGTATTGAACCTACATAGTGTTCTATAATGTACTAATTCTACATAGTGTTCTATGTTGTATTGATTCTACATAGTGTTCTATGCTGTGCTGATTCTACATAGTGTTCTATGTTGTACTGATTCTACATAGTGTTCTATACTGTACTGATTCTACATAGTGTTCTATACTGTACTGATTCTACATGGTGTTCTATGTTGTACTGATTCTACATAGTGTTCTATGTTGTACTGATTCTACATAGTGTTCTATAGTGTACTGATTCTACATAGTGTTCTATGTTGTGTTGATTCTACATAGTGTTCTATGTTTTAGTGATTCTACATAGTGGTCTATACTGTACTGATTATACATAGTGTTCAATGTTGTACTGATTCTATATAGTGTTCTATACTGTACTGATTATACACAGTGTTCTATATTGTACTGATTCTACATAGTGTTCTATGTTGTACTGATTCTACGTAATGTTCTATTTTTAGTTGATTCTACATGCTGTTCTATGTTGTACTGATTCTACATAGTGTTCTATACTGTACTGATTCTACATAGTATTCTATACTGTACTGATTCTATATAGTGATCTATGATGTACTGATTCTACATAGTGTTCTATACTGTACTGATTCTACATAGTGTTCTATACTGTACTAATTCTACATAGTGTTCTATGTTGTATTGATTCTAAATAGTGTTCTATGCTGTGCTGATTCTACATAGTGTTCTATGTTGTACTGATTCTACATAGTGTTCTATACTGTACTGATTATACACAGTGTTCTATATTGTAATGATTCTACATAGTGTTCTATCTTGTACTGATTCTACGTAATGTTCTATTTTTAGTTGATTCTACATAGTGTTCTATGTTGTACTGATTCTACATAGTGTTCTATGTTGTACTGATTCTACATAGTGTTCTATACTGTACTGATTCTACATAGTGTTCTATACTGTACTGATTCTGCATAGTAGTTTATACTTTACTGATTCTACATAGTGTTCTATGTTATACTGATTCTACATAGTGTTCTATACTGTACTGATTCTACATAGGGTTCTATACTTACTGATTCTACATAGTGTTCTATATTGTACTGATTCTACATAGTGTTCTATACTGTACTGATTCTACATAGTGTTCTATACTGTACTGATTCTGCATACTAGTCTATACTGTACTGATTCTACATAGTGATCTATGATGTACTGATTCTACATAGTGTCCTATGCTGTACTGATTCTACATAGTGTTCTATACTGTACTAATTCTACATAGTGTTCTATGTTGTATTGATTCTAAATAGTGTTCTATGCTGTGCTGATTCTACATAGTGTTCTATAGTGTACTGATTCTACATAGTGTTCTATGTTGTGTTGATTCTACATAGTGTTCAATGTTTTAGTGATTCTACATAGTGGTCTATACTGTACTGATTATACATAGTGTTCTATGTTGTACTGATACTACATAGTGTTCTATACTGTACTGATTATACACAGTGTTCTATATTGTACTGATTCTACATAGTGTTTTATGTTGTACTGATTCTACGTAATGTTCTATTTTTAGTTGATTCTACATGGTGTTCTATGTTGTACTGATTCTACGTAGTTTTCTATACTGTACTGATTATTCATAGTGTTCTATACTGTACTGATTCTACATAGTGTTCTATGTTGTGCTGGTGCTACATAGTGTTCTATACTGTACTGATTCTATATAGTGTTCTATGTTGTACTGATTCTACGTAATGTTCTATGTTGAGTTGATTCTACATGGTGTTCTATGTTGTACTGATACTACATATTGTTCTATACTGTACTGATTATACATAGTGTTCTATACTGTACTGATTCTACATAGTGATCTACGATGTACTGATTCTACATAGTGTTCTATTCTGTATTGAACCTACATAGTGTTCTATTCTGTACTAATTCTACATAGTGTTCTATCTTGTATTGATTCTACATAGTGTTCTATGCTGTGCTGATTCTACATAGTGTTCTATGTTGTACTGATTCTACATAGTGTTCTATACTGTATTGATTCTACATAGTGTTCTATACTGTACTGATTCTACATGGTGTTCTATGTTGTACTGATTCTACATAGTGTTCTATGTTGTACTGATTCTACATAGTGTTCAATAGTGTACTGATTCTACATAGTGTTCTATGTTGTGTTGATTCTACATAGTGTTCAATGTTTTAGTGATTCTACATAGTGGTCTATACTGTACTGATTATACATAGTGTTCTATGTTGTACTGATTCTACATAGTGTTCTATACTGTACTGATTATACACAGTGTTCTATATTGTACTGATTCTACATAGTGTTCTATGTTGTACTGATTCTACGTAATGTTCTATTTTCAGTTGATTCTACATGGTGTTCTATGTTGTACTGATTCTACATAGTGTTCTATACTATACTGATTCTACATAGTGTTCTATACTGTACTGATTCTACATACTGTTCTATAATGTACTGATTCTACATAGTGTCCTCTACTGTACTGATTCTACATAGAGGTCTATACTGTACTGATTCTACATAGTGGTCTATGTTGTACTGATTCTACATAGTGTTCTATACTGTACTGATTCTACATAGTGTTCTATACTGTACTGATTCTACATAGTATTCTATACTGTACTGATTCTACATAGTGTTCTATGATGTACTGATTCTACATAGTGTTCTATCCTGTACTGATTCTACATAGTGTTCTATACTGTACTAATTCTACATAGTGTTCTATGTTGTATTGATTCTACATAGTGTTCTATGCTGTGCTGATTCTACATAGTGTTCTATGTTGTACTGATTCTACATAGTGTTCTATGTTGTACCGATTCTACATAGTGTTCTATGTTGTACTGATTCTACGTAATGTTCTATTTTTAGTTGATTCTACATGGTGTTCTATGTTGTACTGATTCTACATAGTGTTCTATACTGTACTGATTATACATAGTGTTCTATGCTTATACATAGTGTTCTATGCTGTACTGATTCTACATAGTGTTCTATGTTGTACTGGTTCTACATAGTGTTCTATACTGTTCTGATTCTACATAGTGTTCTCTACTGTACTGATTCTACATAGTGTTCTATGTTATACTGATTCTACGCAGTGTTCTATGTTGTACTGATTCTACATAGTGCTCTATACTGTACTGATTCTACATAGTGTTCTATGTTGTACTGATTCTACATAGTGTTCTATGCTGTACTGATTCTACATAGTGTTCTATGTTGTACTGATTCTACATAGTGCTCTATACTGTACTGAATCTACATAGTGTTCTAGGTTGTACTGATTTTACATAGTGTTCTATAGTGTTCTGATCCTACACAGTGTTCTGTGTTGTACTGATTCTACATAGTGTTCTATACTGTACTGATTCTACATAGTGTTCTATACTGTACTGATTCTACACAGTGTTCTATACTGTACTGATTCTACATAGTGTTCTATACTGTACTGATTCTACATAGTGTCCTATACTGTACTGATTATACATAGTGGTCTATACTGTACTGTTTCTACATAGTGCTCTATCTTGTACTGATTCTACATAGTGTTCTATATTGTACTGATTCTACATAGTGTTCTATACTGTACTGATTCTACATAGTATTCTATACTGTACTGATTCTACATAGTGATCTATGATGTACTGATTCTACATAGTGTTCTATACTGTACTGATTCTGCATAGTAGTCTATACTGTACTGATTCTACATAGTGATCTATGATGTACTGATTCTACATAGTGTTCTTCACTGTACTGATTCTACATAGTGTTCTATACTGTACTAATTCTGCATAGTGTTCTATGTTGTATTGATTCTACATAGTGTTATATACTGTACTGATGCTACATAGTGTTCCATGTTATACTGACTCTACGCAGTGTTCTATGTTGTACTGATTCTACATAGTGCTCTATACTGTAATGATTCTACATAGTGTTCTATACTGTACTGATTCTACATAGTATTCTATACTGTACTGATTCTACATAGTGATCTATGAAGTATTGATTCTACATAGTTTTCTATACTGTACTGATTCTGCATAGTAGTCTATACTGTACTGATTCTACAGAGTGATCTATGATGTACTGATTCTACATAGTGTTCTATACTGTATTGATTCTACATAGTGTTCTATGTTGTACTGGTTCTACATAGTGTTCTATACTGTTCTGATTCTACATAGTGTTCTATACTGTACTGATTCTACATAGTGTTCTATGTTATACTGATTCTACGCAGTGTTCTATGTTGTACTGATTCTACATAGTGCTCTATACTGTACTGATTCTACATAGTGTTCTATGTTGTACTGATTCTACATAGTGTTCTATGTTGTATTGATTCTACATAGTGTTCTATGTTGTGCTGATTCCACATATTTGTCTATGTTGTACTGATTCTACATAGTGCTCTATACTGTACTGATTCTACATAGTGTTCAATATTGTACTGATTTTACATAGTGTTCTATAGTGTTCTGATCCTACATAGTGTTCTGTGTTGTACTGATTCTACATAGTGTTCTATACTGTACTTATTCTACATAGTGTTCTATACTGTCCTGATTCTACATAGTGTTCTATACTGTACTGATTCTACATAGTGTTCTATACTGTACTGATTCTACATAGTGTCCTATACTGTACTGATTATACATAGTGCTCTATACTGTACTGTTTCTACATGGTGCTCTATCTTGTACTGATTCTACATAGTGTTCTATACTGTATTGAACCTAAATAGTGTTCTATACTGTACTAATTCTACATAGTGTTCTATGTTGTATTGATTCTACATAGTGTTCTATGCTGTGCTGATTCTACATAGTGTTCTATGTCGTACTGATTCTACATAGTGTTCTATACTGTACTGATTCTACATAGTGTTCTATACTGTACTGATTCTACATGGTGTTCTATGTTGTACTGATTCTACATAGTGTTCTATGTTGTACTGATTCTACATAGTGTTCTATAGTGTACTGATTCTACATAGTGTTCTATGTTGTGTTGATTCTACATAGTGTTCAATGTTTTAGTGATTCTACATAGTGGTCTATACTGTACTGATTATACATAGTGTTCTATGTTGTACTGATTCTACATAGTGTTCTATACTGTACTGATTATACACAGTGTTCTATATTGTACTGATTCTACATAGTGTTCTATGTTGTACTGATTCTACATAGTGTTCTATACTGTACTGATTCTACATAGTATTCTATACTGTACTGATTCTACATAGTGATCTATGATGTACTGATTCTACATAGTGTTCTATACTGTACTGATCCTACATAGTGTTCTATACTGTACTAATTCTACATAGTGTTCTATGTTGTATTGATTCTAAATAGTGTTCTATGCTGTGCTGATTCTACATAGTGTTCTATGTTGCACTGATTCTACATAGTGTTCTATATTTTCTGATTATACACAGTGTACTATATTGTAATGATTCTACATAGTGTTCTATGTTGTACTGATTCTACGTAATGTTCTATTTTTAGTTGATTCTACATGGTGTTCTATGTTGTACTGATTCTACATAGTGTTCTATACTGTACTGATTTTACATAGTGTTTTATACTGTACTGATTCTACATAGTGTTCTATGTTGTACTGATTCTACATAGTGTTCAATGTTGTACTGATTCTAAGTAATATTCTCTGTTGAGGTGATTCTACATGGCGTTCTATGTTGTACTGATTCTACATAGTGTTCTATGTTGTACTGATTCTACATAGTGTTCTATGTTGTACTGATTCTACATGCTGTTCTATTTTGTACTGACTCTAAATAGTCTTCTATACTGTACTGATTCTACATAGTGTTCTATGTTGTACGGATTCTACATAGTGTTCTATGTTGTACTGATTCTACATAGTGTTCTATACTGTACTGATTCTACATAGTGTTCTATACTGTACTGATTATACACAGTGTTCTATATTTTACTGATTCTACATAGTGTTCTATGTTGTACTGATTGTACTTAATGTTCTATTTTTAGTTGATTCTACATGGTGTTCTATGTTGTACTGATTCTACATAGTTTTCTATACTGTACTGATTATTCATAGTGTTCTATACTGTACTGATTCTACATAGTGTTCTATGCTTATACATAGTGTTCTATGCCGCACTGATTCTACATAGTGTTCTATTTTGTACTGGTTCTACATAGTGTTCTATACTGTTCTGATTCTACATAGTGTTCTATACTGTACTGATTCTACATAGTGTTCTATGTTATACTGATTCTACGCAGTGTTCTATGTTGTACTGATTCTACATAGTGCTCTATACTGTACTGATTCTACATAGTGTTCTATGTTGTACTGATTCTACATAGTGTTCTATGTTGTATTGATTCTACATAGTGTTCTATGTTGTGCTGATTCTACATATTTTTCTATGTTGTACTGATTCTACATAGTGCTCTATACTGTACTGAATCTACATAGTGTTCTATGTTGTACTGATTTTACATAGTGTTCTATAGTGTTCTGATCCTACATAGTGTTCTGTGTTGTTCTAATTCTACATAGTGTTCTATACTGTACTGATTCTACATAGTGTTCTATACTGTACTGATTCTACACAGTGTTCTATACTGTACTGATTCTACCTAGTGTTCTATACTGTACTGATTCTACATAGTGTCCTATACTGTACTGATTATACATAGTGGTCTATACTGTACTGTTTCTACATAGTGCTCTATCTTGTACTGATTCTACATAGTGTTCTATACTGTACTGATTCTACATAGTGTTCTATACTGTACTGATTCTACATAGTATTCTATACTGTACTGATTCTACATAGTGATCTATGATGTACTGATTCTACATAGTGTTCTATACTGTACTGATTCTGCATAGTAGTCTATACTGTACTGATTCTACATAGTGATCTATGATGTACTGATTCTACATAGTGTTCTTCACTGTACTGATTCTACATAGTGTTCTATACTGTACTAATTCTGCATAGTGTTCTATGTTGTATTGATTCTACATAGTGTTATATACTGTACTGATTCTACATAGTGTTCCATGTTATACTGATTCTAAGCAGTGTTCTATGTTGTACTGATTCTACATAGTGCTCTATTCTGTAATGATTCTACATAGTGTTCTATACTGTACTGATTCTACATAGTATTCTATACTGTACTGATTCTACATAGTGTTCTATGAAGTATTGATTCTACATAGTTTTCTATACTGTACTGATTCTGCATAGTAGTCTATACTGTACTGATTCTACAGAGTGATCTATGATGTACTGATTCTACATAGTGTTGTATTGATTCTACATAGTGTTCTATGTTGTGCTGATTCTACATATTTGTCTATGTTGTACTGATTCTACATAGTGCTCTATACTGTACTGATTCTAAATAGTGTTCTATATTGTACTGATTTTACATAGTGTTCTATAGTGTTCTGATCCTACATAGTGTTCTGTGTTGTACTGATTCTACATAGTGTTCTATACTGTACTTATTCTACATAGTGTTCTATACTGTACTGATTATACAAAGTGTTCTATACTGTACTGATTCTACATAATGTTCTATACTGTACTGATTCTACATAGTGTCCTATACTGTACTGATTATACACAGTGTTCTATATTGTAATGATTCTACATAGTGTTCTATGTTGTACTGATTCTACGTAATGTTCTATTTTTAGTTGATTCTACATGGTGTTCTATGTTGTACTGATTCTACATAGTGTTCTATACTGTACTGATTATACATAGTGTTCTATACTGTACTGATTCTACATAGTGTTCTATGTTGTACTGATTCTACATAGTGTTCAATGTTGTACTGATTCTAAGTAATATTCTCTGTTGAGGTGATTCTACATGGCGTTCTATGTTGTACTGATTCTACATAGTGTTCTATGTTGTACTGATTCTACATAGTGTTCTATGTTGTACTGATTCTACATAGTGTTCTATACTGTACTGATTCTACATAGTGTTCTATACTGTACTGATTATACACAGTGTTCTATATTTTACTGATTCTATATAGTGTTCTATGTTGTACTGATTCTACGTAATGTTCTATTTTTAGTTGATTCTACATGGTGTTCAATGTTGTACTGATTCTACATAGTTTTCTATACTGTACTGATTATTCATAGTGTTCTATACTGTACTGATTCTACATAGTGTTCTATGTTGTACTGGTTCTACATAGTGTTCTATACTGTTCTGATTCTACATAGTGTTCTATACTGTACTGATTCTACATAGTGTTATATGTTGTACTGATTCTACGTAATGTTCTATGTTGAGTTGATTCTACATGGTGTTCTATGTTGTACTGATTATACATATTGTTCTATACTGTACTGATTATACATAGTGTTCTATACTGTACTGATTCTACATAGTGCTCTATGTTGTACTGATTCTACATAGTGTTCTATACTGTACTGATTCTACATAGTGTTCTATACTGTACTGATTCTACATAGTATTCTATACTGTACTGATTCTACATAGTGATCTACGATGTACTGATTCTACATAGTGTTCTATACTGTATTGAACCTAAATAGTGTTCTATACTGTAATAATTCTACATAGTGTTCTATGTTGTATTGATTCTACATAGTGTTCTATGCTGTGCTGATTCTACATAGTGTTCTATGTCGTACTGATTCTACATAGTGTTCTATACTGTACTGATTCTACATAGTGTTCTATACTGTACTGATTCTACATAGTGTTCTATACTGTACTGATTCTACATGGTGTTCTATGTTGTACTGATTCTACATAGTGTTCTATGTTGTACTGATTCTACATAGTGTTCTATAGTGTACTGATTCTACATAGTGTTCTATGTTGTGTTGATTCTACATAGTGTTCAATGTTTTAGTGAATCTACATAGTGGTCTATACTGTACTGATTATACATAGTGTTCTATGTTGTACTGATTCTACATAGTGTTCTATACTGTACTGATTATACACAGTGTTCTATATTGTACTGATTCTACATAGTGTTCTATGTTGTACTGATTCTACGTAATGTTCTATTTTTAGTTGATTCTACATGGTGTTCTATGTTGTACTGATTCTACATAGTGTTCTATACTGTACTGATTCTACATAGTATTCTATACTGTACTGATTCTACATAGTGATCTATGATGTACTGATTCTACATAGTGTTCTATGTTGTATTGATTCTAAATAGTGTTCTATGCTGTGCTGATTCTACATAGTGTTCTATGTTGTACTGATTCTACATAGTGTTCTATGTTGTACTGATTCTACATAGTGTTCTATGTTGTACTGATTCTACATACTGTTCTATTTTGTACTGATTCTAAATAGTGTTCTATACTGTACTGATTCTACATAGTGTTCTATGTTGTACTGATTCTACATAGTGTTCTATACTGTACTGATTCTACATAGTGTTATATATTGTACTGATTCTACATAGTGTTCTATACTTACTGATTCTACATAGTGTTCTATATTGTACTGATTCTACATAGTGTTCTATACTGTACTGATTCTACATAGTGTTCTATACTGTACTGATTCTGCATAGTAGTCTATACTGTACTGATTCTACATAGTGATCTATGATGTACTGATTCTACATAGTGTTCTATACTGTACTGATTCTACATAGTGTTCTATGTTGTATTGATTCTACATAGTGTTCTATGCTGTGCTGATTCTACATAGTGTACTATACTGTACTGATTCTACATAGTGTTCTATAGTGTTCTGATTCTACATAGTGTTCTATACTGTACTGATTCTACATAGTGTTCTATACTGTACTGATTCTACATAGTGTTCTATACTGTACTGATTCTACATAGTGTTCTATACTGTACTGATTCTACACAGTGTTCTATGTTGTAGTGATTCTACATAGTGTCCTATGCTGTACTGATTCTACACAGTGTTCTATGTTGTACTGATTCTACATAGTTTTCTATACTGTACTGATTCTACACAGTGTTCTATGTTGTACTGATTCTGCATAGTGTCCTATGCTGTACTAGTGTTCTATACTGTACCGATTCTGCCAATCTACATTAAATGAACTAGCAGGAAAACCACATTTCTTGTGTTTTTTCTGGTAGCATGTGCAGTGTGTATATTGATATTAAACGCAGGTATATATACATATAGATATGAAACATCAAATAAAATCGTAATTGACAATATAAACAGAAATTGAACGACAACGTCGTTACACTGTCTTATGTCATCAGTAACGTAATCCATGATACATTAAAAAAGACGATATTATATATAAACTGCATTAGGAGAAAATTAGTGACAGAAAATTAGTATGTTTATTTAAGCGATCGCCACCGGAAGTGTTGACATCACACACTCTCTCTTTCTATATATACGGTAGTTGAAGTGGGGGGTGTGGTGGCGACGATATACAGGTAGTGTAACTTTGAAAAGAAGTCAATTTTAAGTTATTTATTTTTACGAAATTATTTTTGTTTACGAAATTGTGTAGTTAAATTATGTAATAATCATTCAGTATTGGTAGAGAGTCGGACACCATGCTTTGAAGCTTAGAGTTACGTCCCTTTATTATCTGAGTTCAAATCCCGCCGAGGTTAACTTTGCCTTTCATCCTTACGGGGTCGATAAAATAAAGTACCAGTAATGTACTGGGTAATTACTGGCCTTGTGCCTAAAATAGAAACAATTATTTATTCAAAGTAGGGCGGTGGATTGGCAGTATCGGTAGAGGGTCGGACGCCATGCTTTCCAGCATAGTTACGTCCCTTTATGATCTGAGTTCAAATCCCGCCGAGGTTGTCTTTGCCTTTCATCCTTACGTGGTTGATAAAATAAAGTACCAGTAATGCACTGGATAATTGCTGGCCTTGTGCCTAAAGGAGAAACAATTATTTTTTCAAAGTAATCCAACTTATTTTACTAACGGGATAAAAAAAAAAAATAAACAGTACGCAGTCCCGGAGACCTTCCTTTATTATAGTTTAGATTCGCTCTGCGGTAGAAAATTACGAAGGGCAAATCATGACAAATGAAATAAAACAATGTAATGTTTTACCCAGCGTATTTCAACAATATATTTCAGGGCTATACCCTCTTTTCAAAAGTAGAGCTGAAGTAGTTCAAAAGAAAACGAACTATTAGTGTGTGTGTGTGTGTGTCCCCTAAGCTGGCCCGCGTGTCAGAAATGTTCATTTGTACAATTGCTACAACAACCAGCCTGCCCCGCGCTTCTCCGTTCTACCTATTAGTTGTGGTTTTCTCCGGCCAATAACAACTCGCACCTTTATTCCCAAATCGCCGAACACGCTCTTCTGTCACCGATACAGTGAACTCAATGCCAAAAGTTTCCCTCAGCAGAAGGAATGTAATATTATGTAATATCTGCAGATATTACATAACTACTGTGAAAAGTGGTTGCAAATGCAACTATTGTTGACAGATTTGAGCACGGAAAGCAAGATGTATGACATACACCCAAATACACTCACACACACGCACGCACACACACTCACACACACACACACACACACACACACACTTACACACACACACGCACGCACACAGACACACATACATACACACACGTATATACATATATATAAAGTGAGAAAGAGAGGGAGAGAGCGAAACCTTTGGTAGATGTAACTGTATCTACGTGGTGGTATATCTATGTATAGATGGGTTTTCTAATCATCAGTTAACACTTATAATATAGTGAAAACGGATGTAGGAGGTCAATATGTTTCTGGTCATCTTTGGTTGTGGATGACTACATTTGACATTAAATATTAAAACAAACATACGATAGATTATAAAATCCTAAATTCTTTATTTGTGCTGGATTTTCATCAGTTATGATCGATTAATGGAAGCATCTACTCGTGAAATTAACGTGCACGTGGCTGGTCTTCCACATACACCTGTACTTATAATGTAATTCTAAGAAATAATCTGTATCATACAGTATGTAACATATTTGGGCCTATGAATAATAGGTACAACTCAGCTTTGCCAGCCGAGCATACGGGATCAATTCGAAATAATGTGTCATTTTCAATGATATAACGGGACGCTGAGAGTCGAAGGTATGGTTTTACCACCGTAAGTCGAATTTTTAAACAACAATACATGTGCCTTCACGCTATTCTAAACAGCAATACCACAACTCCGAAAAAGTTCATATTCGTAAGATGTTTACTGTATATTGTATCGTTCAACAAATCTTCACATGTTACTAATACACGGCATTGGACGGGTGCGTGCAGAACGGTTTCTTTATTCTGCGAGCATCCCGGATAGGACTCTCCAACTGCAATTCCGTACCTGTAGAATTTGTCTCAGAATGGCAGAGCCCCTCTCCCCAGTAGCACTAACAAGACAGGGATCTTTGGAAGTTGTTTTTATTCCCCGCCTAGAAGGTTCTCCGGAACACACTGGTCAGTTCGATTTCGTCGAGGCCCAGAGATTCTCTGAGAACACCGTCATTGTTGCTTACCACTAATCCTCTATAGAACTATTGATTGGAATTTCCAAAGACATTAGCCGACTGGTAGAGGGCAGTGAGCACCTGACAACATTCCAGTCACGGTCATTTTGGCCGACGACTGCAGCCCAGGCGAAGAAACGTCTCACAAATAGTGACCACACCTGTCCACTGTTTAATTATATCTAAAATGCACTAGCTCCAGCGCATGTTTACGTATCATCAGCCAAAGCATGTTCAGCCTTCCGCGTAGAGGGTGCTGGCAGCCGCTAGACCTCCTCACCAATGGAACATGTCGCTTCCACAAGAATTTTAAAGAGCAGGCATTTCAATTTGATCAATTGGAAACATAAGCTAGACACTACAGTCAGGTGATAGTAGATGACAGACACGATGTACGCGTTCGCTATCATCGCCCAACTTTTCAGGGATAGATTCCTCTTTGCCCATTTCAGTGTGATAGTGGCCACCTTGCTCGTTACTTCGGCTCAGTTCTTATCCACTTGGAGGTCGGGTCTGAAACAGACCCCGAGCAACTTTATATGTCCGTTGGTCCGGCATCCGAAGACCCTGTTGAAAGGCATGGATTTGTTTTACCAGGTGCGGGTTGCAAACCCCAGACTGTTACAGGTTCAGTTTTGCTCCCATTAACGATTCACATTCCTGTAAGAAGGTGCTGACTACCTCGATTCCCGAGGTGATCAACACCAACACGGTAATATCGTCCGCATATGTCGACGCAGCCCTTCCAGGTCTCAGTTAAAGGGAGAGGCTCTTCATGAACCCCATCTTCCTTACTAGTGGCTTGAGAGTCAGTAATTTCAGAAGGGTGGAGAGGCGGTAACCTTGATAGAACAAACGCCTGACTTGGAAGGGTTTCGACAGGTGGCCGTTGCCTCTGACTACCGAATCGCTGCCACTGGGCCTTGCAGCTATCCAACTTCTGAACATGGGATCCAATTCTGCTTCAATGAGGACAGGGTGCAGGTATCGATGGTCAACCCTATCGAAAGCCTTCGACAGATCAGAACCCCTTCGAAGACAGTTTTATACTCTACCCTCTCTATGTTGTATAACATGAGGTTGAGGTTGTCATGTATGTACTTTGGCGCAATTGCGCACGTCTGCGCTTCCTCTACCAGACTCTTGTTTTTTTTATCGTCTTTCCTCATCAGCATTACTACTCTCCGACCCACAGAGCTAGAAGTACTCCCGATTATTGCCAGTTGTAGTAGACAGCATAGATATCGTATATTCTGTCTGATAGTTTGGTGTCTCTCTATCTGCCTATTTCGATAATTGAAAGCTTAGTGTATATTTTTTCCAGAAAAATAAATCAGTATTATATGGAACGGTTGACCAGTGCTTCAGTTATCTTTTGGAAACTCTGTTTATTACCATTCTTACATTTTACCTCGTCAAATGTTTCCATTTACTTTATTAAATGTCTCATACTACAAAATTAAATATTCCAAAGCGTACACTCGCTATTCTTCTACGTCAAAAGATATAACAAAAATACATTTTCTCATTGAGTTTGGTTATAAGAACAGTTAATAATTCTTTCCAGCTTTGGTACAAGGCTAGATATTTAAGGTAAGGGAAAGTCGATTATATTGATCCCAGTTCGTG
>OZ024740.1:401149020-401164020 GCA_964016885.1 Eledone cirrhosa | reverse complement strand
GAATCCCGACCTGTTTAACACCAATTCAACCTTCATCATCTCACCTTCATAGAAATATATTAGATCTTGAGAGAAAATTCAATTCCCCACCAATATATTGGGTCATCAATTATGAAATTTGTTTCTTCTACAAATTTCATGCGACCCAATATATATATATATATATATATATATATATATATATATATATATATATATATATATATATATATGTGTGTGTGTGTGTGTGTGTGTGTGTGTATATAGAATGCGAGGGCTTCTGATAGGTGTCTGGAAGTGACCGCAGTTAAAAAATGTGCTGAATACTTTAGTAGAGTTTAGATATCATTGTTTATTTAGAAATGGCATCTAGAATTATTTCATATAAATATACTATAATTAGATTTAATCTATACATCTGAAATATATATTGATTATATTACTCAACAATGAAAGCTGAATGTACATGAGCTTTATAACATTTCTTAACCAAAAATTTACTACTAATGAGACTGCAGTAAGTCAGAGAATTTGAACTCCGAACATATACCTAGTACAAGGTATATCGTCATAAGCTCTAACAACTTGGCTAATCCACCGGCACTCATTGTTACGTTTTTTTTATTGATTGTGAATTAATGCTAAGCAATGTTGAAAGGCTGATATCTTGCATTGATTAGAAAGAAAGCACAGGCAGCTGGACTATATATCACAATACATTCTATCCGATGCTTTAAGGACTATGCCATTTCACCACCTTCAGATGCTACGTGGTATTTTACTCTTCGATGAGTCCAGAAAGGACAACAATGTACGCAGAACAGGATTGATATGTTCAGACGTTTTAGTCAGAATATTTTTATCACTTACAAGTTTTCGATGTTAACATGTTTCGCAAAGCAAGTTGGGTACATTTCTTCTTAGATCGTGCAAATACAGACGTACACGCACACACACACACACGGTTGGTTGCATGTATTTACAAACACATACATATTCATACATTCACACAATTATATACAGTTGCAACCATGGTTAAGACGTTCAAAAATGATAACGATTAATTTGTTTGTGCACTACATATGTTATTCGCCGAAGGTCTCTATACCATCAGACAATTACAAATATTTACCGGTCAACCCTCAAAATACACTGGCCTAGTGAACACAAAGTGGTCGATATTGATCCCATAGCAACAAATAGATTATTTTGGGGGGCTAATTACTTTTTTTATTTTGCATGCAATTTATATTTTATTCACAGAGTTATTTAATTTTGTAAGTGGTTGGTCTTCATGGGAGTTGTATCATTTTATAAAGTGATCATTCCTCTAAAATTTGCAGGTATGCCTGAAATAAGCAACATTATTCTCAGATGGACTATTCATTTACATATATTTAACCATTATACAATTACAGTGGATGGCAGTATCGGTAGAGGGTCTGACGCCATCCTTTGCAGCAAAGAGTTTAGGCCCTTGCCTTTCTGAGTTCAAATCCCGCCGAGCTTAACTTTACCTTTCATCCTTACGGGGTCGATAAAATAAAGTACCAGTAATAATTGCTGGCCTTGTGCCAAAAGTAGAAACAATTATACAATTACAAAAGAAAACTGCGCTCTATCTTAGCACCAGTTTACCTATAGTCGTGGTTTCTCCAATTCATTCGTTGATGATTTTATTTAAAACTTTATCCAAATATATATGTACAGAATTTAATGTTGATTAAATAGAACATGTCGGATATTGTATAAAATCAAAACGAAAATAGGTTACTTTTCATTAATGTAATTGTTACTAATTCCTTTTTGAAACTTTTCCTCAAGTGCCAAGAAAAAAACCTGCTAAAAGGAAATAGGGAAAAATGTAGATGGAAAATCGGAGGTTTCATTTAAACTATCAACATTTAGATTGCAACTAATATTTTAGAATGCCTTTCGATGACTATTTAATGTTCTTCTGTTAGAAAGATTCTCATTCTAACAATATTTTGCTCGTTCACGTACTCAACCTTCCCCGCCCTCCTCTCTCACTCTCTCTATAGAGATAGAGTGAACGCGAGAGGGAGAGAGAGAGAGAGAGAGAGATCTCTCTCGTTCACTCTATCTCTCTCACTCTCCCTCTCTCATTCACAGATACACACATACACACACAAACACACACATACTCTCTCTCCCCCTCTCTCTCTCTCTATCTCGTTCACTCTATCTCTCTCCTTCTCCTTCTCTCACTCACAGATGCACACAAACACACACACACACTCTCTCACTCACTCTCTCTCACTCTTTATACGTCTTTATATATAAAATAATAGGTTATTTGATTGCGTATATAAAAATTCATAAAGGCGTTAACAACAACAATGACCCTGAGCCATCATCACCTTCATAGTACAGTATTTGGTTGTAGTGGATGCTGAGATCCAGAAGAATGAGATGTGGTTACGTCAGGTCTCTATAGGCATATAATTGCCATGACCACGAATAAGCCGTGTGTGCGGAAGGAAAGTCAATGAGTTCAATAATGCATGGAAACTGTTTTCCATGTGTTTACAAATAAAGCACTTCCGTGATTACTTCTTGTCAAATCAGCGAAAAACTTAAGGAAACAAGTAGGTGTGTCATCGACAAAAATGTCATAGAAGCTAGTACTGCTCTGATAGAAACTAAAGGTGACCATTTACACGGCATTGCAAGAAGGTGACCAGTAGCACAAGAGATCGTTTACCTGCCATTGTTAATGGTGAAATCGAGATGGATTTGTTCAAATCATGCTGATGCCAACATTGCTTTTCCTGAACACAGGGTTGATAAAATAATGTACCAGTCACGTATAGGATCCGATTTAATCAATTATCCGCTCCCCACCAATTGTTGATTTTCTGCCTAAATTAGAAATTATTATTTATAATACAATAAGGGCGGTGGATTGGCAGTATCGGTAGAGAGTCGGACACCATGCTTTGAAGCATAGAGTTACGTCCCTTTATGATCTGAGTTCAAATCCCGCCGAGGTTAACTTTGCATTTCATCCTTACGGGGTCGATAAAATAAAGTACTAGTAATATACTGGGTAATTGCTGGCCTTGTGCCTAAAATAGAAACAATTATTTATAATACAATATATTTCAAACAATTGAGGAGCACGGTGATACCGCCATTTTCTGACCGCATCTTTCCCTTTAGCAAAGCAGAGCATCCTTGATATTACCAGAGAATATCCGTATCCTGCTACTCTAAAAATAATCAGTTATGCCTTCATTATCCATTCAGACATCACACCAAACCAGATTAAACTGTTACTACTCAAACAGTGCAGCAACTATTTCGTTTTACTACTCTCTGGAGATATATATTTTCTCTTGGATTTAGTGTTTCATTCACATGTCACTGCTATATCCATGATAAACTGTTTCTGTTTCGTTCTCTAGTTCTCTAATCATGTGTTACGTTATACGCACAAACACATCCATACATACTGTACATGCTAACGCACGCACACACATATACACATACACACATACTCATATACATATATGTGTACTATTTATATTCAATGTACAAGATTAGCAATTTTTTTATTGGGAATTAATGATATGGCAACATATCTTATTACATTCAGCATTATACACTCTCTTCATTCGTTCGGGTGTACTCATGTTAAAACATATATCAAGGGTAGCGCATGGGCAGTATCGTTAGAACATCAGATAGTAATGTTTGGTCGTATTCGTTCCTGCTGTCTGCTCTCTGTTTTCAAATCCCGCCGAGGTCAACTTTGCTTTTCCTCTATTCGAGGTCGATATAATAAGACCCAGTAGGGTCGATTTTATTTTTCTGTATTTCGTTCTCACTTCCTCTCTTTCACCCTTTATCTCTCTCTGGAGAAAATCTGCTGTGTTCAGACCAAGAGAGGGATGGGATCCGCTAGGGTTGAAGAACCCACAAAACCCCGTATTCTATTACGGCGGCCCTACGACTCCATTAAGATTTACGGGATCATACCATAACTTATAGTTTGAAGCAAATGTAGTCGTTTGGTTTTTTGTTGACTGATGCAAAGAGGACAAATGTTTATTAAACTATGTGATTTTATTTGCGTTCCACTTCATAGCTCAAGCTAATTAAATCATGTTTAACGATTTATATATTTTATAATATTAGATTTTTCTGAATAAAAAATAAGTTATATATTTACTTAATAATCTATTTCTTTTTTCCTCTCATCCACATCATACGAACACACAAACATACTCGCGCACACACTGACGATCACGCATCTATATAGCTGTAGAAAAATTTACATGAATGGTTGTATACATACTTAAAAATCAATTAACTTGACGTAGTATAACTCCAAAATGAAAGTTTAGAAGTAATATGATAGACATATTAGATCAAATCTAAAACTGAACAAAATGTAATAAGTAAAACTCAACATAAGGTAATAAGTAGCAACATGCTAGTTATTCTAATAATTGATTTAATTTATAATACAGTTGCTAGGATTTGAGTGAAATATCAATAATTAGCATTGGTAGTTACACAACTAGAACAACAATAAAAAAAAACACTGTTTCTCTTTCTTGGATGTCAATATATATAACGCATGTTTATACAAACGAGCAGCTGCGAGATGGATAAGGAAACGGAAATAGAAAGTACTAAAGTTCTATAAGATAGTGTCAAATAAAATTAATGTTATACAAGTGAAAATCACGTACATGGCCTATTCTCGGGCCACGTTGGACAAAGATAGAGAATAATAGATAGGGAATAATATCTATGCTGACTATGTATTGAAGGATATAAAGCTGAAAGCCACTTGGCAATGATATGAAAAAACAATATAGAATAAAGAGAATTATAAAATAACTTCTGAATATTTGAAACGTGTACAGAAACAAGTCACATTGTTTTGGCTACTTGAGCATAATCGAAACGAAATGTATATGGAAACTAATAAAAGATTAGGAGGTGTCATACACAGGAAACCATGGTAGCGCAAAACCGGGTGGTACAGAAAAGGATACAAACAACACCAGTGAAGGTCTCAAATAATGAGAAAATAACATAATTTGATACATGCTTGAAACAATTGTAAATATATTTTTGTCAATGCTAACCAACAGCTACCAGCTAATTGACGTAATAATTACGACTGATGACAATTTAACTGCGAGAAATCGAGAAAATAATCAAATAATTGTTTCTACTTTAGGCACAAGGCCAGTAATTTTATAAGGGGAAGGGAAAGTCGATTAAATCGACCCCAGTGCATTAATGGTGCCTTATTTTATCGACCCCGTAAGGGTGAAAGACAAAGTTAACCTCGGCAGGATTTGAACACAGACCGTAAAGGAGCGTAACTCTATGCTGCAAAGCATGGTATCCGACTTTCTACCAATACTGCCAATCCACCGTCCTAGAAAATAACCAAATAATAAAAACTTGAAAATAGAAATATCAAAACACTCATTATAACAAAATGTGCATTAGGAATGATAAGAACAAATGCAAATAAATTGCCGTGCAAGAAGACTTATGTAAGAAACAATTGTTAAAGTAAAGTTGTTTCTAACAAGAATTAAAGACGAATCACAATGTTGGCTTGCGACTCAGTGATGTTACATTTAATGTATTGGTGGATTGGCAGTATCGGTAGAGGGTCGGATGCCATGCTTTGCAGCATAGAGTTACAGCCTTTTATGATCTGAGTTCAAATCCCGCCGAGGTTAATTTTGCCTTTCATCCTTAAGGGGTCGATAAAATAAAGTACCAGTCACGCACTGGGGTCGATTTAATTGACTTTCCCCTCCCCCCAAAATTGCTGGCCTTGTGCCTATATAAGAAACCATTATTTAGATAAATGTTAATGATTTTGGAATCACGAATTCGAAATTTGTCAGATAGAGTAGTTTGTGGAATTTAGTTAACTTATTTAAGGTTCTGAGTTCAAATTCTCTCAGGAGACAATCTTACCTTTATTCCTGCTGTGCTCTATAGCTGAGTTTATCTCATATAATGGTGTCAGTACAAGATATACAACTCTCTATACAAAATGTGTGTCATTGTGGATATGTGGATATGTGAGACATCATTCTAAATGTAATCAATTAAGTGATGGATTAGAACAATGACTAAATACTCTGCATCGTGTTCAAATACCATTTATACCAGTTATTATTTTTATTTCTCTAGATGAACAAAATATCAGTCACTGGTTTATTGTAATTATTGAAGTCAACTGTATCTCTACGATCAAATATTATCGCCCTTCTTATCTATACTAGAATGTGTTGATATTTACAAAATCAACAACAATATCGACAGTAAATGAGGCAAAACAATATCAGCAAGAGAAAAAAATATTTACGAAATGGTTAAAATGTTGCTAATGATTGTGATGGTGTTCGCTGGTTGTAACCGTATATTGATGATCGTATGAATAATGATGATGATTAGGATATATTTCTAGTTACACTGAGTGAAAGAATAATTGTTATATCAGAGTCCAACCGTGAACGAATCCGTAGGGAAAAAGAAAAGAAACATACATTACATTAAGTAAAAGTAAAGGAACATAAAGAAAGAGAGAAAGAGAAGGTAGACAACAAAATAGAGAGTTTTTTTTTTAAAAAGGAATAAGATAAACATATGTTTTAAATCAAAACATAGAATAGATCTAGATTTTCGTTATTCGATATATATTTTCCGTTTTCCCTTCTATATCTAATTAAATTACCATTTGAATGTTATACGGAAACATTACGTCAATATTCTCTCTTCACTTTCTCCTATATATTATCTTTCAATTTTGCCTCCTTGTGCTTTTCTTTTTTTCTTTTTTTCTTTTTTTCTTTTTTTCTTTTTTTCTTTCTTTCTTTCTTCCCTTTTTCTTTCTTTCTTTCGTTCGTTCTTTCTTTCTTTCTTCATTTCTTTGTGCTTCTTTTCATGTTATTCAATTCTATGACACTGGAATTTCTGTTAAAATATGTCCCTGTCGAATAAGAATGGCGCTCAGCTTTACAGTTTTGACATTTAAAAACATTTTTCACGTGATAATAGCCAAAACCTAACGCACATATTAATGGGATTTCACTTTAAATGAAAGATTTATTTTTTATAGTGAATTATAGAACAGAGTTGAATATTGAATGTGACATTTTTAATCAGTCAGAAATATGTTTGGAAGTGAAAGTCGGATTCAGCAATACTCTATATATATGAAGACATTATATATATATATATATATATATATATATATATATATATATATATATATATGAGAAAACCACAAACCCTCCAATTCAATTCTATTTTTCGCACAAGAACTGCGAAAGCGGTAAAGGAACCAAATAAATATATTTAAAAAAAAAGACTCCAATTGCATTTTCGATTTCCCTATACTTTCACTCGTGTAGGACACCTCGGTTTTTTTTTCATTTTGTAAAAAAACGTCACTTTCTAATATATATATATACTTATAAAAAGTCAAGCATGGTGGAAACATCATTGACACATAGAAGTTGATGTTCACTGTTTAGTTTCATAATTAATATTACTAATTTGTAATAGTTATTATTAATAATTATTACTATTTCTGGCATGTTCAATATATTAGCTAATGTGATACCAAATCTTTGGCCTATGAAATCTGGATTATTAAACAATGGACAATCAATTATTTCACACTTCCAGGGAATATCGTAAGAGAAACACTTCGGAGAAAGTGTAACTATATATATAGTTTATCCCGTGTTCAATCGGGGGTAACCAGAGTAAGGTACTCAATACAAAGCAGAGTATACATATTTAATACAGAAATGGCTTCTACAGGACTAGAAATGTTTCATTCTGGAGAAATCATCAAGATGCCCTGATGATTTCTCCCGAATGAAACAGTTCTAGTCCTGTAGAAGCCATATATATATATATATATATATATATATATATATATATAACGAAGGAAATGTGGTAAGGAACCAGATGGATCATAACGCACCAAAGTACTCAATACTTAGGGTAGTAGAGTGGGTAATAGGAACAAGTATGACCCCGACGGCAGAGCTCAAGCCGTTTCGACGGCTAATTCTGGACATATATATATATATATATATATATATATGAATAAATTTAGTCCTTCTTATTCATATGTAACCCATTTGCAACCACGCAGCACGCCATGTTTTCATATTTTATATATATATATATATATATATATATATATATATATATATATATATATATATATATATATATATATATATATATGTCTGTGTGTGTGTGTGTGTGTGTGTGTGTGTATGTGTGTGTGTGTGTGTGTGTGTGTGTGTGTGTGTGTGTGTGTGTGTGTGTGTGTGTGTGTGTGTGTGTGTGTGTGTGTGTGTTTGTGTAAAGCGTTGCGTTTTTACTCAAGACTTTAAAACAATATTTTATATTGAAAACACAATACCGCCCCAGTGTGAAAAAATCATTAAGTATTTTCTCATTTCCTTATTAGTTCTTTATGCTTAGCTTTGAAAAATAACGTTTACATATCATTACAGCCATCTGATCTTCAGAATCAGATTGGTCATACTAGTGGCGTATTGGCCAGGTGCGTAGCAGATGTCTTAATGTATCATGGGAGTGGTACCAGATCATGGATGGTTGATTTAGAATTTCTCAGCAGGAAATCATGGCAGGTATTTTAATTGGTTTCAGGTATGCGACATATGTATCTTAATTTTTTATTCATTTCCGATATGCGGAAAGCAAACATAGTTATTTTGAATGGAATAGCATATAAAAATATAGAATTATCAAATATTGTAAACCTATCTATTTATGTATTTATATTTTTTGCTTGAATTATACGTTAATGTGTTGCGATGTCTCTTTGCTATGAGAACATGGTTATGCATTGTGAAAGAGTCGTACTGGTGCGACTTATGTAATAATGATTGTCATGAAGTTCATTTTTACATGGCAATATGTATATTACTTTGGTCATCTGAAGTACGTTCTGTGGTTTCCTATTGATAAAGTATTACATTTTGTTATTCATTTAGCACATTCTGAGTTTGAGTTCATGATAAGTATTGATGTATGTTTTGTTTAGTTTTGTGAATTGTTTAATGATATGCTCATCTATTCTATAAATAGGATGCATTTCGTTTTGTAGTATACTAAATGTGTAAGTTGTATATTAAGACGGCTGAGTTCCGGCTGTTTCGACAGCTAGGTCTGACCTAGGTGCGTTCAGACCTAGCTGTCGAAACGGTCGGAGCTCAGCCGTTGGGGTGCTGACTCTTTTCCTATATATATATATATATATATATATATATATATATATATATATATGCATAGTTCAAGAGTAACCAATATTAAAGAGAGAGATGGAGATAGGAGAGGAGATAGGAGAGGAGAGATTGGTGAATTAGTTAGAAACCAAAGCGTAAAGCCTCAATGTGCAATATGCAGTGGAAGGCAGCTAGGTGGCTGTGTTCATGCAGAGGTTAGGTGCACAGATCTGGAAATATTCATTAGTTAAGTAAAACAAGACCACAAATTTCACAAGGAAGACATTATTAAGATATTGTCAACATATTTTAGTTTGATGTAAGGAATGTAGAGAATAATAATAATTGTTTCTACTTTAGGCACAAGGCCAGCAATTACTCAGTGCATTACTGGTACTTTATTTTATCGACCCCGTAAGGATGAAAGGCAAAGTATACCTCGGCGGGATTTGAACTCAGATCGTAAAGGGACGTAACTATGCTGGACAGCATGACGTCCGACCCCCTACCGATACTGCCAATCCACCGCCAATAATATTAATAATAATAATGTCCGTTTACAATTGTTTCGATACTGCATATAATATTTCTTGATCAAATGATTATATATCATTATTGATCTGGTTCAGTTGAAAATAATTAACATAGATAAAAATACAGCAGCTCATCGGAACTTCAAAAGGAATATAAATTATTTTCAACTGAACCAGATCAATGATGATATATAATCATTTGATCCAGAAATATTATATGGAGTAGCGAAACAATTGTAAACGGACATTATTATTATTAATATTATTATTATTCTCTACATTCCTTACATCAAACTAAAATATGTTGACAATCTCTTAATAATGTCTTCCTTGTGAAATTTGTTGTTTTGTTTTCCTTAACTAATGAATATATATATATATATATATATATATATATATATATATATATGCGCGAGAGGATGCGTGTGTGTGAGTTTAACATAACTAAGTATAGACTATATTACACTGTGGTACATTTTGTCATGATTCTCCATTCTACTGATGTAACCTTTATAAATAGCCGAGCAAGCTAATGTCTACATAATTTCTCTTGAAACGGAAAATTATACAAGGTATCATAATTATTGTTGATCTAAATGTTTGCGTTTCCGTTACTTCGTTGCTGGGGAGGATACAGGAAGCTCCATAAAATATTTTATTCTATTAAAGATGATCTATGCAGGATTTAGAAATTAATTAGAAAATTAATCGAGATTATGAACCGTTTAAACTTAAGAGGTAAAGTGAGAATTATATAAAATTTAGAAAGGATTAAGCAATTTCCTCTCTGTTATAGACGTTTGTTCATTTCAATTCTGGGAACGGATCCATGTCTCACAGAAGAAAATCCACCACTCACGAATCAAATACATAAAAATCAACATAAAATGTAAACTATTACATTCCTATAGAATTTCACATTGCCATACCACCATGATTTTTGAAAGGCCATTTTATAGGAACCATATTTTTCTTTAAGTCTTCATGCTAATTTTTTTCTAAAAAGTACTATATTCTGTGAAATACAACCTGTGTAGTCGCTGTAAGAAGATGTTTTTATGACCCATACTATAGATATATACATATCAACATTTTTCTTTGCTTTATCTAATGGACACTTTATGCTAATAATGTTGTTCTGGTGGTGAAAGAGAGAAACAATCGACAATAATATTGTGTCTAGATTATTTCCCATTGTCAAAATTGTGTATCTCTCTCCTGTCAATCACTAAAACCCTTGATAATATATAGTATTCTCTAAAGTATACATCGGCTGATTAGACTAATTTGCATACCGAGCGATTCTACTGCTGGCTTTGCCGAAAATTAATAAAACAAAATTAGAATATCGGTTTTCGCGGATACGTAAATGCATTCTTGAGTTTTATATCAAATAATAATAATATTCGATTCGTTTAGCAAGCAAACAGCATCATTACACTATGTTTATTATTATTAATAATGCACTGGAATAATTGCTGGCCTTGTGCCAAAAGTAGAAACAATTATTGTATATACGTGGGTCGGCTGAAAATTTCATAAACTGACCAAGATATAAAATGAGTTTTATTTCCTACATAGTTCCTTAGCGTACACTATGCAGTTATTGATAAGAAGGGTTGAAAATAATGCATGTTAGATTTCACAACACTAGCATCAATCATTCAAAGTCAGCTTTTCAGGTTTGAGAGACTTTTTAATAGAGTCCAAAACGATTGCTGAGCAGGTGAAGTCAGTCCTTGGATTTCGCCACAGAAATTTGCAGAAGAGAATCTGATGAAGTACCCTTTCTGAATACCGACTAAACAAAGGACCAAGAGAAAGGCTATGGTCCAGAAAAGTATGAGAAAATGGAAAACAACCCAAATCGTCTGAATCTGCTGTTGATCCCTGATGAAGCCAACTTCCACTTAGAGGGGAAGATTAACTCTAACAACAATGTATTCCGAGGGTCGGAAAACCAACATTAGTGGCAGTGAAACCTATTTACTTGGCTATGTCTAACCTCTGGTATTCGTGAATGAATAATGATAATATTATAATAATTGTTTCTGCTTTGGCACAAGGCCAGCAATTATCCCAGTGCATTACTGGTACTTTATTTTATCGACCCCGTAAGGATGAAAGGCAAATTTAACCTCGGCGGGATTTGAACTCAGTGCATAAGAGGAGGTAACTCTATGCTTCAAAGCATTGAGTCCGACCCTCTACCGATAGTGCCAATCCATTAATAATATCAGAACATAAGTACCAGTAGTGCACTGGGTAATTGCTGGCTTTGTGTCAAAAGTAGTAACAATTATTAATATTGTTATTGTTATAAAGGGTGTGGATTGGCAATATCGGTAGAGGGTCTGACGCCATGCTTTGCAGCAAAGAGTTACGGCCCTTTATGATCTGAGTTCAAATCCCGCCGAGGTTAACTTTGCCTTTCATATTTACGGGGTCGATAAAATAAAGTACCAGTAATACACTGGGATAATTGGTGGCCTTGTGCCAAAAGTAGAAACAATTATTAATATTTTTATTATTTACTCACGAAAAACTTAAGGAATCCACCACGTAAAGAGCGAAAACAAATTTGGTTTTTGTCATATATATACGTAGATATATATATGTATTTATATATATATATATATATATATATATATATATATATATATATATATATATATATATATATATAAGGCATACGTTAAGAAGGGCGTTCGTGAAAGTGAAAGTAAATTTTTTGACAAGTGAATTTTTTTTTTTTTTTACAATGAAAGTTACGATACACACGCAATTTTATGGATTTCTTAATATATATATGTGTGGGTGTGTATATGTGTGTATATATGTGTGTACACTGTGAATTTTTTTGTTTATTTACAACAGGTCTCTATAGTGATATGGTGTTAATTAGTATTGCGTGTGTGATTATTTTTTTCTTATATATATATGTGTGGGTGTGTATATGTGTGTATATATATGTGTGTCTGTATGTATATATATATGTGTGTTTGTATATATATATGTGTTTGTGTCATCATCATCGTTTAGATGTTTTTGTAATATCTTGTTATTTAAAAAACACACAATGTCATTATTTACAAAAAAATTTTCCGTACACACAATACACAAAAATAGAAAAAGAAAAAATAATCACACACGCAATACTAATTAACACCATATCACTATAGAGACCTGTTGTAAATAAACAAACAAATTCACAGTGTACACACATATATACACACATATACACACCTACACATATATATATTTTAAGAAATCCATACAATTGCGTACAAAAACAAACAAATTCACTTGTCAAAAAATTTACTTTCACTTTCATGAACGCCCTTCTTAACGTATGCCTATATATATATATATATATATATATATATATAGTGTGTGTGTGTGTGTGTGTGTGTGTGTGTGTGTGTGTGTGTGTAAACGAAATAACAGAGCATTCACTACCTTGCGCGGAGTTTCCACTCGTACAGGGACGGTTGTTGACGTAAGCATTTATTACATAGAAAGAGCGGAAGATGTATTATAGGAGAGGGAGATGTAGTATAGAAGCTTTTGAAGAAAAATTAATAAATGATTGGCGTTCGAATTAAATAGGATCGTAATATTTACTATATAATCTAACGCTTCACTTAATTATTTATCCCCATTTGATCTCGATCGTGTGTAGTCTGAACTGTTCAGGGCACCCTGTTGTGCTGTTGTACCATGTTATATAGAGATATATTTTTAAATGAACGTTACTTCAGCATCCATTTCTAAATTTAATATTGCGAAGAGATCTTGAAAATGTATGGAATTGTGTAGGTTATAAATCTCTGTTTATTACAAGAATATGACGTGGATATTGAAATCCTAGTATTCTTGTTAGTTGGGTGCTGGCAGTGTCGGACTGCCAGGTCATCAGCTTGACTGGTGGCAATTGGCTCCCTCGGTGGCCCACAGTAGTACTTTAGAGCCCAATGCAAAAATATTTGCTTTCAAAGAAAATAGAGGAATAATAAATTAAGTAAAATAAACAAATAAAACAATTAAACATACTAGGGTCGACTTTTATATAAGATCATGTGTATATATATATATATATATATATAGTAATAATAATAAATTTGAAGATAGAATCCAAAGATAAGGATAAATATCAAATATATACGAAGTCGAATTTTCGAGTTTTCGTTGAGAATATATGTAATTATATAAATATAAAGAAAGCGGTTAAGCGCAGAAATGTTATAAAGATAGATTATAAAATAGGGTAAAAACCGTTAAAAGACGGAAAATGTATTTGTCAACGACTTCTATGAGGAATTATACTCAGTGAAGCCGAAGGACGTTCGATGTGGACAGCATTCTACCTTCCAGCTAGCAAAACTAGAACACATTTCTTCATTATCGTTCGGGCGAAATTGAACTCTGAACAGTATTTGCCATTTAACATTAGCAGCTATTCAATTATATAGCCAGTGATTGTACCACTCAACCCTAGAGATGTTTCTAGTTTACAAACTTTTTCTTTTTTTACACATATTCTAAATATTTCACTTTGAAACCTTTATCGTCTTTCCTGCTTGAGGGATTTTATTAAATATCTAAATATTATCCTTCAATCCCGGCTTCGTTTAGTCTATAATTTGTCAGACGTAACTTTTAATGTTATATATTTTCATTTGTTCTCCTAATTCTAACGCCGTGCACGTCCATTCCGACAAAACTGGCAACCTATATCAAGTGGAGCGCAGTACTTACCATCAACTACTACATAATGTTGTAACTAAGGAATACCGTAATACTAATCGGTGCGTCATCAATGAAATCAACGATGCTGGGTTTAAAATCACATCTGATCTCAACATCCTGGACCGGACCGAACCTCTGGACCCTATCTCTCCCCACTTTACCCTGAAGGATCACAAATCCAATTTTCCGAACAACCCCTCTATTCGGCTTATTAACCCTACGAAGTCCCATTTAGGTAGACTTAGTAAAACGATTCTTGATAGAATTATACCTGAAATTAGAAGTTTGGCCCCTCTCGCACTGTGGAACAATTCTTTCGCGGTGATTGATTGGTTCAACGGCATATGTAACAAGGATCATTGCCGTTTTATCCAATTTGACATCAACAATTACTACTCCTCCATCACTTTACCACTTCTCCTTAGAGCTATCAATTTCGCTAAAATACTCACAGTGGC
>OZ024740.1:401111520-401144020 GCA_964016885.1 Eledone cirrhosa | reverse complement strand
GGGGGGGGGGGGTATGTATGTGTGTGTGTGTGTAGTCTGTGTATATGTGTGTGTGTGTAGTCTGTGTATATGTGTGTGTGAGCGTGTGTGTGTATAAATGTCTCTGTGTCTCTGTGCGTATATTTGTTGATAAAAAGTGTAAAGACCCACTTCATTCACGAATGACCTTTACACCTAAACTTTTTTCTCCGAATCACAATCCCGTCAACTTTGTATATGGAAGACGAGCCGTTCCCCAAGCATAACATTCGAACTTGTCCACGCCACTGGTTTTGTCCAATTGAAAAGCAAAGACCAATACAGCTTAACAACAGTGGGGTCGCATCGAATCTATAGCTGTGTCAAATGGAGCAACGTGATATAAAGTGACCAGCCGTTCCGGTAATTGAACTCACAATCTCAGCATTGTAAGTCCCACATTTTCATTATTAAACCAAGCGCCTTCATATATATAAGAGAGATGACTGGTTCCTTCGCGCATCACACAAAAATGAAAAGTGACAATCGAAAAGTAAGTACAGCAATGTAATAAGGCTACACCCAGGAAGATTTATTGATACTAATTTCATAACACCAAGAAAAAAAATAAAACATCCCGGGTGTGCTAACCAACCTGACTGGTATTTCTAGCAGGCTGGGAATCAACTATAAGGGACTCTATCTGCGTGTTTGTTCTTAGTATTGATCGTGTTTTGCGGCCGGCGTCTCCGATTCGAAAGCTGGTTTACACACCCACACCCACACAGACGCACATACACACACACATGTATATATATATATATATATATATATATATATATATATATATATATATATATATATATATATATATATATATATATATATATATATGTACATAAATATATATATATATATATATATATATATAGTAATAATAATAAATGTGAAGACTAAAATCCGAAGACGACTCGATAAGGATAATATTTATATATAGTTTCAGAAGATCCCGTTAAGGGTGACAGCAGCGATTCTTTGCTTAAACTTTAATCTGTTATTTTAATATATATATATATATATATATATATATATATATATATATCGAATAAGGAAAAGCGAAGTAGTTTCAGATGTTCAAGTCCTTTAATAATAATGCTGTGATATATATTTTAATGACGACACTGGCCACACTGTTCTGTGTGCGAGTGTCGTGTCATCATCAGACAGCTTGTTATATAATAAGGTTATGTTTCCGAGGCAATCCAAATTGAATCGACATGGGAATGGATGAAGTTCGTGCTTTTGGGTTTTTCATCCGTTCCCTTGTGAGTACCAATTCACCCCCACCGGTCTGCGCAAGCGCATGTCCGAAGGAAGTTGACCATTAGCCACCGCAGATTTCAACGAAATTTGCTGTCAGTTCACCCTCTCAGCCAAAACAATGGCCCACCTCTGTCCTACCAAAGTTTACTGCTACCCATCACGACTGTGACAGTCAGCCGAAAGCCAGTGGGGATGGGAGGGTGTTAGTTTTTATAGGTCATAATACTACCTTTCACTAAGCGTTGACAGCAAGACTGGCCATCAACTCATAAGGGAAAATAAACTTAATTCTAGGTACCATGGTTTTACATTGGAAGTTAAGAGTGAGAGTTGGAAATAAAAATTAAAAATTAAAATCCTAAATCAAATATCAGAGATTATAAATTAAACAATTCAAAAATTCAAAAATTCGAAATTCAAAAATGTTTCAAGTGATAATTCGGATTGAGTAAAGATATAGATTGAAGTGAGTAAATAATATGGAGAGAGATGTTTAAGTAATAAGTTCTGAGAGGGATTCTAGTGTCACAGTTACTCTATCCACATATTGAACGACAGTGCCGTACATTATAACGGAGAGCAAACTACAGGTTTCAAGGCATTAGTCAATCTGGTACACAGTCATAATTTTCATCGTGATGGAAATTTGATTATTTGATTTAGGATTTTAATTTTTAATTTTTATTTCCAACTCTCACTCTTAACCTCCAATATAAAACCATGATACCTAGAATTAAGTTTATTTTCCCTTATGAGTTGATGGTCAGTCTTGCTGTCAACGCTTAGTGAAAGGTAGTATTATGACCTATAAAAACTAATACCCTCCCATCCCCTCTGGCTTTCGGCTGACTGCCACAGTCGTGATGGGTAGCAGTAAACTTTGGTAGGGCATAGGTGGGCCATTGTTTTGGCTGAGAGGGTGAACTGACAGCGAATTTCGTTGAAATCTGCGGTGGCTAATGGTCAACTTCCTTCGGACATGCGCTTGCGCAGACCGGTGGGGGTGAATTGGTAATCACAAGGGATGAAAAACCCAAAAGCACGAACTTCATCCGTTCCCATGTCGATTCAATTTGGATTGCCTCAGAAACATAACCTTATTATGTAACAAGCTGTCTGATGATGACACGACACTCGCACACAGAACAGAGTGGCCAGTGTCGTCATTGAAATATATATCACAGCATTATTATTAAAGGACTTGAACATCTGAAACTACTTCGCTTTTCCTTATTCGATATTTACTCCGTCACTCCTATGTGGAAAAAGTACGTTGAGTGCTTGAATTGAATTGCATCAATGTTTACCCTAATATATATATATATATATATATATATATATATATATATATATATATATATATATATATATATATATATATATATATATATATATATATATATATATATGTATATATATATATATATATGAATGACGGAAAATAACTAAATTATAAAAATTATCTTACTTACTAAAATTTCACTCCAACTAATTAGTTTCTGAAAGGGAATAAACAAGTTCAAATGGAAAGCATGGAGAAGCCGTTTCGTCATCAGGAAGTCTGTTCTCAGCTAAGATACCTGGCGATGCGTGGACACAGGGAACTTATACAAAAATATATAGGAGAATGTATGACCCCGACGGCAGAGCTCAAGCCGCCTCGACGCGGCTTGAGCTCTGCCGTCGGGGGTCATACTTTCTCCTATTACCCACTCTACTACCCTAAGTATTGAGTACTCTGGTGTGTTATGGTCCATCTGGTTCCTTACCACAATTCCTTCGTTATATATATATATACAAAAGATTGGTGCTTCCATCATCCTTTTAAGAAGTGAAGTAACCAAATCCATGCAATGACAGGAGCTTTACCGCCAGGCAATCATCAAGGAGAAAATGCATGTATCCCTAAGATGCCCTTATCTCTTCCTCTACCGAGTTGCCTTTCAAATTCTCAAGACTTCAGTTCCCTGTTAGAGCCAGTTTTGCTATGACCTTAAATAAAGCTCAGGCTTAGAGTATCAAAGTTATAGAATTGAATAGAAGAGAATCGCTTTTTACTCGTGAACAGTTATATGTATTTGTTGACGAGTGGAAACACGTAGAAATCTTCATATACAATGCATAAACACTAAAACGAAGAATCCTGTGTATCTGGATATTTGTCTTGGAAATTCTTACTGTATTTTATTGTCACACACACAGACACACACACAGACACACACACACACACACACCCCACGGTCTCACCTCATCCTGTAAACCAGACAAACATCCAATACAGTTATTTTCTCTTCTAGTTGTCTTCTGTTATCATCTTTTTTCCGGGCAAAGCTGGGTACGTCAGTTAGTATCTATCTCTATATGTATGTATATATATGTATATATACACACACACACACACACACACACACACACACACACACACACACACACACACACACACACACACACATATATATATATATATATATATATATATATATATATAAAATAAAAAATAATAAATGGCTGCATACAATAAATGTAATCTGAGATTCGATTCGTTTGCAATTATGCAAACTAGCCTATAGAATGAACCTTCATTCTTGCTCTTGTGTTGGCATGTAAACAGAACTGCAGACACTAATGTTTCTGGGTATCACCCTTCATCAGTACAGCTCACTGTTCACCTGCCAACTGTCAGTGCTAGTGAATATATATGCTATTTTCAAAAATATACAGTTCTGTTTACATGCCAACACAAGAGCAAGGATGAAATGTTCATTCTACTGACATGGCTTTAAAAATGAAGCTTGTTTGCATAATTACAAACGAATCGAATGTTATTATTAATATTCGAAAAACTCAGATTAGATTTATTGTATTCAGCGATGTAGAGTGAAAAATCTTTTTATTTTTATTTTGAATGTGGCGAAGCTGGCCATTTATCGCTCGTATACAGGAAACTGACTGGCCAGTCTGCTGATATGCAAATCTGGCTGATCAGTGGATCTGCTAATATGCAGATCTGACTGATCAGTCACTGTATCTTTTTGAAAAAAGCATATATTTTCACTAGCTCTGACAGTTGGCAGGTGGACAGTTAGCTGTAGTGATGAAGGATCATACCCAGAAACATTAGTGTCTGCAGTTCTGTTTACATGCTAACACAAGAGCAAGAATGAAGTGTTCATTCAACTGACGTGGTTTTAAAAATGAGACTTGTTTGCATAATTGCAAACGAATCGAATGTTTAATATTCGAAACAAAATACCCAGATTACATTCATATATATATATATCGATTTAAAAATTTCCCCCTCTTTTTGTATATTTTTTGTATATTTTCACTTCGTGCTACGAGGGCCATCAGTTCCATGTTGGCCCACCTGACGAGCACGAAGTTTTGTATGTTTTGTTGGTGTGATTTTATTTGTTTGCGTGGCTGTGGTGGTGATGATTTTAGTGGTGTTGTATCGGTTGTATCAGTGTTTGTTGTGAATGCGGTGTCTGTGGTTTCAGATGTTTGCGTGGGTGGTGTCTGTGTTTTTCATTGTGGGTGATTTTGTGCTTTGTTGAGTTTTTTTTTCTTTTTAGTGTTTCCTTTTTTGTATTTTGGGGGATTTTGGTTTTCCCACTACTGGTAGATGAGGGGTCTGTGTCTGTAAGTGTGTCTGTATGTATGTTTATGGTTTTATTGGTGTGTGTATTTTTTGGGGGGGAGGGGGGATTTGACAGCTTTCCTCGTTTCCCCCCTGGGTGGTCAATGTTGGTGGTGGTCCTTCTATTGGTGTGGTTGTTGGTGGTTTTGCCGGTGTTGGTGTTGGTTGTGGTCCTCGCCCCAGCGTCGGCAGCAGTGGAGCCTTTCGACCCCTTCCCTCTTTCAGCAGTAGAGGGCAGAAGGCTCGCAAATGGGTTTTTCCCCACAAACAAAACACTGCGGCCTTTTGCCTTCGGTCATAATGTGAATGACCGTCCCATTCTGAAGGCGGACGTGGTCGGCGGTTGTCTTCACATTCTCGGGCCTGATCTGGAGAAGGATCTCCAGGTCAACCTCGGACCAGTCCTCTCTGGCCGTTCTGGTTACTTATATAGGGACGGTATCCGTCCCCTCCAGAATCACACATCCCAGAATCCACCACATGTCAAGTCCTGGTGGGATTCTGGGAATGCGGAGACGGCCCGTTCTTTTTCCCATGTGGGAGGGGTACATTATGACCTTGCTGGTTTTGCAAGGAGTCATAGCGTGTTTCATAGCGAGGGCTTCTGACTTGAACAACACCGAAATGGGTCCGTACTGTTTGCCCCTCTCTATGTATTCAGTGTCTTCTCTGATGCACCTCAGCGCGACTTCGACATCTTCTTGTGGGAATAAAGCTGCCCTTTTGGTTTGTGCTGAGATGCATCTATAATGCACCGTTCTGCGCTCCACTGCCTCAATAGCTTCTACCGGGACAGTTAAGTTGGCCCAGGTTTGCTCTTGCTTGATGAGCTTCCATGCCTGGGCCAACTTTTCATCTTTGTTTGAGAGGTCCATGTTGAAGCATGGCCTCTTTTTTGCTGCTGCCGCAGTGAAAGTGTTCTTCTTGTTTTCGTTGGGGGTGTTGTTGTCGTTGTTCTTGTTGGTGTTGTTAGCACTGTCGCTGTTATCATTGTTGTCTTTGTTGCCACGGTTGTTCTCGGTGAAGTTGGTATTGTTGCTGTTGGTGTTGTCGCTATTTGTTTTCATGTTAGTGGTGTTGATATTGTGGTTGTATTTGTTATTTTTTTGGTTTGTTATCTGTATTTTCGTTGTTGCTGTTACTGTCATTTTTTTTCAAAATTAGAGTTCTTATTGGTATCATTGGTGTCTTTGTTTGTAGTGGTGTTTGTGTTATCAATTTGTTTTAATTTCGCTGTAGCGCTCCTCTCAACTTCCACGTCGTTGTCGCACGACAGCCGACATATCGCATCGGGTTCAGCCATGTTTTTTTTTTCTCCGTAAATGTTTTAACATGTAAAAAAAATTCAAATATTTGGGCCAAAAGGCCCAAATATTATACTTTCCCCTTAACAGGGCAAAGTCTAAGGGCTTATATCCCTTACACAACAAGAAATATTTAACAACAAATAATTTTAACAGGCAAATAAAGCGACTTACTGGGAGCGAGCATAATACGTCCGCTTAGACGAATAATAATAATAATAATAGTAATATTAATGAAGAGAATGAAAATAAACAGGGGAAGAAAAATTAATTTTCTCATAGATGTTCATTCAGAGAAGAATGGTCATTTCTCTGTCCATTCTACTCTGCTTACAACTGTAATTAATTTTTCTTCCCCTGTATATTTTCATTCTTTTCATCATTATTATTATTATCACTATTTGTACAAATATGCAACTTAAGAATATTCTGCATATCCGCAATTGACAATGCATTTAATGCTGAAAACCGGTATTGTAAATAAATTAATGTTTTGATATCCCACTGACATTTTCTACTGAAAGAATCTTTTTCCATTCTACTATTCGTTTATATATATATGAGTGTGTGTGTATGTGTGTATGTGTATGTTCCATATATTTATATAACTCATCACTTATATACAGCTCTGTATCAAGTATATAATATGTCTATATGCCCGTGTAAGTACATGTGTGCGATTGTATTGTTCACATTACATTGCTGCCAACAATTTACTCTAATATCTATTTCTAGCTTGCCCGTATTGAAACCGCAGTTCGTTTCACCGCATGTATTATCATTTACTAATATTGTGCTCCATCAACCAACCTTTACTCACTCTCGTAGCTAACTCTTTCTTGGAAGATGTTGTAGTCGTATGTATCCCAGTTGATTTCAATGTTATGATGATTGTTGATATTGTTTCAGCTGCTAGTCTTAGCTAAATGGTAACGGTGGTAATAAAACTTTTTACCGTGCTTCGTGCATACAATATGGCAGACTGCACGATATATTCTGAATTATATTGTTATTGTTTGTAGTTTTATTTTTATTATGCGAATGAGTAGTAGTAGTAGTAGTAGTAGTAGTAGTAGTAGTAGTAGTAGTAGTAGTAGTAGTAGTAGTAGTAGTGGTGGTGGTGGTGGTGGTGGTGGTGGTAGTGGTGGTGGTGATGGTGGTGGTGGTAGTAGCAGCAGCAGCAGCAGAGTAGTAGTAGTAGTAGTAGTAGTAGTAGTAGTAGTAGTAGTAGTAGTGGTAGTAGTAGTAGTAGTAGTAGTAGTAGTAGTAGTAGTAGTAGGAATGTTGTTGTTGGTGGTGGTAATGGTGATAGTAGTAGTTGTTGCATTGTTGATGGTGAAGGTGCTTATAGTAGTGGAGGGGGGGGGGTAATAGAAGTATTAGCGGTAACGGTGGTGATGTCTGTAGTAGTAGTAGTAGTAGTAGTAGTAGTAGTAGTAGTAGTAGTAGTAGTAGTAGTAGTAGTAGTAGTGGTGGTAGTAGTAGTAGTAGTAGTAGTGGTGGTGGTGGTGGTGGTGGTGGTGGTGGTGGTGGTGGTGGTGGTGGTGGTGGTGGTAGTAGTAGTAGTTGTAGTAGTAGTAGTAGTAGTAGTGGTGGTGGTGGTGGTAGTGGTAGTGGTGGTAGTAGTAGTAGTAGTAGTAGTAGTGGTGGTGGTGGTGGTGGTGGTAGTAGTGGTGGTGGTAGTAGTAGTAGTAGTAGTAGTGGTAGTAGTAGTAGTAGTAGTAGTAGTAGTAGTAGTAGTAGTAGTAGTAGTAGTAGTATTGTTCGGGTATTAGTAGTAATAGGCCAAGACGAAGAAGAATTAATGTGGATGGAGATGATTTTGGTATTGTTTAATATTTGTGGTGTTTGACAGTGGGTGTGAATGTGTATGTTTTGAAAGGTGTGAAACAGCAACAGCAGCAATAGTAGTAGTAGTAGTAGTAGTAGTAGTAGTAGTAGTAGTAGTAGTAGTAGTAGTAGTAGTAGTAGCAGCAGCAATAGCAGCAGTCATTGCAGTTCATTTTTTTGTTGCAATGCTTAACGACTCTGTTTCTTTTGATTGCTGTCAGTTGGTAGAATGAATTGACGAGACACAGTGAATGGAACCGTTTGAATACCACTTACACCACTCACATCCATACTCAAATAATAGCTTCTGAACAGTCATCAAACAAACCAAAATTATGCCATTACTAAGCCAGTAACACCCTTTTCAGATTACATTACATTTATGCTTCATTCACATGACAAAGCAACTGAACGTTAGCGCTTACATTTACTTTTTCTTCACATATACATTCATTGTTATATGCCGTGTAATAACATCATAACTGTTCAAGCAAGTGAGGAAACATCTGCGCAGATTCTCGTCCTGCTAGAAATACTAGCTAAAAATATTTAATACCACAGAGATGTGTCTTAAATCATAGAAGTACGTATTGGATAATGTAGACAGAATTACATTCTCTCGCTCGAATAAACAAAACAAACTTGTAGGTCAAAACAGAGATAACGAGAGACAAATCACTGATGAGATATAAGTAGATTGAAACATTCCTATGGCTTTTCCTGGTTGGATTTGAAGAATAATTTCCACTCCTAACTACATTATCTTTAATTGTACAGATAATATTCGTTAATCGACCTTTTTCTCATCAGTATAATACATATGGGAGACAAACGTATGCATATTAAAATTATATACCGACGTATATTAGTATATAGGCGGTGAATTGGCAGTATCGGTAGAGGTTCGGACGTCATGCTTTCCAGCAAAGTTACGTCCCTTTACGGTCTGAATCCAAATCCCGCCGAGGTTAACTTTGCCTTTCATCCTTACAGGGTCGATAACATAAAAAAACCCAGCAATACACTGGGATAATTGCTGGCCTTCTGCCAAAAGTAGAAACAATTAAAATTATATACCGACGCTCATACTTTAATGTGACTCAATTCCAAGTATTTGTTTTTTGTTTCTCATGTGCAAGCATTTCATTTGCTTCATTGTTACATTGAAATTATATATAGTAATTGAATATTTCGAGGCTTTAAACTTTATAACTCAGACTGCGTTTGGGAATATAGTCATATTCATTGTATGTGATTCAGTGAGAATGCTTTTAAAGACTTCATCCAAACAGTTTAAATGCAGTACTCATAAAATTTGTGAACACAGCTAGATTAGTGGGTCGAAAAAAAATGAAGAGGCAACTACAACATTTTGTTTAATGCCAGTCATTATATTCAGTCTCTTATGTAGCATAGCTGGAAGTCAATCTCAAAACCCTTTCTTTCATACGGACGATATGTCCTTTCCAATGCATTTGAGATGATGCTACTTGGGACTCAATGCTTGGACATTGTTTTAATAAGGAGTTCTGTCTTGCCACTTGATGTTGAATATGCGTCTTAAACATTTCTACTGAAACCGTTCAAGCAATTTGATGTGTTTGCGGAGAAGCATCCAGGTTTCGGTGGAGTATAAAAGAGCAGACAGAACACATGGTCTAAAAACACACACCTTGGCATTACTGGTAATGTTGCGATTTGCCCAAACTCTCTTTTCCAATTTTCCCAAGGCAACAGTGGCCTTCTGGATGCGAAGATGTATTTCAGCGTCCAAAGAGCCATCATTTTAGAGCGTGCTATCCAAGTACTTTACCCGTTACATCAACGACAGAAATTTTTTCAGGATGTCTGGGTAGTTTTCTTATCCAAACAATGGAATCAAATAAGTACACGAAAAAGCCGAAATACAAACATACATACATACATACATGATGGCTGCCCCCTCGTTATCGAGTATGGCCATTGCACGAGGAAAAAAAAAAAAAAAATAATAATAATAATAATAATAATAATAAATAAATAAAAAAAAAAGAAATATATATATATATACATATACATACACATATACACATACATACACACCCACACACACACATACATTAATAACAATAATAATAATAATAACAATAACAACAATAATAATATACATATACATATATATATACACACACACGCACACACATAAGTGTATCTACACACACACACACGATAGCAACTAACAGCGCTGCGATCGAATGTGGCTTTTTAGCCCAGCCAATGATCTAAAATGTCTTGCACAGAGTCGGCAACCAAAACATTCACTGGGAATAGTCGGCTGTGGTTGGAGTTCGTGTACTTTTGCATGTCGCTTGAGCCCTCCTGCTGATTTACATTCTCTACCACATGTTTGGCAAGCATGATGAGTAGCATCTCCAACAGCAGCCTCGTAGTCAACCACTGGTCTTACTTTATGACTGCGAAGATGACTTTCGAGTCCAGCTTTGCTTAGGCAGAGTCTCGCACATACGCTGCATGTCAGCACCGTAGGAGGACCCTCGCCGTCTGGAAGTGCAACAGCAATGCCCTTCCTCACATCCCGCTTTACTTTCTCGTATGCGATTCGAGATGCCTCAAAGGCAACTTTTCCCTCATATACAGTCTTTCTCCATTTATTACGATCAGCAGCAATATTCTCCCATGTATCAGCAGAGATGTTAGCGTCTTTCAGAGAGGCTTTCAAGGAATCCTTATACCTCTTTTTTGGTTTATGTGGCGGTCGTTTTCCTTTAAACAACTCTCCATAAAAGAGTTGTTTTGGTATTCTAGAATCCTTCATCCTGGCAAGGTGACCACTCCAACGGAGTCGTTGCTTAAGCACAGGAGCTTCTATACTGTCACACATAGGGCTTTCCAAAATCTCGACATCACTGATGTGGTCCCTCCAGTGAACGCCATGGATCTGTCTGAGACACATCTGATGGAAACGCTCCAATTGCTTAAGGTGGTGTCGATATGTGACCCAGGTCTCGCAGGCATAAAGAAGACAAGAGAGTACACATGCCCTATACACCCTTACCTTTGTCCTCCTGCATATGTCTCGCCGACCCCAGAGTCGCCTTTCTAGCTTTCCGAAAGCCTCACTTGCTTTCCTAATCCTAAGTGAGATTTCACTGTCAAGGTTGCCGTATCGATTGACAGTGCTTCCCAGGTAGACAAACTGATCAACCACTCCAAGTCGTTTGCCATACACATAGATGTTTGGTTCAGTGTACTGCTTACTAGGGGCAGGTTGGTACATGACGACGGTTTTCTTGAGACTAACAGTCAAACCCAGGGCAGTGCAAGCGTCAGAAAATGCATTCAAAATGTGCTGCATATCACTCTCTGTGTGCGCTACAAGATCGCAATCATCTGCATGCAAGAGGTCTCTTATGATTGATGTAAACACCTTTGTCTTCGCAGCAAAGCGCCTGATGTTAAATATGCTGCCTGAGGTTCGATATCGGATGTAAACACCATGCTCGCAATTCCTGAATGCAATACAGAAAACCATTGCAAAGTATATGGCAAACAGGGTCGGTGCTGGAATATCCCCCTGTTTCACTCCATTTTTGACTGAGATAGGCTCCGACATGTTACCTCCGACATTAACCCAAGCCTTCATGTCGTCATGGAAAGACCTAACTAAAGCAAGGAACTTATCAGGGCAACCAAGTTTCTGGAGAACCTTCCATAATGCCTCTCTGTTGACAGTATCGAAAGCCTTTGTCAGATCGACAAAACCTGATACAGATCCAAGCCTTGTTCAATGCACTTCTCCTGGAGCTGTCTAGCTGAGAAGATCATATCAGTAGTGCCGCGTCCAGCACGAAAACCAGATTGACTTTCAGGAAGAACACAATCTGTAATGTGTGTCAGCAGACGGTCCAGAAGCACCCTACATAAAACTTTCCCTACGACAGAAAGCAATGATATACCTCTGTAGTTCCCACAATCATTCCTGTTACCCTTTCCCTTGTACAAGACCACCATTACTGCATCTCTCCAGTCCTCAGGTACGGATTCATTAGCCCATATCCTTCCAAACAAAGAGTGCAGATGTTGCAGGAGTCTCTCACCACCATATTGTAGGAGCTCAGCATGTATGCCATCCATACCTGGAGATCTTCCACTCTTCAGCTTCGAAATAGCCACTGCAACCTCCACAAGCGTCGGAGGTTCTGCGAGAGCTACTTTCACAGGACTTTCTGGAATGAGATTGAGGAAATCTTCACTGACGACAGACGGCTGATTCAAAAGATCATCAAAGTGCTCTCGTCACCTTCGTAGAATTCCCTGTGAGTCACGAAGAAGTTCTTTGCCATCCTTGCTGCGAAGCGGTGTCACCAGAGAAGAAGACGGTCCATAAACCTCACGCAAGAGACTGTACAACAGCTTTGTGTTATTGGAATCAGACGCAGTTTGTATCTCACCAGCCTTCTCATTCCACCACTGATCCTTCATCTGAGAAAGACTCCGCCTAACACGGGATTTTATATCCCTGAACTCCTCATGCAACGTATTCCTCTCCTGTGGTTTTGCCGTCAAGTAGCGTGACAGAGCACGCCTCTTATCAGCCAACAAGTCTTCTATATGTACATCATTTTCATTAAACCAGTCCTGATGTTTTCTCTGCACCAATCCGAGAACACGCCTGCCTACATCATAAACCGACTTTTTAAGGATCGGCCAATCCTCACCAAGATCTGCAGCTTGCATCTCTTCTTCCAATGTCCTCTTCACATTTTTATCCTTATGACGAGCAGCATTCAATCTTTTGGGCAGGGTAACACCAGGAGCCCGGATTTTACGTTTGGTGATTAGTTTCACTTTTGCGCGTACCAGGCGGTGGTCCGTCCAGCACTCAGCTCCACGAAGAACACGAACACACTGCACATCCTGTCTGTCACGCATCCTGACTAGGACGTAGTCCAAAAGATGCCATTCCTTAGATGCAGGATGCATCCATGTGGTCTTGAATTTGTTCTTTTGTTGGAACATGGTGTTGGTAACACACAGATCCAGCTCCTCACACATCTGCAGCAGAAACATACCATTGCTGTTACACTTTCCCACCCCATGCCTTCCGATTACATTCCATGTGTTAAAATCCCTACCCACTCTAGCATTAAAGTCACCAAGCACGATGACTTTGTCTGCCTGAGGGATATTTCTTAGAACACATTTCAAGGCATGGTAAAAGGACAGTTTTTCTTCATCGACAGAATTCATAGTTGGAGCATACACACTCACCAGGGTAGCATATCTTCCCTTGTCCAGCGGAACTCTCATGGACATAAGACGCTCACTAATCCCTACTGGGAATTCTTCTAATTTATTCACAAGTACAGTCTTAACAGCAAATCCTACCCCAGCCTCTCTTCTGGTTCCTTCATCTCTTCCTTTCCAGAAGAATGTATATTCTCCACAAAATTCCGTAAGATGACCATCTCCAGCTAACCTCGTCTCAGATAAAGCCACGATGTCAAGATCGTAACGTCGAAGCTCCTTTGCAACAAGAGCGGTCCTTCGTTCAGGACGCTCCAAGGAATCCCTGTCAAGCAACGTCCGTACGTTCCAGCAGCCAAGACTAAATGCCTTGTTTGGCTCTATTTGGCTCTAAAAAAAAAAAAAAAAAAAGTAATAATAATAGTAATAATAATAATAATTATAATAGTAGTACACTATTAATAATTATTAATGCACTCGTGCAATGCCTGTGCGTGACGAATATTTTTAAAGTGAGGAAAGACTGTGCACTGAGCCAATCCCACTCTCTGAGCGACAGTAGCTATAACCCGAAAAGAAGAAAAGATCAACATCATCGGTAACTACTGAGCCGCAGGTTTTATATCGGAGTTAACCCAGTTTCCTGAGATGCCTTCTCCTAGAAGAATGCCCTGACAAGGGCTAGGGGTTCTTCACTCCCAGTGGTTTAACTGCGCGATCGGGCATCCAGCCCGATTATTTCTATGTCCCCGCGCGAAAAAAAAAAAAAAAAAAAAACTCACTTATTGACACTTATACGTACGACATACACACACACGCATACATATGCGCGCACACAGCAACACATAAATACAAACAAACACACACACACGCTACTCTACTCACTTACACGCACACACACACACACATATATATATATATATATATATATATATATATTACCGTCATTACTGATACAAGATTACAAGATTATGTCAACTGTTGACTTTCAAGAGTTTGTATAGTTGAAGCCGATCGTATTACAGTCCAGTATTATTACAATTGCTTTACAGCATAGAGTTATGGCTCCCCACGCTCTGAGCTCAAATCCCGCCGAGAACAACCTTGCCCTTCATCCCCACGGAGTCAACAAAAGAGAGTACCAGTGATGCGCTGGGACAGTCGCTGGATCCGTGCCAAAAGCAGAAAAATTATTATTAAAGTTGTTTTCTTAAGGCCCGGTCGCTGGTGATGGTGATGGCGGCCGGCGGCGGTGGCGGCGGTGGTGGCAGTTGATGTTGTTGTTGTGTTGTGTGCGTGTGTGTGTGTGTTTTGTTATTTTGAGTTTTTTTTTTTTCTTCTTCCCTTTTCTTTTCTTTTCTTTTCCCTTCCTTTTTTTTATGTTTTGATGCCGCTGTTGTTGTTGTTGTTGTTGTAAATGTTCATTTCAGTTCATTCTGAAGCTGTTGTTGCTGTAAACATTAGTGCCGGTGTTGTTGTAGATGTTGGGGTTGAAATCTGGTCGTTTGACTGAGTGATGTATATACACACATATACATACACACACATATATATAAATATACACATTCAACAGAGAGTAGAGAGTTTGACAACAAGTCGATGACTTTAGTCTAGATAGGGTATGGTATGGTAATGACATGTGATGGTGGGGAGAGAGTGTAGACGTTATTGTGGTGGTGGGGACAGTGAGATGTATCTAGTTCATTTGACTGTTTTCTTCTCTTTGCAAAATTTGAATTTTAGCCATGTTATATTGAGATGTAAGTAAATGTAAAATGTAAGATATAAATAAGGATTGCTCTGCTAAAATATACTAAAATATTTGTGTAACTTCCACAAACTTCTGTCGTGACATTCCCGAGTCCAGTGACCAAAAAGTTGTTGTATTTTGATGTTTCAGAATACAAAAATTAATTAAAAACTTACCCCACGAAAAGACAGCGCGTGTTGTCCTATCTATAAGCTCCCTCGTATATACATACATACATACATACATACATACATACATACATACATACATACATACATACATACATACATACATACATACATACATACATACATACATACATACATATTTATGCAGAACTGATGAGAAATCTGCAGATACTCCACCCTGATTACACCTTCAGATTTATGCCTGTGATTATTGGGGCACTAGGATATGTTAGTAACTGCCTCAATACAAATCTTGAGAAGCTAGGCTTCATAGGAACAGAAAGAACACAACTAGTTAGGAAACTACAAGTACAATCCATTAATGGAACAGTAAAAATATGTAAAACATTCCAAGAATGTTGCATCTAATAACTGCATATTCACACGTACAGATACAAAGCATATACACATGCACACACACAACTCAAAATATACACATCCACACATACAATAACATCCATATCTACACATGCATACATACATATCTACCTAGTTGATGTTGTGTAAATTCCAATGGGAGAGTCTTGTGTCTATGTTAGAAACCAACTCTCTCTCTATTGGTAAAACTTTGAAATTATAAAACCAGAAGGACATACATACATACCTGATGGCTGCAAACTCTGCTAAGAATACTGCAATCACTTGTGAGGTTATAGAGTTTGGTGTACTTTTAGGCTACGGCCAGTCACACAAACCTGTAACAGACCCTGAACAAGCAATGCATGTGCTTTGGAGGATTTTTAAGTGGGGAAAGGCCTTGCACTCAACCAATCCCACTCTCTGAGCATCGCAAACACTACCCGAAAAGGAGAACTGGTCAACATCATCTCTTAGAAAGGTGTGACTACACCTGGGGGCGTTCACTCCCAGGTAAAAAAAGAAAAATACTGTGTTCCTCCGCCTTTTGCTGGGTCTTGTATTTCATCACACAGGGTGTCCAAGTATCACCCTCCCCACCAAGCAAGCTTGGTGGGGTTGCCGGTTTAGTCCCCGACGACCCAACAATGAGACAGGTTGTACTGGGTTACCATTAGCACTCGAGAGTGACCTGACATACATACATACATATATACATACATATATACATGGTGGCTGCCAACTCGTTTTCGAGTACGGCCACTACTTTATATCCATGTAAGAGAACCCCTACCGATGCGCTGAACGAGTGTGACTTTTTAGTCCAGCCAGCGACTTGAAAACTCTGGTACAAACACTACACTTATGACAATTACTGACACATAGTGCTGGGCCCATGGTACCATGTGATGACAAGTGCAGAGAGATCTCCAGATATAAAGCAATGCCTGTGCCGTGAAGCTTTTATAGTGAGCAAAGGCACTGCACAGAGCCAGTCCCACTCTCTTAACCAAGATGATATTTACCAAAAAGAAGAACAAGTGAACATCATTGGATACCATCAGGGTTGCAGGTGTTATATCAGAGTTTTCCTTCTCCTAGAATTCTACTTTGACAAAGGCTAAGGGGTCATCTCTCATCTACATACATATATACATACTACATACATACATTACATATATACATACATACATACATACATACATACATACATACATACATACATACATAAATACATATATACATACATACAATCATACTTACATACATACATTCATATATACATCTATTAATTATTATGCCTTCCTTTATTATCAACGTACTTTTAAATGTTTATTGTATAAAATATTTGGGAGGAAATTTCAGACGAAATCTGACACCTAATATATGTGTTTACTGTTAACAACAGCTGTATTATCAGCAATACCAACAGAAACTACATAAAGTTAAAAACATATACTTATGTCATTTCCGATGAGAAGTCTTAAAACATCTTCCTGCAGTCGCTATTGACAGCTAAACGACTCTTTCATTAATTACGTAGGTTTATGTGTCTAATTATATTGAATATAGTACAGATAGAGAAATATTTACTCTATAAAATCAAACTAATCTCATTTTCCTCTTGCCAAAATTTCCACCGCCTCTGCTTCCTCTTCAATTTTGTTTTATGTGTGCAGCTACTCTCTATGACTATTTTCTTTCGTGGTATTTTTATTTCTTACTGCACACACACAGACATATACACACACAGTCACAACCACACACTCACACACACGCACGCACACACACACACATATATATATATATATATACACACATATATATATACATATATACACACACACATATACATATATACACACACACACACATATACATATATACACACACACACACATATACATATATACACACACACACATATACATATATACACACACACACATACATATATACACACACACACATACATATATACACACACACACATATATATATATATATATATATATATATATATATATATATATATATAGTAATAATAATAAAATTGAAGACTAAAATCCAAAGAGGGCTCGATAAGGAAAATATATATCAAATATATAAGAACCGAAGAGCAAATATTTATTAATATAACAGATTAAAGTTTAAGCAAAGAATCGCTGCTTTCACCCTTAACGGGATCTTCTGAAACTAACAAAGTCAATCTGTAAACGCAGAACTGGATATATAAAAATGTTGCAACCGGAGGAAGACAGGAAGACGATACTTTGGTTCATGGTGACGTTCGCTGGCAAAGAACGGGAAAAAACGAATAATACGTCATTAATAGGAGCGGTGAAAAACAATTACGCGCAAAGACAGAACCACGTTTATGGTATAAAAGAGGTCGTAGATTAATGTTCTCTAAGGGGTGCATAGAGACGTTCTCTGGCAATGAACGAAAAAACGAAGATAATAAGTCATATGTGGAGCGTGGAGAACAATAGCACGCAAAGACAAAACCACGTAAATGGTATAGCGGAAGTTGTAGACTAAAATTCTAACTTAGTTTCAGAAGATCCCTTTAAGGGTGAAAGCAGCGATTCTTTGCTTAAACTTTAATCTGTTATATTAATAAATATATATATATATATATATATATATATATATATATATATATATATATATATATATATATATATATATATATATATATATATAAGAAGTACTCTATCAGCAAAGATGTATGATAAAGTTATATATGTATTAAAGCAGAGAGTGTAACCGGGACTGTACCGATGTGCATAAATATATACACATATCCAATATGTAGGCATGTAAAAATGTCAGAAAATACGAATCTCCCTGGAAATTGAAAAAATGCAATTTAACAGGCTGAAGTTGCGAAAAAAGAATTTTCTTGTGCTTGAGAAATTGATGACTTACAAAGATTTTATATAACAAATCAGTTTGTCTGACAATTCTCTTTTACAGGTGTTAAACCTGCGTGCTTTATCTATAACACAAAATAAGGTTGGAACATTTCTATCCAACAAAGCTGCGAACAATCATTCGTATATTTTGACTAAACCATATTACGTTTAATAGAATTCATAATCGGACCAGAATACCATCTATTCTGAGGTGTTACATGACTAACTATGATGAGTTGGTCACTTTAAAAACATAGACCATGAACTGCCAAAGATAATTATGTAGAGAGAATTGCAGGAAAATAATGAGTCTGAAGTGACTCAGATGATGAAGTAAAGCGTAATTTGAAGGAACTTAAATATTGATGGTTATTCGAGGTTAATGATGCATCTAACCGTCCACTCCAAGGATGAATGTGCCAGGGAGGACGTGACTTCTATATGAGGGAGCTGATAGAAAGAGGCATTATGAGAAGGTGGTAGACAGACAACGAGTGATCTTGAATATGTATGCAGGCCAATACACATGCCTTTATATTAACCGTTCTATTATATAAAACGTAATCTTAAATATCAATCTTAGTAAATAGCGTTAATTTCAATGAAAACAAATTCTCGACACAGGAAGATCCCAATGAGTTTGATGACAAGAATAACGACTCCAAATTAATTACTAGACATCTAAGCAGTATGGGTTATGAATATATAAATATACAGAATTATACTCATATGTAATTACTGTTGTCCCACTAAATATGGTTTGGGTAACCAAACTGGGAACAGTTGTTAATCAGCGTCAGATGGTCTTTGGGAGAACAGACCTGTAAAAAAACACTTATTAGCCAAGCAATTCCATTATTTAATCATATATAGTGTATCTAAGAATATATTATCATGTGTATTTCCAACGTTTATGACAATGGAGTGCGATTTAAGGCATAATTAACTGATATTTTTGGCACAAAATATGACCATGTATAGGTACCCTTGTTCGGTCGACTGTAAACGGTGGTTTGTAAATATTTGATGATTGATCATTCTTTGGGTATATTTTGTAATACGAATTTTGGCAGCGGGTGGGGAAAGCGTGTGTTGTTTACAAGTAGAGCGAGAATTAATGGAGCCACTAACCACTTAGGTGTCCATAATGCCGAAATAAATATTATGTTTCATAGCTCAGAATTTTCTCCGTAAACGCCATGAAGTGCATGCTCGAGTCCTTCCCCGCTTGGTAGTAATTATAGCTTATAGATTTATGTAGCAAGATGACTGTTTACTTGCACGGCTCAGTTAAAGTTCCAATATAGAGGATGTTTAGAGATGATTTCAACTTATTAATCTTGACTTGAAGCAACCAAAGCTAACGCTTTAACTGGTCGTTACTCTGTAAGCTAAAGAAAATGTATTAATACATATTAATACCAAAATAAGTGACATAACAACAACAAGAGCAATAACACCAACAATATCAACAGCTAAACACGCATAATCCTCCAGCATCAAGTTCACTTTTGTAAATAGAATATTTTAGAAGAAAATATCATTTGTTAAATAACCTCAGTTCATTAGATAAGATCATATTTCGTCCGTCATTTCCGCACTCTGAGGCATATGTATCTTATGGACAACCAAAATTAAGCGGTGTAGTAGCAGCATTGTTTCAGAAAGGCTTAATTCTCGAGCTAATGTGAGTTTCCTACACCTCAAGAATCTATCTTTGTTGCTTAGTTTGAAGAGTAGCAACGGCGGTACGTTCAGATTAATAGCTGCCTATGACACAATGGTACAGAACAATTGGATATGTTTATGTGTTGAGAAGTGTTACTGGAAACAGCTCTGATTTGGAGACGGGAATGAGAATCTGAGAAGGTGTGAGGTTAGCCGACAAGAGGTACGATTGCCAAAACCTACAAAATCTGCTTAAATCCAAAACTTTGACTGGTACAAACCGGTTTTCCCAAATGCATCATATTGGCATGTATTAACCGTATTGGTTCACCAGGAGCATGTAACTAGACAAAAGTTTGTTCTGTCAACGGAGTGAAATAGTATAATGCGTCCACTATTTCAACATATAAGCTACACAAGTAAAATATTTGTGATCTGCACGGTCAATCTATAGATAGAAGGCATAAGCAGGGAGTCGGTTGCCGAGAATATTTCCTGTATGTAATTAATTCTGAACCACTGTCGTGGGAAGTAGGATTCTGAGGGATCCGCTCGTCATATGCGGACGACATCCGTGTCGGCACTACACAATTCAAAATGGTCCGCAGCGTTGTCAGGAGCAAAGTATAATTAACAAACGACGTTTTGGGAATTTGTCTACTACCAGTATATCTTTAATGTATGAAAATATAAAATGAACATATAGCATTTTCAAACTTTAAATGGCTTTCTTTTATTATTATTTTTAAATATTAGAGACATTTGTGAAATTTTAAACATTAAGTTAAGAAACATAAATTAGTTATACCATTATGAAAGCCTATATATATAATTATGTCATATAAATTTCAATACATTGAAAATAGAACTACAGGGGAAAGGGAGATTTTAAGAATTCTTAAATATATTTCCTGCTAAAGCAAATTTTCTTGGAAATGTAATACAAACCTATGAACACATTCTTTAGGAATTTAAAAGTAATTATATCATTGAAAAATAAGGTATTAGACAAAATGCAAACGTCCGGTTTGCGACTTCGAATATGAAGACTTCCAAAATTCAAAAGTACATTTTACTGTGGATGGTTCTGTAGGAGTATGGCATTTATGGTCAGCTTCTTGCAAACTTCATGTCTCTATACGAATACCCAAGTATTTTTGTTCGGAAAAATGGTGCTAAATCGAAACCATTCAATGTGGGAGTCGGACTCCACCAAGGGTATGTATTGTTACCACTCCTGTTCATTATTTACATGAACAGGGTTGACACGCGCAGCCAGGCTGGAAGTGGTATCATGACAGGCGGGTGTAAAGTCAGTTGACAAGAATTTGCAGACGACATGGTGTTACTGTACTCGATAGAAGATGATCTCCGACTTGCACTCGATAGGTTTGATGCCGAGTGCTGCATGACAGGAATGAAAATCAGTGTTGCGAAAACTGAGACGTTCGTCCTCTCAAGGAGGCCTGCGCAGTGCAATCTACATGTAAATGGAGTTCCACTGAAGAGGGTGGAGAAGATCAAGTATCTTTGGGGTCGTGTAAAAGGGTGATGGAAGGCAGGAGGCTAAATTAAGTGCAAGAATGGCAGGAGCTGATGCTGTAATGCGCCAACTTCAGCATTCAGTAATTAGAAGGGAGGTGAGCGTAAACCTCTAATTACTGAATGCTGAAGTTGGCGCATTACAGCATCAGCTCCTGCCATTCTTGCACTTAATTTAGCCTCCTGTCTTCCATCACTCTTTTCAAACTTTAAATGGCTTTCTTTTATTATTATTTTTAAAGATTAGAGACATTTGTGAAACTTTAAACATTAAGTTAAGAAACATAAATTATTTATACCATTATGAAAGCCTATATATAAATTTCAATACATCGAAAATAGAACTACAAATCAGCTATCTTCACTTCAGCATTCGTGTCAACCCTTACCTATGGTTATGAATCTTGGGTATTGACCGAAAGAATAAGATCGCGAATATAAGCGGCCGAAATGGGGTTCCTCCGAAGGGTCTTTGGAGCAACCTTTCTCCATAGAGTGCGTAGCTCGGAGATCAGAGAGTTACTCCAGGTAGGACCGCTACTTCTCCGGATTGTGAGATCACAGCTCCAATATGGGCAGATCGTTATAATGTCTCAGGAAATAATCTCTGGAGAGATTTTACGGGTAAAACCAACCGGCAGGAGACTCAGAGGTAGACCACGAGCAAGATGGTTGGATAACATCCATGAACTTGGCTGGTCTCGCTTGGCGCAGTTGAAGACGGTTGCTTCTGCCAGGACCCGTTGGAAGGAGTGTTTGAGGACTAAGCCCCCACGACCCTCTCGGGAATGAGTGGGCGAAGAAGAAGAAGAAGAAGAAGAAGAAGAAGAAGAAGAAGAAGAAGAAGAAGAAGAAGAAGAAGAAGAAGAAGAAGAAGAAGAAGAAGAAGAAATGTCAATGAAATCTTTTAATGTGAGTGTTGATATTTACCTTCAGTTCGACACTGGATGATCAGAACTATGTTGACAAGTGTTCGTGGCATGACCATGAAACATTTCTCCAATCAGAATTGTAGAGTAAGATTTCAGGAGAATTTAACGGCTATTTTTAATAGAATAAGCAACTATGAAGAGGTTCTCCATTTTGTGTTATTTGATATACAGTGCAATGTAGAGATCAACTTCCTATGAAGAAGTCATTAATAAGAATGATGACAGCCAATATCGGCAACTTACTCGTGATATAGCATACTTTCTTGACCCAGACTTTCGTCAAGTAGAGGTCAATCCAGAACGATAGAATTCTCCTCTCACATGTACTTCCTTCACTCCTTATGAACAAAAGTTTGCTTATTCAAAAATACTAATGCTATACCCCTAAAAAATACATTCTGACCTGAAGCCTAAGGACGAAAAAAACCTTTTTTTCTATTTTTCTTTAACAAAATGAAATGAGGTTTAACCACTAAAGTAAACTTTAACCACTAAAGTAAACTTTAGCCACTAAAGTAAACTAAAGTAACATCTCCACGCTACACTTGACTGATTTTATGATAGAGCAGAGCATGTGCTTTTGTTAGCCATGCGTAACGGAACATCATTTCAACACATCATTTCAACACGTTGTAAAAAAATAAGTTACTAGCAATGTTTGGGTACAACACCCTAGAGTTTAAATTTGCCGCTAATAGGGTAATTTTATGAGGGAGTTTCCAAGTAAAATATACGATTAAAGAAAGACTGAATGGGAGAAAATTGATACTGTTGTCACAATAAAGTATTAAAGTTAATGTTGGCGTGAGACATGACAAATTGCTATTTCTTACACCACCAATGGTCAGTTCATACAACTGATACTACCACTTTAAATAAAGAAGGCAGATATATAGTTTCTAAGGTGACAGATAAAGAAGTCATAAAGTCCAAGTATCATGTTCCTGTCATCTTTCAGACATACGCACACACAGACACACACACACACACACATATGAGTTTGTGTGTGTGTGTGTGTGTGTATCTATAACTAAGGGGAAGATTTTGTTTATTCATATAAGTATCACAAGCACAAAGATACATGTGTACGTACACATATAGATACACACACACGTACACACACACACACACACATACACACACACATATATATGAACCCGGCACACACATATATATATATATTACATACATGCATGCATATATGCACACATGCACACACACATACATACATACATACATACATACATACATACATACATACATACATACATACATACATACATACATACATACATACATACATACATACATACATACATAAACCTGTGTATATATATGTGGCTATGTACCGAAAAATGTACGCAAATTTTCTCGAATTGAAATTTTCAGCAAATTCTGTATAAAAACATAATCGTTTCTACTTTTGGCACAAGGCCAGCAAATACCCAATACATTACTGGTACTTTATTTTATCGACCCCGTAAGGATGAAAGGCAAAGTTAACCTCGGCGGGATTTGAAGTCAGCAGAAGAGTTATTTTTAAAAGATGGAGAGTAGATTTTGCAGAAAATTACTTATATATATATATATATATATATATATATATATATATATATATATATATATATATATATATTTTCTGCAAAATCTACTCTCCATCTACAAACGTTAAGGTTGTCTTTTTTTCCGGGTATGTCAATATTTATTTATAAAACAAATCTGTATTTTACCTAATGAAAGCGCACCATAATTTGCCTTGGTTGCCCTTGAAATATGTATAAATATGTATAATAAAATAAATATGTATAAATATGTATAATAAAATAAATATGTATAAATATGTATAATAAAATAAATATCTATAAATATGTAATAAAATAAATGTGGTTTTATAAATATAGTTTCCATTTATTAATATATTGTATATATATATATATATATGTGTGTGTGTGTGTGTGTGTGTGATTGGATGAACAAATGAGAGGAAATATTGTAACTGGAATCTTTTGATTAAAAATATATATTTATTTGGTTCCTTATATATATATATATATATATATATAATTAAGTTAAAAGTGTACATCTACATATGTATACTGAAATACTAGTATGCATATAAATACACACATGTATACATATGTACTTAATTTCGTTTCGTTATTTGTTTTTATCGTTTCCGCTGAACCGGTGCGTACAATGACTCACGTTCTATGCAAATTAGTCTGCCCACTACTAATTTTCATAGAAAAAGCATATAGCGATATGTGCTTATACGATTCTCTAGAGAAGCCGGAAGATGGGTATATATTGCTGATGAGATGTAATAACATCGAAACTAGTCCAATATTCCTGTCTGGCTCTCTGGAGAATAGAGCAAATGTGTTTCCTTGAAAACCCGTATGACTCTAAAACCCGGTTTGTCTGTTTGGTTACATACAAACTAGCTGGACACTCACAGTAAAGTGTCCAGTGAAAAACTCAGTACATGTACATATGTATACATGTGTGTATTTATATGCGTACTAGTATTTCAGTATACATATCTAGATGTACACTTTTAACTTAATTGTTTAAGCGTCAGTCATACAAAAGTGAGTTAGAAGCGAAACGAAATTTAATTTCGTTTCGTTATTTGTTTATATATATATGTATATATATATAAGGAACCAAATAAATATATATTTTTATAAAAAAGACTCCAGTTGCATTTTCGATTTCATATTTTTTCCTTATATATATATATAAGTTTGTTTGGAAACTGCTAACAATATATATATATGTATATATATATAAGGGAGAGAATTGGGAGTGTGTAACACTCCACTTAAATATATATATGTATATATATATATTTAACAAAGAGGTTGTGGTTAGATATCAGGTGGACCATAACGCACCAGAGTACTCAATACTTGGGGTAGTAGAGTGAATAATAGGAAAAGAGACAGCACTCCGTTCGGATCTAACTGTCGAAACGGCCGGAGCTCAGCTGTCGTGGTCCTGATTCTTTTCCTATGTATGTATAGGCTTAGTGATTGTCAACCAAAAATATCAATAAATTCAAATATATTTTATTTTCGACAATATACCATTAGTCCTTAATTAACGGTAAAATATTTCTATTATTAGCGTAATAAATAAAACGATAATACATCAATTTATCTTTGTAACACTAATTATCTTCAAGTCTACCTCAATTCTTTGTGTGCGTGTGTGCGTGTTAATATATATATATAATATACATATATATATATATATATATATAATAATAATTGTTTCTACTTTAGGCACAAGGCCATCAATTACCCAGTGCATTACTGGTACTTTATTTTATCGACCTCGTAAGAATGAAAGGCAAAGAGTCAACCTCGGCGGGATTTGAACTCAGATCGTAAAGGGACGTAAATATGCTGGAAAGCATGGCATCCGACCCTCTACCGATACTGCCACTATAAACAACTATAAACAGGAAAGTTCAGTAAATTATTAATACCTTATCACCAGTAAGAGAAATAGCTCAATGTAAGAACATCAGGTATTTTACAGAGCAGGAATATAAATTACACAATTATCAAAGTTATGTTCAAATCATTTAATATTTGACAATCGTTTCTTCCAAATTTTCGTTTGAATGCATCAGAGCATTATCAATGTTTGTACATATAATTAACCTCCTATTCAATTGAACAATCATATAGATACATATATATTGATGTTGTGATCAACAGTTCGTATTTACAGGGTGTAATCGATGCGACATATATTATACGAGAATTGTACAATAATTCAAATTCAAATTTAAAGCACAGAGTGGAATATATGCGACAGATAATACAAGAGAATAGTCTAATAATTAAAGAAGCATTGAGAAAGAATGACGACACTAGCAGTACATATGGTAGCGTGTAGAAAGTGCACATGAGTTAGTCATATATATGAGAAGGAAACAAGCAAAGGTATTAGGCATATATAAATACTGTATGGCAAAGGTATTACATAAAATACAAGCATATTAAGCAAATATGTTAGTGTATTAAAATTATTCTGGATGTAATGTGATGATAGCTTCTGTAGTGTTCAAATTTGTATGTGTTGAGAATATCAAAGTTATTGTTTTCTTTTCCATTACATATGTTAAATCATATTTTAGTTAATGTTTGTATTGAAAGTTCTTAGTTAGTTACTGCAATGGATTGTAAATTGGTCATATTGTATTCTTATTCATGGATTAGAGTTGTTCTACAGCGAGTTTTTCTAACGGTTTAATTTCCGGAAGTGGGTATGAGATCCAAAATTAAGGGGAGCTAATGCTTAAGGGGAGGTAACTAGCTCATTAAATTAAATTAGATTATATAGGAAAGTAGCAATTATTTAAATTCTTTGCTCTAATACATATTATATTGTGTTACAAGTGCATCCCTTTTACATAATGTTATCTATTTATATTTAATTTTAAATACAGTCTATTTTCCTATAATACATTAAAGGTCACATTAGATTGTTATCTATCCATTACTGGACAAGATATAAGTTATGGAAAAGTGTATAGCTGTTTACATGTCCAATTAGTTAAATCCCTTGTGTTAATAATATACATTATATTGTGTTAAAAGTTAATCCTTTATATACAATGCTATTAGTTTATATATTTAATTATAAATGTATATATAATATATTATCATATATTACATTAAATGTCTCTACATATTATATATACATTACTGTATATATTATAAGTAAGCTATAGTAGTTATATTAAAAGGTGGTAGCTTTATGTTTATTTCTAATAGTTATTGTAGAGTATAAAGTTTGAGATAATAGGAGTTGTGTAGAGGAAAGAGATGATAAAAGAGTGTGATGCTGTGGGGGATAATAAGTGCTAGAGGTTAAGTGTTAATGGTGGTGAGGAATTCAAATCTGATATTGTTATATACTAGCAGCTAGGTTTAAATTTAATTTTAATTTTAATTATTAAAACAATTCCCGTATAATATATGTCGCATCCATTACACCCTGTAAATACGAAACTATTGTTCACAACATCAATATATATGTATCTATATGACTGTTCAGTTGAATAGGAGGTTAATTATATGTTTAAACATTGATAATGCTCCGATGACGCCAAACGAAAGTTTGGAAGAAACGATTGGCAGCAATTAAATGATTTGAACATAACTTTGATAATATATATATATATATATATATATATATATATATATATATATATAAGGATTGAATCACTTTATAACTAGTTCGACCATTACGCAACAGAGTACTCGAAACTGGGGATACTAGAGTATGGATATATAATAAAGTGTCGGGTCACGACGGCTGCTGTCTTGCCGTTTCAACAGCCAGAAATAGCTGTTGAAACTGCAAGAGCTCAGCCGTCGGGTTCCAATTCTTTATTATTATTATATATATATATATATATATATATATATATATATATATATATAACAAAGAAATGTGCAAGGAACCAGATGGACCATAACGCACAAGAGTACTCAATACTTAGTGTCCAACTTTTTCATATATATATATATATATATATATATATATATAGAGAGAGAGAGAGAGAGAATAAGAGAATGTGCTGGTGAGTGATACATTTATAGTAAAACTGATTTATGCAGAAACCAAAGAGTGGATCTCATATACTTAACACTATTTTTCTGTCGACCATTCTCGCAAGAAATGCTGCATTTAGAGGTTCAAAACGTTAATTCACACATATATGATAGCATTAATTACCGCGAGAAGACAATAATGGATGTTGCATTAAGAACGGTGAGACTGCGCATTTAATATGTTTCCTTATCAAATACTACTGATTGGAGTACAAGTTCGTCATTCAGTTATATTGTCAACTGATATGAGTTTCAGTTGACAACCTGTTCTCTTCCCTTTTTATATAGTGAGTTGTTGCTACGAATGTTTCCCAATGAAATCTTTATGTAAGAATCTCTGTATGCTCACTCACGTGAACCTGTAAAACGTAGCCCTACTCGTTAGAAATAACAGCTTAAATCACCTCAAACCATATTTCTCAATGAAAATAGGATCACTATGACTGGATTGCGTTTGAACTTAGGTCCATTTGATCAGAATTAATTTGGAGCTCAGCAATCACATCGTATATTATATATAATCGCACAAGCATGCGTATAAACGTAAGGTTTTAAGCAATCTCATGAAAATTTAAGAAATATTTATGTATTTTTTCATTTTTGTGTAATTAAACAAAACTTTAGTGGATTAGAAGAAAAACCGTAAATTTAACATGCTTGTATACGCAGTATCTAAATGCCATAATGCAAACAAATCAACGGTGAAGAAGGTTATTTTAAAAAATAATCAAGAAATGTAGGATTTTCTAACGAAGATTAGCTGCCACAGTTAAATAGAGCTTTGAGTTATTCGTCTGAAGTGATCCCTGAACCAGCAGCAGTAGAGAAAATAGCTAAATAAGCTCTATCTAGATTTATTCCCAGCATGAAGCTTCCTTGGAAGCTAGGAACCCCAAATCTTTTCAGCCTGAAATTTCTATTAAATATCATCAAAATGTTACCACCGGCGAAAAAATCAATTAGTCATAACTAAGTAAAGACATTCAATCAAAATTGTTTAATTCAGCTTGTTGCCATGGAGCCGTATAGATTAACTTCTAGGTTATACTTCGTCTCCTTGGGCATAACTAAATGTCACTTTAAATCGTATGTATTATTTAATATACATACATATATTTACATTCATATACACATATATATATTTGAGGGAGGGTACTTGTGTGTATACACATACATACATACATATATATATATATATATATATATATATATATACATAAACATATACACACACACACATATATATATATATATATATATATATATATATTTTTAATATAGATGAGATTCTACAGGACTAGAACTGTTTCATTCATAAGAAATCATCAGGAATCTCCTGATGATTTCTTATGAATGAAACAGTTCTAGTCCTGTAGAATCTCATCTATATTAAAACTGTTATACTCTGCTATGTATTGAGTACCTTACTTACTGTGGTTACCTCCGATTCAACCCGGAATAACGTACTATATATATATATATATATATGTGTGTGTGTGTGTGTGTGTGTGTGTGTATATATATATATAAAAATAAGAACTCATGTATAAATATATATGGATTTACCTACATCAGTTGATATATGACTATTAACCTAACCATAAAATCAATGCAAGGTCAATTTTCTAATTTTCTCACCAGAATAGAGTAACTGACGCATGATTATTGATGATAACTTGAGGAATGAAAAATAAATTAATCCTCCTCTTACTTATTTGAAATCAGAATCTGATACGTCGATATATATATATATATATATATATATATATATATATATATATATATATATATGAGCACACGCGTGGGTCTATGTTTCAACAGTTTGATTTATGTCTGTGAATGAATGTGTAAGTGCATTGACAAACAGATATGTATGCATGCATATGTGTACAAGGAGGCGCGTGTGAAAGTCTTCACTCATATATATATATGTTAGTAAGCGCGCACACGTGTACATGGATTCATGCTTGTATATGTGTATATCTGTGGTTGACCGCTCATATGCTTGCAATTTTGAATAGCCTAGCAAACGGGTGTCGGAGCGTGTGTGTGTACATTTGAACAAGTTCGCACCACAATATATGATAATCTGTTTAATTTGACATAATTAAATTAGCATGTCTGTAAGATGGTGTGTTTTCATATTACTCTTAAATTTGGGGCTGTTGTTAAAGGGTAAAGAGAAACAATTCTTCCCTTGTCAATGAGATTCATATGATTTTACTGTTTCCTATCTCTGTCCATACTTTCGTTTAAAATCACATTTTTTCTCGCGACAGTCATCAAATTCCAGTAAAGGATCGAGATGGACCTAATTTACGTGGCAAGGATGAATGCAATATGTTTCACATGAAATAAATTGTACTCAAAACAGCTTATATTCGTCCTTCCGATTGAGATACCAAAGCATCGAGTAGTATATATATATATATATTGTTTTTGGTTTTGACTGCATGTCCATATATAGACTGTACCTCTTGATAAGCTCAGATAGATTCTCGCCGTCCTAATACTACTGGATTACTTCGGATCTAGCTGTCGAGCGGCCGGAGCTCAGCCGTTGGGGTCCTGATTATTTTCCTATATATATATATGAGGAGAATACCTACTAAACATGTGGACGTCCTTTTCAAATCTTTCCATGGGGGCGCAAATACAAGACCTGATTAGCATGTCTCTCACTTGGGAGTCGTCTGACCTTTCTCAACAAACAAAGTAGACGCCTGTAGATAATGTTAGTCACACGTAGTTGGTGGGTTCTTCCTCGACCGATGTCTTTGTTGGTGATGATGTCATCCCACCTGAAGCCAAGGATTTTTCCAAGGCAATTAGTGTCAAAAGCATCTAATGTATAACACTTAATACGCCTCAACATTTTCTCTATATACAAGTAAACATCATCATCTGATGTTCACGAGACAGATACGATACGTTTTCAGCTTATTTTGTCTTTATAGCAAACACGTTATCCCTTCGAAAGACGGACAAAATTACAAAAATGGTGCTCTACATTTGTTGTTAATAATTGTGGTGATATGAGCAGGGAAAATTCATAGCTAGGCCAAAATGGATGCTTATCATACATAAAAGTCTCGAATATATTCCAATATAAAAAATATTCTACGTATCACGTTATTTCAGATCATTACTAATATATATATATATATATATATATATATATATATATATATATATATATATATGGAAGTAGTTCCATAACAGTTAGTTCACCATACCAAGAACAAATGCGGATCCTCAGCTTGAGTTCTCTACTACTACGGATATATCTCTCCAGTGTTCTACTATTACATATATATATATATATATATATATATATATATATATTATGAAGAGAGAAGGAACATTTAGATATAATTAGTAATAAAATGTATCATACCTAAACTGCTCCTAGATTCCTCGACTACGTAGTTTCGTGGCATAAACAAAATCAGTACATCATAAAGATATAGGGCCTTTGCGAGGTCTCCCGACTTATCAAGAGGATACCTCATTTTATAGCTTCAAGAACGCGTCTACACGACGTGAGAGAGAATCCCAAAAGGCGGAGGGGGAGATAGTCACGCGATATAACGGTCGAGAAACAGAGCTAAGCCTCTTATAACCCCGAAGAAAATACCACGGAGGCGGAGGGGGTATGATACATTTTATTACTAATTATATCTAAATGTTCCTTCTCTCTTCATAATGTATTTTTAACTCTGATACTGGTTCAGTCTGGTTCAACCGGATTGGTCTGTCCCAGTCATTCATTGAGCAACATCGGTAGGGTTGGCACCATTGACTCACAGTTGGATGTGGATGCATTCATGTATATGTGTGTGTCCGCATGTATCTGTGTGTTTCTAAATATATTATGTATATATATATGTATATATATATATATATATATACATATAGAAATCAACAAGAAATCTCAGACCCCATTTGACGTTAGCATGGGGGCGAGTGACTCGGCTGAAATTAGCGACCTTGTGGGCCTGTACATCCTACATAACCTGAAGAACCTCTTTACCGGCCTAACTGGAGGTTTATACCGAGACGACGGCCTCTTCGCCCTGCATAAGGTTAGCCCCAGAACCACCGATGGGTTTCGGAAAAACTTAAGCTCTTTCTTCTCTAATCTAGGATTTAGTATAACTATAGATTCTAATTTGACTAGGGCCAACTTCTTAGATGTCACTCTCGACCT
>OZ024740.1:401086520-401101520 GCA_964016885.1 Eledone cirrhosa | reverse complement strand
TGTATGTGTTGACTCTCGAGCCACTACTGCGGAAGTTGGAGTTGTTGCAGGGCATCCCTTTGGAACTGGGATTGCGGAAAGCGGTGTCGGCTTACGCCGATGACGTGACAGTAATGGTGTCGACGGCCTCCGAAATCGAGGCGGTCGGCACCTTACTGGAGGAGTACGAAAAGTTCACAGGGGCTAAGCTGAACCGGGACAAGTCGATCGGTTTGCAACTCGGCACGTGGAGGGGCAGACCGATGCCTTCCGATGGCGTCGTCGGACGCTGGACGGAGGGCCCGGTGAAGTTGCTCGGGGTCTGGTTCGGACCGGACCTCCAGGTGGAGAAAAACTGGGCGGAGGTTACGAACAGGGTGTTTGCACTGACCCAGAAGTGGGCCAGTTGCAAACTATCCCTGAAAGGTCGGGCGGAGGTGGCGAACACCTATATAGCGTCCGTCATCTACTACCGCCTGACCGTAGTGCCCTGCCCAAGGGAAACCCTCACCAAGATGGAGCGCGCGCTCTTCCAATTCCTTTGGAAGAGGCGGGCTCCTATGGTGAGGAGATCCATCTGCTGTCAACACCCTTCGAAAGGAGGGCTGGAGATGTCGTGGCTAATGATGCGTAAACACGCATTAAGGCTACGGCACCTCTACGTATTCCTCACCGGTCAACCGGTGTGGGCCTCGTTTGTGAGACGAACCTTTCCCAGACTCGTCTCACTCACCGAGCTGCAATCCTGGGTCAAGCAAAGACCGAGAAAACTGGGCGCCTGGCACACTGAGTGTGCCCAGGCGCTCACCGCCCTCTGGCAGGCGGATCCGGTTATCAGTGGAGACTCCACCGCAACATTCTATAGAGGGCTGGTACGCAGCAGGTGCGACGACGCCCTCGGAGAAGCCCTAGACATAGAGGAGGACGAACTGGCCAGCCTGTTCGGTAGGACATTCAGCCCGGGACCTATGGACAACTTCCAGAAGTCCCTGGCCTGGCAGTGATACTGAGGGGCTCTACCTGTTCGAGAAAAGCTCTACAGACACGGGCGCCCGGGTAGGGACCCCGCCCAAAAGATCTGTCCCAGATGCGTGTGCGACGAGGAAACCGTTGCACACGCATTGGTACACTGCTCGGGCGTAGCCGATCTGTGGGGCTATGTCGAACAACTGCTGTCAAGGGTGGGACCGATCCGGTTGACCACCGAGTCTATTGTAATGATCAAGCCGCCTCCCCCCTTCAAAGATGAAGGAGAGGCGGTGTTTCTGTGCGTAATAGCCATGGTGAAAGAAGTTGTATGGTGGACGCGTCTGAAAGGACTGAGTCAGGCACCTTTCTCTCTGGCCAACAACTGGTCCGTTTCTTCCGATATCATTTCGGAAGAAGGATCAGGATGGAGAGAGAGGTGCTCCACCCCAGTCGTTTTTATGAAAGGTGGGTGAAAGTGGCGAGAATGGCCCGTGTGAATGGGCCTTCTCTTTACATAAGCCTGTAGGTGGAGGAGAGGAAGGAACGAGGGAGCACCCCCTCTCTGTGCTCCTAAGGAAAAGGGTTGCACACTTTTTTCGGGGGTGTGTGCGACTCCCCAAGGCGCCTCCTCTCTATTGAGGATTTTGTTATAAATTTTATTTTTTGTTATATTTTATTTTATTTTTATACTTTGTTATTGCCTCCTCCTTATTGAGGACGCCTTTTTGTGTAAACTCCCCCCTTTGTACTTGTCCCACTTTTGATGCCCTGGTGGCAAATAAAAGAAACATATATATATATATATTGTTTTCAGAAACTAAATAGAATTTGACTGTGTTTCTAACATATTGAGAGATCACGTAAAGTTTTCCGCATTGATGTTGCTATTATTGGTTTTGTTTAGCCCCAAAGCAGCCATAAACCAGCGGACCTATCATCAAAGGCTTTCCATCCGTGTCAACCCTTTCCCTTTAAAGGGATATCTATGACTACCTTTTCTAATATATAATTCATATTAGTGAGGGTAGGATATAATTTGAGGCATTGGGGTCTATTTCTAGCAAAGCGATTGACCACATAGATGCCTCTATATTTGCGGTTGATTCGTTATTTGTAATGAGCGCATTTATTCGTCGTGAATGCATCATGGCCAAATAATTAAGAAGTTCGCTTCGCAATCCTAACATCCTGGGTTCGATCCCACTGCACATTATTTCAGGCAAGTATCTTTTACCATATTTTTAGGTTGTGAGTGAAGTTGGATTAACGGATACTATTTGGAAGGACGTTGGATGGACTGTACCTGAAATTCAAAAGGCCATCCTTGTCACATATTACGTCAGGCCGAATCATTTTCCTCGAGTTAAGGGTGCACGTGACAGTGGAATGCTCAGCCACATACATGTTGTCAATTTAATGAGAAGCCTCATCAATTGAATGAATAATTGGAACTCCCACGCAGGTCCTTTCATTTAGCTAATGGGATGATTATTATTTCAAAGTTTTCATGCTTAATATTTAGAAGCGGATTTGCTAAAAGCCGTGGTATTTTATTTTATTGGGTGGGTGGTATGAGTGTGGTATGAGTGTGGGCCATATATGTCCAGGACAATCTCATGTTGAGTGTCCAAACCTATCCAACCGAACCCATGCCAGCATCGAGAGAGATGTCAAATGATATTGATGAAATGGTACACACACATATAATAAACTTCTGTACAATAAAATCCACCCTCATGGGATGGTTAAGCTTAGCCTGTGGTAGACGGGTGTCCTGCAGTGGGATGGAAACGACAACTACAGGGTATCAAAGTGAACTATCTAACCAAAGCTGCTACACTTTATGAGAATGTATATTCAATCTTAAAGTACCCATTTCACTGATATAAGTTCAAATTCATAAGTACATTTCACTCTGTAAGTTCAAATAAGCATTTCTCTGATATATCTGTAACTATTTAAAAATGGTTTCGCAACACAAGAGTAGATATATATACATATATAGATAGATATAGATATATTTATTCAGTCAATAAATAACATATTTATATATACAATGTAATACAAAGTGTAAAGTTTTGTTAATGAATAATTCATTTTAGAGAGAGGGCATCAAGGACATTTTAAATGTTCAGGCTGGTTGTTTACAAATTTAGGAGAAATGTGTCAGTTAATACTTTATTGTTAAGTTACCATAGTAATAGCTATCGTTTTAAGAATATATTTATTTTTTCTTCGTTTTTATACTTTTATTCGTATATTTTTGAATTATTTTTTTTTCGTAATAAACATATTTTTAAAAAAATAGAAACAGTAAAACAAAAGAAAAAAGAACACATTCCCAACAGATTTTTTAAAAAAACTTTTCCATCCTTGTTTATAATCCTGTATTAACTCTTTTTTTACATTTTATTTCATATTGGCAAAATAAAATTCACTGAATTCACCAAAGTAGTTTTGAAAGTCTGTAAGAGTCTATAAAGAAATATTTTCTTCCATAGTTAGTAGCAAATATATCCTAATGCAAGGCACACAGATCATGTAGTCATTAAAAATACCTATCCTACTTTAGCTTCTAAACTTCCTTCAAAGATAAAATATTTTTTTAATCCTCTTTCTTATTTGCTTCCAGTTCAGTCTTCTTCTCAAGGATAGGATATTCTTCTAACAACCTCACGTTGAGTTACTACAGATTGAGAGTTCATGGCTGTCAAATCCATTTGATTTTGTTTCAATTTTCTTTTGACATCATCTAATTCCATCTCTGCCCTTTCCAGTTTCTGTTCGAGAGTCTAAAGACTTTTAGCAGAATGTTCCTTCTCCGAATTTGCCATATTTTCCTCTAGAGGCCCCGATGCATTCATAAATTTATTAGCAGCTTCACTAGCACTCACTGCTTGCTTATGAGTTGCTTCCAAGTCAGTCATAAGTTGAGCTTGGGTTGTAATCATTTTGATAATACGATTCAAGACCTTCCAGAGAAACAAAGAAAATCCAGAGATGTAAAAATTACGTTGAGCCCAAAACAGGTTTGAATGCTGTCCAAACTATATGAATGGAGAGGCAAAATTGAGTCAACGAAATCAATACCTAAAATCAACATTAATAATCGAATATAACAATATGAATAGGTAGATATTAAGGCTATAATTCGGGATTGGAACACTTTCCGCCATGTCAGTGGTGAAACAAAAGGTAACAAAAGCAAGAGAATTACTCATATTCAGGAATATATGAAGCCAGCAAAGATAGTCCAGTGTAAACCCATGATGAAATATGTTTCGTTGTATTTTGTTAAAAGTATGCAAATGGACGGTGCAGTTCTTATAATTTCTTGCTTCTAAAGGAACTCAGATCCTGTAAATAATTATACATATGTATATATATAGATGTTAAGTATATAGGTCTGTTATATACATTTTCAAAAAGAAAAAGAAATGAAAAAGCAGATGTTATATGTGTGTGCGAATATGTTCATAAATCCACAAAAGAAAAGGTGAAATATTGAACGAATGCTGTGTCTGTGTAGTATATTTTGCAAGTCAAAATATAAAAAAAGCTACAGCCCATTGGCAGGAACAAGTAAAAGAGTAAAGTATTGTGCATAACATGCAGCGCTAATGGAATATATGTATTGCCAATATTAGCATTTATCTCACTAAACTCATCTAACAGGAAAGCTACGTCTTAAGAAACATGAAGGCTTAAAGTATAGTATTTTATCACAAATATAAAATTTCCTTTTCTTCTTCTTCTCAAGTTTATTCCTCTGAGGGTCATGGGGGAAGAGTCTTTAAACAGTCCTTCCATCAGGTCCTGTGAGAAGCAACCGTCTACTCAAGGGAGACCAGCCATGCTCATAGATGTTATCCAGAAATCTTGCTTTGGGTCTACTGCTGATTGGTATTGCCCTTAAAATTTGTCCAGTGATTCTTCCCTGAGACATTCTAACCACATGCCCATATTATCTGATCTCTCTATTCAGAGAAATAGCGGCTCTATCTGGAGTGACTCTCGGCTTCCAAGCTATGCACTCTATCGAGTAGCGTTACTCCAAAGACCCTTCGGAGGAACCTCATTTCGGCCGTTTGTATTCATGTTCGTATTCTTTCGATTATTGCCCAAGATTCATAACCATAGGCAAAGGTTAGCATGAATACCATATTGAAGATAACAAGTTTGGTTTTTATACCTACCTCTGATTACTGAATGCTGAAGCTGGTTTTATTACTGCCCCAGCTCCTGTAATTCTTGCACTTAATTTAGCCTCCTGCCTCCCATCACTCTTGACTATGACCCCAGATATTTGACCTTCTCCACCTGTTTCAGTGGAACTCCATTCGTATGTATAGTACACTGCGCAAGCTTCCTTGAGAGGACGAATCTCTCAGTTTTCGCAGCACTGTGCAATTCGGAGATCACCTTCTGCCGGGTTACTTAACACCATGTCGCCTGCAAACCCTAGCAGACTGATTTTACACCTGTCAGTCGTGACACCACTTCCTACATGGTTGCACATGTCAATCCTGTTCATGAAAATAATGAACTGGAAAGGTGACTGTACGCACTCTGAATCCGACACCAACATTAAATGGTTTCGATTCAGCCCCATTTATCCGAACACAAATATACGGGTATTCCTAAAGAGTTATCAAGGCAAAAAAAGCTGATTATCGACATCATGCCTCTTGGTAATACTTCTGCGCTTTCTCGAAGACCTGACGCAATGTGAATGTTGATCCGGCTGTGCAGCGGCTGGTGCGAAAACCGCACTGATAATCAGCTAGCTTGGACTCGACAATCTCCCTGCATCACTTTTCCAGACACTAAGCATAGGCTTTACCGTGGAGGTTTAACAAGGGGATCCCTCTGTAATTGAAACAATCTCTCTTGTCCCTCTTTTTGAAAATTAGTATTATTACTCTTGCCATTGCTTAGGTACCTTTCCAGAGATCCAGGCCACCCAGCACACACGAGTCGGCCTCCGAGAGATTAGTCACCGCTCCCAGATGCACCTCATGTACACCACAAGATGCTGTTGTGATCGGGTTTAGGAGATCAGCAAAGTATTCTCTCCAGCCCGCTCATGAAGAGAAGGGGACCCTAGAATCGTCCTTGATAGCAGGTGTGAAAGAGAACTTCTCATTGCGAAGTTGGAGGATGGTCTGCCAGAAAACTTTATTTACTGATCTGAAGTCGGATTCCAGCTTAACCACAAAGTCTTCCCATGTCTTAACTTTGGACGCCTTTTCTGTCCCTGCTGCGAATATTCGTGCCTGCTGGACCACAAGTGCAATAATTATTTCCAAGCCAAGCTTTGTAAGCCTCCTTCTTTGCTCCGATGGCATCTTTGACCTTCTGATTGAACCAGAAATTTATCATCTTGAACTGCAAGTCATATCAATAGATTATATTCAGATTCTACCAAGTAGGAATTTGGGAAGCCTGATTTTAAGTGCTTCCATAGATTGGTATAAGATGAGAAGAGAAATCTCTGTTATTTTATTTTTCCCTCCCTTTCTCTATTTTTATTTATATTTTAGTTTTTTCTTTTCCTTTTTCTTACTTGTCTCTGTAGCTCCTTTTGATAACCAACTATAAGGACTACTCGACACTTCCCCGTGTCTGTCATGGCTTACTAGCTCTATACGGACGTTTAAATTATATTAATAAATAAATAAATAATGTATATACACACACACATATATATATATATATATATAAGGGTATAATGACATTATATATGTGTGTATGGGTGTGTGTGTGTGTCTGTGTGTGTGTAAGAATGTAAATGATGGGGTTAGTAGAGTTCATGACACTTGCCACAGACGACAAAATACATCAGGAATAAAACGGTTGTGTATTTGTAGTATATGAATGTATGGAAGTAAATAACGGTGTATACGTACATGCACATACGTATGGATATATATATGAGTATCTATACAAATATAGATAAACTTACAGACACACAAACATACACATATACATACAAATACTTATTTATATACATATGCGCGCCTTCACATATACAAACACATGCACACATAGGTCGAAGGGGCCGAAACACCTATAGAGTTATTTAATCATCTGATGAGATATCAGCTCCTGCTTTCGGAGACTGAGTACAGAAGCCCTTTCAGCGCAGATCTGTCTTTACCAAGCACACACACACATAAATATGTATGTAAATGTATATATATATATATATATATATATATATATATATATATATATATATATATATACATTTACATACATATTTATGTGTGTGTGTGCTATATATATTGTTATATTTGAGGAGGGTCATATTGTTATATTATTGCCAGAAATAATAACAGAACACATTCACTGTTTGGTTTGGTTGGTTTTCGCTTCTGTATCTTTTATATCTCCATAGTTAATTTATCTGGTAATCAATGTTTACTATTGATTGACCAACGGTTAAAAATAAAGATATAGACATATATATATATATATATTCTATCAAACCTTTTTCGTCATACATCTGTGACATCATCAGTGGTACTACTATGTTTCCTCACAGAAGCGAAAACCAACCCAAACCAAACAGTAAGTGTATTCTATTATTATTTCTGGCAATATTATAACAACGACACTCACCAAATATAACAATATTTGTTTCAACTGACGATTTCATATAAAAAACCTTGCAAAACAAATATATAAGTATATATATATATATATATATATATATATATATATATATATATATATATATATATATATATATACTTTTATCTTCCTTTTCCCTTGTATGTGCTCTGCTTAATCACCTCTTTAATAAAATCTGATTCATTATTTCTGGGGATAAATATCAGAATAGACGTGCTTTGCGAGGCTAGTGGTATGGACTAGCACAAGTACAATCGATTAATTTGCATATTGGTAATTTAGCTGGATTAATTAACCTCTCTACGCTTTTCTTATACTTTCATCATATATTTTATACACAGACACAAATATATGTATATGAGTGTGTGAAATAAACAATGAAAGAAAGCACAAAAAAGAAAATGATTGCAGCTCACCAAGTAGAACACCACAATCTGCACTGTAGCTTTATTTTCTTCTTCACCAGCTAACTTTTCTAGTGCACTTAAGGTTTTTGAGAAATGTTTCTTTACAACACTTACAGACCCCCCCCCCCCCTCGCACTCCAATGATGTTCTATTATTCTCTTGACATTTTGATCAGTCACTGAAGCTAGAACATCTCAGCAATGAGTTGATGAAGAATAAATACATACAAACGATAACAGAATTTACACCAGCATTAGCTGCATGGACATCTGCCAAATTCAGGTAGTGATTTGTACAAGCGACAAATTCTGATTTTTTATTAATTTTCTTGATACGTTTCTGAACACCAGTTTATAGACCAGCCATCACCTCAACATTATCATAAGCTTGCCTTTTTTAAATTGTGACTATCAATTCCGCCTTTCTCTAATATTTCAAAATTCACCGTTGAAATATTATCGACGAATTTACCTTCTGTTTCAATGGAATTGACAAATGGTTCCACAACCCTCACTTTATCACCATCGGTCATAACATAGCGTAAAACTATGTGTCTTAAAAAATTCGATTCGATATGTGGTGTGATAAGAAAAACTTGTAAATATTGTCGTGAAACACTATATTGATCCATTGTAAAATACGTATGATACACACTATTTACTAAAACCTACCTTACACCGTCGAGTATCGGAGAATGGAACGAAAGATAGGTAATTTGATCAGAAAGCAATATACTGATGGTAATTTAATGGCAAGGAAAGTGAACATTGAATAAACTGAAATACAATAAATACGAAAAATAACTTCAGCTGAAAATCAAAGGTAAAAGATGATTGGTCGATAAGAGGTGGCCAGGCGAAAGCACGACCAAAACAATCGGTCAAATAACCCCCCAAAAAACAACCTAATCACATACAAAATTTGTCTGGCCAGAAAGGCCAGGTCCAAAAGATGTAAAATAGTGCAACACATACCCTCAAATGATTCACCAGAACATGCACCAACTGTATATTATCTCTTGCAGGCATTGGAGCACTTCTTGCAAGGACAAACGTTTAATCGCCTTCCGCAATTTCTTTGCCTGTCACACTTCAGACACTTTTACTGCTGGAATAATCAAGTTACAGTTAAGATGGCAGAAGTGTGTTGATAGTTTAAGCACATACTTTCATTAATTGCACCATAATTCTAACCCTAAACCTAAATCTAAACATTACTCAAACCCCAACCCTAATAACCATTAGCTCCCCCGCCCCAATAAGAAACGGACCACACCACCCAATACAAAAACGGGCCCCCGCTACGGCCAATAAAAAAAGAACGGAGACCCGCCTCGCTCAATAAATAAAACGGACACCCGCCGCTACCAATATAAAAAATGCACCTCCGCCGATCCCAATAAAAAAAAACGGACCGCCCGCCGCACCCTATAAAAATACGGACACCTCGCCGCAACCAATAAAAAAAAACGCACACTCCACCACGACAATTAAAAAAAACTGGCACCCTCACTTCGAAAAATAAAAAAAACGACCCCCGAAGCGACCAATAAATAAAACTTATCCCCCACCGCAACCAATAAAAAGACAGAAACTCCACCACGCCAATATTTAAAAATAAAAAAATGGAACCCCGCCGTGCCCAATAAAAAAAGACGAACCCCCGCCGCACCCAATATAAAAACGGACCCCCAACCGTGCTCAATAATAATGCGGACCCCCGCCGAGCCCAAGAAAAACAGATCACCTACAGCGCTCGATAAAAAAATGAACCTCCCGCATCGCCCCCCCCCCCAAAAAAAAATGACTCCCCGCAACGCCTGATGAAAAATGGCCTCCCGTCGTGACCAATAACAAAACCGGACGCCTTGTCACGCCCAATACAAAACGGACCCCAACCGCTACCAATAAAAAAACAGACACACCGCCGTGCCAAATAAAAAACAGACCCTCTGGGGCACCTAATAAATGAACGGATACCCCCGCCGCGCCCAATAAAAGAACGGACCGCACGCACCTCCAAAAAATAAAACCCCCGCTGCGCCCAATAAAAGAAATCGGATCCTCGACGCACAAGTAGTAGTAGTAGTAGTAGTAGCAGTAGTAGCAGCAGCAGCAGTTGTAGTAGTGATAGTATCAGTTGTAAATCTCTGGCAAATATGCTGATGAAAAGGCTGAGTACCGATGGGATATGAAGGAATTTTAAAATTCTCAAAATTTACGAATATTTCAGATGTGAAGGAGAGGGAAAAGGGTTGGAACGTCAAATATTCCTATACTTTGTATAGCAGAGAAAAAAGTAAAACGTTAAATTGGAAATAACTTCTCAGTAAAGTGCAAAAAATGTAACTATAATCATATTTTTAGGCTCTCACTCACTCTCGTTCTCTTACTCTCTCTCTCGCTTTTTCTCACCTCTTTCTCTCTCTCTCTGTATCTATAGATATATATGTATATATCTATATATCTATATATATATATATGTGTATATATATATATATATATGTATATATATATATATGTATATATGTGTGTGTGTGTGTGTGTGTGTGTGTGTGTGTGTGTGTGTGTGTGTGTGTGTGTGTGTGTGTGTGTCTATATATGTCTGAGTATTATTGTATATAAAGAGTGAGAGAGGGGGAATAGAAGAAGAGAGATAAGTGAAAGGGAGGGGAAGATAACACATCTATTAAGTACATTCCATTTACTCCTTGACAGATATATAAATGTTAAATTTGGTAACCGGTTGATTTTGAAGATGCTTTTATAACATTAACTAATCTACACTAGTCTATACTATATAGGATACATCATATATACATAGTCAATATAGCAGTCGTCGTTATCATGATGTATAGTTAAGGATCTTGAGTTCCAAGACTTACTAGGATTTAAATATTAACCTCTTTCTTTTTATATCATAGACTAATGTACGTAAGCGGGTGTAAGTTATGATTTACACCTGTACGCTTTTTTTACACAGTAAAACAAGATTGGTGGAAAGATTAGTAAAAACCTGATGTAAATCCTAACTGAAATATCAAACAAGAAACCGTAATACTTGTAGAGATAATTTATAAAAAGCTTCAACCAAATCCGAAATCTGAAATTACAAACGATTATATCTTACGATTGTGCTATATATGGATAAGAGAAATACAGACTGGTGTATGTGTATACACTTATGTATATACTAATGCATTAGTGTGTGTAGCCACATATATCTTAATATATGTAAATGCACACAAATACAAATGCATGGATATATATATATGTGTGTGTGTAAATGTATAATGTGAATGTTAAGTAATTATAGAGGAGTGTGTATCTATATAGAGTCTTAAAAGTTATGTTAATTTAGTGATAAAATTCGCCAACCTCACAAATCGCTCGATAGATATTTAATACATTTCACAAAATATAGATATACATAGATACAAACTGACAGAAACCAACTCACGTACACAATCTCATACACATTCACACACCACCATCCTCTCTCTCTCTCTCTCTCTCTCTCTCTCTCTCTCTATATATATATATATATATATATATATATATATATATATATATATATATATATATATATATATATACATATATCTGTTTATCTCTTTCTCTCTCCCTAACGTGCACGTATATGTGTATATACGCATGCAGACAGAAATGTGCACTCACACAATTTTGGTTCTGGAGAGAAATAAAACATATCGAGAAAAATAAAATATTTAATAAGTAAAATGGATGATGTGCTCAAGAGCATATATGCTATAAAATAGGGGAAAAGCCCTTTAAAAGAAGTTGCTTTGCGCTTAAATGTCTGAGAATTCGGCAAAATATTATAATTGTTTCTACTTTAGGCACAAGGCCAGCAATTACTGGTACTTTATTTTATCGACTCCGTAAGGATGAAAGGCAAAGTCAACCTCGGCGGGATTTGAACTCAGATCGTAAAGGGACGTAACTATGGTGGAAAGCATGGCGTCCGACCCTTTACCGATACTGCCAATCCACCGCCCTATAATGTTAGAAAATATATATACTCGCATATATATATATATATAAACGATCGACTTTCGCCAAATCGGACCGAGGGAACAATGTTTCCGTTGGTCTTTCCAGGTAGAAGGAACAACGTGAAATAAAGTGTCTTGCTCAAGGACATAACGTATCGCCTATATATATATATATATATATATATATATATATATATATATATATATATATATATATATATATATATATATGAGAAGAAAGAAGAATACTGCGTGGTTACATATGATAAAAATAGTCCTTCGTCAGTGATTTTCCAACCATCATTGGTATTTCATCGCATTAAAAATCAGATACCTCAGGTTGGTGCGAGCAATAACTAAAAAAAGTTATTGGGACCAGTAAATCGCGTAAAGCGAGGGGGACAAGTAAACAACATAGAAGGATAAAAGCAAAACAAAGATAGGAAAAAAACAAGCAACATGGTTCTCCGGTCAGCTTATACTGGGTGGATTTCATGAGCGAAAGGTACAGACCGTGTCGATGTGTGTGAGATGTAAGCAAGAAGAGACCCAATGTAAGCCAAACGGGAGGAAGTGAGAAGGGGAGAAACAGAGGGAGTGAGTGGAAGTGCGAGGAAGCGGTCAGTCGAGAGAAAGTGTAACTGACAGAGGGGGCGCAAGAAGGTGAGAGAAACATAGAGAACGGGGAAGCAGTAAGAGAGAAACAGACAAACGCAGCCGAGGTAAATATATATAAAAAACATGAGAAGAAAGAAGAATACTGCGTGGTTGCACATGTGTTACATATGATAAAAATAGTCCTTCGTCAGTGATTTTTCCAACCATCATTGGTATTTCATCGCATTAAAAATCATATACCTCAGGTTGGTGCGAGCAATAACTAAAAAAAGTTATTGGGACCAGTAAATCGCGTAAAGCGAGGGGGACGAGTAAACAAAATACAAAGATAAAAGCAAACCAAAGATAGGAAAAAAAGAAGCAACATGGTTGTCCGGTCATCTTAAGCTGGGTGGATTTCATGAGCGAAGAGGTACAGACCGTCCGACGTGAGTGAGATGTAAGCAAGAAGAGACCCTATATATATATATATATATATATATACACGGGTGTGTATGATTGTGTATAGAAGATTATATTAATAAAAGGAATTCTAACTTTGTCTGATTTACTTGTTTTATTTACAATCCTTTAAAATTTATAATGGTATTAGAATGAAATAGTATGGTAGGATATTGAATGTTAAGTGTTAATTGAACAAGTACTTTCATGCTTTCGCAATCTTCAGGTTCACATTGTGTGGTGACAGTCAAGTTTGCAATTTTCAACTGTGAAAATTGCAACAGTTGAAAATTGCAAACTTGACTGTCACCACACAATATGAACCTGAAGATTGCGAAAGCATGAAAGTACTTGTTCAATTAACACTTAACATTCAATATTCTATCATACTATTTCATTCTAATACCATTATAAATTTTAAAGGATTGTAAATAAAACAAGTAAATCAGACAAAGTTGGAATTCCTTTTATTAATATATATATATATATATATATATATATATATATATATATATATATATATAGCTCATAATCACATTTCCCGTTTACTATAAACATCATGATTACATGGGACTTCGTGTTTGTAAATGATTGAAATATTGAGCATTTACTGCGAGAGATAACTTCACAACATATTCTAGAAACTTTCTTTCATATTTTTGATAATTTGAGATATGGTCTCTAGACAAACTATGATGATTAGCAATGCACTTTCTACTCTTTATAATTTATTGCAATTTGTGTACTATATAGAGCTGGCATGAATTTATGGGAAATCTAATGTAATTCTTGTGTTCCATGAACATCGCTTCATTCTGGTGGCCAGATTTTTGAACGGTTAAAGGGCAGACGGCATAAATATCATCCCGTTTTGTGGAGGTGAGCCTCCGGGATGTTACATGCATTACTACCTTATTCAGCGGCACATTTGGTGATTAACCTAGGCTTCGCAGCACACCAAGCCTAAGATCGTAAGCTGCTGAATAAACGGTCACACCCCGATAGGTTTATGGTTGAACCTATGACAGTAGAGACCTTCAGCGTTCTTGGTCTCTGGACCACCTCCCTACTCACGACTATAAAAGTGGAGTTGGCCGCTGGCATGAGCGAGCACCACGATTTGTAATAGCTATTCCAACGCGCCTCCTTCGCCATACACCTGGCAAATATTTTTTCTCATTCTCTCTGCTGAGATCACTAGTCGGCCTGCAAATGGGCTCCCAAGCACCAGTTAACGGTTCTGCAGATCAACCGAACCCGATTCACTGAGGTAGCGATGTTGAGTTCTACTGTTATACATACATACATACATACATACATACATACATACATACATGCATACATACATACATACATACATACATACATACATACATACATACATAATGGTATCTGTAATAAAGAACGCGTAATCAGGGAATACTACACCCGATTAAGAAAGATCTGGTCATCGGAAATCTCTGCGCAAAACAAAACAGTGGCTCACAATGTGTTTGCTGTGCCTGTCCTAACACCAACGTTTGGAATACTCAATTGGACGATAGACGAAATCCGAGCAGTCGAAAAATACTGAACAACACCGGAAACTTCCACATCAACAGTGACATAGACCGCCTTTACTTGAAACGTAAGCAGGGAGGCAGAGGCCTAACATCAGTCCAGACAACATTTGAATGTCGCATCATATCTCTCCGACAACATCTACGAACCTCGAAGCGTAGGAGCCCGTTTCTCGAGCAAGTATATCTGCATGAAACAGATAAGATTATGAGAGTTGGAAAGGAACTCCTTGAGAGATATTCCCTGTGTGATAATCAAAAACTCACACCCAGGGATGTCGCTCAGCAGTATCGCAGTGAATCCATGGATGAAAAACTGCATGCCTATCAGCAAAAAATCATGCATGGATATGTTGCAGGAAGCTCCAGAGTGAGA
>OZ024740.1:401066520-401076520 GCA_964016885.1 Eledone cirrhosa | reverse complement strand
TATTTAGTAAGTCGTAGTGTTAAGGATAAGTAAAAAGACGGAGAGAGAGAGAAAAGCGTGGAGAAAAGAAAGGGAGAGATAAATAAAGAAAGAGGAAAGAAAAGAAGAAAAAAAGAAAACAGAGGAAAGCAACAGAGAGATATCAAACCACCAGACAGAGAGAAAAAACTCAAGAGAGAGAAATATAGAGATAGAGAGAGGGGGAGAGAACGAAAACCTTAAGTCATGTCATATTAAGTTGAGTTAACAATTGAGATGAAATGAATAAATAAAATTAGAAATATTAATATTCATGAATGGAATATACGTATATAATATGAGAAATTAATCATTGTTTAATTATGATTGGATATTTAGTTTAAAAATTGAGATCAATATACTAAAAATTGGAATTTAAACATCACAAAATGTATATTGCTAGAGAAATTACCTATCGTACAGCACGTATATATAGGCAAAGATACATAAATATATATATACACATATACTTAGAAAATACACATTATATCTACTCCCGCATATAATATATACATACAGAGCATAAGTGATTTTTTTTATTATTACTGCTATACATTCCTTGTGTTATTAAATAAAAATTCCCAGTATATATATAAATATATAGGATTAACTTTCATGCATTTATGGCTGTTAAAATCATGCATATCTGCAATCAAAACTGCATGGGTAAGCATGCACACATAATTCCTAGCCATACACCCACATATATATACATATATATATACATAAATATGTGTGTGCATCTTCACCCGATTGGTAGACACGCGTCACTCCTGCATATATACAGACAGATATATAATCATAAAAAGCACATAACACTGTTGCTTTCCTCTGTTTTCTTTTTTCTTTTTTTCTTTTTTTCTTTTTTTCTTTTTTTCTTTTTTTCTTTTTTTCTTTTTTTCTTTTTTTTCTTTTTTTTCTTTTTTTCTTTTTTTCTTTTTTTCTTTTTTTCTTTTTTTCTTTTTTTCTTTTTTTCTTTTTTTCTTTTTTTCTTTTTTTCTTTTTTTCTTTCCTCTTTCTTTATTTATCTCTCCCTTTCTTTTCTCCAAGCTTTTCTCTCTCTCTCCGTCTTTTTACTTATCCTTAACACTACGACTTACTAAATAATATAAACAAACCACTATCCTGATGTCCTCCAAAAGTAATGGTCGCATTTTGAAAGGGTACGTCAATGCTTATTTGTAAAACTGATATATATTGTATTTTGTCTAATTTAACTTGGTATCCTTGAAATATGTATAATGAAATAAATATGGTTTTATAAATATAGTTTCCATTTGTTAATATCGTATATCTACTCCAAATACTTGTCGAGTGCTTTATTTCAGTTATAAAAATATTTACTTGTTGTATCCCAACAATTTAAATAGAACTTTTGCATATATATATATATATATATATATATATATATATATATATATATATATATACATATATATATAGTGAAATCTTATTTCACTATAATACACTCAGTCTAGATCTACACATCGACACTGAAGTGAATCTAAACATCGAGTGCTCACCCAGGTGAACCTACAGTAACTCCAAGTTACACTCCCTGGATATATATATATATATATATATATATATATATATATATTTCTCTCTCTCTATCACTCTCTCTCCCTCTCTCTCATATCCCTCTCTTTCTCTCTTTCACTCTTCTTCGAGATGTAGTTATTGTTCAAACGGTCGCATGATACATAGATTGAGAATACATCATTTGGTCTTCGGCCAAGCTCGCGTGAACGTCTTTCATTTCGACTATAGAGAAATTCGTGGGAAGTGATTGAGCTGCTGCCCTGCAGTAAATGTGAGGTAAGTTGGTCGAATCCAAACATAATGAACTAATAAGGGAATATAAGATATCTGTAGTAGAAAGTTTAAAATGTAAACACAGTCAAAATTTTAATACAATATGTTTGAAAGTAATGCATTTCACTGTTTACACACAAACAATACAATATGTATCCACATTTATAATTATACATACATACATACTTACATAACTATACACCAACATCTATGCATCAGATTTTTCCACAACCTTGACTATGCTTTTATTAAGGTACACATGTGTCTTTGTCGATCTATGTCAGATATTTCTGTGTCAGACCAAAATCCCGCAGCTTCTCTTGGCTTCATGTTATGACTGAGGTGTGGGGTGCTGGAAGAGGCATCCGAAAAAATATTTGTACCAAAAGGAGTGCATATTTAGTGTCATAAACATATGTATATGAGAACTCGTCCCATGGATTCGGTGATCTTCTAACTTTGGATATTCTTTAAAAGATCACTCTACAATATATATATATGCATATATATATATACATATATATATATAAATATAAATATATGTGTGTGTGTGTGTGTGTGTGTGCTTTCATATGTGCGTGCTTGTGTGCGTGTGTCAATGTATATATGTATATATACTATTTTTCAGTCAAATGTTGAAATTATCCAATAAAAAGTATAATGATTGCAATGGAAAGCAGAACATTCCTGCCAAAATCAACACCACCAACATCATCACTGCCAAAGACACCACCACCATCATCATCACTGCCAAAGACACCACCACCATCATCATCACTACCAAAAACACCATCAACAACAACAACTACTACACCACCAGGTGTTATTGTGGTTGAAGATGAACAGAAAATAAATAAAAAATTGAATAATTGTGATTTTAATACATGCTTAAACGAAATATATACGTACAAACACTTACATACATACATACATACATTCCTACACACACATATATAAATATATATATATATATACAGGGTGTCCCCAAAAAATGTTTACATACTTTGAGTATACTGTTGAAGTATGCATACATACTTTGGGGACAACCTCTATATATATATATGTGTATGTATATAAATAAAATTACAATTTAATTTCTCGCCCTAACACAGCTGAAACATACTTACACACACACACACACACACATTATATATATTATATATATATATATATATATATTTTTTTTGCAAGGTTTTTGATATGAAACTATATATATATATATATATATATATATATATATATATATATATTGGCAGAAAAAATAAGTCACTTGTTTTAAAGTTGATTGAAAAAGGAAAAATGATACTTTACGAAAAATACTTTGATGCTGTTAATCTATCTAACATATTTAAAGTCTTGCATGTGAAGGTGATAATACACTTGTAGCCCTACGTTCACATATACAAAAACAACCATACACGTACTTGCATATACATATACATATTCATATATAGTTCTTTTTAAAATAAACCCTCTATGTACGTTTGTGTATGTTTGTATGTAAAATTTGATGTATTGTATGTATGTAAACTAAAGAAGCAGTATATATCCGCATTAAATTTAAAATATGACACCGTGATATTCTTTTATGTTTTTCTCGTCTTTGAACCAGGCTCCCTTCTTGTGAATTTATTATAACATTCAGTGGGTCAACACACGGATCAAGAAGATCAATTTAATTCTGAAATTAATATGCTTCACATAAAGCCATTAATTTCCGCTCCTTTATCTATTTCTTCTTCTTCTTCTTCTTCTTCTTCTTCTTCTTCTTCTTCTTCTTCTTCTTCTTCTTCTTCTTCTTCTTCTTCTTCTTCTTCTTCTTCTTCTTCTTCTTCTTCTTCTTCTTCTTCTTCTTCTTCTTCTTCTTCTTCTTCTTCTTCTTCTTCTTCTTCTTCTTCTTCTTCTTCTTGATCTCCAGGCTCCTAGATGTTATCCAACCATTTGCTCGGGGTGTGCCCCTAGCTGCGTGAGGAGTACATCGCCTGTTTTGGGTGGTCTTCACTACGAGCTTTACGTATACATGCCACACTTGTTCGGTGACCTATTGGCAGATGTCTACAGCAACTGGCAGCACAACAGGAGAATTCCCAGTTCTGTGAGGCGAGGAAGGGTGGCACTGCTGAAAAGGGAACCGAACAATGGAGACAGCGTAGATAATTTCAGGCCCACATCTCTGCTGTACGCAGAGTTAAACATTTTGACCAAGGTATTAGCAACAAGGTTGGCGCTTGTCATCGGGAGTCTTGTAGATAATATAAACAATTAGATAATATAAACAAGCCATTTCCGACATTCAGTAATACGTTCTGAGCATGGTTGTCTAAGGTATCAAAAGAAATCCGAATTTTCGGTATTTAGAATGGTGACTACTAATGCTAAGTATATACCCAAGCCACAAGGAAAATTATCACATCGGTTGTTCGGAATTAGACAAGGCAAAGAGTGAATGACTTGGCAAAATAATTTTGTTATCACAAAATTAGCAGTAGATAAACTAGTAAATAGAGTGACACCCGAGAGGAACTACCTTAGATGGCTGTAACGTGAAGGAAAATAACGCCAAAGTGAAGACAGGTGGCCTTATCGGTAGAGAAACATGACCTTGACCTATGTGAAGTGAAAGAGAAAGGTGTGGGTAAAGAAGGGGAGATAATTAATGCAACACTATAGAATGTCAGAGATAATAAAAGAAAAGGTGACATTGGTTTATATAAAAGCAATCTTAGATGAAGTAGTTTGTTGCGTAGGAAAATTATGTAAATCCAATTAGACCATACAGACAAACAATTTTCGATCCTCACCCATCCGTTCTGAGTGGATGTCCAAGGATATCACAGATACCAAAGTAAATCTGATTTTTAGGTAATTCCTATGGTAACTTCTAAGGAAAATCTGTGCTGTGATAACTGAAACACTCGTCAGCTCATGAAAGCCTACATAGTGCACCCTGCATGATAGTGGAAGAATATCTAGGGGGCGTTTTTACTAGTGCTGGAAGCTGAATTAATGCAATAATTTTTGGAGCTGCTGCAGTAATGTACAAGCTTCAGCCCTCAGTTATCTGTAGAAAGGAGGTAGGTGTAAAAGTCAAACTCGCTATCTTCAATTCAGTGTTCATATCTAACCTTAGCTATGGTCGTGAAACTTAAAAGTGGCAAAAATATGTAAAAGGTGCTATTAACTTAGACATGACCTGGGCCAATACTTGCCAACATTTATCAAAGTTTTTAAATTTACCAATATATATATTATAAATAAAGATGTGTGTGTATGCGTGGTTGTGCGTGCATGTGTGCATGTGTGTGTTTGTATGTGTTTGTGTGTGTGTGTATGTGTGCGTCTGTGTGTGTGCTTTTACATACATACCTACATACCTACATACATACAAACAAACATATATACACACATACATACGAATATATATATGAGTGTGTGTATGTTTGAGTTTATATGTGTCTATAATCACAGCGAAATACAGGCCTATACATACGCACATACATATACATACAAATATACATAAACACACATATATATATGTATGTATGTGTGTGTGGGGGAGTAGCCAAGTGTACATAAACATATGTAAGTACTTACATACGTACACGTATATAAAAAAGTAAGACCATCCACACATACATGCATGAATCAGAAAATATAGTGTCACCTTACACTCTAACACATGTCAAATGATACAAACACCACTTGACAAAAATCATTTTGCTATTTGTTCTTAGCAGATTTCTTCCAGCCTAACGCTATTTCCAGTGTTGTCAAATACAGAGATATTCTTTCCAACCTACCATCAATGTATTCTACCACCCAGCAACAAACAGATCCATACTGCCATCACCAGTCTTTTTTAACACCGAGCCGATGAGGGCCAATCTATCCAGTCACTTAATCTGCTAGTGATAGCAGTCATATTCTTTCAAATCTGACATTGCTGTAGAAGAAGAGGATGGGCATATTAGGTAATGTATTTCCATACATAATAAAATAAATGAATCTATTGCATCTAGGCTGACCTGTGACTAAGCTAGAGCTAATAAGACAATACATAGGTCATTTTTTGAGCTGCAAATCTAGCAGTAGAATAATTCTTGGACCAAGCTAGAAAGGAATTTAAGGATAATAAAGTTCTAGAGCCCTTAAAAGACGAGGTAGTCCTACATGGATGTTCTCTAATCATATGTTTGCATAATACAGATTGATCTCAGGATAATAAATAACATCTACAACAACAGTAACACATACAGCTGCTGCGTGCTTCTTTGATTAAACTTATCCTCCGATCTTTGGTCTGTTCCTAACCATCTTAAATTCTCTACTTCCTTATTGAAACCATTACACAGTTAATCAGTATATTCATCAATTCTATTGCGGTAAGGATAAGATTTGCTATTAGTTCTGGCATGTCGAGAGCATGTACAGGTTTTCTCCATGTAATCCAAAGCAAGGGTTATGTGGAATGAAACAACTACGTGCATAAAAGTGGTATGCTTGATCATGGTTGACATGAGACTAAACAACAAAATATGCGTAAATATATATATATATATATATATATATATATATATATATATATATATATATAAATTTCTGTATCCTGATCTAAATATGTGTGGCAGTGTTTATGTGCGTGCATTAATGTCCATATGCTTATGATAATACTATATGCACATATATATGTGTGTGGGGGTGTGTGTGTGTATGTATGTTCGTAGTTATGTGTATGTTTATGCATATACGCGCGTGTGTGTGTGAGTGTACGAATATGTGTGAGTATATGAATGTGTGTATACATTTATTTCATATTTATGTGTCTATACGCATTTTATCTGTGGATTATAGACTTACAGAGACATTAGCCTTGAATTTTTGTATTTGCATACATCTTTTTGGCATGCGTATGCATGTGAACATATATCTTTATGTAAATATGTGTATGAAGTTAATTACATGTATATACACACACCAAACTGCATAAAATTTTTTGTATTCTCATTGGTCAATTTGAACTCTGTTCCCAAACGGACCTGAAATTTTGAATTGTTGTTATTATCAATAAATATATTTCATTATTTCTGAAGACGGCATATATATGTGTTGGGTATGTATATTTAATTTTGATAGTTTGTATAATTTTGTATAATTTTGTACATAGATCTGTTGAATATGCATGCCAATTCTAACACATATATATCCTAGAAACGATCGTTAAATAATGAACTTTTTTTGTTTAATATAAGGAACTGTTTCATTGTTTTATTCATTATTTTTTTAATATTTTATATATATATATATATATATATATATATATATATATATATATATTTATTTATTTATATATATATATATTCATACACACACACAAACACGCACACACACATATATATATATATTTATACATACATACATACATACATACATACATACATACATACATACATACATGTTGCATACAACGTGTCAAATTCGACATCGGACGTTCAGGCATAAAACATCAAAAGTGTGTTTTTGTATGTTTTCCTATACAATTTTCACCCACCTAAACCGCCTAGAGGAATAACTGGTTTATTTTATTCTGTTATATATAAGTAAAACATATTTTACTCGCCAACGTAGCGTAGCATTATTCAGACCGGATTACTGAAAAAATACTTTACACCATGTGGGATTTCGCTTTTACGATCATAGCCAACATTCATAACAACAACACGACAAGTAATACCAGCGCTATTATCAGAAAGTGTACTAAGATATCTGTGAGTTATTTAAATCAACGTAAGAATTGATCTCACTTCGCTTGGTATTTACATTTAAATCATGATCAACTTCAGGGCTATGTAATAACCCGTGACGATCCTTTTATCGGCTATATGAAATGATAACAAAACTAGGGTGTATTTACACATAAATTCATACATATATATATACATTCATACATACATACACCTATATATATATGTATATATGCAGAGAGAGAGACATACATATATAATATATACATAAATACATACATACATAAATACATACATGTATATATGTATGTATGGTCCCGCAAGTTCTGATACAGTCGTAGGGGCACCGTATTGGCATATGGCGTTTCTTGCGAATTTTAAGCCTGGCGGAGCCCCTCCTTCTCCAGGCCTGAGCACAGCAGATTTATTCCAGAGAAAGATAGAAAGTGAGAGAGAGGAAGTGAGAAACGGATATAGATGAAGAATCCACCCCAGTACTATACTGGTACTATTTTGTATCGACCTCGAAAGGATGAAAGGTAAAGTTGACCTCGGCAGGATTTGAACTCAGAGAGCAGAGATCCGGAACGAATACCATAAACATTCTATCTGACTGCCAATTTGCCGCCTATACATACGTACATACATACATGCATACTTACATGATGGCTGCAAACTCTGCTAAGAGTATTGCAATCGCTTGTTAGATTGTAGAGTTTGGTGCACTTTTAGGCTACGGCCAGCCACACGAACCTGTAACAGATCCTGAACAAGCAATGCCTGTGCTTTGAAGATTTTTTAAGTGGAGAAAAGCCTTGCACTCGACCAATCCCACTCTCTGAGCATCGAAAACTCTACCCGAAAAGAGGAACTGGTCAACACCGTTGGATGCTTCCAGAGGCACAGGTTTATTTCAGAGTGTCCCTCCTAGAAAGGTGTTGTGACAACAACTGCAGGCCTTTCACTCCCTGGTGGAAAAAAAAGTACTTGGATGGCCGTTGACTCTGCTGAGTTCCTCCGGCCTTTGCCGGGTCTTGTATTTCATCCCACAGGGTGTCCAAATATCACCCTCCTTACCAAGCATACATGCATACATACATATGTATTAATCTCCATCTTACTAATCTCAGGTTGGATAATATTATAGATATAAAAAAATTCGGAATGATCACTACAGGATCGCTTTTACCTCAATTAGATCAAACCTGATCTTGAACAACGATTAAGCAAATGAATGGAATAGTAAACACAGAACCCTCTATATAGTTGCTCGATGTGGTAGATATAATAGTCAAATATGCCTTATACGAAAATTTGTTTTGAAAACACGAAGAATTCTTTGGATAATATAGAGGAAGATCTGTGAGCGTGTTTCTCTATGAGTATGTAAACATGTGCATATGTGAGTGTATGTGTCTGTTTGATTGTGTGTGTGAGAGAGAACATAATTTATGTTAACAGGTTTTCATATTTTCAAATTCCCCTAATAGCTATAATGTTTTCTCATTTTCCTTCTCTGAATATACATATTTATTCACTCACATAGACATGTCCAAATAGAAAATAACTTACTGTTATTATTTTTACTGTTTTCGGTGGTTTGGCAGTATCGGTTGAGCTTCAGACACCATGCTTTGCAGCATAGAATGAAAGCCCTTTACGTTCTGAGTTCAAATCCGCCGAGGTTAACTTTGCCGTTCTTCCTTACGAGGTCGATAAAATAAAGTATCTGTGAGGCACTGGCATTGTGCCAAAAGTAGAAACTCTAGAGGATCTGACGCCATATTTGCAGCATAGAATTAAGGCCCTTTATGGTCTGAGTTCAAATCCCGCCTAGGTTAACTTCGCCTTTCATCCTTACGGGGTTGATAAAATAAAGTACCAGTAATACAGTGGAATAATTGCTGGCCTTGTGCCAAATGTAAAAACATTTATTTTTACTGTTTTCATTATTTATCTTTATTTCTCTAAAGCTAATTCTTCTCACCACTTTTATGACTTCCCCTCAGAATACTTCAGTTTACTAACCATTTGCCATTTGACCTCACAGTGTTTCATTTCTTTCAGCAAGTTTCCACCGTCAATCTTCTATATATCATAGCGTGATAGTTATTTAGTAGTGACATTAAAACATTAAACTGAAAAATTGTACTAAATGAGTCGAGGGCAGAGCGAATAAAAAATACCTTTCCGAGGTCCGGTATAATGCGTTCTATTTTATTGCTTTTTCTTGTTGAGGATAATGTATAAGTAAATGACATAGTCACTACTTTAAAATTAATAGCGAATCGTCTTCAAAATGTTTTTAATTAAACATACAGTATATTACCAAAGGGCGGTGGATTGGCAGTATCGGCAGAGGGTCGGACACTATGCTTTGCAGCATAGAGTTATGCCATGTATGGTCTGAGTTCACATCTCGCCGT
>OZ024740.1:401044020-401064020 GCA_964016885.1 Eledone cirrhosa | reverse complement strand
ACCACATTTCCTTCCTTATATATATATATATATATATATATAATTCCTTATTGAGTGCTTTTGGCTGCACTTCCCGTCAGCATTCGTTAGCTTGGCTGCAACCAGAGTTTCGATTATGCTGTACTACTTTCTTGTATTATTATCTACTAGATTTAATGATTAATTAATTAATTTAATTAGACAATTCTATTGATAGGTTAATTGTTTATGTTTGTTTAATAACATGTAGTCGAGAGCTTTCATTCGGTTTGTGTAAAGGATTTAAATCCTTTGTTCAAATTTTAAATTTTACCGCCAAAACCGGGGGTTACATCCCTTGGAGAAACCACGTGACTACGAGCAGTGTTTGCTACTAGTTCTTGCAACCGGTGGAGGCAGAACGAAACCTTGTTGATGAAGTAAATTCCACTGTTCTATCTTCCAAAGTCCAATTAACTTGCAGGCCCCTGCAAATGGATTTTGTTGATTTCGAATTTACAGAAACCTAGTGGAGATATTGTATAGTTTTGTGTAATATGTCCATGATGATGGTCCAGGTAACTGTCAAACTTTTCCCTGAGTCGGTTTTTTCGTAGTTCTGGTCCTAGCGGCTCGCTTTTCGGTCGCTGGCTTCAATTTGCATAGCTGTCTAAACGTAATGTTATAACTCTAAGGTAAAATTCTTTATTGAGTGCTTTTGGCTGCACTTCCCGACAGCATTCGTTAGCTTGCCCGCAACCAGAGCTTCGATTATGCTGTACTATTTTTCTTGTATATATATATATATATATTTATATATATATATATATATATATATACAAACACACACACACACACATATATATATATATATATATATATATATATATATATATATATATATATATAAGGAGTAAAATAAATAGATTGAGAAGAGAAACGGAAGAAGGGTGATAACTACGTTCGCTGCAATGTATAAAATCTGTGGGTGTGGTGACAGCAATATCTTCCACATCTTCAGTTATCACTTCGTTTTATAGATATCGCTTCGTCACCTGCTGTTTGTCACTTGCTAACAGTACCTCCTATCTGATCTGTTTACATGTATTTTTTTCTAATCGGCCCCACAAGATGGCGTAGTAAACACCCCAATAAATTGACTATCTTTTGTAGATACAATATTATCGGAATGAGTCTAGATTAATGCACAATCCCTTTGCTATAGAAAATGATAGCTTTAGTTTGTAAATCCACAATCAGGCTTAACACAGTTAAAATATCTAAAAATCGTTTTATCTCCCCTACAAGGATATTTACAAATACCCACACACATATGTTCTATTGCAATCCACTCTGTCTATAAAACTTGTGAATAAATGGATTGTTTTGAGCTTTTGTTTTTTTTTTCATATTTTTTTCATATATAAGCGAAACCAGCTGAGATCATGGATGTTATACAACCACCTGGCTCAAGGTTTCCTGCCGGTTGGTTCTGTCCATAAAATCTGTCCAGAGATTCTTCTTTCCTGAAACATTCTAACTACATATTCATAGAATCGAAGCTGTCATCTCTCAATGCGGAGAAGTAGCAGCCAAACCTAGAGTGAATCTCTGATCTCCGAGCTACGCACTCTATCGAGTCACGTTACCCTAATGTCCCTTCCTAGGAACCCCATTTCGGCCACTTATATTTGCGATTGTATTCTTTCGGTCATTACCCAAGATTCATGATCATATGTAAGTGTTACCACATAAAGGATAGCGAATTTGTCTTTTATACCTTCTCACACTCAGATGGCCGAATGCTGAAACTAGTGTATTGCTACACCAGCTCCTGCAATTCTTGCAATAATTCAGCCACCAGCCTTCCATCACTCGTGCACACTGCCCCGAAATACACGAACTTCTTGATCTGCATATGTGGAACTCCTTCTTGTGTAGAATGCACTGCGTAAGTTTTCTTAATGAATGTCTCAGTTTTTGCAGCACTAATTTTCATTCTAGCCATGTAGCACTCGGCATCAAACCTATCAATTGCGAATGAGAGATCGCCTTCTGTTGAGTTAAGTAATATCATGTCGTTTGCAAAATTTCAGCCGACTGATTCTACACATGCCAGTGATGTTACCACCTCCAACCCAAGTACGCTTGTCAAACCTGTTCATGAAAATAATGAACAGGAGAGCTGAAGTCCAGGCCCTAAATTGAATTGTTTCAATTTAGCACCATTTATTCAAACACAAATACAGGGGCATTCGTATAAAAACATCCGGGCTACAATAAGCTAACTATTGATCCCATACTCTCGCAGAGCCTTCCACAGCAGGTATTGTGGAACGCAATCCTATGTCTAATCCATTATTTTATATTCCAGTGTCATAACATTCAAATCTACAGTGCTTAATCCCTTTCTTCAAATAATCGTAGAGTGAAATGTTGAAGCACCTGTAACGAGATATAAACTTATAGCCAACCAATCGACAATCTCATACTTTATACAGGAAACCGTCATGTCTGAACACTATAGAGATTAATGGCATTAAAGCCAAGCTTAATCCGTTTCTTCAGATGGATAATGGACAGATAATATTACGACATATTTCAGGTCCCTAGTATTAAATAAGCGTCAAATGTATTAATGAAATTAAAGATTCTTAGATGCCGACCCCGTTTGGACTGACTATATTTTGTGATAATTTAATACTCAGCTGGACTGACAGTTTTACTGGAATGGGAAGGTATTCCACCAGACGACTTCTGGGTTTGGGTAGGACTAAGAAACATCGTGTAATTGACTGCTTCTCATTTGTTCCGCCTTAAAGAGGACGGTAAGATTTTTTTGTTATACGATATTGTAGCAACGTGATGTGCATTAGTTAACTCATAGCCATAATGAAGCATATGCAAGAATCGATTTCTCATTTAAGCACAAGATGTATAGAGTTCGAAATAATTAGTGCATCGTTAATACTTCCCTAATACTTTATCTGTTTGAGTTGATTAGTACCTCATAATAATTAGCTGAATCAACAGAAAAGACATTATTATATTCTATCGTAACAAGTAAGTAGCATCTATGTGGTTGCTTGATGTGCTAGACATAGCTGTAAAATCTCCCACACTATCTCTCGTTCTAGTACTTTTCTCCCTCTCCCCTACCTTCTCATCATACTATTCCATTACCACCCTCCTCCTCCAACTATTGTTGCTATGCGATCTCTGTGTTTAGCTCTTCGACTGCAGTAGTTATTGACATGGTGAGATGAGTAATACTGTCATTAAGTTCGAATTCACAAGGAAACACACTCAACAAGCAGCTGAAATATTGCATTGTCTGTCTGCTTAGTGTCCAATGTCTTTCGTTTCGTTTGTTCCGTGAAGGTACATGTCCTAGTAGTTGAGACGGTGACTCACGTTCGTTAAGTTGAGGGTTCGATTCCTGGAACATCAAACAGGTGATTCTGAATGGCTTTACGACAGGTCGGAAGCGTCACTGTGAAGAATATCCCCTGGTCACGCTTACGAACCCACAAGGGGCAATCTGTCACTGATGTCGCACTGACCGATGGACTATCACATCATTGTTTACGTTTTGCCTTTATCTCGTAACTGATTAATTAATATTTTGTAAAGTTGTCATCAAATGTCTTGCGTCATGTCCTGCTGGCGTGAGCTTGTCAGCGATGGAAATACGTAGCGTGAATTTGCAACGTTAAAAGAATATTTGAAGTCATGTTTTCATTTTTCATTGAATATATATATCATAAAGATTCTTGAAGAAACAGGGAATACTTGATAATGTATATTTAGAAATAAGAGGAAAGCACAAACGGAGGACATTCCCATCATCATTTGTCTGCTGGAGATCACGGACAACTACTGATGGGAATGTCCCCCGTGTGTGCTCTTCTCTTATATATATGTATATGTATGTGTGTGTGTGTATGTGTGTGTGTGTGTGTGTGTATCTATATCATCATAACACTAATAGCTTTCAAGTGGTTTCACGAGGGAAGTCGTGATCACTTAATATATCATGGAGAGTGTTTTGTTTATTATAATATATTGGTTCAATTTGACTATTTTACGCTGATGTTAAGAATCGTGTTACAGTGAGCAGTCTGCGGATGGATGTAATTGGAGTGTATCCTTTTCTCGACCTCTATGCACCTGAAAAATTCTCAAATTATTATGAAATTTAATATTCATTGAAAAGTAATAATAAATATCTATTATATTATTTTCTATGGTAATGGCTCATCAGACAGAAATAGACACTAGTTTCTCTCATTAGTCTCTTCCATATTAATATTCAATATACAAGAAATTTTTCACCTTCGTATATGTTACTAACCCCTAAAACATAGGATATTTTCTAATCTGTATCTGCTGCCAATTTCTTCTAGGTTCTTACAAACTACAAAATTTCCCCTCCTACTGAAATAAATCAGATGCGGCATATGGAAGTAAAGCAGTGAAAATAACAATCAAAACTATGGTTATAATAAAATCTATATAATATAAAATATAAAATATAATATAAAATATAAAAGCCCCAGTAACGTTCACAACAATACACGTTACGCAAAGAAATAGTATTAGGAACAGAGTACTTCTTGTGCAAGACATTATAAACAGTTCAAACACGTCTTCAAGAGATTGTCCTTGAAAGTACAGCCACACTCATGATTTCGGCTTCAAAATACCTTGTTTGATGCCACTGTACTACTCATATATATCACTAGGTATATTTTATTACGAACTAGTTATAAAAAATGAATCACAATATCCAAATGACTTCTCATGCAAATTAAGAAATTGTCAAAAATGGTAAACTAAGCGACCGCAAGGAAAACGTTTCTCTGTGAGGCGTTTAAGATACAATACAAGTACATCAATTTAAAAAGATACTGGGTGGCGATGACAAAGATAACACGGATTTCTATGTGTAGCTCTATTTGGAATATATATCAAACAGGATTAATCGATTTTTACATCCTAATTTATAATGTTCGCATTGTTCACATAGAAACACACACACACACACGCGCGCACAAACACACACAAACACACGCACGCACGCACTCATACATATATAAATATATATATACATGTGTGTGCGTATATGTGTGTATACATTCATATATATATATATATGTGTGTGTGTGTGTGTGTGTGTGTGTGTGTATGTGTGTGAATGAGTGTGTGTGCATGACTGTATGTGCGTGTTCGTGCAAGCAGCAATCTAGTGAAAGTCAGCCTGGTTTATTAACTATTTTGCGGTCTAGTGTTCCCAGTTCGAAACTTGTCACGACTATATAAGTATTTAATCAACACAAAAGAAAAACAGAAAAGAAAAGAAAAAAAAACAGGCAAAACAAAGCCAAACAAAGCCAAACCTGGCGCCACCGTGGCTTAGGAAATAGTTGAAGGAAAATACGATTATAGGGAACATAAGCTATGAAAAAAAGTCATACAAGGCAGTTTAATAGTTTAACCATGTAGTTTTACTCAACAGTGTATCTTGACGTAAAGAAAAAAAATTGTTTCCCCTTTCCCCACACTCATGGAATATTAAAATTCTTCTCACTTACACTTCTCTCTCTCAATCTTTCTCTTTCACTTTCATTCTCCTTCTCTTGGTCTATCAAACACCCCCACCGCTCTCTCGCTCTCTTGTTTGTTTTCATGACTTCTCTATCACAATCGTTTTCTTATCTCCTCATGGGATATATTCTCAATAACGATGATATCAATACCATTTCCCATCCATAGACAGCGGTTCTCAAATGAAGATCAATCAATCCGGGTACTTTCATGGGTAAACGATACATATAATAACATGTGCAACATTCCCAGAAACGGCCAAAAGAAATAAACGAACAATAACAACAACAACAACAACAACAACAACAATAACAACAACAACAACAAAAATATCAACAATGGGAACAACAAAATAAGAGAAAGAATATACAAGAAAACACCAATAGAAACACTAGTGTCAATTACTGCGAAACGATTCTTTTCAGATAATTACATTCTACTGATGTGTGTTTATATGAACATATAAATATATGTGTAATATGTATACATAGATACGAATGTTGAGCATGTATGTGTGTATGTATGTGCATGTATGTATGTGTGTGTATGTATGTATGTATGAATATATGTATGTATGTAACAATATATGTATGTATGTACATATGTATGAATATATATGTATGTATGTAAGAATATATGTATGTATGTATGTATGTAACAATATATGTATGTATATATGTATGAATATATATGTATGTATGTATGTATGTAAGAATATATGTATGTTTGTAAGAATATATGTATGTATGTATGTAAGAATATATGCATGTATGTACGTATGTATGTATGTATGTATCTATGTATGTATGTATGTATGTATAAATGTTACGCTTTGCGTATATACAAAGAGACTTTAAGAAAAAGAACGTTAGCGATAAAATTGGATGATAACATCAACAGTAGTTAACTCTCTATTTCTACGAATACTACTACTACTACTACCAATACTATTATTACTACCACTACTACTCTACTACTAGTACTACGACTTCTGCTGCTGCCATTATTACTACTACCACTACTACTACTACTACTACTACTACTACTACTACTACTACTACTACTACTACTACTACTACTACTACTGATGTTGCTGCCACTACTACTTCTACTACTACTACTACTACTACTACTACTACTACTACTACTACTACTACTACTACTACTACTACTACTACTACTACTGCTACTGCTGCTGCTGCTGCTGCTGCTGCTGCTACTACTACTACTACTACTACTACTACTACTACTACTGCTACTACTACTACTACTACTACTACTGTTAGTAATATAAGTAAGACTTAACACGTTATTTATAACTCCTGGTATTGTAAGACCACACATGTTACGCCAACTAAAAGACGATTAAACCAAATTCGGCGCGTGACTTAATTGATCCAATTCGTAAGGATAAAATGAGATATCGATTCAACGGGTGTTAATCTAGAGAATATGGGATTGTACCTCTTTAATGCATATGGTTTAACTTTTTATATATATGCGTTTACTTTTATTCACCGAAATAACAATTATTATGTTTTAATTAGCCACTAGAGCAACAAAAATAGAGGGCAATACAAACAAGAAGGACAACAGGCATTCACATGAAACATGTGCAAAAATATAACAGGCTACAATAATTAAATAACACTAAAGTTCCCCAACAGAGAGGCGTAATCCATAGATCCTAAACCATTTTAATTCCCAAGAGCACCGCGAGAGGATGACCATCTCCTCTCTAAGCAGTCGCATGTTCAGAGCAGGCCCATTCACGATATGCCCGGCTCTCCACGTAAAGATTGTTGATAGCAGATCGAAAGCCTCATCGCTGAAACCTCACAAGAAGTGAAAGAGCAAGTGCTCCAATCTAGTAAGGCGAGGTCAGGAGCAAGGCAAAACGATCTAGTGGTGGTAAATGACACGTTTTCCCCTTCCACCCGACCTTTTTAGGGATAGCTTCCTTTCGTTCCATTTCTCAGTAAGAGTGACGACACTGATCCACACCTCGTTCCAGTTCCTATCCGTAGCCTAGAAGTCCGTACCGAACCAGACCCCGGGAAATTTGAACGGTCCATCCGTCCAGATTCAGACAACGCTCCTGAACGGTATGAATTTGCCTCTCCAGGTGCCGAGCTGTAAGCCCAGTGATATATCCGGGTTGAATTTTGTACCCGTCAGCATTTCATATTCCTCTAAATAATTGCCAACCATCAGGATTTACAAGGTGATCGAACCCATCACGGTGACGTCGTCCACATATTCCAACGCAGCCCTTCCACCTCCCAGTTCGAGCAGGATGCCCGACAACAGCTCCAGCTTCCGCAATAGAGGCTTGTGAGCCAATACATACAGAGGAGTAAAGAGGGGACATCAGTGACGGACCAAGCACAAGTTCTGGAATGGTTCCGATAGGTTGCCATTTACTTTCACCACCGAGCAGATGCCGCTGTACATTGCTGCTATCCAGCCTCTGAAGACGGGTCCGAAGCTGACTGCCTTGAGGAGAGCTTCCAGGTATCAATAATCTTAACTATCAAAAGTTTTCGATTTATCCACCTTAAGCAGAGGCCCACCGGAGCTAGGTTGATTCCCTAAACACTCTATGATGTATCACATGAGCTGCATGTTGTGTATCGGGATTGCAGACACTTGACGACAAGAGTCAACCTCTTTACTAATAACGATGCCAAAATCTCAAATACTTTTTTTGAGCAGAGTTAAAGGCTGGAAAGTATATATAATGCCCTTTTGTTTTCGTCTTTCCTCATAACCTTTTTGTTACAAATTGGCGTGTGATGCAACAAGGTAGATGTAGCTTTAGAACTTTAGGGACCAAAGGTAAGAGGAAAATTATCAACACGTTGGTTAGTTTAGTCAGAGAAATACAAATTTTCCAAAAGAAAACGTTACAAAAATGGGAGAAAGTCATTGTGGTGAATGTGTGAGGCCACACCAACTGCGTTGTTTGTGTAATAGAGGTGAGCCCCTAACAAGACTGCCGATGTCATAAGACCTACATTGTTCTAAGCTAGATGCTGGACTGCATCTCGCTTAAGAGATAGACAATAGAACAGCAATACATTTGTTCTTCACGTCTTCTATACGACTGGCAACCATCTACTTTTAATTCTCAATAATATTTAAGAAATCAGAGTGCATGGTGAACGATTTTAATGTTCTCCATCGATATCGAACAAAACTAGATGATGATAACGTTCTGCATCAAGACTTTATCCCGAACCTACACTCTCCATGATTTCTAACTTAAACAAGAGTTTAGAAATTTGGTGTGGGGTGTAAACGCATACTATTCTAAGAATGCATCCCAATACTTTTCTAATAGCTAATTTCTGAACCCCGAATTTCTCTACGGGGATACCCGACCCGGTATGAGCCCAATCTCACTCAAGTCACATATACGCAACTTACACAGAAAAGGTCTTATTGGATAATTTGGTCCCAGAACAACAGTGTCTGAAAATAAAATACTACATAGCCACAATCAAAATCTTTTGATGATATGTCTACGCTAACAATGTTCGCATGGGGTTAAGCAACGACAACATAGTAAAGTAAGAGTTTTAAAACAAAGTTAACACTAGCAGCATGTGAAATACGTGGAAAGCTACGTGACAAAATACTACAAGAGGTTAGTCTGGCACACTACTGTATTACACAACTCCACCAATGAAGTTGAAACAACAAATAGGAGGGCAAAAATTAAGAAGCAGATGATGATGATATAGACATTGATAAAGATATTTTTTAACTCTCATATTACTATTAATATGGCAACGTTCCTATAATGATGTATGTGTGAATATGAATGCATGCATATATATGCATATATATATATATATATATATATATATATATATATATATATATATATATATATATATATATATATATATATATATATATATATATGTATATATAATATATATATATATATATATAGAGAGAGAGAGGTGGGATAATGGGAGAGAGAAAGAGGGAGAAAGTGCAACGTCAACAATGAAAGCAGTGAAAATCAACACGGGGAAACGTTACAAGAAGTGTTATTAAGTTCATGCGTATATGAAATAGAAAAATAAAAGAAATGCCTTTGTCCTATCAGAGTTAGACTCAGAAAAAACAACATGAGAGTGAAAGAATATATGACAGAGCGAATAGAGTTGAAGAAGAAAGCGTATGATGTGACCAGGAGAGGTGAGCAGTGAAATGATGTATATATATATATACTTATACATACACACGTACACACGAGCACTGTCACGTACGTATGTGTGTGCTCTCACACAGGTATATAAGTGTGTGTTTGTGTGAAAAAATATATACACACATATACATATGTATATAAATATATATATATGTATATATATATATATATATTATATATATACATACATATATATATGTATATATGTATATATATATATATATATATAGTATATATATATATATATATACATACATATATATATATATATATATATATATATATATATATATGTATCAGATATATATATATATATAAAGTCTAGGCCAGCAGGAAGAATGTTAACAGCGACAGCAATAATTACGACAATGGTACAATTGACCACGTGGTGCCAGTTGAAATCCTTCACAAAATAAATAGATTGAGCAGTTCATATGGTGATACAAGAATATTGGTGTTAGTTACAATTCTCGTTCATGTTTTTCTCCAACTAGAAGTATGAAAATAAGTTTAGGTGATATTCCCAGCACCATACTACATCTGACTGCACATTTTACGCTGCTGGGTAGCCACTAAACAAGTGGTGGTTTGAGTCACCGGAAACCCCATGAGGGAGTATAAACAATAAGTATATGTGTTAGCGAATCCTGTGATGAAACATCACTAACCTTACTTGGGGCAATACAACAATAACAACAAATAGATCTTTTCCATTATTTCATTTGCTATATACAAATAATTGTTTCTACATTTGGCACAATGCCAGCAATAATTCCAGTGCATTACTGGTACTTTATTTTATCGACCCCTTAAGGATGAAAGGCAAAGTTCATCTCGGCGGGATTTGAAAATGGTAATCCATATATCTAACACTTATGGCCTTTTCAGTTTGACATTAGTATTAGAATAAGTCGCCGAAATGAATATAAGTATTTTGAAACAAGGGAGAAAATATTGGTTTCTAATTTAAGCACAAAGCCAAGAATTGTCGAGACAGAGCAAAGTTGATCAAATCAACTAGGTTACTTGAATAGTATTTTATCGACCCCAAATTGACATTGACGTGATTTGACTTTAGAACAACATCTGCAGGTCTCTTCTGACTCTCAAACACTTCTGCAATTACTAGAACCAGATAGAATACAGAATATTCAATTGAGAAACCATTTAAATAAACAGTCACATTAAGTTGGCGTTTAAGAAAATATAAGTTTAGAAAATACAATAGTTACCATTAATTGAATAGTTTATGAGAATTAACCTACATTTAACGTCATTCTTTAAAACCAAAATGGAGAAGATTTGATAAAAACAATATGAAACCCCACAAAAAAACAAAGAAAAACTGTGAGAACATTTAGAATAGAGATCGTCTGTGTTGTATTTCATAAAATAAATAAAAACAAACCGATGTAATTAAGGAAACATACCATTATACTTCCGGAAGATTAGAAAATACAAGAAAAGAATGATGTGGGTAGTACTTTCTCCTTTACGTTTGGTGATGCTAACTGAATTGGAACAGGACGCTAAGGCCTTTATATTCTTTCCCATTTTTAGAAATATATTCTATGGCCACATATATTCAAAATTGCACTATTAAAAACATCGCATATAGTGAACGTCCACTGTATATATGTATGTGAACAGAAATATTTTATACTATCAATATCAGCAAATGACGCCGATGTATTGGCACAAATCCCAATGCAAAGATATGCAGTGCATGGAAACAATATTTATGTAAATATGAAGAAATAATGGTTTCTCATATAGGCACAAGGTCAGCAATTTTGGGGGAGGAGAGAGTCGATTAAATCAACCCCAGTATGTGATTGGTACTTTATTTTATCGAACCCGTAAGGACGAAAGGCAAAGGTAACCTCGTCGAGATTTGAACTCAGATCCTAAAGGGCCGTAAATCTATGCTGCAAAGGATGGCGTCCGACCCTCTACCGATACTGCCAATCCACCACCCTATATATAAATATGTAGAAATAATAGCATTCTAATTTAAGCATTAGGCTAACAATTATATGGGGAAGTAGAAAGTCGATTAAATTAACTCCAGAACTGAATAAATATATTATTTCATCGATCACGGATGAATGAAATGCACAGATCCCCGTGGTAAGATTTGAAATCAACACTTCAAGAACCATAACAAATATTGCAAGGCATTTCTTCCGATGCTCTAACGATTTTGACACCCCACCGCCTTCGAATAAGTGTACTAATAATTCTTTCTAACATTTAATAATTTTAAATTTAGACACAAGGTTAGTAATTGTGTTGGGGCAGAAAGTGGCTTAGATCGATCTTAGTACTTTACTGCTACGGCATGCTGTCGACCCAGAAATAATTGTTTCTACTTTAGGCACAAGGCCAGCAATTACCCAGTGCATTACTGGTACTTTATTTTATCGACCCCGTAAGGATGAAAGGCAAAGTCAACCTCGGCGGGATTTGAACTCAGATCGTAAAGGGACGTAACTATGCTGGAAAGCATGGCGTCCGACCCTCTACCGATACTGCCAATCCACCGCCTGTCGACCCAGAAATAATGAATAACAATTTCGACCTCGATGATATTTGAACTGAATACGTAAAGAGCAGGAACTTGTAAGACGCTGCATTTTGATCGACGCTCTAATGATTCTGCTAATCGACAGCCCCCAATGCATGTAGTAATAACAAAATATGCTTCAAATTTGGTGGATATGCTGGAGAGAAACGGCATAATAGTAAAATAACGTTTCCACTTAATTCATCAGGAAAAATATAGATATTAGTGAAAATCTGAAGCTTGTTTTGGTATATGTCAAATGTTTGGCATATTATCTTTACGCTTTAATTCGAAATGTTCAATTTAACAAGGAAAAGCTATTAATAAAATGTTTTCGTTAACGTTCCTTCCATTCAATTTTGTTTTTAATATTTTCTACGGCGATCATTTTTTTCCTAAACGTATTGGCCAATATTTTATATATTAAATAATTTGTTATTAAATAAGCTTCGGGGCGAAAATCTATAGATCTCTTATCATATAGACAATTGTTTGCTTTAAAAGCAGACTAATTTACATTATTAACAATAACAAAAGTAACAACAGCAACATCAAGATAACACAAATACCAACAACAAAACAGTATTAGTTTCATTGTGGATTGGCAGTATTGGTAGAGGGCCGGAAGCCATGCTTTGACGAATAGAGTTACGGCCCTTGGCATTCTAAATTCAAATCCCGCCGAGGTTAACTTTGCCGGGGGTCGATAAAATAAAGTACCAGTAATACACTGGGATAATTGCTGGCCTTGTGCCAAAAGTAGAAACAATTATTATTTTCATTAATTATAATTGTTTCTACTTTAGGCAGAAGGCCAACAATTTGGGGAGAGGAGAAAGTCGATTAAATCGACTCCAGTGCATTACTGGGGCTTTATTTTACCGACCCTGTAACAATGAAAGGCAAATCTTACCTAGGCAAAATTTGAACTGAGATCGTATAGGTCCATAACTCTCTACTGCAAAGCATGATGTCTGACGCTCTACCGATACTGCTAATCCACCACTCTGTTAATCATAATAATAACAATAAATGAATGGAGAGTCCTTATTAGACTTCTGTTAGAGCAATGGACTCTCTATTATTAACACCTTCTTCCAGGACAGAAACATCCATAAATATACATGGTATAAGTGAATCAGGAACAGAGCTCAATAATTGATGTTATTCTCTGATCTCTTCAATACCTTAATGGGTGTTTGTGTTAAGAAAGTGGTTGAGCTGTCAATTATCACCATCTAATTAGCTGCAACTTGAGACAACCTAAAGCCAAAGAAGCCCACAAAACTGACAAGTCCAGGGTGACCTACAGAATAAAGTGGGAAGCATTTGTTGCTAAGGATGTCAGGACGAGGTATGCATATACAATTGCATTCAAATTCAGAGAACTCTTTGATCAAAGTGAGAGCGTTGAGACAGCGGGGAGATTGTTCAACTCAGAAGTTTCTGCTTCAGCTGTTTAATGCTGTGGGTGTAAGAGACTTGGTGTGACGCCGGAGGGCAGGAGGACCCTTGGTTAATTCAAGAGATCAAAGTCGCCATCTGTGAAAAGAAGGAGGTCTACAAAGCTTGGCTCGGAAATAAGTCCTCCTTCTTGCACTTGGGGTAGAGGCAAACAAGAAAAATCGCAGCAGAGACAGTAAAGGCGTCCAAAGTTTCAGACATCGGAGGAATTTGGGGTTAAGCTGGAATTCGACTTCAGATTTGCAAATGAAGTGTTTTGGCAGACCATCCATCGATTTTATATGTAGAAGCCCTCCTCCACACTAGCTATCAAGAACGCGCCTGGGGTTCTCTCTTCAAATACGTGGAGTGAAGAGAATACTTTGCTGATCTCCTAAGCCCAATCACAACAGCATCATCTGATGTACACGAAGTGCATCTGGGAGCGGTGTCTAATATCTCAAAGGCTGAGGTCACAAGAGCAGTTAAAGAGCTGAAATTTGACAAGGCCACCGGGGAAGATGACCGAGACGTTAAAAGCCTTAAATAGATAAGATTTTATCTGGCTGACACGTATGTGCCGGGTAACCTGGATATCTGGAAGATATTTAAGCAATGGAAATCGGAAGCGATAAGCTAGCTGATAAACAGTGCGGTTTTTGCGACGGAAGCAGCAATGCTGCTAAATCTAAACCATTCAATGTGGGAGTCGAAGTCCACTAATAGTGTGTACTGTGACCTCCCCTGTTTATTTACATGAACATGATTGATATGCGCAGTCGGGTTGGAATTTGTAGATTACATGGAAAGAAAATCAGGACTGCGAAAACTGAAGTACCCGTCTTCTCAAGGAAGCCTGCGCAATGCACTCTACATGCGAATGGAGTTCCATTAAATCAGGTAGAAAAGTGCAAGTATCACAGGTGATGGAAGGCAGGAGGCTGAATTATGTTCAAGGATTGCAGGAACTGGTGCTGTAATGCGTCAACTTTAGCATTCGGCAATCAGAAGAAGGGAGGAGGCGTAAAAGCAAAACGCGCTATCTTCAATTCGGTATTTGTGACAACCTTTGTCATGAATATGGTCATGAATCTTGGATAATAACCGAAGGAATACAATCGCGAATACAAGTGGCTGAAATGGGTTTCCTCCGAAGGGTCTTTGGTGTAACGTTACTCGATAGGGTGCGTTGCTCGGAGATCATTATGTCACTCCAGATAGAGCCGCTACTTCTCCGAATTGAGAGACCACAGCTCTGATACTAGGGGAATGTGCTTAGAATGTCTCAGGAACGATTGGTTGGAGAGATTTTACGAGCAAAACCAAACAGCAGGAGACCGAGTGGTAGACCCCGAGCAAGGGGATTGGATAACATCCATGACCTTGGCTGGTCTCGCTTGGGGATCCAGTCGGATCAATTTGAGATGGTTGCTTCTAACAAGGCCCACTGGAGTGAGTGGGAGAAGAAGAAGAAGAAGAAGAAGAAGAAGAAGAAGAAGAAGAAGAAGAAGAAAAAGAAGAAGAAGAAGAAGAAGAAGAAAAAGAGCAACAACAACAACAACAACGACGACGACGACAACAACAACAACAACAACAGCAGCAGCAGCAACAACAACAGCAACAACAACAGTAAAAACAACAATAGATAAGTCAATGAATAAATATAATAAAACATTTCTTGAATCCGATTTACAGTATATTCAATACAATTTCTGAAATCTTTGTTTTCATCACATTCCTGCAGTTGTTCGATACTATCCATGTGTCTGTCTACGTATGTTTATCCATACATACTCACACACAAACACACACATGCACACACACACACACACACACACACACATATATATATACAATATATCAACAAATGGAAACTATATTTATAAAACCATACTTATTTTATTATACATATTTCAAGGGCCACCAAGGCAAATTATGGTGCGCTTTCATCAGATAAAATACAATACAGATTAGTTTTATACATAAATATTGATATACCCTGAAAAAAGAAGACAACCTTAACGGTTGGAGCTTCGTGGATAGTGGAGATATTGCATTTATTGAGGATGATAGAAAGTAATGATTGAGTATGCAAGTATGATTGTCCGAAAGGTTGAAAAGATAACGGTTTATTTAAATTAAACTGTTGGAAGAAGGTGATATTGTGAGGGAGAGAGAAAAAAAGAAAGAAAGAGAAAAAGAAGGAATGATTATATATATTTTTGACAGTGAAAATAGTGTGAAGAGAGGAGAGCGTGATTATATTTTTAAGTGGGAGAAAATATTAGTTATGAAGGACAAATACAGCGTAAGTATATTTACGTGAGAGGAAATAATAGATGAAGAAATGAGGATAGCGTGGAGGAATAATATTTATAATGCAGGATTCGTTATGTTTTGATTATAATATTTATAATGATAGGTTGAAAAAATGTTGATTAAAGATTTAATTAATAATTTAATAATTAGTTTAAATGTGTATGTTAAGGATTATAAGTTATTAAGAAATATATATTATATATTATAGTTTATTTTATTAAAAGTTGTAAGTCAAAATTTAAAATATCCAAATAATTCTAAATTTATGAAAAATTTTCGAGAGTTTACAAAAGAATAACCACTTAGTTGTATTATAAAACCAGTAAAGGAGCGTAAAGGAAGTTATAAGTGATTTATTAATAACTCAGATAACTCTAAGGATTAAATGCTATAAAGTTAAGAAGTTAAATTTTCTATCTTAAGAATGTAATTAGAACGTGAAACCTATGTTATGTTATACGAAGTCATAACTTTACTTGCTATAAAGTTATAACATTAAAAAAAATTTTCATAAGTATATATTTAAAGCATAAAGCATAAACATTTTCATAAGAATATATTTAAAGCATAAACCATAGGTTACTCTACACATAGACAAAAAAACCCAGATGTTTTTCACATATATATAAACATTTGGATATATATATTAAAAACTTTGAAAATATAAGAATATAAAAATATTAAAAAATATAAAAATATAGTTTTTCTATATCCTTCAAAGAAACTTTTAAAAGATTTTCTGAAACCCTTCAGTAAGTTTTTCAAGAAAAAGATTTTCCTTAAAGGAGTTTCAAGCAGTCATATAAAGGAATTTAATGATCTATAGATAGGTGTAATAATATATATGTGAAGTAGAGATAATAGAAAATAAGTTATATGAATCATATATGGATATAGAAGACATTATGTAAAAGAGATAAGTTGTATATTACATTTTATATATTAAAAAATATATTTCGGACACTCATTTGCATACTCAATCATAACTTTCTATCACCCTCAATAAATGTAATATCTCCACTATCCAGGAAGCTCCAACCGTTAAGGTTGTCTTTTTTCAGGGTATGTCAATATTCATTTATAAAACTAATCTGTATTGTATTTTATCTGATGAAAGCGCATCATAATTTGCCTTGCTGGCCGTTGAAATATGTATAATAAAATAAATATGGTTTTATAAATATAGTTTCCATTTGTTAATATATTTAATATATTGTATATTTACTCCACTAAACTGTTTGAGGGGGGGGGGATGAAAAAGAGGAGGAGATGAGAGTAAAAAGTGGAGGGGGAGGAGTATAATGAGGAAGGATGAGATAGGAGGATAGATGGGTGATAGAGAGAGAGAGATAGATTTTATAACATAGAAAAATATATTGTTTTACATAGAGAGGTTGAAAAGCCGTTGGAAGATAATATATAAATTAAAAGAATTTGAAAATTAACGAAGAGAAAAATTTTAGAATAATGTTAAATTAAGGTTTGTATATTTAAGGGTGTAATAATATGTGCGATGAAAAGAAATTGTTGATATGTATTATTAAAAAAATATAAAAGTATAGCAATAGTAATGTAATTAAGGATATATTGTGAAAGGAGTAGAAGAGTGGATGAATAAGTGTAATATGTATAAGTTAGATGAGCATGAAAGGGAGAAAAAATAATGAATTGAGGATGAATAATCTAACGTCAAAAAATGTTTGTTTACGAAGGATATTTGTTTTTGAAAGGATATTTGTTTTTGAAATGCGCATAATAAAATACATGGAACTCTTTTAACCATCTTTTGATCTTATATATTATTATTTATACTCCAGTCCTACAAATTGTAGAGTGCTACTTATCCGATATCTGCATTGCTTTATTGTACTACAATAAAACTCACCTCCTGCATTAACTTGCTCCTTAACTGTTGAGCGCTAACTCTCATATTGGATACCTTTTGATGGTCCTTTATTTTTCTTCTACAACATGGATTATTACAACATAACCACTTCAACTAAAACATTCCTATACCTGGTAAATCTGAATTCACCAAATTTCTAATTGAAAAAACTGACTCCTTTGTAAGAAGGCTTAGATGGATAGCTTATTTCTATGACCAGCCCCTAAAAGGGAACTTCTATACCAAGGAACATAACTTCCTCGATCCTCTATTTCATTCTAGAAGAAATCCTCCTTCCAAAAAAAATCTGGTGCAATTCGAGGAGGAGTTAACTAACATTATAAAAATCTTAAATTTAAGAGAAACCCTTACAGAGGACTAGAGCACCTTGTAAATCTCAAGAACACAATTTCAAACCTAAATTCCTCAAAAAATGTTTTAATCCACTCTGACAAAACCAATAATTTATATGGTATTTCCAAGGATAACTATAACAACCTTATCCTAAAGGAACTTAGGAGAAATATCGGAAAACCAACCATGATAATTTAGAATCCATAAACTTTGAAGCTTCTGAGATTATGTCAAAACTTGGCATCGGAAAAAAGACCGAACCATTCCTCCCAAGAACTCCGAGGATAAATCTCAAGGATCACAAAACAATTTTCGTACTGAACTACCTGTTAGACTAATCGCCCCCTCTAAATCAGATCTGGGGTTGTTAGCAAAGCCATCTTGGATAGAATTATCCCACAGGTTCGTTCTAATTGCTCTTCTTTGAACTTAAATTTATGGTTTGGTACTTCTGAAGTGATTGGCTGGTTCAACAAATTGAATAAGAAAAATAAACAAAAATGTATTCAATTTGATATTGCCAGCTACTATTCTTCTATTTCGCCCTCACTTCTCAACAATGCTCTATCTTTCGCTTACAAATATTCAGACATCACCACAGATGAACTTCACATCATTCTCACCGCACGTAAAACCATCCCAGAGTTCAAAAATGAATATTGCACCCGAGCTGATACCTCTAACAACTTTGGCATCACAATGGGAGCATCCGATTCATCCCAATTGACAGATTTAATTGGTATCTTTATTTTGAACTCTTTGAATCGGAAAATTCCTCAACTTCGCGGTAAAATTTATCGTGACGATGGACTCTGTACTATCTTAAATTGCAACATAGTTAACCTTAATATTATTAAGAACAATATACGTAATCTCTTTAACCAACATAACTTAAAAATTGAATTTGATAACAGCATCAAACTAGCTAATTTCTTGGATGTACCTCTTAATCTTGACACTGGCCTATATTACCCTTACCATAAAAACAATGAGAACCTAAATTATGTTAATTTTAAATCTAACCACCCCACTAATATTAAGAATGCTATAGTTAGTAATATTGGAAAAAGAATATCTAACCTATCTTCTAATAAAAACATCTTTGATGCTAATGCCAATTACTATAATAACGCGCTTTCTGAAGCCGGTTATCCTGATAAAATCAAATATAGTAAAGAAACAAATTCTAGAAGATCTTACAGTAGAATAATTAATCATGATCATTCCAATAACTTTAATAAAAGACCTAGATACAAAAACATAATCTGGTATAATGCTCCTTTCTCCATCTCTATTAATAATAATATTCCTAAATTATTCTTTAGTGCCTTAAATAAATGCTTCCCTCCCTCACATATCTATAGTAAAATATTTAACAAACACACTATAACATTTTCCTATTCGACCTCCTCCAACATCTCCAATATTATCTCTAAACACAACAATAAAATACTAAATACTAAATCTCTTCCTTCCAACACTGAATATCATAATAATAGTAATAGTACTTCCGACGTCATTGTTAACTCTAGGCTAATTTCTGCAAACCCAAATACAACGTCAAACGCAACTTCGCTAAATGTTCTTAATCCCATTCTAAATCAAGAAACTATTATTCCTATCGTAAATAACTTCTCCAATCCCAT
>OZ024740.1:401034020-401039020 GCA_964016885.1 Eledone cirrhosa | reverse complement strand
TTGACAATAATTCACAATACTATAATGAGGCCTTAGCTAAATCAGGACATAAGAATGAAATTGAATTCCTACCTATAGGCCATGAGAAAAGATAGTAAAAACACTAGCCACTACAACTCTAAGACGAAGATTAATACCAAACTTAACTCGCACCAAAGTAAACACCACAATAATAATTTAAACAGGGATATGAATACCTCAAAAAATAATAATATAAACAAAAATAGAAGGAGAACTAATACATTCTTCAATCCCCCTTTCAATCTAAACGTCTCTACCAACTTGCCTACGGCTTTCTTCTCAATCTTAGAAAAAAACGTCCCGACCGGCCACAAGTACCATGGCCTTATCAATAAAATACAATTAAAATATCGTACTCCACCACACCTAACATAGCATACCATAGAGCTAGTAGTAATAAAAGGGAGATTAATAACTATTTCTAACTAATTAAAACACAACAGGAGGTAAACTTAGTACCTGTAAACAATAGTAGTAATAATAGTAATAATGATAATAGCACTAATGAAATCAATAACAATACGAATGACAGGCATCATTAACCTAGTGCTATCCCTAGCAACCAGAATTCTTCACAACATAGGAACCGGCAAGCTAACACCCAGAATAAATGTAAATGTAGAACTAATAGAACTTGCCCCTTAGGTAATAATTGCTTAACCAAAGATCACCTACTCATGCACCGTCAACGCAAACAACTCTTCTAAAACATATATAGGTTCTACTTCGAACAAGTTCAAGACGAGATACAACTCGCACCTCCACTCTTTCAAGAAACACAATCTAGGCAGCTCCACTTCTTTATCTAGCTACATACACTCTCTGAAAACTAGAAATAGACCATTTACATTCCAATGGGAAGTAGTAGATGGGGCCTCATCGTATAAACCACAGAATAAATTGTGTAATCTCTGCCTTCTGGAGACCCATACAATAATCTTTTCGAAACTAGACCTCCTGAATAGAAAGTCAGAGACGTTTTCCTCGTGCCAACACCGGTACCGACACTCGTTCCATAACTTTAAACCTAGCTGTTAGTATACAACAATGTCAGATTTGAATTCGCCACCACCATTGACACTACACATCTAGGACTTAGCAGCACCTACAACCACAAACCCCTCGCCCAACTCTTTCCGCTACACAACTTCATCTATAACCTTATGTTCTGCAATAACAGTTAGAATTAGACATAGAGTTACCACCTTGTGATATATCTACAATAGATTAATTATATCTTACACAGTAATGGATATTTGGCACTTGGTATGTAGAGACATTTAATGTAATGTGCGATGATAAACTATGTGTGCATTTGTAATTGTATAATTAAATGCTTAAATTACACAACATAATAGTAATAAAGTATATATACACTTATAGTTAAATATAGAATGTAATAGCATTCTATATTAGGGATTATATTATTGCACATATGGAATATCTACTATGACATATTAACAGCTGTATAAGCCTTCATAACATATATCTTGTCCAGTAATGAATAAATAACAATCTAAAGAAGCCTTTAATGGATGATAGTAGAATACACTGTATATAAAATCAGGCATAAATATAAGGGTTATGTAACAGAGATCCAATGGTATCACATTATATTGTGTATTAGAACAAAGAATTTTAATAACTGAATTGAACTTAATTAGCTAGTTACCTCCCCTTATGCATTAGCTACCCTTATTCACTTCCGGAAATTAACGATTGAAAATTTAACGGTTGATCAAATATAGTCTATGAATTCATTGCTCTAACTAACTTAAAACATTCAATATAAACATTAACTGAAATTTAATTCAACATATGTCATTGAAATGTATGCAAAAACTGTATGTTTCTCAACACACATTAATTCGAACACCATAAACATTCAACACCCACCATAGACTCTATTACATTAACATATTTGCTTCAACTGTAGTATTTATTCATCTATATATGCATAATAGCTTTACTTGTCTCCTTCTCATGTATATGACTTACGCAGTCACACTATCCACACGCCTGCATATGATTTGTTATCGCACTGTTCCTTTCTCAAAACTGCTTCCTCAATGCCTCTTTAATATTTGGACTATTCCCTTGTTTCAACTGTTGCATGTATTCCACTCCGTGCTTTTGATTTTGATTTTGAATTGAATTTTAAATTTGAACTTGAATGTTTGTACAATTATTGTACAATTCTCGTAAAATATATGTCACATCCATTCCACCCTGTAAATATGAAACTGTTGCTCACAACATCAATTTATATGTATCTATATTATTGTTCAGTTGGATAGGAGGGAAATTATATGTGCAAACATTGATAATGCTCCGATGACACCAAACGAGAGTTTGGAAGAAACAATTGTCAACTATTAAATGATTTGAACACAACTTTGATAATTGTATAATTTATTTATCTAACTGCTCTGTAAAACAACTGATGTTCATATATTGAGGTATTTCTCTTACTGGTAATAAGGTAATTAAGAAATTACTGACCTTCCTGTTTATAGTTGTTTATACTATATACATAACTATAAATAGTATTATATATATATATATATATATATATATATATATATATATATATATATATATATATATATATATATATATATATATATATATATATGTGTGTGTATATATATATATATATATATATATATATATATATATATATATATATATATATATATATATATAGATTTAAATATATATACATATATATATATATAGATTTATGTTTACCGAATTCGCAGACCAGACCCCTTCTTCCTCCCGTTAGACCTGTGCGAAATTCCTTCCTTACTCACATTTCAACCAGGTTTGATGGTCTTTATTCTCTCGTTCACGATTCCACCGAATTTATATTCATAGAAATCTGGGACTTGTTTCTTCTTCATCACTTTCTGTTGCTTAAACCATTTTGTTTGTTTACTCTAGCGTCCCCCTTATTTACGTGTCCCAACGACTTTTTTTAGCCGTTGCTCGCACCAACCTGAGGTATATGGCCTTTAATGCGACGAAATGCCTACGACGGTTGGAAGGCCACTGATGAGGACAAACTTTTTCATATGTAACCCATTTGCAGCGCCGCAGCTACTACGTGTGCTACTACCGGTCAAATAAAGGAAAATAGAAAGGGATAGGAACATAAGTTAGCGTTAATATCATGCCACAAGAAAAAAGAAAGAAAAAAAGAAAGAAGAGAGAAGAAGGGGGAAGGAAGATCCCCCTTCTTCTCTCTTCTTTCTTTATTTTTTCTTGTGGCATGATATTAACGCTAACTTATGTTCCTATCCCTTTCTATTTTCCTTTATTTGACCGGTAGTAGCACACTGTAAGCTTTAGCCACGTCACTCGAGGGCGACCGGCAGGGGTAGAAGATGCTAGATGGCGGTCGCCCTCGGGTCTTTGATTTTCAGCCCCATGGATTTTATCTATTACATTCACTTACTATATTTCGAATACCTGATGATACCACCGGATTCATACGGAACTCGGTCATCGAAATGATCATGGTATAATAAACCTTTCAAGGATTTACACAAATAGAGCCCCCTGTCATTTCATTATAATATATATAGGGCGGTGGATTGGCAGTATCGGTAGAGAGTCGGACGCCATGCTTTGAAGCATAGAGTTACGTCGCTTTATCATCTGAGTTCAAATCCCGCCGAGGTTAACTTTGCCTTTCATCCTTACAGGGTCGATAAAATAAAGTACCAGTAATGTACTAGGTAATTGCTGGCCTTGTGCCAAAAGTAGAAACAATAATAATATATATATATATATATAACGAAGGAAGTGTGGTAAGGAACCAGATGGACCATTACGCACCAGAGTACTCAATACTTAGGGTAGTAGAGTGAGTAAAAGGAAAATGTTCAAGAAGTAGCCGTCGAAACGGCTTGATCTCTGTCGTCGGGGTCTTGAATATTTTCCTTATATATATATATATAAACACACACATATACACACACACACAGACACACACACACATATATATAGAGAGAGAGAGAGAGGGGAGGGGGAGGGAGAAAAAGAAAAAAATATATATTCCCAAATTATATATATTTTTGTAGTTTTAGTAATTTGCTGTATTTATTCCATATATTGTGTGTGATATGATGTGTAAAGATATTGTTGCTTCTCATTAATGGGAATTGCAGAATTGGTACAGTACTAATGAAAATATTTTACGATATGTATTAATAGTTGTTCAAATCCCCCATGGTAGACTTACTGTTTTATCTTTTCACTCCTAAAAGAATTACCTATCAATAAAATAAAACGTGTACAGTGCGTTATTCTTTGAATAGAAAACAAACTCTTCTCGAACCAATAATGTATAGAACATACATCAAATTCTTTTGCAAACCATATTCTATTGAAATGTATGTAGCTTTAGAGAATTGTTTAAAAAGCCTATTGTCTATTTGCAAAAAAGCAAAAAGCAAAAGTAATACTGGAAATACTGAAAATACATAATCATTGGAGCATATCAAGAATTATATCCTCCTCACATATTTTTGTTAATGATTTGTTTTTTTCAAGACACAAGTTTCCGTATATATTTTAGCTGAGCCATAAATAATATCTACTTTCATTATAAATTACAGGACGGTAAGGAATAAAATGTCATGTAATATAAGGTTACAGCTCTTTATATTCTAATTCACCGCAGCCGACTTCTCCCTTCATTCTACTATGGTTGATAAAAAATATATTTGTAAATCACAAGTGTCAAGAAATTCATTGTTGACTCCAAGGAAAATGTCCTTGTTTCTATGTTAAAAGTCATTAAGAACTACAGGAAAAAGAAAACATTGTAATTCATTGAATGAATATGAAAAAATAAGATTATTTTTAATTATTTCCTTGCTTTAGTTATTACTGATAATTAAACCTGTAAACGTAAAATGTTTTTGTGTGCAGGAAAAAAATATATTGATGAACCAATTTAAGATTATCAC
>OZ024740.1:401016520-401026520 GCA_964016885.1 Eledone cirrhosa | reverse complement strand
AAAGAGATGTTGTTGTTACAGGTTTATACAAGATATGAAATTACTGTTAATTCAAAGGTATTTATTACGGAAGAAATGTGTTATGTTTTTATAAACCGCTGGCGGAGAGACAATATCGCCTGGTGTTATTTATACCTATCTCCCACAATTGCTCTATATTCTTACGCCATAGATTTAAACAAGAATAATACAACCTATCTAGATAAAAATAGAGGGTAACACGTTATAGTTGATAGAGGAGTACTTCCTTGGATTGCAAGTGGATTTATATCCCTGCATCAGAATAAGCCATGCATGGTCACTCCTCATGTTATAGATAGTAGCGTATTCTTCTCAAATCAGAACATTTCCTCTTACAAATGTCACACTGTTTAATATAATACGAGATATATTATGTTTTAAACATCTTTGATCATAAAATTGCTTGCGGTATGCTTACCTTTTACTAAACCTTATACTGCAATGTTTTCTTTACTGCCTAACAAAGGAATGAAGAAATAATCTCCTGTCCAATTTTCTTACTATACAGATTGTTTTACGGACGCTAGAATTTGCACAAACATATCTGAGGTGTGAGACCCTTTGGATCATTTTGTTGTTCACTCGTAATTTGAGAAACACAGCTAATCTATAAGTAAACTACGATGTTTATGCTTTGGCCTGGTGAATGTGAAATGGAAAAATTTCGGAAAGTGATATTCGAAGGCGTAACATGTTATAACAAGCACATTGTCAGCTACACTCAAAGGCATATGTATTCCATTAATATCCCGGTCAATTTGCATATCAGCTCAATGCGGGTTAAGTGGTGAGAAAGGAATGAAAAAAGATCTTAGGAAATTAATCTATAAGAAACAACCGGCCAAAACAAACAAATTTGTGTTTCCCATATCTAACGTAACCTTATGGGTAAATAAAACTGTTTTTACTAGTAACGGATTATAAATAAACATTGAATAAGGATACAAACGTCTAACTAAGGAATTAACTAAATAACGGATGGACATTTCTAAACGATTGAGAACGTGTGTTCCATTTGTATATAGTGTTGATCTGACATACTGTACCTATGTTGTCAATAATGATTATAAACTACTTATTAAACTGATCGGTATAAAAATACTTTTTATAGCGGAGAGCACAAGGTTATAAAGAAAGAGCAAATGAATGCTGAACTATCTGAAGGTTTATGAATAATGTAAAAGGCAGAAAAACTACACATAATATTGATGAAATGATGCGACAGAAAAATGTATGCTTAACGCCATAACAATGATATTAACAGACATTAATATAACAATATATATATTTTTTTTATATTTACATATATGTTCAGAATAGTTTAATAGTTTCATTGATCTATATACATTGACGAACGCCTGTCATATAAGATTACAAATGTCGTTTTGACATATGCCTCCATACATATAGTTTCCTACATACGATTATATATATATGTACATACATAAACGGGTTGAATGTATGTATGTGTCTGTGTGTATATTGGCAAATATGAATTAGGAGTTAGTAACTGAAGATGCACATATATTGGCATATGTAAATATATATGGGGAAAGTCAGATGATTCTAATTGCTGTCCTGTATAGTACAAACGGTGCTTAGGTTAATACTTGATATAAACTCACAACCTATATAACTTATCTCGAATGTAATCCTATTTCACTTATGAGGATATAATAATCTGACACGCACACTATACAACAAATACATAGCTCCTCTCACAACCGCAAGAAATCTATCCAACCCAGTCCCGTTCTCTCTCTCTCTCTCTCTCTCTCTCTCTCTCTCTCTCTCTCTCTCTCTCTCTCTCACTCTCTCACTCTCTCTCTCTCTCTCTCTGTATATATATATATATATATATATGTAGGAAACAGTATGACCCCGACGGCAGAGCTCAAGCCGTTTCGACGGCTATTTCTGTCCAGAAATAGCCGTCGAAACGGCTTGAGCTCTGTCGTCGGGGTCATACTTTTTCCTATTTCCTACTCTACTACCCTAAGTATTGAGTCCTCTGGTGCGTTATGGTCCATTTGGTTCCTTACCACAATTCCTTTGTTATATATATATATATATATATATATATATATATGGATGTATATATAGTGTAATTTGCAATACACTGTTGCTTAATTAAAAGCATTTCGAAGACATTATGCTATTGTTTTAGAGTAGTGCCAGACTCACTTACTTTAATTTTCAGCAAGCAGGGGGAGATAAAGCTGACAAGATCTTGTTTCACATTTATTGATGCTTATCAAAGCCAACTACCCCTCATGTTTGCTGAAATCATGGATGTTTGGTTTTATAGAATTCTAGTAAATAATCAGGAACTGATTATACAGAGCTGTAGCCGGTCAAGCAGCAATTGAAAATTAGAATTGGAGCTCTTAAATAGCTATATATATATGAATGTCAGCTTTATCTCCCCCTGCTTGCTGAAAATTAAAGTAAGTGAGTCTGTCACTACTCTAAAACAATAGCATAAGGTCTTCGAAATGTTTTTAATTAAGCATACAGTGTATTGCAAAATACACTATATATACATTCATATATATATAGCAATTTCAGAGCACCAATTCTAATTTTCAATTTCTGCTTGACCAGCAACCGCTCTGTATAATCAGTTCCTGATTATTTACTAGAATTCTATAAGAACCAAACATCCATGATTTCAGCAAAGAGGAGGGGTAGTTGGGTTTGATAAGCATCAATAAATGCGAAACAAGGCCTTGTCAGCTTTATCTCCCCCTACTTGCTGAAAATTAAAGTAAGTGAGTCTGTCACTACTCTAAAACAATAGCATAAGGTCTTCGAAATGCTTTTAATTAAGCATACAGTGTATTGCAAAATACACTATATATACATTCATATATATATAGCTATTTTAGTGCACCAATTCTAATATATATATATATATATATATATATATATATATATATATATATATATATATACATGTCTTGGGTATGACATTAAACTACATCCAGTGGCAAGGCTCCAGTTCGGGAGTTCAGGAGATGTGGGGAATATGGAGTTACCCCTTAGTTGTCATGACTCCCAGGTCTGCCCTGGCCCGGGGTGGTAGTACCTGTTAGGGCTCCATTTATGGGTTAAATAACTACCTTATTCGAGTGGCGCCGGTAAGGTATTGTCAGCCATTGAAAAGAAATATGGAGAGTCGATCTAACAGCACTAGGGTTAGAGCCCCTAATTACACTGTCAAGGAGCAGCCTGGTCGTTATGACTCTGCTGGCTTAGAGCCACAGAGAGGGCCAGTGGATGATGGATCAGCTGTCTCTGAGACAAATATAAAGAATGTAGTTTTGTCCTGCAGAAGAGCCATCAAAATGGGCACTTTGAATGTGAGGACTATTCGAACGCTGGAGAAGAGAGAGGAGTTGGGACATCTGTTCGAGGAGAGTGGTATACAGATACTTGCGATCCAAGAACACAGGATTCTACACGATGAGCCCGTGAGGAGTGTGATGATCGGGAGGAAGAGCCAGCTCATCACTACATCGGCAGTGAAGAACACAACAAATGCTGCAGTAGGAGGAGTGGGTTTTGTGTTCAGTGCAAAAACCAATCTGTTGGTGAGGGAAATAATGCCTATCTCCCCGCGAGTGTTGAGGGTGACCTTCAATGGAAACCCAAGACTGACAGTCATCTCAGCCTATAGTCCAACCGAGGGGGACAGTGATGTGAATGCCGAGGAGTTCCATGAGGAAGTGTGTAGAGCTGTCAACACCACTCAGGCACACAATATCCTGCTTGTTTTGGGGGACTTCAATGCACATCTGAGTAAGGAGGGCAGTGAAGATCCTTGCTGGTACTTCCATAACAACACCAACCGAAATGGAAGACTACTGAGAGACACCCTGCTGGAGGCGAACTTGATGGCGACCAACCTAAGGTTTAGGAAGAATCTGGGGAAGATGTGGACCTACATCTCAGATGTGCACCTGTCCAAGTCCCAGATTGATTTCATTCTGGTGAGGAAAAAGTGGCGGAATAGTGTTCTGAACACGGAACCATACAGCTATTTCAGTACACTGGGTAGTGACCACCGGCTTGTTATGAGTGAGGTCCGCGTGAGCTTAAGAAAGAGCAAGGCTCAGCCCCGGAGAACAATCTATGACTGGGGAGCTTTCAAGGAAGATGATAAGCTACAGGAGAGGTTCACAGTGGAAGTGAGAAACAGGTTTAGTGCTCTGTGTGGAGAGTCAGAGGAGAGAGAGATTGGATGGACTGAGGAGAGTGTGACGAGGAGGTACGGGCACTTCACCAATGCAGTGGCGAAAGCAAGTGAAACCCTGGTGCCGAGGAAAAAGAACAAAGGGAAGCACGTCAGCTCTGCAGACCCAAAAGTGTGTGCAGCCAGAGAACACCTGAAAGCTGCCAGGGACCAATTCTATGCTGATCCTACGGAGGAGAGGATGGAGACTGTGGAGGTGATGAGGGAAGAGCTCTGTACCGCTTACACTGAGGTCAGAGAGGAGGCACTGATAGAGAAGATCAGAAGTGTGGAGAGAGCGGTTGACAGATCTGGATGTAAGGAGAGCTGGATGATCATCAACGAGATCACAGGGAGGAAGAAAAGGTGTTCGAGTCAGATCCAGGGAACGGGGCCCGAGGATAGGAAGAGGAAATGGCTAGACCATTTTAGGACCCTACTAGGAGAGCCACCCTCCACAGCCCAGAGCACTGGGGAGATCAGGCGGCTGTTTGAGGAACTGGATGTTGAGACAGAGCCCTTCACCAGAGAGGAGCTTCAGAGAGCCAAGAAGAAGATCAAGGAGGGCAAGGCTCATGGAGAAGATGGAGTAGCATCAGAGGTGATGAAGTGGTGTGATTTTGATGATATCATCCTGGGGTTCTGTAACGGGGCACTGGAGAAGGGAGTTGCCCCGAATCAGTGGAGGATCAGTAACATCGTCCCAGTGCCAAAGAAGGGAGATCTCTCTAACACCAACAACTACCGGGGGATCTCACCGACGTCACTTGTGGCAAAGACCCTCAACAGGATGATTCTTAACAGGATCCAGCCTGAGATGGAGAAGAAGCTCAGGGACAACCAGAACGGCTTCAGAGAGGGTAGATCAACCACCAGTCACATCCTGATGCTGAGGAGGATATTAGAGGGAGCTAGAGCAAAGTGCCTTCCTGCGGTCATGGTTTTCATTGACTTTAGGAAGGCCTTTGATTCTGTGGACCGTTACTGCCTGATGAAGATCTTACAGGCTTATGGAATCCCCAAGAGGATAGTGGACCTGATATCACTGCTCTACACCAACACCAAAGCCCAAGTCATTACACCTGATGGGATGACAGAGTTCTTTGAGATACTGGCTGGAGTGCTCCAGGGAGATACATTGGCTCCCTACCTTTTTATCATCGTAGTGGACTATTGTATGCGCCTTGCACTGGAGAAACACCAGGACTCTGGCTTTACTGTAGCACCGGCTCAGAGCAGGAGAGTTGGGGCGAAAAAGGTATCGGATGCTGAATTTGCCGACGACATAGTTTTGGTGACAAATACAGTGAAGGAGGCAGAGGATTTGATGCGGGAGGTTGAGACTGTGTCGATGAGTGTGGGGCTGAGAATGAATGAGACTAAAACAAAATATCTGGTAGAGAATGTTGAGAAGCCAGAGGGGATCACTAATGTAGGCGGGAAGCCGCTGGAATTGGTTGAGGACTTCCTGTATTTGGGAGCAAAGATTGGGAATACGGAAGATGATGTGGTTGAGAGGAAGAGCAAGGCCTGGGCAGCGTGCCACAGCTTGAGATCGGTGTGGAAGTCGGACCTTCGTAGAGACCTGAAAATCCGCCTCTTCATTGCTGTAGTGGAGTCTGTGCTGCTGTATGGGTCTGAGACTTGGACACTGACCAAGAGACTCACTCAGATGGTGGATGGGTGCTACACGAGAATGCTGAGGATGGCTCTGAACATTAATCAGTATACACTGAGGATGAAAAACTCAGAGCTGTATGGGAGCCTCCCAAAAGTCAGCTCAAAAGTGACACAGAGGAGACTGAGGTTGGCTGGACATGCTCACCGACATCCAGAGTTGACATTGCACTCCGTGCTCCTTTGGGAGCCCCTACATGGACACACTGGAAGAGGAAGACCAAGGTTAACATATGTTGATGCCCTAAGGACAGACACTGGTCTGTTGGAGACGCAGGACATGGCAGCGATAATGAGGGACAGAGACCGCTGGAGAGAACTCGTCCATGGATCTCGGGAATTTTACCCGCCTTAGATATATATATATATATATATATATATATATATATATATATATATATATATATATATATATATATATATATATACATATATATAAATAAATAAATTAGACAATTATCAAAGTTCTGTTCAAATCATTTAATAGCTGACAATCGTTTCTTCCAAACTCTCGTTTTGTGTCATCGGAGCATTATCAATGTTTGTACATATAATTAACCTCCTATTCAACTGAACAATAATATAGATACATATATATTGATGTTGTGAGCAACAGTTTCGTATTTACAGGGTGGAATGGATGTGACATATATTTTACGAGAACTTTACAATAATTGTACACAAATTCAAATTCAAATTAAAAGCACAGAGTGGAATGCATGCAACAAGTACAATAATCTTATCAATAGAAATACCATTAAAATCTCGTACTCCACCACAGCGAACATAGCATACCATATAGCTAGTAGTAATAAAAGGAAGATTAATAATTATTTCCAACTAATTAAAACACAACAGGAAGCAAACTGAGTACATGTAAACCATAGTAGTAATAATAGTAATAATTGTTTCTACTTTAGGCACAAGGCCAGCAATTACCCAGTACATTACTGGTCTTTATTTTATCGACCCCGTAAGGATGAAAGGCAAAGTTAACCTCGGCGGGATTTGAACTCAGACTGTAAAGTAATAATAGTAATAATGATAATAGCACTAATGAAATCAATAACAATATCATTACCCTACTGCTATGACAGATATCATTACCCTAGTGCTATCCCTAGCAACCAGAATTCTTCACAACATAGTAACCGGCAAGCTAACATCCAGAATAAATGTAATTGTAGAACTAATAGAACTTGCCCCTTAGGTAATAATTGCTTAACCAAAGACATCATCTACTCATGCACCGTCAACGCAAACAACTCTTCTAAAACATATAGGCTCTAGTTCGAACGGCTTCAAGACGAGATACAACTCGCACCTCCACTCTTTCAAAAAACACAATCTAGCCAGCTCCACTTCTTTATCTGGCTACGTACACTCCCTGAAAACTAGGAATAGACCATTTACACTACAATGAGAAGTAGTAGGTAGGGCTTCATCGTAAAAACCACCGAATAAATTGTGTAATCTCTGTATTCTAGAGACCCATACTATAATCTTTTCGAAACTAGACCTCCTTAATAGAAAGTCAGAGACATTTTCTTCGTGCCAACACCGATACCGGCTCTTGCTCCATAACTTTAAACCCAGCTGTTAGTATACAACAATGTCAGATTTGGATTCCCCACCACCATTAACACTTCACATTTAGGACTTATCAGCCCCCACATCTACACACTCTTTGATCAATCCTTTTCTCTACACAACTACTTGTATCTAACCTTATGCTCTGCAATAACAGTTAGAATTAAACATAAAATTACCACATTATGATATAATTACAATATATTAATTATATTATATACAGTAATGGATATTTAGTATGTAAAGACATTAAATGTAATATGTGATAAGAAACTATATATACATTTATAATTATATAATAAATATTTAAATTAATAACATATATATAAGGGACCTATCTTTAGCACAACATAATAATAATAAAGTATATATACATTTATAATTAAATATAAATGTAATAGCATTGTATATTAGGGATTAACTTTTAAAACAATAATGTATATTATTACACATATGATATATCTATTTGGACATATTAACAGCTATACAATTCTTAGTAACATATACCTTGTCCAGTAATGAATAGATAACAATCTGAAGAGGCCTTTAATGTATTATAGTAAAATACACTGCATTTAAAATCAAGTATAAATATATAGCATAATGTAATAGAGATTCAATGGTATCACATTATAATGTGTATTAGAGCAAAGAATTTAAATAACTGAATTGAATAAAATTAGCTAGTTACCTCCCCTTAAGCATTAGCTCCCCTTATTCACTTCCGGAAATTAACGATTGGAAAATGTACCGTCCATGAATATGAATATAATAAGACTAATTTACAATCCATTGCCCTAACTAACTTAAAACATTCAATATAAACATTAACTAAAATTTAATTCAACATATGTCATGGAAAAGACTGCAACAACTTTATGTTTCCCAACACACACAAATTCAAACATCATCAACATACTATATCCCCCATAGACATTAACATATTTGCTTAAAGTGCAGTATTTATTTATCTATATATGCATAATAACTTTGCTTGTTTCCTTCTCATATATATGACTAACGCATGTGCACTCTCCACACGGCTGCATATGTATTTTTAATGCACTCTTCCTTTCTCAAAACTCCTTTCTCAATGCCTCTTTAATTATTGGACTATTCTCTTGTTTTATCTGTTGCATATATTCCACTCTGTGCTTTTAACTTGATTTTGAATTTTTGTACAATTATTGTACAATTCTCGTAAAATATATGTCACATCCATTCCACCCTGTATATACGAAACTGTTGCTCACAACATCAATATATATGTATCTATATTATTGTTCAGTTGGATAGGAGGGTAATTATATGTGCAAACATTGATAAAGCTCCGATGACACCAAACGAGAGTTTGGAAGAAACGATTGTCAGCTATTAAATGATTTGAACACAACTTTGATAATTGTCTAATTTATTTATTTTCCTGCTCTGTAAAACAACTAATGTTCTTACATTGAACTATTTCTCTTACTGGTGATAAGGTAGTAGGAAATTACTGACCTTTCCTGTTTATAGTATATACATAACTATAAAGAGTAGTATTATTATATATATATATATATGTGTGTGTATGTGTTTGTGTGTTTGTGTGTGTGTGTGTCTGTGTGTGTGTGTGTATGTGTGTGTGTGTGTGTGTGTGTGTGTCACCACTTATATATATATATATATATATATATATATATATATACCACTTCTCTCTCTCTCTCTCTCTCTCTCTCTCTCTCTCTATATATATATATATATATATATATATATATATATATATATATATATATATACATATATATATATATATATATATAGAGAGAGAGAGAGAGAGAGAGAGAGAAGTGGTGACACAACAGTTAGTTCACCACACCGAGAACAATTGTTTCACCTTAGCGGATCCTCACCTCGAAATAACCCTGGCCATTGCGAGCTGAGGATCCGCTAAGGTGAAAAATTTATTCTCGGTATGGTGAATTAACTGTTGTGTTACTACTTCTACCTAACTCGTCCCATGGACTGAGTGCTCTACCACTACGGATATTACCTTTCCAGTGTTCTCTCTCTCTCTCTCTTTATATATATATATATATATTTTTTTTTTAAACGATCGACTTTCGTCAAATCGGACCGAGGGAACAATGTTTCCGTTGGTCTTTCCAATTGCTAATACTATTTATCGGTCGCAACTCCAGGTAGAAGGAGCAATGTGAAATAAAGTGTCTTGCTCAAGGACATAACGCATCGCCTGGTTCAGGAATCGAACTCACAACCTTACGATTGCCAATTATATATATATATAAATGACTGATAATATCAAAAAACCGGTACAATGTGATAGAAATGATATTTTAGGGCTATTACCCTCTTTTCAAATGTGAAACGGAGACAGATCAAGACAAAAACGAATAATCCGTGTTTTCCCCCTCAAATGGTCTGTGTCTAATATATGCATGCGTGGATTCACTACATTCGCCAACAGATAGATAATTG
>OZ024740.1:401011520-401014020 GCA_964016885.1 Eledone cirrhosa | reverse complement strand
CTCAAGATCCAGCCAGCAAGTCGTCTGCACATTGTCGCCACTGTCATGATGTGTGAAGAAAAAGATGCATCATCGCTCATGTCTATGCCCAGGTCTCGTATCGATCCTGACACGGGGATATCGGTCCCTCCTGGTCCTGTGTAGCTGTGTTCCACTATATTTGTGTTTGCAGGTTTGTATTGTAGGGCTTGGAATTTGCCAGCATTAAACTGCATGTTGTTTTCTTCCGCCCATCTGTATATGGCATCCAGATCCTGCTGTAAAAGGGCAGCGTCAGCCGGGTTTTTGATTGCCTGTGCTACCTTAGTGTCATCAGCATTGCTAGTGAGGGATGTTGTTGCATGCACCACAGAGGGCATGTCCGAGAGATCCAACAAAAACAGTAGTGGTCCCAGGACTGTCCCCCGGGGCACCCCACTTGTTATCGGTGTTTCCCTCAAGAGGGCCCCATTTGCTGCGACTGCCTGGCTTCTGTCCCTTAGGAAGCCATGCAGCCACTCACCTACTTTTCCAGTTATGCCGAGTCCGTGTAGTTTGTGACATATCATTCCGTGGTCGACCTTGTCAAAGGCCTTCGCAAAATCAAGATATATCACGTCCACATGTGAGCTGTCTAGTAGTTGTCTCAGTACCCAGTCGTAGTGATATAGCAGCTGTGTAAGGCAGCTTCTTCCTGGGCGGAAGCCATGTTGCGTGCTAGTCAGGCGGTCATTTTCTTCGAGGAAAGTGATTAGTTTCTTTCTGACAACTCGCTCCATAACCTTACTGATATGTGACGTCAGGGAGACTGAACTATAGTTATTGGCCTCCGCTCTACTACCTCCTTTATGGATAGGGCATATTGTGCCTTCTTTCAGCTCCCTGGGTAGTACACCGCTAGCCAAGGAGCTTCTGAAGAGCATCTTAAGTGGAGTTGCTAAGGCCCGCTTACATAGTTTTAAGAGAACTGCTGGGAATCCATCAGGTTCAGCAGCCGAGTCTGTTCTAATTTCATCAATGGCATACACCACATCCTCCTCCGTTATGTCTATGTGGTTGATGGTTGCCATTTCTTGATGTAGTGTTGTGGCATCAAAGAACTCCTCTGGCTTCGTTATTTGCATGTGCCTCAGTGGACATGTGAACACACTTTTGTACTGTTCGTTCAGTATTTCACATATCTCTTGGGGGTTTTCGGTTAATGAACCGTCCGTGTGGAAGAGTGGCCCAATCTTGCAGTGTACTGAGGCAGTTTCTTTTGCAAATTTAAAGAAGGCCTTAGTTTGTTTTAATGTTTTCTATGGCCCTGTTCTCTTTCTTTGCCCGCTCATTCTCATGTGAAAGTTTGAGTGCAATCTCGGTGTCAAGTAGTGCACGTTTCAAATAGAATTCCTTCTTGTTTTTGTTTTGTTGACTATTCAACTGGTTTGAGAGTTTAGTTCTACGTCTCATAAGGATTTTCCTATCTCTAAGAATAAGATTTTTGTGTCTGTTTGCCTCTTTCTCCGGGACAAACTTTTTGCATATAGTGTGTATCGTTGTCATGAAGTGTTGAAATTGTGTGTTAGTGTCTTGTGTGGCGGTGTTTTCACTCCATGTTTGCTTCCGGATTTCACTCTTTATCTTTTTCCAGTTAGCCTTGTAGAAGTTAAGGCTGGATAGCGTCCCGGAGCTTCTTGGTGGTTTTGTCTCTGTTGGTTCTCTTGGACCACATATCATTAGCTCTACTAAGTTATGATCCGAGAGAATTGTTGGTGTCACCTTTACATTGTGGATGAGCACTTCGTTGTTTGAGGTCCAGGACATTTTCGCCTCTTGTTGGGAGGAGTATTGCTTGCTCCATGAACAGCCTGTGTGTGAAGGGCAGCAGGGATTCCGTCTGTCTCTGTTCTATTGACGTCATTCCAGGGAGGAGGTGGCCCTCAGGCCATTTGACCTTTGGTAGGTTGAAGTCTCCCAGCAGTAGGATGTTGAGACCCGGTCCAGTTTGTCAAGGACCTCTTCTATCCTACTTAGGCTATCCTCAAATTTACCCTCATGACTGGGGGCATCGGGCGGCCGATATGTGACACATATTACTGTCTGTAGTTGCTTCATATGTATTATCAGTGTGTCACAGACTGAGTTTGAATGTGTCAACAGTACAATTGGTGTGACATCTTCACGGATATACAGAGCAACCCCACCATGAGTTCTCTCCTTCCTGTCCGAACGAAATACAGTATATTTCGGTATATGTATTTCTGCATCTGCTATACTGCTTGTCAGGTGCGTTTCGGTTAGTGCCATGCATAGTGCTTGATTGCTTATGGCTAAGTGTCCCAGGTAGGAAATTTTACTCATGTTACTGAGTTTCACCAGGCCTCTGACATTCAGCAGCAGCACTGGTGTAACTTTTGGGGTGCCAGTAATGGCTGTCGGTATGACACCTGGTCTGGTGTCAGCGGCGGCCACTCTAGGTCCCTTAACTGTGGTGGTCTCGAGTGCTGGTGTGGATGACCCTGGCTCTGGAGACGATGCA
>OZ024740.1:401001520-401006520 GCA_964016885.1 Eledone cirrhosa | reverse complement strand
GTATGTGTGTGTGTGCGTGTGTGTGAGTGTTTGTGTGTGTGCGTGTTTGCGTGTGGTTGTGTGTTTGTGTGTAGAGGTTCCATTTATGCCTCTCTTAAATATATGCTTCTCGACATGAGTGTGTTAACATCTACGCGTATTTCATATATGTATTTTCAATTTATGCCATGGATTTTTATATATTTATTATATGTGTCTTTAAGGGTTACGAATGTTATTAAATAAATATATTTAATAAATATACTACGACCCTCTACTTCACCCCTATCCTCACACGATCTCATTCTTTATGTTTGGTTCAGACATGTATGTATATATATATAGATATATATATATACATATGTATATATATAAACGGTCACCAACACACAAACACACACAGCCACATATATCAATGCACACAGATACACACACTCACACACACACACACATATATATATATATATATGAACACGCAACACTTAATACAACATACGTTTCATGAATTCTTTTATTACAATTTTCATGTAAACCTCAATGTTATTATAAACTATATATATATACACACACATACGTAGCTAGGGTGTGCGTCACTGTGTAGAAGCGAGCGCAATTTGTGTTTATAAATGATTATACATCTGCATATGTATGCATATGTTTGTGTATACAGGGGTATGTACTCAGATGTGTACATTAATAAAACAAAACAAACATACAGGAGTGTATTTTTCAAGAAAAAAATGGGTGTAAGAGGAATTTTGTTGGATAACGATATAATTCCTTCTAGAAGAAAAGCTTTCTTCGTCATCAATATTTTTAATGTTTAATGAAGTAGGTATAGATATAAATAGGTAGGGGGTCTACACAGACACACACACACACACACACACACACACACACACACACACATACACACATATATATGTGTGCGTGTCTGTATCTCTCTCTCTTTTGTTGCAATGTGAGAAGGGAGCCCCCGTATATATATATATATATATATATATATATATATATATATATATACATACCGTGGCCTCCCTTCTCACACTGCAACAGTTCTGATTTACAGGCAGTCCTCGTGCCGAATTGCAATTTTCAACTTCCTATTCTCGTTTCCCTCTCTTCCATGATAATTTTGGTTTTAACATAACCCTGTTATGTAATTCTGACGAAGTTACTTTATGAGATCGTCCTCTCTTGCATCGCAATTGGATGATGCAAATGAGCCATTGAAATATGTATAGTGATTTCACTATATGTATAAATATATATATATATATTTAAGTTTGGTGGTTCACCACTGGAGAGAATTGTTTATTCCCTATGAGCCATTGAAATAGTTATAGTGATTTCACGGAATGTTTAGAACATAATGTTTACACCATATATATATATATATATATATATATATATATATACGATATTAAATAAATGGAAACTATATTTATAAAACCATATTTATTTCATTATACATATTTCAGGGATACCAAATTAAAATATGGCATGCCTTCGTCAGATAAAATACAATATAATAACAGTTTTATAAATAATTTTGACGTACCCTATTAGAAGCGACCATTATTTTTGGAAGCTGTCTGGATAGTGAGATGTTTATAATTATTTTATTAGTTATAGTGTTAAGCACAGTTAGAAAAAAGACGGAGAGAAAGAAAAAAACGGAGAGAAAGAAAACACGGAGAGAGAGAAGGAGAGAGAAAAAGAAGGAGAGAGAGAAAAAAGGAAGATATATATAAATAGATAGGAGGAAATGAAAAAGAAAAAAGAAAGAAATAAGAAAGGCAAAAGAAAGCAACAGAGAGATAATAATTCATCATACAGATAGAGAAACTCAAGAGAGAGGAAGTACTATATAGAGAGAAGAGGATACAGTGACAACTTTACGTCATGTCATATTAAGTTGAATTAACAATTCATATGAAATGAATAATAAAAATGCAAATATCAATATTCATGAATGAGACATAGATATATAATATGAGAAAATAACATTGTTCAATAATGACCATATGTTTAGTTTAAAACTCTGAGGTCAATATACCAAAATCTGAGTTAAAACCTTCAATAATTACCCTATTTATAAAAATACGGATACATATATGTATATATATATACACGCATATGTACGTTCCGAGAAAAGAAAAAAGAGAAAATTATGTCTACTCTAGTCAATAATATAGACATACAAATGATTTCACCTGATCACTTCTATACATTTCTTGTGTTATAAAAAATTTCACAGTATACATACATAAAACATACGATTAATATTCATGTCCTCACATACATGATTACCGTTCATGTATTTAATATTATGCACATCTGCACGACACATCAACATATACACACAGAACCATACATATAGATATATATATATGTATAAATAAATATCTGCGTGAGTTTTCCAGCATCGTTATGCACATATACAGATATATATACGAACACATAAATAAACTCTATAAACCTTCTATATGCATGTTAATACACACAAATGGCCTTTGTATAGAGATAATCAAATATCAATATATTAATACAGAAATATCAAAGCATTAAAATATCTTTAACACACTATAGAGTATCTCAAGCCAAAACAATATGCTTCATATATTTATTATAGGAATCTATCCTACCTATATCTCAAACAAGATATTGCAAGGGTAGACAAATGAAAGTTACTAGAAGCTATCAGAGTCAAAAAACAAATAAATAAAACAAAAATTATTTAAGAGATTTAGAAGACCCAGTGATTCTACGGATGCCCTTATATTTAGTATAGAAATTTATCTTACGTAAATCTTATTTAATACATTGGGAGCATATACATTTTAGAGTAGTTCATTATATCCTTGTTTATATTTAGGAAGAAAGTTTAAAAAGAAAAGGTGAAGGAATCAAATGATTTATCGTCAGGTTTCATATATTAACTAAATTTCTTAATTAATTATACTACATTTTAAATTTATATTTATATTTAAACGTTGAGTTCAATCTATGTCTGCAGCAACTGAATAAATTGCTCCTTAAATTAAGGGAATTTTTGGACTTTAATATAAAGAATATTTCCTCTACACACAGATCACAAGTCTCTGATGAGGAATTAAAAGGAATCCCTTTTGAGACAATATTCCAAAACATCGAATATTTAACATTATCTCGTTTAAGGTGCCAGAGTAGGCTTAATAGCGAGGTTGAGGATTTTTTGTTTGGATCTGTGAAAGAATTCTTATGATTATTGAAGAATTTTTCATTCTGATGATTGAAAGCAAACTTTTTTGCTTTTAAGAAACCACGGGTAAATGGAATAATTGCCTTATGTTGTTTATTACATAACTATTAAGCTCTGTTACCTACATAGAGCACTCTTTTTTCCTGGACTTTTCCGACAGAATTACTTCATTTATATATATATATAAATATATATATATATATATATATATATATATATATATATATATATATATATATATATATATATATATATATATATATATATATATATATATATATATAGTAATAATAATAAATTTCAAGACTAAAATACAAAGAGGACTCGATAAGGATAAATATATATCAAATATATAATAACCGTGGAGCAAATATTTATTAAAATAACAGATTAAAGTTTAAGCAAAGAATCGCTGCTTTCACCCTTAACGGGATCTTCTGAAACTAACAAAGTCAATCTGTAAACGCAGAAGAGGATATTTCAAAAAACGTTGCAACCGAAGGAAGACAGGAAGACGATACTTTGGTTCGTAGAAACGTTCGCTGGCAAAGAACGGGAAAAAACGAATAAGATACATCGTTAATAGGAGCGGTGAAAAACAATTACGCGCAAAGACAGAACCACGTTTATGGTATAAAAGAGGTCGTAGACTAATGTTCTCTTAGGTGGTTCATAGAGACGTTCTCTGGCAATGAACGAAAAAACGAAGATAATACGTCATATGTGGACCGTGGAGAACAATAGCACGCAAAGACAAAACCACGTAAATGGTATAGCAGAAGTCGTAGACTAAAATTCTAACTAGGAGACCGAATGAATCTCCGCTACAGAGTTAAGAACAAAGTAAATAAATACAATACAGAAGTAATAGAAATAAATAAATACATACACGCAAACAAATAAGTACATACACAAGCATACGCAAAACAATTACCATAGGTATACAAAACCACGCACATATAAATATGTGTGTGTGTATGCGTGTATACAAATAAATAAATAATTATATAAACGTATATAAATAAATAAATACGTATATAACAAGCACACACACATACCTACATGTAAATATACGAAAGTTCGGAGACGTAAGTCAACCAAAACATGAAGTACACATATACACACACCCTACATACGTACGAACCTGCATACTCACACAGACGCAAAACTCCCGTATACACATAGCCAAGCCATATGTACCAGAATAAAAAAAAAAAAATTATACGCCATAACATAAACAATCAAATATACGTACGAGAAGGTATATGTACCTTCACGAAACATACGGGTAATATATACTTACCTATGCAAATATGTAATGGTATAAACAAAACATATACTTATCTCCCACATCAAGACGTAAAATATCCACGTATAGATCGTACTATCCGTTAGGGTATAACGTGGGGCTGTAATACAGGAAAGTTTTGTGCAATTTATGTTTACAAGCCGGAATTGCCTCAGATTTTTTGTTTAAGATGTGGTCTGTGGCGTAGAGTATTTCCAGGGCCTCAGCGGCGCAGAGGTCACATGGTCTTTTATTTCCGTTATACGATCTAGCCCTAGCTAGGATCTCCCAGTGTAACTTATATTGGGTGTGGTTGTCTTTTAGACTCCACATATAAGCTGAAAGTGACGTCATATACCTTCTTAGAGGGTAACGAAAAGAATGGGTATGCGTGTAAAGACGCTGCTGGAATCTATTGGCGGTTAACCCTATGTAGGCCCTACGGGACGTGGGTGTTACAACCTTTCATTTGTAGACAATGTTACTAGA
>OZ024740.1:400991520-400994020 GCA_964016885.1 Eledone cirrhosa | reverse complement strand
TCTAAAAACCGTTTCCAGACTATAAACACCTTAACAGTACCAGTGGTACGATACAGTTATAACATTATCAATTTGAACTCATATGATCTTTAAAGAATGGACTCCACAACGCGAAAACCTCTTACAGACAACAAAGTGCATAACCCAATAAGGCAGATATATATCCCCTATATTTGCCAATATAAGAAAGGCGAAGAGGACTAATCCAACTTGATTTGTCACAAAAAATAACTACAATAGGTCAACAAACGTACCTAAAATGCACCAAAGAGTGGATTATGGTGTTAGTAAGAGAGCATGAAAACCAAAAGAAACTCCATTCAGTACTCAAAGAGGCTGGAAATTACAAGAAAGAACTAAAAACTGAAAACACACACCTAAATATTGAAGATGAACTAATTCTAACTAAGGCTGCAAAAATCCGCAGGAGCAAATCCAAGCAAGAAAGTCTGAAAACATTTAGAGATGGATGGCAAAAAAGCACTGCGGGGCCAGTTCCCACTTCGCATCCAAGATACTGATGTATATCAAGCATAAACCAATCAGTGGCTACGAAGTTCGGATTAAAACCTGAAACAAAAGGTTTTATTTTTGCTGCCTAGGGTCGGAGCCTCTTCACTAGGAAATATCAGGCAAATATTCTCAGAAATGGAGCAGACCCCCAAATGCAGAATATGTGGTGTACAGCTTAAAACAGTTGACAATATAATATCTGGATGTCTCACATTAGCACCAACTGAATATAAAATAAGACATGATAGGGTGGGGCAAGAAATCCACTGAGTAATATGCAAACAATACAATGCAGAGCATGCAGAAAAATGGTATGAACACAAACCACAACCAGTAACTGAGACTGAAGGAGTAATAATAATCCTTTGGGACTTTATCATTTACACAGATCACACTATTATTGCAAACCGCCCAGATAGTATTCTTATTAAAGTCTAAAAAAAGAAGAGACTTGCTTACTCATTGACATGACTGTACCGTCTGATAGAAATGTGTCAGCAAATGAGTATGAGAAACTTGCTAAATCTTAAGATCTAGAAATTGAGATAAACAGAATGCGGTACCTTAAAACACAAACTATTCCGGTAGTGATAGGAGCTCTAGGTGTCATAAAGAAAGGTGTTCAAAGTGGCGAGAAAACATACCTGGGAAACCTAGCATTTATGAAATCCAAAAGATAGTTCTAAGTACCGCCCACATACTTCGTACATGTTTGTCTCTGTAATACATGCCAACACACAATCTTTTCTATTTAAATTTTAGAGCAAATTCAATTAATATTTATACCATTCAAATATCCTTAATGAAAAATTAATTCATATTTTTATACCCCTTCATACTTCTCTTTATCTTCTACTCCTACTAACTTTTAATACTTTCTCTATTTTTCAAAATTTATTTAACTATTAAATTTTGTGATGCGACATTTTACGAGAATGAGAGGACGGAACAATGAAAAAATAAATAAATAAAAGCTAACAAAAACTGTCAAAACCAACCCTAAGTAAAAGGAAAATTTAATAATGGTAGTATTGGTAGAGCGTCGGACAACATGCTCTGCGGCATAGAGTTACGGCCGTTTACATTTTGAGTTCAAATCCTGCCGAGGTTAGCTTTGGTTTTCATCCTTACAATGTCGAATAAATAAAGTACCAATTATGCACTGGGAGTCGAATTAATCGACATTCTCCTGCTGTTCAAATTTTGGTGGCCTTGTGATTAAATCAGAAACAATTATTATTTTTATTATTAGATCAGGTGCTGGGTCCATCTGCATATGCTGACTCTCGAGTCAATATTGTGGAAGCTGGAGCTGTTAAAGTACATGCCGCTTGGATCATGCGAAAGCTGTCCTGGGCACCTGGCATCTGGACATTTCTACTATTTGGTCAATGTAATCAGTAGAAATTCATGACCTAGCAATGCGACATGGAGTATTGCCGGCTGGAAACAAACTCCACATGTCAGGAAGTACTCTCAAACACACTTGCCTGAGATGCACGCATAACGATGAAAAATTTCTGCATGCTCTCGTCCAATATGTATGTAGTTTTTGTGCTTGCTGACATGTGGAGTTTTATACAACAGCCAATGTCACTTGTGGAAAGAAACTGGCAATTATTATTAATATGTCATATGAGGGCGTTGAATTGGCAGTATCGGTAGAGGTTTGGACGCCATGCTTTCTATCATAGTTACGTCCCCTTACGGTCTGAGTTCAAATTCCGTCGAGGTTAACTTTAACTTTCATCATTACGGGGTCGATAAAATAAAGTACCAGTAATGCACTGGGTATTTGCTGGCCTTGTGCCAAAAGTAGAAACAATTATTAATATGTCATTACCATCATCATTTCGAATTCCTATTTCCATGGTGGCTTAGAACGGACGAGAACGAGCCAAACATGTGAGAAGACCACATCCTACCCAGATCCGTTATATATTAATATGTACATGTAATAATTATTGATATAGAATAAAGCGAGAAA
>OZ024740.1:400931520-400989020 GCA_964016885.1 Eledone cirrhosa | reverse complement strand
GAACCGGTAGTGCCCCCCGGTAGCACTGCCAAGCGAGGGATTTTTGGAAATTATCCATCGTCCCCGGCTCGAAAGTCCTCCGGTACAGACTGGTTAGTTCGACTTTGTTGACTCCCAGAGCCTCTCCGAGTGCGTCGTCGCACTTGCCCACCACTAATCCTCTATAGAACTCGAGAGTGGAAGTTCTACTGACCGCATTGCCCGCCTGGTAGAGGGCAGTGAGTGCCTGGAAACATTCCAGATGCCAGTCACCCAGTCTCGGTCTCTTCTTGACCCAGGACTGCAACTCAGTCAAAGAAACGAGCTGCGGAAAGGCCCGTCTGACAAACGGCGACCACACCTGTTCACCGTTTAGGCAGAATATCTGGAGATGCCGCAGCCTCAGCGAGTGCCTGCGTATCATTAGCCACGGCATGCCCAGCCCTCCACGTAGAGGGTGCTGGCTGCAGTTGGACCGCCTCTCCAGGGGAACCTGACCTCTCCAAAAGAATTTGAAGCGGAGCCGCTCCAAGTTGGCGAGGCGCGAACGGGGGCAAGGGACGACAGTCAGACGGTAGTAGATGACGGACGCGATGTACGCGTTCGCCACCTCCGCCCGACCTTTCAGTGATAGCTTCATCCCAGCCCATTTCTGGGTGAGACTGACTACCCTGCCTGTCACCTCGTCCCAATTCTTATCCACCTGGAGGTCTGGCCCGAACCAAACCCCTAGCAACTTTACCGGTCCATCCGTCCAGCGCCTAACGACGCTGTTGGACGGCATGGACTTGCCTCTCCAGGTGCCGAGTTGCAAGCCCACTGACTTTTCCGGGTTAAGTTTTGCTCCCGTCAACCTTTCATATTCCTCCAATAAGTTGCCGACCACCTCGATTTCTGAGGTGACCGACACTATCACGGTGATGTCGTCCGCATAAGCCGACACAGCCTTTCCGCGTCCCGGTTCGAGTGGGATGAGCTGCAACAGCTCCAGCTTCCGCAGTAAAGGCTCGAGAATCAATACGTAGAGAAGGGAGGAGGGAGGGCACCCTTGACGGGCCGATCGGGAGACATGAAACGGTTCCGAGAGGTGGCCATTAATTTTGACCTTCGAGCAGGTGCCGCAGTGCATTGCAGCGATCCAGCTTCTGAAGACGGGACCGAAGCCAGCCGCCTTGAGGACAGCCTCCAGGTACCGATGGTCGACCCTATCGAATGCTTTCGATTGATCTAAATTGATCAGAGCCCCACCGAAGCCAGTTTGACACCCTACCCTCTCTATGATGTATCGCATTAGGTGGAGGTTGTCGTGTATGGACCTGGTTGGGATTGCGCAAGTTTTCACCTCCCCAACCAAATCACCGACGACAAGCGCCAACCTCTTCGCTAACACCCTGGCCAAAATCTTAAACTCTGTGTTGAGCAGAGTTATGGGCCTGAAATTGTCTAATGTGTCCCTCTTGTTCTCGTCTTTCCTTATCAGCGTCACTACGCCCCGGCTCACAGAACTGGGAATACTCCCGTTTTTCTGCCAGTTGCAGTAGAGGGCTTCGAGGAGATTGGAGAACATGTCTGGCATATTTATGTAAAGCTCGTAGGGCAGACCATCCAAACCGGGTGACTTGCGCCTCATGCAGCCGACAAGGCATCCTGAATCTCGGCTGAAGTAATTGTCCTTTCGCAGCGCCCAGCGTCAGCCGTCGAGAATTGCGGCAAGCCATCGAGATAGGGACTGAAGTTCGCCACCATCTCTGACCCGCCACTTCCCCCGAACAACCGAGCAAAATGTTGGCGAAAGGCCTCACACATCCTCTTGGAATCGCTCAGCTCGTGGCCGCCTCGGTCCGTCAAAAACCGAATCGTGGTTTTATTACCACGCTGCACTTCTGCCACGCGGGCCCCTCGAACAGTTTTGGTTCCCTCGTTTCTCAGAGCACGCGCCTTAGCTCTGACAATGCAACCTTCGTGTTTCGCATTGAAGAAATGGTCTAATGCTATTCTCGCCGCTAGCACATCAGTTGCAATGCCACTACCAATAGCCTCGTCTAACTTATCTACCAACTCCCCCTCCATTCTATTTTTCTCTATTGCTACTTCTTTGCTAAACTCTATCGACATTACTCTAATCTCTCTTTTGAGAGCCCCCTACCATCTATTGTTGACGACTCCCCCTGTCAACTTTTTCTTAACTAAATTGTTGACCTGGTCCCTGTAAGCCTTACGTGCCGGAAATTACATGTTTAGCTTCCAGTAGCCAGGTCCTAACCTACGTGTCTTATCTAGGTCGACCATACAGATCACAAACTTGTGATCTGAATAGGCGACCGTTTCAAAACGTAGACAGCTTACACTATTTCTGTCTATTTTCCTAATAAATATCCTGACTATATACGATCTAGATGACCCTATGCGGTTAGCCCAGGTCCACACTGGCGCATTAGGGAAATCTAGTCGGTACCTGTCAGACAGTTGGAACTGGCTGATCAGGTTCTTGAGGCCTTTGCACCCCCCGCTCCTATCGGATACTCCCACACAATCCCAGCGTGCGTCTAAGATGCCGTTCCAGTCCCCCGCTAACAGTAAAGGGCGAGACGTACACAGAAAGGTTTCCAGGCGTCTAAAGACATTCGGCCGTCCTGTCCCAGTAGGAGCATAGACGGCCACCGTTATTGTTAACGTCCAGGACCGCCAACTTCCCGTCCGAGTCGCGGAAGATCGACCTTACCTCGAGTTCCAGGCCATTCCTAAACAGCACTGCCACCCCGCCTCCCATTCCCGACCGGCTAACAGATGTAAGATCTGATAGACGTCGAAAATGGGGGCCAGTGCGCCCGTGTCGGAAATCCTGGTCTCGCTGACTGCAATTACATCCATTTCTATAGACCTGAGGTCGTTGAGCAGGCGACCCTGCTTCCAGGACGATCCCAGGCCTCGAACATTGAAACATCCTATTCTTAATACGGCCATGTTGGCAGGTTAAACAGAGAGAGAGGAAGGTTTCTTGTGGAGGTCGGGTTGTTCGACCTCCATAGTTGGTGGGGTTTCTTTTGGGAACCCCTTTAAAAGACTTACGTTCGGGGTTCCCACGTCCCGAGGAAAGCTGTCTCGTATTTCTTTGTATATGTCGAGCGACATTCGCACCAAAACCAAATCTTCCGGCACGCGAAATGTGCTCGATTTAAAAATTTCCCCCTCTTTTTGTATATTTTCACTTCGTGCTACGAGGGCCATCAGTACCTTGTTGGCCCTCCTGACGAGCACGAAGTTTTGTTTGTTAGTTAGTGTGATTTTATTTGTTTGCGTGGCTGTGGTGGTGATGGTTTTGGTGATGTTGTTTCGGTTGTATCAGTGTTTATTGTTAGTGCGGTGTCTGTGGTTTCACATGTTTGTGTGTATATTTGTTCTTGCGTCTGTTTCGGTTGTTTGCGTTTGTGGGATTCTGGTGATGGTGATGGTAGTGTTGGTGTTATTGGAGAGATGTTTGCGTGGGTGGTGTCTGCGTTTTTTATTGTGGGTGCTTTTGTGCTTTGTTGAGTTTTTTTTTTCTTTTTGTGTTTCCTTTTTTTGTATTTTTGGGGATTTGGGTTTTCCCTCATTTTCACTACTGGTAGATGAGGGGTCTGTGTCTGTAAGTGTGACTGTATGTATGTTTATGGTTTTATTGGTGTGTGTATTTGGGGGGGGGGGGGGGAGAATTTGACAGCTTTCCTCGTTTCCCCCCTGGGTGGTCAATGTTGGTGGTGGTCATTCTATCGGTGTTGTTGTTGGTGGTTTTACCGGTGCAGATGTTGGTTGTAGTCCTCGCCCCGTCATCGGCAGCAGTGGAGCCTTTCGACCCCTTGTCACTTTCAGCAGTTGAGGGCAGAAGGCTCGCAAATGGGTTTTTTCCCCACTAACAAAACACTGCGGCCTTTTGCCTTCGGTCATAATGTGAATGACCGTCCCATTCTGAAGGCGGATGTGGTCCGGGATTGTCTTCACATTCTCGGGCCTGATCTGGAGAAGGATCTCCAGGTCAACCCCGGACCAGTCCTCTCTGGCCGTTCTGGTCACTTCTATAGGGACGGTATCCGTTCCCTCCACAATCACACAACCCAGAATCTACCACATGTCAAGTCCTGGTGGGATTCTGGGAATGCGGAGACGGGCCGTTCTTTTTCCCATGTGGGAGGGGTACATTATGACCTTGCTAGTTTTGCAAGGAGTCATAGCGTGTTTCATAGCGAGGGCTTCTGACTTGAACAACACCGAAATGGGTCCGTACTGTTTGCCCCTCTCTATGTACTGGGTATCTTCTCTGATGCACCTCAGCGTGACTTCGACATCTTCTTGTGGGATTAAAGCTGCCCTTTTGGTTTGTGCTGAGATGAATCTATAATGCACCGTTCTGTGCTCCACTGCCTCAATAGCTTCTCCCGGGACAGTTAAGTTGGCCCAGGTTTGCTCTTGCTTGATGAGCTTCCATGCCTGGGCCAACTTTTCATCTTTGTTTGAGAGGTCCATGTTGAAGCATGGCCTCTTTTTTGCTGCTGCCGCAGCGAAAGTGTTCTTCTTGTTTTCGTGTGGGGTGTTGTGGTCGTTGTCGTTGTTCTTGTTGGTGTTGTTGTTAGCACTGTCGCTGTTACCATTGTTGTCTTTGTTGCCACCGTTGTTCTCGGTGCAGTTGGTATTGTTGCTGTTGGTGTTGTCGCTATTTGTTTTCATGTTAGTGGTGTTGATATTGTTGTTGTATTGGTTATTTTTTTTTTTGTTATCTGTATTTTCGTTGTCGCTATTACTGTCAATTTTTTCAAAATTAGAGTTCTCATTGGTATCAGTGTCTTTGTTTACATTGTTTGTAGTGGTGTTTGTGTTATCAATGTGTGTTAATTTCGCTGTAGCGCTCCTCTCAAATTCTACGTCGTTGTCGCACGACAGCCGACATATCGCTGGGGGGCGTGGCTCAGCCATGTTTTTTCTTCTTTGTAAATGTTTTAACATGTAAAAAAAGTTCAAATATTTGGGCCAAAAGGCCCCAATATTATACTTTCCCCTTCACGGGGCAAAGTCTAAGGGCTTATATCCCTTACACAACAAGAAATATTTTACAACAAATAATTTTAACAGGCAAATAAAGCGACTTACTGTGAGCGAGCAAAATACGTCCGCTTAGACCAATAATAATAATAATAATAATTGTTTATTATATAGGCACAAGGCCAGCAATTTTGGGGTAGGGTAAGTTGATTAAATCGACCCCAGTGCGTGACTGGCACTTTATTTCATCGACACCATATTGATGAAAGGCAACGTTAACCCCAGCGTGATTTGAACACAGAAAGTAACGGACCATAACTCTATGCTACAACGCATGTTGTCCGATGCTCTAACATCATAGACTGGAACCAGCAAGATCTACGCAAGATGGAGACAAAGACGAGAAAACTATTGACAACTGAAATAATGCTCCACCCTAAAGTACATAGGCTATATATCACAAAGAGAGAAGTTGGACGAGTGATCCTACAACTGTAAGCTGCATACAAAATAGCAACCATTGGATTGGAAAGTTACGTCCACCACACCCGAGATGAACTTCTCAAGCCTGAAAGGTTTAAAAAATTATACCCAATAAGAAAAGAGGGAAGCAAATTTCGGCAAAAACTGAACATATAAAGAGTCATACCCACAGAATCTGCACCTTAGAATCATACTGCACCTTAGAATAAATCCCTACAAGATCAGCAAACATTAGCTACAGAATACCGGACTGCTAGGAATAGCACATATTCTCAAATACATACAAACAGACATACTTTCTTGCATGCATACACTTATATATATATATATATATATACGGATTAACAAATAATAGTTAAATGCAGTCCACTTAGGTGAAGTCCAGTTATGGTATTCCAGGTAGTGGATGATATTAACGCTTGGCTTGGTTTGACTCAACAAGGCGTTTTCATAGTGATGCTGCGGGTATGCTGTAATTCCTATGTTGTAAACACTTGGAGTAATAATAAATCAGGAAAGAAGGTTTACATGGTTTGCTATACAAAAAAGTTTTTAATCACATAGCTTACATTTGTTTCACTGAACTGGTATGTCTAGAGATCGCTATCCGCTTAATTTTGCGTTACTCGATCGCCAATACAGAATTATAACCAGTCAGATCTTCGGAGCATGCGAGAATGAAGAAAATACACAGGCAAGAAAAGAAAAGAAAATACAGGCTACTATATGGAGTAGTAATGGCATTCAATTAGAACAATAGCAACAATTACAACAATGCTATCAATAAATTATTTAAGGAGATCCTGACATTACTTAGGTGGGGGTATATAATGTATCCAATGTTACGGCGTGAAAACTAGCTGTCATAAGGCAAAATGAAGCGTTGACATGTACAGAGTATCGTAGTGTGTATCAATTTTAAATTATAAAGATAAGCTAGTTTTTACAGTCTTTCTCTTCATCTTCAACAGTATACATGAGTGGGACCACTGTCAAAGCTAAATAGTTGTAGAGTTAATACAGAGGTTAACGATTTATATACGCATATATCTACGCACACACACACACACACACACACATACACATACACACATATATATATATATATAAATATATATACACATATATACACATGCATGCGTACATAGACACATACATACACATCAATATACACTCGTACAAAAATATACGTGTCTATGTACGCATGCATGTGTATATATGTGTATATATATTTATATATACGGAATTTCTGTAACCTGAACATTTAATATTTTGCTACTAACGTACAAATGCATTGGGATATTTACAGAATTATTTACAGCATTAATAATATCTAGAATAATCAGTTTCTAAACCAATGATGAAGCATTTGAATGAAATAAATTACAAATGGATTGATAAAAGTATCTATTCCCTGCTCTTACGAATTTTACCCAATACAGGCCAATGTGATTAGGAATTTCGATTGGGAATACAAAAGATCGAGATTTAATCCCGTTGAGCAACACTTTAGGAAATTGCTTTTTATCTCTAAACTCGGTTCCACTCGTGCTATGGAAGCGACATTGAGTAGATGATATCTATTCTGAAATACATCGAAGGAACTGTAGCATGTTTGAGTGATAGACATAATGCGTCGTTGGGATTATTATTCGAGACTCTATGTGTGTTGCGGTATCCATACTCTTCAACTAATTCCCACCATACTTCGATCTGAATAGGATATTAGAACCACATGCTTGGAGGTTCTTCAAAGGGACGTTATGCGGTTTCATCTTCCTCTACTGAGAATGATATAATAATTTCATGGTTTTAGTCAAATTATTCACGGCATACAATCCACTTAGAATTATTATGTATCTGAAAACATAATTTTGTGAAATAGTTAGTTTTCATATATGTAATTGATCTCTGTTGCTAAACTTATAAATTATACATGTACCACAGACTGTCCAACTTTTAAAATATTTGACGTCTATATTTATACACTCACACCCACTCATCCTGCACCACACACATACAGAAGCATACACACACGCACATACACACACATATATATATAATACATATATATATATTATATGTGTGTGTGTGTGTGTGTGTGTGTGTGTGTGTGTGTGTGTGTGTGTGTGTGTGTGTGTGTGTGTGTGTGTGTGTGTGTGTGTGTGTGTGTGTGTGTGTGTGTGTGTGTGTGTGTGTGTGTGTACAAATATATGGCAATAAAAGAATATAGCTTTTGTAGAACCCTAGTGATATTTTAGCGTCATTCTTGTTTCAATGATGATTCTAAAGCAATTCTGATTTTTTCCAATCATCTTATTTGGTTATTTCATAGCTGCATACAACAACGGTATATATAGTTTTATATAATACCGAATAGAATCATATTTTGTTTAACTTGTATCAAGGAGCTGTATTCCCCGAAAACATTGTTTCATTCTATACTACCGTTTATGATTTAATTGTTGTATAGTAAAACTATACATACTAATTGTCTTTATTAATCTTGATAAATATATAATAAAATACAATGTAAACTATCGAAATTGAGAGCCAATTTAAAATTAAAAACAAGTTTTAAAAAAACATATTTAGTTAGAAGTAAATTGAAATAAACAATTTAATGTGCAAAGATATTTAACAGTAGGGACCCTCCATCTCTTCAATTCGAATTTCAATTTGAATATAATTAACATTGAAATGGCAGTTGGGAAAAGTGTGGCTGACGTGTTGAAAAATTAAACTGTAATAGAATGCAATAAAATAAGAAAACCCCACAATTTAAATACACGCTAAAACTAAACTCCCAGTTCATATGTACACACATGACAAAGCCACAGAAATCTATGCAATGAAATAAATAGGAAAAAGATATTTGAATTTAAGAAATAAATAGGCAAGTTTGAAATTGAATAAAACTTCTGTAAGAAAACAAATACGAATTAATTATAATAAAGATAACAAAATAGACAAAAACAAACCAACTTAATTATTCTCACCCCACAAACAATAACTTCATAGTATCGATCTGAAATTCAACATTAAAAGCAATTATCGGGATGTTCAGGTTCAGAGTATATTTTACTCTATTACCATTATCACCTGAGCACTTATGATTTCATTTTACAAATTTTTTTTTACTTTTCACTTTTTTACATGATCACATTTTTATAAAAAATATATTTCATGAAAATTATCTAATTATTTAAAAAGAAGCAATCAGCAAATGTGTGGAGAAAAACAAAACTAACTATAATACTAAAATTAATAAAATAATATTATATATATATATATACAAGTATATTCATACATTTATATATGTATATATAATATATATATATAAATTTATATATATGTACACACATACATTTATATATATATATATATATAAGGATAAATGTATGTATCTGTGTATGTAAGAATGCCTGTATGTATGTGGTCATATATATAAATATATGTATATATATGACCACATGCATTCATACATACATGCATCCATACATTCATACATAGATACATGCATACATACATGCATTCTTATATACATAGATACATACATTTATCCATACATACATGAATGACTTACACCAATGTAAGGTGTTATGTTATGAAAGGGAGGCTTTTTGTTCGTGAAATTGAAATTATAATTTTATACGCTATCAAGCCCCTTTTTATTACACTTCAGCTAGTTTCTTTTGCTATTCTTGTTATCTTTACAATTGACACCTATTCAGTTCATCTAACAGCTTTATATCTTAATCTTTTTACTTTTTCATTTGTCTCTCCATTCTGAATGCGTGCGTTTTTTAAATATATTTGTGGAATAATGCTTTGTATTATTAACTTTTCTGTGGTAAATTTATAGCTTTTCATTTATTTATAAATATGATTCATTCTGTCATAAATATATACGCACACACACACACATTATATATATATATATATATAGACACACATACATACATACTTACATATATATATATATATATATATATATATATATATATATATATATATATATATATATATATATATATATATATATATATATATATATATATATATATATATATATTATAGTATAGTTATTTTCCACACGGATTATACTATAATGTTCAAGCAATGTATATTCCATAGAACGCTCTGTTTCCTTTATCTATTCTACGGAATAATTCAACACTACATATATATATACATGTGTGTGTGCTCGCGTGTGTATATATATATATATATATATATGATTTAACAATAAAAATGATATACCTTTAACTTTCTCTTCATCTTCTCATTCTTGAATATTGTATTACATACACTGACTCTCTCACAAACACACAAACGCACACACACACACACACACACGCATATATATATATATATATAGTAATACAATATTCAAGAATATATATATATAGAGAGAGATATAGATATAGATATATATTTATATATATTTATATTTCACTTTTGCCATCATTGAATACGAAGATATTTATTATAAAGATATAATGAAAAAAAAGGAGATGACAAACGTTATTAAAATATATTTGTCGATCATATACTTTTTATTAAAAAAGGGTATAAAAATATTAATGAAAAGTTTACCTGATCGAAAAACGAAAAATCAATAAAGTAATTTTCTTTAAGGGCAATGAAAAAAAGATATACACTGAAAACTAAAACAGTCCAAAATACGAAGCAAATAAATAGTACTCAGATGTAAATAAAACATGAACGTGAATAAATAAGAAATATAAATAAAGCTAAAAGAAATAGAAAATGAACCGGATTCGTATTGAAAAGATCTATGATTGTTTTTAAGGCAAGCTGGTTATAATAAGAAACGTATACGAGAATCAATAACACGTTGAAATGTTACTGTACAGCTTGTGTACAATTTCCACACGTTTAAACAATCGTGTTAAATGAAAATAATAGATAAGAATACCATATTAATATAGAAACCCACATACGTAAACATATATAGCTACATACATGCTTACATACATGCTTACATACTCATATTCATACTAACTTCCATACATACATACATACATACATACATACATACATACATACATACATACATACATACATACATACATACATAAATACATATATACATATATATATATATATATATATAGATACAATAAATTTATATGTATGTTCACATACAAACATGCGCGCAGACACATACACGTATATGTATGGACAAATACTGAATACATTCAGATGTTGATATTGAAGAAGAGAAATACAGTTAGCGAGATAGTTGGAGTGTGACGCATATCTAGATATGCAGGTAATAATAATGTTCACATTTTCGAGGAAATAATTGAAAGCACATTCCGGATTCTACTCCATTATGTAGAACCATTGGCATGTATTTTCTACAAATGTTTCGGTTTGACCAAGCTTTGCCAGTGAAATATTGCAGCTTGTGGAGTATATGAAAGCTTGTCGGGTATATTTTGGTTGTTTCTACTTGTCACAGTTACTCCAGATTTATAGAGTCATCTAAACTTTGGGCACCTTTAGCTCTTTGATATTTATATTTAGACCAGATATCTAATCAGAGCATAAATTATGTATATAGATATCTTCCAATCCAGTCAGCACTTGCTTTAGAAGCGCTGCAAAATAGGACGCTGCTACCACCCGTCGGAATAATACATATAACATATAAGTAGACATGTAAAAGTAGATTTTTACATAAGTTAATATCTAAAAAGATTCCACCTTTTTTTTTTTTGTACCCGAAAATGAAATTAAGTTATATAACCGACAAAATGACTTACATAGAAAACGTGCTTTTGTGAAGTTATATCAGAAGTCACATCACGAAGGTTGTTAATCTATTACAAAAATGCCTTTAAAGTGCTGTCTACTTACTTAAACTGGATATTATTAAAAAATGTATATAATTTATTCATTTCTGTAATTTTAAACAAAAAGCCGAGGCATATATCCGAAGAAATTTGATTTGAAAGTGAAAGTGGAGGAATTCATAATATGTAATCCGTGACATTATATATAAAACGTTGTGATATAGTGAATAAAACGCAAATAACCTTTACGCTATTGTTGATAGACGACACCCATAAAACGTTTTATCGTAGAAGTTCGGGTGAACAAGAAATAAATCAACTAAATTCTATCTCTTTTTCTTTTGTTCAATCGGAGAAATTGAACTGTGCCTCAAACTAACAAAATGCAAAACAGATATACATACATTGCCTCCACACCTAACAGCACAGTAGAGCATTATTCCAAATATGGGAACTCCTTATTGCAACTAGGCACAACCTCCACGAAAGAAGAGTTCCTTGCCGAAAACACTACTCCTTGAATGCTACTCTAGCATTCTGTCGAGACCAGCAACTAGGTTACTGCGTAAGAAAAGAGAAAATGAATGTTTATGTAAACTCAGTAATGAAACTGATTATGATGAAATTTTATTAAAACATTTTGATGAGAACACATATTATTGTAGGCACGGATAGCTTGACATTATACCGTCATTGATTCAGTTTGGCTTTGATATTTCATGTATGAGAACATGACTATATTTTAGACGGAATAGTTATAAATGAATATGCAAAGATTCATTCTCAAAGCAAATGTTTTCTGTGTGCTTACAACTTTCTAACAAAACAAGAAACTTCCGCTTTGATGTACATCAATATTGAAAGAGGAAGTGAGCTGGATTGATGCGCTACTAACTCCCACCATTAACTGTGAATGATTTGCATATTTACCGATCTGGCTGTCGTTACCAACAGAATAATAATGAGCAAACGAACTTAACACTGCTTTATATTTCCTTCAGCAGCATGTTATAATGCAAAGGGAAACTATTGTATGATAGCACCTCACCACACACACAAACAAATACACACATGCACACACACAACGCATCGCACACATATATACACACACACGCAAACAGATTAAACTAAAGATATATGAGTACGTAGAAAGCTAGGATAAATAGATAAATGGACAGGTAAGAATATATATAGGAGGATATAATACGGCGGTGGGGTGATAGGTAGCCTAGAAATAGAAAAAAAGCGGAGAAACAATTCGAAGATGGGTAAATGTAATGAAAATTGTATATACATACATGTATAGAAAAGGAATAGGCAAACACAATGATATATATGTGTGTATATATATATATATACACAAACAAAGATACATACATACATTCACATATTTATATATATACACACACATACATACATAAACACATACATAACATATATATATATATATATATATATATATATATATATATATATATATATATATATATACATATATACATATATAGGTACATATGTGTGTGTATGTGTGTCTTTGTGTGAGTGTATGAAAAGTTGTTTACACACTACCATTGTATCTTTTTAAACTGTGGTTACCCCGATATTACTTGGAATCTACAAACACACACACACACACAGTACACACATACACACACACACATAGAGAGATACATACATACATACATACATACATACATACATACATACATACATGCATACATACATACATATAGATATATGCATACATATACGTTTATATACGTGCGTGAAGTGTAGTGTATCTATGTATATATCTAACTATGTTTGAACGTATAGATATCTTGATAGGAAAATATATAATTTTATAACGGAAGTATAAGAGGAATGGAGAGGGAGAAAGAAAGAAGAAAATTGCCAAAAAGAGGGAGCAGTAGAAATAGAAAACTGTTACTGACTAAATGGATTTCAATTATGCATACATTAAGTCAAAATATATATAAATATCAATTACTATAATTTGTATAGTACACATGTTATATATGTACGCATGAAACATATTTTCAAATAAAACATTATGCCACCGACGATCGTTAGACGTTTAAATTCTATTTCACATGTAAAATGAGTGAAAGTACATCCTGGTTGATGTTCGCTTCATTTGACGTTTCAGCGGGAAACCTTGCTTAATTGAGAAACATTTCTTGTGTAATATGTGAATATTTAAGTTTATATTGATTTCACCTTTCATCACTCACCAAAATGGCGAAACTAATGTGTACAGCTCTGGTTCTTGTTATGTTTTTTAATTTTCTAGCTTTTATTTCTTTGGAAACGAAATCGTTAATGGATATAAGTATGTCTATATTTATGTTCGTTTATACACACAAACACACACATACTCATATATAAGTGTATATACATACTCACACACATGTCCATATATATATATATGTATATATATATATATATATATATATATATATATATATATATATATATATATATATATATATATATATATGTGTGTGTGTGTGTGTGTGTGTGTGTGTGTGTGTGTGTGTGTGTGTGGTGTGCGTATACAGGGGAATGAGACAGGGAGAACGAGAGAGATGGAAAGAAGGAGAAAAAGAATGAGTGAGAGTGAGAGTAAGACGTACCACGCAAAACGATGTACGTTAGAGGAAAGAAATTGAAGTGGATCTGAGATAGGTTACTTGTATTACATATTGCAGATGTTTCCCATCAAAATCTATAATTACAAACGATAAATTCGTACAGTGTTATGATTAAGACGTACAAATATGTGCAGTAATTTCACCAGAGGCTAAGCGAAAAAGCAAACAGTTTTATGTGTGGGTATATGTGTGGGTGTGTGGGGGGATGAGAGTGTGCGTGTCTCTGTGTCTGAGTGTGTATGTGCGCGTACATGTTTAGATTAGATGTAAAGCAATTTATACAGATGTCGACACAATAATATATATGATAAATGTATTCATCATTTTCATTATTTCAACCTTCTTGTTATCATTAATATTACTTAGAGCGTTAGAATTGCGACATGGAGTTACTGCTGTTTACGTCCTGATTTCCACTCACGCCGAGGGTAGCTTTACCTTTCATCGTTGCGGGGGTCGATAAAATAAAGTACGATTTATCCGAACACAAATACTCGGACATTCATATAGGAACATCAGGGCAGCAAGCAGCTGACTATCGATCCCATATTCCTGCATCAACTTCCACAGCAGGTCCCAGGGAATGTGGTCGTATGCCTTTTCGGGCTTTTCAAAACAATAATATACCTCTTGACAATACTCCAACAATTTCTCGAAGACATGTTGCAATCTCTCTTGTTTCCCTTTTTGAAAATTGGGTTTGTTACTCCTGATTGCCATTGCTTAGGTGTTACATGGCACACATGATTCAGCGTGAGAAGACGTTCTCTATTTACGGATTTTAACATCACGGACAGGATTCTATCTTCACCAGTGGTCTTGCAGCATTTGAGCTCTTTATCTGCTCTTATTACCTCAGACCCCGAGACATTAGTCACCGGCTTTACTCTCTCTTAACACGAACATCCAGCACAGAATCGTAGATATCAGAAACAATAACAATATAGATTATTGATCTATGTCCCAGATTCCTCTTATACCATGTATGGATGTCTCTGTGCTGGAAGAAAGTGTCCACTGCTAGAAAATAAGTCTAATAAGGCCTCACCATACATACTTATATTGGGATCACCGTTCCTTCCAATCATGTCATTTTCTCAGTGTCAACATGTGCATTGAAGTCTCCCATCAGGATATATCCCACAGTCTTAACTCTATCTAACACTACAATGACTTCATCAAGGAAATATCTGTATTCGAATCCTTGTTTGGATAAACTTCCACCACCCATAGACTAAAATTCAAGATGCAAATCCTCACTCCTAATGGAACCCAGTCCATAAAACATTCTGACATCCGGGGGCTTGTCAGTATCCCTACTGTTGCCTGTGTAATCATTGCTGGCGCTATACATCAAAGGTGAAGTTTCCATCCTCCATCTAAATCGACAGAGTCACGGAACTTTGTTGAAGAAACCCGACTATATCTAGCTGGTAGCGTCTAGCCACCTCCACTAGGTCCTGCTCCTTAACTGTAAGTGTTGTTGTGATGTTCCAAGTTCCATTTGCCAAGGTGTGCCCCCTTCTGAACCCTCGTTGGAGGCTCGAGATACACTATCTTTGTCCATCTATCCCACGACTCATAGGACAAGTCGCAGATTCATCGGCAGTTTTTGCGACATGAAATAGTGACTGCAATATATTTTCGAACAGACCCCTTTACATAAAGCATGAACGCCATAAACTTTATGAGACTCTATTTGAATGAAAATATTTTTTGATGGAGTTTTATTTTTTTAAGTTTTGTCATGAAATTTTACGAAATACTCCCTTCACCTACCACCTATTATAAACGAGAAAAATATATCTACATGAAAGAATTTGTTGATAAATTTACGTAATATCACACATATATCTGGTTGAGATATATCATAACATTTGTGTAATATGTATTAAATTATAGAATAAAATAAAAGATGATAAATTGCTATTTTATGCAATTTCAAATGGTGTACTCCATTGGAGAGGAGAAAACTTTACTATCTCCTTTAATGAAATTTATTTTCATTGTAGATATATTCAAAGGCTCATTTTTCATGTAGTAGTAGTAGTAGTAGTAGTAGTAGTAGTAGTAGTAGTAGTAGTAGTAGTAGTAGTAGTTGTAGTAGCAGCAGCAGCAGCAGTAGCAGCAGTAGAAGCAGTAGTAGTAGTAGCAGCAACAGTAGTAGTAGTAGTAGTAGTAGTAGTAGTAGTAGTAGTAGTAGTAGTAGTAGTAGTAGTAGTAGTAGTAGTAGTAGTGGTGGTGGTGGTGGTAGTAGTAGTAGTAGTAGTAGTAGTAGTAGTAGTAGTAGTAGTAGTAGTAGTAGCTGGAGCTGAAAAAAAAAGGGGGGGGTAGAAGGAAGGTAGTCAGTGAAAGGAATGAAGCTTTAGAAAATCATATACAGTAACTTAATACAAGCGGAGTGGATCCTGCAACGATGAGGCCAGAGAAAGCAATTGATTTTCACATTACTCCAACCAAAATATCTATAAGCCTTGTTGATTGTGTATCCTTATGAGCTTTAAAATGATTTGAGACTCGGCTTTTAGAGGAGCTACGTGATAGGAAGGGTTACATGAAAACTGTCCAACTGACAATATTTCATTGGGTTTTATGTCTGTTTTGACATTATTTCGAAGTTGCCAATAATAATCAATATTACCCATCCATCAGTTTCCCAAGCCCTTCAAGTATGTACACGCCTGTGTACTTATCGCGTATATATATATATATATATATATATGTGTGTGTGTATATATATATATTAATATATATATATGTATATATATTTATTTATTTATATATATATGAGTGTGTTTGTGTGTGTGTGTGTGAGTGTGTTTGTGTGAGTGGGAGTGTGTGTGTATGAGAGTGTGTGTATGTGTGAGAGTGTGTGTGTAGGTGTCTGTGTGTATGTATATAGATGTATCAATATATATTGATCAACCCTTGGTTGCGATAATAAGTGTCCAGTCGTTCGATGAACGGAACGTTCGAATCGTGAATTACCACTGTCATGTATACCCTTAACCTTAATCTCAGGTATAACAAGCCTGACACAATATATGATAAAGCTGGACCATATTGAGTTGACAATCTTCGGCTGCCCGAAACTATGGGAAAATCAATTACTCGAGATACGATGCAATGTGATCGAAGCCGGGAATTCATGATTTTTAACCAAATTTCTTAGACAAATAGACATTCATGCATATATATATATATATATATATATATACCCATGATACACACATACTCACACTACTACACACACACACACACACACACACACACACAGGCACATAGCCACACGCACACACGCACAGATGCACATACATACACGCACACACGCACACACACATACACATACACATACACACACACACATATACACACACACCTATCTACAAACATAAACGTGCACTCATCACGCATATATATATATGTATATATATATAAATAGCAAAATTCGGAGAGAGAACTTTGAAACAACTGAGGCTGGATCGTTGGAAAAGAATTTAAGGTCACTGCGAAGGATAAGAGAGTAGGCCAGCGTGCAGGGGCTGGGGCCCGAATTGGAGAATCCTGGTTTGTCAGGGGTAATGCTACGTGGGTTCAGATAGAGTGCATTACCTGGATGTGCATTATTGTTCTGTGTGTAAACGTGCGTGTGGCTGCGACTCTGTAGATATATGATTGTCTGTGTGTATGTAATCGTGTCTAACTGTGAATGTTTAATGTAACTTGTGTGTGTGTTTGTGTACACATGCCTGTGCACGAGCGGATGTGTACACTTACATGTGGGTACATGTGTGTGCATGTGTCTGTAAATATGTTATGCAATTTTATGTGTGCATGTGTGTGTTTGGGCCGAGTTTTGCAGTTATTAGGCGTTTGTGTGTTTGGGTGAGTTTTTGCAGTTATTAAACTGTGTATGTGGATGTGTTATGCGTATGTGTTTGTGTATGCAAACACTTGATGATTGCCTATATTCATCTATATATATATATATATATATATATATATATATATATATATATATATATATATATGTAAATACATATATGTGTGTGTGTGTCTGTGTGTGTGCGTGTATGTTTGTAGGTATGTATATATATATATATATATATACATATACACACACACTTATATATATATATATATACATATATATAAATTCGTGTGAGAGAGAGTGTGTGTGTGTGTGCGTGTGCGTGTCTGGGTGTGCGAGTATGGTATACAAAAAGCAAAAATAATGAGTAATTATATGAGATGTTTAAAAGCGAGGCAAAGAAAACAAAATTTGAAAAGTAATAGCAATCAGTCGTCATATTCCTACTGTAAACTAATAAATAACCATAACAAAAACTACTCATAGTTTTCTTCAATAACTATATGTGCAAAAAAAAACGAGGAGTATTAAGAAAAGCTAATTCATGAACGTACGTATTACTGATCAAACGAAGTGATATAAGATTAGTGACATGTGAAGTAATTAAAAAAAAAGACATTTTTTCATCTGTATTAATTACCTGCGGTAATATATCACTAATCATTTATTGTTCTACAGCTTTTGTATAACAGCAAGCGACAACAAAAGAAATATAGAAGGATACCAAAAAAATGGAAAATACAATACACCCCTCACAAAAAAAAACTAAACTAATATCAAAAGAGAAAATTAATACAATGAGACTACACTGTTTACAAATAAAACTATCATTTTTGTTTAGTCAGATAATGAAGATCATTAAATGAAACGTATTTAATATTATATATATATATATATATATATATGTGTGTGTGTGTGTGTGTGTGTGTGTGTGTGTGTGTGTGTGTGTGTGTGTGTGTGTGTGTGTGTGTGTGTGTGTGTGTGTGTGTGTGTGATTGTATGTATGTATGTATATATACATATATATATATATAGAGAGATATATATATATGTATGTATGTATATGTGTGAACGGGCATTCATCAATGAATTGGTAAATTATATGATTGCAATAAAAAAAGACTGTAATATTTAAGTAGGAAACAAGTGATACTTGGGGGATGAATGTTTTTTTCTCACTGAAATATTAAGTAATAAAGAGATGGGGCAACATGTTGGTGCATTTAGACGTGTAGATGGTTCTTACGAATGTTGATTAAAAAGTGAAGGTATGAAATTTCTCTGAGAAGATAATGAAATACATCCTACGCAATTTCACCAATTAATATTCTTATGTTGTATATCCATATTTTATGATCATTTTTTTAATGCTTCCTAATATATATATTTTCTTCTTTACAATATTTTTCACGTTCTACATTGTGTTTCAAACATGAGGGTCATATTTGCGATATATTGCCAGAATTAATAACAGAACACACTCACTGTTTGGTTGGTTTTCGCTTCTCGCTGTCTTTTATATCTGCGATCTAACTTACTCGGTCCTCAATGTTGCCATTGGTTAGTATTCAGTTGGTAAGTATTGGTAAGTATTGGTTAGTATTCAGTTTTAGTTGTAAGTCTTTACCGGTTGCGCATTTCTAATGCTTTTCAAAAAAAATTTTGAGATAGAGCGCTCGTGATGTTTGCTCTAATCAGATTAGAGCAAACATCACGAGCGCTCTATCTTAAAATTATTTTTGAAAAGCATTAGAAATGCGCAACCGGTAAAGACTTAAAACTAAAACTGAATACTAACCAATACTTATTACTAATTTATACTTATTCCTAATGAAACTATTTTTCACTGGGAAAAAATTTGTCAGCATTTTCTTTTCCTTTTACTAATATATACATATATATATATATATATATATATATATATATATAAATATACATACATACATACATATATATGCGTATATATATACATACACATATATATATATATATATATACGTGTGTATAATGGTAGCTATGGTGCTTCCATAGGCGGTATGCCAAAATTAGCACTCAATACTCATACAGAGCAGAGTGTGAATAGTATAAAAAAACGAAAAATCAGTGATGCATCTGGACTCAGTTTATTGCGTGTTACAATTGTTTCGCCGGTAGGTAGCTCGAGACATGATCACTGTATGGATCTGGTTGATTCTACGGCTGCAGTTTCCTTCGGACACATGCAATTCTTACGGAGCAAATTTTCCTACTCATATAGATATATATACATAGTTAAATGTAATGGTGAAAATGCACAGAAGTATATTAAAATGTTAATTTTTCTTTAATCAGACAGAATATAATTGCTGCATGAAATATAACCGGTTTTGATTAGTATAACAATATTTTCAAACATTACATATTAAATATTTTTTAAATCTATCAAGAGAATAATGTTACTTTTAGAGTTTTGCTGATAAAAACAAGGATAGAGATATATAATGCTTATGGAGGTAGAAATTTGGACATAGCTTCTGAAGTCTGGTATCCCTTGTCTTTTGATCAAGATTTAAGTCGTTTAGGGACCATGTCTAGCGCCCCAGTGACGATTGGCACAATTTCTGTCAGACATCGTGATCAGTTCTAATAGCACCTGCAAGGTCTGCATTCTTATTGAACTTTTCCATTTTTCTTTCAGTCACATTATGGCCTTGGGGGATCGCAATATCAATTTGAGTCAATTTCGTGGAGTTGTTTGCTTTTACAACAATATCAGGGCAGTTGTGTTGGACTTTGTGGTCTTCATCTCAAGGTCCCAAAATAACTGTACTTCCTCGTCTGATAGGTAGAATTCAAGTGGAGTATGTTCGTACCACAGACAACGTTTCTAAGTTGCATTTTTTGCACAACTCCCAATGTCGGATTTTCTAACGTATTTTTGGTAATTCATTACATCCACTAACAATATGTGCCGCAGATTTGTCTGCTTTCTGGCATATTTCGTCGACACCCAGAGCCTCTCAAAGACTGTTGTCACCCTTGCCCACCATTAATCCTCTATAGAACTCGAAAGTGGAATTTCCATTGACCGCATTGCCCGCTTGGTGGAGGGCAGTAACGCCTGACAACATTCCTGATGCTAGGCACTCAGTCACGGCCAGTTCTTGACCCATAACTGCAGTACAGTCAAAGAGATGACCTACGGAAAGGTGTGTCTCCCAAATATCAACCCCATTTGTTCACTGTTTAAGAAAATCTGTAGATGTCTTAGCCTAAGTGCATGTTTGCAGATCATCAGCTACGGCACGCCCAGCCCTCCGAGTAGAAGGTGCTGGCAGCAGACCGAACCTGTTGATATCGGCCATTCACATTACACACCATGGGCTGGCGAGTGTCGCGTGAGGCCATCGAGGCATGAACTGAAATCTACCACCGTCTCTGACACCCCCTCCCCTTCCGTGAACAGTCGAAAAAGTGCTGACGAAAGGCCGCGCACATTTCAATGGAATCGGTCAGCACGTGTTCGTCTCGGTCCGTCAAAAACCGAATTGTGGCTTTATTACAGCTCTGTACCTTCGCCGAACGATCTATCGAACAGCTTTCGTTCCCTCGTTTATTATAGAAAGCGCCTTAGCTCTCACTATGCAACCTTCGGGTTTCCCATTGAAGGAATGATCTAATGCCATTCTCACCACTAGCAGATCAGTCGCAATGCCACTTATGATCGCCTCGTCTATTTTATCTATCAGATCAGCCTCCTTTCTATTTATTCTAATGCTACTTCTTTACTAAAACCTATTAAAACTAGTCTAAACTCTCTATTGATAGCACCCCATCATGTGCTGTTGATGACCCCCCCCCCACACACACACCTCTGTCAACTTACACTTAACTACTGTGGGGACCCGTTCCCTATAAACTTTATATAGGTCGAACATGCATATCACAAATTTGTTATCTGAATAGGCGACTGGACGGAATATACGAACCTGCCTACTGACCTAATAAAAAACCTATATATATTTACGATCTAGATGACCGCATGCGGTTGGTCCAAGTCCACAATGGTGCATTAGGGAAATATGTTCGGTAACTGTCAGACTGTTGGAACATAAATGATGAGAGCATTCGAGTCCGATACAAAAATTTGGCAAATTTGCCAACAGGTCATCAGCCATCAAAATAGAATTACACAGTTTCGCCCCCTACTGAGGGTACAGTGAGTCCATACGGGATTCTTGTTACTATTGTCTCGTTCGTGTACCTCCGTGTCTTTCACATCGTCTAGTTCTTTCTGTTGATATCAGCTAATATGTTCATCCTTTGGGGTTGTTTGTTTCTCCATACGTCGAACCGAATCTCTTTGTCACAAAGCATTCAATTTAAAAGTTGCATTTTTAATTCTATACAGATTTGTCATCACTATGTAATCTCAAAAACGTTTTGTATTATTTCATCTTCAAAAATACTCCACAGTCAGTACTTAACTGCCTTAACAACATTGTGTACTCGGTTGGACCAGCAGTACCACTGGTAGGGTTCGAAACTGTATACTTCCATTTCGACTGCCAATGTCACCTGTTGCATATTTTGCTCTCCCTCTCTCTCTCTCTCTCTATATATATATATATATATATATATATATATGAGTGTGTGTGTGTGTGTGTGTGTGTGTCTGTGTGTCTGTCTGTCTGTTTCTTTTCTAGCATGTATATATATTTTATATCAATAATAATGGTTTCTAATTTAGACAATATGCCACAAAGTTATAAAGACCCAACTACTTAATTGATACTTCATGCTATCAGTCCCTGGAGAAAGAAAGATAAAGTTAACATTGGCGATATTTGACCTCGGAACGGAGAGTGTTAGTGCTACAAAAAGCCAAAGAAAATCTTGCAATTTGGTCGAATGAAACTGAATAGGGCGGTAACTCATTTTGTCCAACACTCAAACAATTTTTATAATAATTGTTTCTACTTTTTGGCACAAGGCCAGCAATTACCCAGTGCATTACTGGTACTTTATTTTATATACCCCGTAAGGATGAAAGTTATAATTATAATAATAATATAGTCAAACACTGGAGACAATATTCTCCCTCAACATTGCTGGCCTTGTGCCAAAATTAGAAAGTATTATCATCATCGTCATCATCAACGCCATCATCATCATCCTCTTCTTCCCCATCATCTTCATCTTCATGATTTTTATATGATTTTTATTTTTTAGTGTCAATAAAGTTCTTTCATTGTTTAAGAGTTTTCTTTTTTCGTTTTTTATTACAATTTTACTGTTTATCATTCATTCATTTATTTATTCAGAAAGAAAGGAAAAAGACAGATAAAAAACTAAAAGAAACAAAACGAATAAAGCCATCTCTACTTGAATATAAAAGTGAAATCAATAGTTATATTGAACCCCGCGCATATCCCGATTTTAATTATTATGGTAATGTAATTGCCAATCAATAATCTAATTAGCTAAAAAATAACAAAGAAAAAATAATAAAGCACCTATAAAAATAAACTAACAAAAATACAGAATTAAACTATAAACAACACCGTTGGAGAAAATCCCTCCAAGATATGAGTTTCAGCTTATTGTTTGTTATTTTTATTTATTTGTTTACTCCAAAGAAGAAATCACATAACAAAACAAAGGTTGCTAATTGGTTGAAGTATTAAAAGAATCTGCCCAATTTCTTTTTTGTTTCTTAATGTTATTATTTTCTTCACAGTTCTCTATTACTGGCTCTAACACAATTATGTGTCATAGCTGATGCTGCACTGAAGCTATCTAACGTGGCATTGGCTAAAGAACTACATGATTAAATAAATAACAAAATATGAGCTTTGTCGCGCTACAGCTAATAGTGAAAGTGGTAAACGCTGATAATTTAAGAATATAAACCTCTACTCATTTCTAATGTGTGATGTTTTAGTTAAAAAAAGAACAAATATACCACCGGTATAAGATTATTATATCGCAAGTAAATTTAACAAATTTCAGGGTTCTGTTTCCGATGAAACCTCAATATATAACAAAAACCCTAAAGGAAATGTAATCTCTGTATAACTACAACTTTAAAATATAAGCTTAGCTGTTAAAACGTTAGCTAGTGTGAAACCATTGTTATTCTTTTCTGAAATACAACAGTAGAGGAATTGCTTTTACATGTTTCTCAGCTAGCTGGCTGTTCATCAAAAGACATGTAACCATACACTTCCGTCAATGGAGAGAACTCCTAACAAATCATTCTTTACATCGAATACAAACGGGAAAACATTGAAATTCATGATGTTAATAATAATCATGTTGGTGATAACATTGATTATTTTAATGATGAAAATGTTTTGGCTTAAGATCTTACATGGACGCTTATAACAAAATAACACACTAAGCCGGTAATACTTTTTGATAGTACGGCCAGGATAAGAATTTCTGAGTTTTGTCCATAATCCACTATCCAAAAGTGCACTGAGAGAGACTGCTCTTTATATTTTCAGAAACCCAGAATATCTACAAAACATCACATCATGCCCACTCACCCCTCTAACCCATTATATAATGCAAGATTAACGTTTCACTGCCGTCATAATATGCTACGTAGATAACTGTGAGTGCCTAAGATTATTCTAGAAGAGATACACCGTATCATCTTCTATATTTTACCCAGGATTGCAGAAACCCCAAAGAGAAGAGCAACGGAAAGACGTGCATAATACTAGAGAACAAACTTGTTCATCGTCGAGGAATCGAATCAGAGAGGCAGGCCATACGTAATCACTCAATATGCTAGAAATAGCAGCTAAATCATCCACATGTAACACACCACAGTCTTTTGTTATGATGGTCGTGTTTTGGACAGCCATAGTAAAATTTCGGCCTTGTCATAACTGGAAAAGCGTTTGATCATAAGTCTGCTCAATACAAGTTATGCAGAACTAAACTGTAACAGCAACTATCTAGGAATCTACTTGAATGTGGTAATCTTTGAACAAGGCACCGAAATTGATCTGAACTGATTGATTTGCCTTAGTACTTTTGTCCTACGAAAAAATTTAGTTCCACAAAAAGCGAAAGAAAATACTTTTCAATCTGGTAAATGGAATCGAGCAGAGCCCGACACCTTTATGAATCCAAAGACATACTCAATGGTATGGTAAATGCGTGATCCATTTCCAACTCGTATGTGTTCTGTAGAGAGCTGGTGTACTCAATGTATGTAATGTCATGCCGGTGGAGTAGATTACATCTGTCAACACGGATCCAGCATGTCTCATGCTAAACAGAATCGAACGACATACCAAATATTGAATCTGTTACCACGTCGCAGCAGCCGGACATCTAACGCTTTTCGCAGGTTAACACTTCAGGGAGCAACAATGTCTGATATGCGATGCGCTTTTTAATCCCTTCCAAACTCTTTGCACACTCCACCACTCCAATCTATTTCTCTCTTTTATATATATATATATATATATATATATATATATATATATATATATATATATATATATATATATATACATATATATATATATATATATATATATATATATATATATATATATATATATATATATATACAGCAATGCCAGAATCAAAGGTTTTCCAAGAGATGACAAATTAAATAGACCTATTTGTTCTTTAAGTATTTTCTTTTTGTTTCTGCCACTGCCTATTCTCCTCTATCTTTCTATTTCTTTTTTAATTTCTCATTCTACTTTCTGATGAAGGAATAGTGTCCGAAAGATTAAGGCTTTTCTTACTATATCATGCGTTAACCTAGTAATATATGTTTCATTGTACTGTGATCTTTGGTCTGTTATTTCTGTTTGAGTTTTGCATACACACACTCAGATGTATATATATACATATATATATATATATAAGTGTGTGTGTGTGTGTGTGTGTGTGTATAATGTGTAAATATATTTGACTTTATCTTCTATCATTCCAGATTTGATGAATAACCACCATGCAAGTACCTAGTTCCATTACATTTAACTGTTCAATTCCAAAATATGTAGGCTGTTTTAGAAAAGTTTATATTATTGATATATATTTTATAAACTGTAGAGGCAACAAAATCAAAACGCTACTGTAGCAAGATTCAAAATTAGAACCGAGTGAAATGACGTTAAATATTACATTGTATTTAGTCAGATGCCCCACCGTCTTTGCTATCGCAACTGCCTGAGGATTTAAACGATAAAGAGTAAAAAGTAAAAGAAAAACACAATGGAATACAATACATAAAAATCAAACAGGGGGTGAATAACCAAAACAATGGAATAAAGAAGGAAAATTAAGTATTATAAAAATAAATGAAAAAAAAATGAACTGAAATTAGAGAAAAATAGCGACATAAATAAAGTAGGAAGCATTGAAATTCAGAAAGACGTTCACAAATTTTAGACATGATGGGTGTTAAATGCTGCTTACATTTGAAAACCAATACGTTAGGTGTGAAAAATTGGCCTGCAATCTCATTAGAACGTTAACGATAATAGCACTTCAAGAAAGATTGATTTCTGAATTGTTGGATATTTCTTACATTGCTTTGTCAGGGAGTTTGCTATGTGGTAGTGGTTGTGATAATTATAGTGTTGTGGTGGAGGTTATGGGTGGTTGTTACCTGGTTGTTGATTTTTTTTATTAATTGAGGTAAGGGTGGTAAAGAATTGTTTGAAAGGGTTTTTTTTTCTTCTAGTAGTGAGGGTTGTGATCGTCATGATAGTAGTGAAGGCAATGTTCTAGGTGATGGAAACAGTGACTTCAATGGCAGATACTGTGGTGACGACGGTGGTGGTGATGGTTGTCGTTGTAGGTGTGGTGACGTTGCCTCTGATAATGTAGAGCTTATTTTGACCGTGGAAGTGATGCTGGTGGTAGTGATGATTGTGGTAGTGCTAGTGTAGTTGCTGTTGGTGGTGGGGCTGCTTATTATAGAGTGTTTATATTTAGTATGATAGTTGTGGCTTAATGCTGTGTTTATCTTGATAAAAGGTGTTATGGTTTTTGAGATGGTAGCGGTAATGGAAGTGGTTATATTGTAGTTTTTTGTTTACCAAAGTGGAGAGTTCCAACTATGGCTATACGGTCGTTGATATTTATAAAACTTTATAGTTAGATTTAGCTGCTCTTTGTAGCAGGTCCAACAAACATGTACCTGAGCCCTCGTTGTTCACTGTTATGCTGGTTGCTCTCTTCGATCAGACCGATAATCGAAGACATTCCAACAATTATGACCCTTCTTTTATATGAGGGACTACAATTATTCTTAATTAAGATAGCAGAACGATATTTCAGGGAGGTTTGGTTAGCAAGTCAACTAACCGTCATTGCTACTATATTAAATCATTGGATTATTATTTGTGTATGTGGTAATTTGTGGTACATTTGCCGGTTGTGCTTTATTGATGTGGTTTACTTGAGTGTTATTGATGTGGTTTACTTGAGTGTTATGTGGTTTACTTGAGTGTTATGTGGTTTACTTGAGTGTAATGTAAAATTGTTATGTGATAGTGTCTCATTGAATGCGGGAAGCTCTGATATAGATACCTTCCGTTGATAGCTCAAATATGCATATATGTATGTATGCATATACGTATGTATGTATGCATACAGGTATGTATGTGTGCATGCAGGCATGTATGCATATATGCATGTATGTATGTATTTATATAATTATGAAGATATATATGATTGTGTTTACAATTGCTCATATGCTTTAATATGTATGAATGTGTGCACGCACAACAAAAGAGCAGTGCATTAGTTTCTTAGTATGGTCCTAGTTACAAGTAGGTGCAATTAGGTGAATTATATGTTTTATTCGGAGTTGATCTCACTGCATTTGGAAAAGAAAGATCCGTCCATTAGTAATACATGTAGACTAGACAAGTATTGATATGTAAAACTAGAAAACAAAAATGTTGACATACTCACAAAATAGAAAAAATAAATAAAAACATTTACTGAATACAAACGGCACTAACTCGCCTACATACGCATCGTATCCACCTATTAATATACTTTAATACAAATACTCACTAACATGGGCGAAACACACATTCACACACACATACAAGCACATACATATTCAATAAAATACCTAACTCCACATACACACATATATGCATATATACATACATACATACACACATACATACACATATACATACATACAAACAAAAATACATACATACATATTTACATACATACATATTTACTTACATTCAACGACTTAGATCGTACACCTGTATCCAGATGTCAAATTTAGGTGGGTAATTTCATGCGTTCCCCTTTATCTCTGGCTACTCAACCTCCCTCTCTCTCAGCTATAAGATACTACCAAACCATCGTATCAAATTCGTTTGGCTCAGCTTCATTTATCGTTTTAATCCTATAATTCTGCTTTCCTCCTTTTCCTATTCTAAACATATAAGCCTTAAGGTTTTACATTTTATTAACTTCTTAGCTACACTGCCCTAACTTATATTCAATTTCAAGAGGAAACCCTTTTCATCACACTTCCCACCATACATATCTTCTTGTCATTCTTGTCTGTCGTCCGTCTTTTCTATATTAGCACACACACATGCATAAACACACTCATAAACACACCCACGCACACACCGACACAAACACACACAAAACACTCACACACACACAAAACACTCACACACACACAAATACCCACATACAGCGCACATATTTTTCAGCTTCTCATAAAAAACTACCGTCTATTTGCTTTATGATTTAATGCTTAAACATGATATTTTTAAAATGTTATATTAGTTGTTAGCTTTTCTCATTCGAAATGAATATTTTATTACTTAATTTACGTGATTATTTCCATAAATATCTGCATATGGATACAATATTTGTCAAGAAAATATTTCACGCGTAAAATCTATGAAAAGTGCACAATTGCCCAAGTAATATAAAATATATAATGTAAACCGAATGAATTGAAAAATCAATCTTTCACTTAAATATCAATCGTACGCATTTATGTAATTTTCGAATGTTCATTTTTTGTATGTTTGAAATTCACGATCATAAAAATGCTTTATACAAGGAAAACTATGATTATTATTATATGTTATAGTTTATAATTTATTTTTTAATTATTTCTATATAAAATATATAAGATAAATTCCATGATAAAACTGTTCATATTTAAAGAGTTCCAGATGTGTACTGTGAAGTACAATTTTTTTTTATCTACATACAACGCTCATAGGTTTATTCGAATCGATTTAATTATACATATATGCTACCCAGTTGATCTCTTAACATTTTTAACTGAATCACAAAAACAGAATTTAGACAAACAGGATTAATGCTTCCGTTCTACCCCTTTCGTTTTTTAGCCCATGGCGACAAGTATATATGATATACTTTCTAAATTTATTTCTAAAAGTCGGTTTTATTCCCGTCCTACTAATATATTTCTCAGAATATCGAAACATATGCTTATGTCACATATTAGGCTAATATGACATATTTCCTTTTAATGATATATTGCCTTTAATATAGGCAAGACTTACTTGGCTTTAATTTTTAGTAGTTTATTAAACACTTTCTGTGAGATGCATACTGTGAAATACGTACGTATATCTTCTGTAGATATATTACATCTGCATTCGTTATTATATTCATAATTATATAGCCAGTTGAAGATTTAAAGACATAGAAATGACTTAATAAGATAGAATTTATAAGGTGTTCGTTCTGTCACTTATTTTAGATCACCACATGATGTCCTGGATGTATAGAATGGTATAGAAACCCACGCAGGCACACATATACATACACACACAGACACGTACACCCACTCAGACATGCACACACAGACACACGCACACACACGCGCGCGCGCGCACACACACACAACACACACACACACACACACACACACACACACACACACACGCGCACACACACACACACACACACACACGCACACACACACACACACATATATATATATATATATATATATATATATATATATATATATATATATATATATATATATATATATATATATATATATATATATATATACATATAACAAAGAAGGTGTGGTAAGATACCAGGTGAACCATAACACACCAGAGTACTCGATATTTAGGGTAGTAGAGTGGGTAATATGAAAAGAGTCAGGAGCCTGACGGCTGAACTCCGGCCGTTTTGACACCTAGATCTGGTTCTGATCTAGCTATGGAAACGGCTGCATCTCAGCCGTCGGGGTCCTGACTGTCTTCCTATATATATATATATATATATATATATGTGCGTGTGTGTGTGTGTGTGTGTGTGTGTGTGTGTGTGTGTGTGTGTGTATGTGTGTGTGTGTGTGTCAAAAGTGACACAGAGGAGACTGAGGTGAGCTGGACATGCTCACCGACATCCAGAGTTGACACTGCACTCAGTGCTCCTGTGGGAGCTCTTGCATGGAAGACACACTAGAAGAGGAAGAACGAGGTTAGCATATGTTGATGCACTAAGGACAGACACTGGTCTCTTCGAAACACAGAACATGGCAGTGATAATGAGGGACAGAGACCGCTGGAGAGAACTCGTCCATGGATCTCCGCTGATGTGATGTGTTCCCAATGAGCGAAACTTAAGCTTATGTCTCTGATTAATATAATATATGTATATATGCTATATATTATGCATTGGAAAGTTCTACTCCCTTCAGATAGATAGTATTGTCATAGTTCGAATCCAATTGAAGCTACTCATTGAGTCTTTGTAGTGAAACATACCTCTGTATTTACCTATTATCTCGAGTTTCTTCTGCAGAGTTGATTGCTCCACACAGTTTACGGCTCTTTGACATTCTTCTAGCCTTGCTCAATTTTATTTCCCCTTCACGATGATCAACTAGCCTTACTTTTAGGGGCTGTGTATCTTCGATCTCAGTTAAAAAATATAAAGTTTGGCGCAAACATATTCCGAAAGAAACGTTATAGAGATACGTTAAAACTTCATCCTGATGAGACAAGAAGATTGATCAAAGCTGATTAGTTGTGCGTGAAAAAGGAAATTAGCCAACCCTCGTGGAACAAAGTCTAGTAATAGTTCAGGAAAAACACTGGAATATAAAACGAGTAACAGAATCTAAATGAAAATCTGACTCTGAAAAGCTCATCATTGATTCTATATAGTATCCTTTAATTAAGAAAGAAAATACATGATTTTATACCATGAAGTTGGCATAAAGAATATTATCGCGGATAAAGCATTAGTATTGCTGTCTACTTGGTTGGCGTGAGTTCAGACACTGAGGATGAAGTTATATATATATATATACTCAGATTCAAGTAGCATCATAAGTTCGAGAAGAACTACTAGGAGAATATCCTTGTTATGGGAGACGGAATGAGGTTAACCTACTCCCATAGTTTGAATAAGGGGTTCCCTAACTAATTGTAAGAATATTCACAGAATGCCAGTGGGCACAGCTGCTAAAACGTTGTGCGGAACACAAGCCGGAATAAATCAGTATATAATACCCCGGTGGATATTATATAGGTTTGAGCGTCACAATTTGTACTGTAAATGTGTTAGTTGAAAGAAATTATTTGAACTTTTGGCGCCATACACCCAAGGTTGTGACAGTGAAGTATAATTTACTTAGTTGTCCGAGTGGGAAATTGTAAACTACTGAAGGAAACATAACATAATAAGACAGCTATATAACTCTGTATAATAATCAAATATTACTTTCGATTAAAATTAGGGGTTTTTAAATCGGGATTTTAATATTCTTCAAACGAATTTCAACTTAAGAAAAGTGCTAAAGACGTGGATATTCTAATCGCATCAACATCATGTAAATTCAACCTGTAGTATTATATATTACTATAGTAAAGTGTTTTTATATTCACTGATATTGAATGTGATATTGAGAATCACTAGAATACTGCATAAGGTTTGCTCTTGTTTTACATTTTTTCCACTGTTGGAAGAAAACAAGTAAAATGTTAGGGTTGTACAGAATACGCTTATGCGTGGACATGTTTATACATATGTGAGGTAAAATGAACTGCGAATTGGCTTTGATTCCCAGGTTCAAGAAGCTTCTTTGTAATGATTTAATGCATATTTCATGGGTTTAAGCCTCAAAACTCGCCTACGTATGTAGGTAGGAATATTAAGTCAGTATAATCTTTTGGTTTCAATAAATCGATATAAGCTTTAATTTCAAATGTTACCACTTGTAACGTGTTTTGAGATGTGTATGTGTGTGAGAGACTGTGTGGATGCGTGTATGGTATTCTGCGTGTATTCCGAGAATGCGTTTGTATTTTTGACTGTATTTTCTATATAAAAGTACACATGAATACAAATATAAATGTAGGCGTGAGCATTTTTATTTATTCTCATCGAAGCAGTGTCACAGGCAAATAAACATACATAATTTTCACACACACACGTACATAACCAGAAACCTAATGCTAATTTCAAATACGTCAGATTGCTATCTATAAAAAAATGTCCATACATCATATTTGTTTACGTATTAAACCCTATTATATATAGTTGATTGGAGGGAAAATGAGAATATTATGAAGGAAATCAAAGTTACAAGAAACATTTGCAAATCCATTTGCTTAAAATATGGACGTTTAATTAGGAATAAAGTTTTCATATATGGCGCCTATTTTTTACTTTTGAAGTTTATTATTGGCTGTAGTTCATACTAGAACCATACGCATATACTCACACAAAATACACGCAACACTTATTTAAACACATATTTACACATTCATAAGTACTCACATACAAACACGCACACACAGAAATACAGTACGAATACACACACATATATAGGCGTGTATGTATATAATATATATATATATATATATATATATACACACATATATATATATATATATATATATATATATATATATATATATATATATATATATATATATATATATATATATATGTGTGTATATATATATATACACGCACACACACACATATATATACATATATATACGTGTGTGCATGTATATATATATATATATATATATATATATATATATATATATATATATATGTATAACAAAAACTAACTTTCTCCTAATTTTTTTAAAGAAATCTCTTCAGAAAACCTCTTCAAATTTTTAACTTGTAATTCTTTCGGACTTACATAATACAAATTCCGACTTAATGTCCTGACGATGCTTCAGTATTGCTTGATAATATTGAAGTTGAAACGCGCGTAAAAAACAACAAAACATTGTAAAAATACTTTGTTCATAGATTTGCAACAGACAATAGACAAATCACTTACAATGGACCTGCCATATAGTCACTAAAATACCCACCGTATACATCAAACAGACTTTCAATTGAGGAATTTAATAACAAATATAATGTGATATTCAACTACCAACCCCTAATTTCCCGATTTACCAGGTATAAACGTGCAAATACTAGTGCCATTCACATACTCATGCACACACTCAAACACATACACACACACTAAAAACACAACTTATCAATTACTAATTGTCTTCAAAAAGGTTTCCTTGGAATATTCATGCCTGGTAACCACAGAAATGACTTCGATCAGTTAAATTTGAGCCATAAAAAAATCTTCTGAATATTCTCTCCCTGAACGCAACTGGTCATTCTCTGACTGCTACATAGAGAACGACGCAGTATCTTTTATATTACATTGAACATTTTAAAAGTAAAGAGGAATTTAAATATTATATAAAGAATTCTGAATACAGGTTAAACATTCAAATTATCTGTTAAAGGAAATTCCGAAAGCGCCCTTTCTAGACAATCTTGAACTATGAAGGCTGAATTTTGTTGAGAGTCTGCGATGAAAAGAACGTCTAAATTAGGAGGTTGGTGTTTCATAGCTTATGCTTATTACATTATAGGCTTTTTCAGTTTATTGTAGAAATTACGTATAAGACTATGCTTGAGTCCGATTTTATAGTGGTTTTGTTATTTTCTTCGATATAGTGAAGTTTTTATTGAGTGCGTAGCATTAACTAGTTTGTATACATCTAAGGTTTTCCTAGCAGAACTGTAGATGTTTAGAAATTGTTTGAAGGTATCTGGCAATGATTTAGAAGGCTTTGATAAGAGCTGGCGTAATGTCAGGTGAGAATATTGCATCTTTCTTAAGTTAATATTTTTAGTCTCAAAGTATTCGTGCATCATGCTCTGATAGGCAGTTATTTAACATTATTTAATGTCTCCAGATTATTCACTTTTCACCATATCACCTAATGATACTTTCATATATTTCAGATAGTTGCACTGTGTAAAATTTCTTCGATTGTATCTTGGTGGTACGTTCATGTAGATCGTACACGACCGAATGGATACGAGTAGACGTTTGGATGAAGTGATCATTATTAAGAATCTACTCCTGCAAATATTTCATCACACCTCTGTCGACCAATGAATACTAACTTTAAGAGCTAGCTGTCTTTTAGCTCAAAATACATTCCAAAACGAGAATCTTAAGCAGCCAACAAATAGTGTGCATTCCTTTTTCTGTTTTGGTTGTCTCTGAGCAACATTCCTCCATCAACTGACAGACTTTACTCCATTTACCTCCTAAATATTTTCGTGAAAGGCATATGTGTCACAACGTCACATTCCAAATCTCATTAACCTATAATATATCAAGAAATTATGATGTTTCATCAACATGTCTAGCTGTAGTTCAATGAATTATTATCTTTCACTTCAACGATAATCACCCTTGTAAATCCGCTACCTAATGTAATTACTTTAGACACTTTCCGCTGAAGTCTTTAGTTTCGGTGTGGTGTTATTTCAAGTGCCTCTGTAAATATGTTTATTTTCATTGCATTTTTTTTTCTGTAACATTTTTCCTCGACTTAATATCGTTTGAGTTGAAATATAAAGCTTTTCCACATATTTAATAAAATATTAGATTACGAAGCCTATAACATTAAAATGTTACACCCCATTTGACTAGACTATGATTTCTTCGTTTGTTGTATTTCTCCTTGTTCCTATGCCAAACGCTGTTGGTTATGTTGAATAGCAGACTAAAGACACGTTGTAAATTACCTAATTTGAAGGAAAATATCTTGTAACAAAACATGTATTTGAAATGATATATACCTTTTCAATCCAGCATAAGCTATATCGCTATAGTGTTGGACGACCAATATTCCATTGCTGTTACTGGATATGTACTCACATAGAAAGGTATAGTTATTGCTTCTTTTGTTGTTTACCTTCGGATTAATCAAGATTGGGCAGACATGATCCAATGTCTTCTAGCATGGGTCACGGCGTATTTTCTTTTACATAGTTATTTTTACATTGTTCATGACTTTTCTCTTTGGTGAATTTTATTTGACAAGGAATTGGCGGCTATAATTTTTAGCAAGTCCAGAAAGCACGTAGATATTTCTTTAAAAAGCAGGTTTCCAATATTTGCGACGCCAGACATATACTCTTCCCTGGCTATTAAAAGCGAGATGAATATTACTAGTTGTATTGTGGGGGAATATTTCTATTCTTTTGTGTGTCCATTCTCTTTAGTTATATCGAGAAAGAGGAGGTAAACGAACCATCAAATTAGATTCTTATTAACAATAATCGTATTACCAATAACTCATCTCAAACATTTAGACATTTAATAAACGTTAAAGGCCTCCTGTTTAAGTTAGAAATAATTTACAATCACTGGAGATTAATTTTGTATATCATCAGGCCATTTGTAACTCCCATATATTCTCTATTATGATATATTATATAGCTACAATTCATATTATTGTTTCTACAATCTGTCATTCGTACGTAGGTAGATATATAAGATTCGAAAGTATAAATATTACACACACACACACACGCACGCACACACACACACACACACACACACACACACACACACACACACACACACACACACACACACACACACACACACACACACACACACATATATATATATATATATAGCTGATGCTGTGGTAGAAAGGATACAGAGGATGAACAACCATCATAGACCACGAGTACCATAGACGAACAGGAGGCAGTTTTGTAATGGAGAAAACTGCTTATTAGTCACTATAAGAGTCAAGACTTTTACCCTCAAGAGATCCGACCTCGTCTTATGGGGCAAAAAGAGTAAGGTGGTCAATGTGGTCAAAATGGTGGAACTTACTGTATATTGGGAACATCGATGATTCATTCAGCAGGAACGACAGTGAGCTGGTTGGACGCTGTGAAATCTTCAGATGATAGGCGTCATGTTTCTCTATAGATGTAGGAGTTAGGATTTGTCAGAACCAAGGTTGACTCGCTCCTCGGGGGCCTTTAACTGGCGGCAAAGGAAGTATGAATAATTTCGAGGGAATTATCGCAGGCAGTTGAGAAAGCAAGTTACTATATCTGGCTCAAAGGAGAATATGAATAGTGTGCTGGCGCATTGAGATGCCTCGCTCAGTCATAACAGCAAACACATCGAATTCCATGCTGTTCTAATGTGTTGAGGTTGACGGGGTCACAACATCAGAATCACCTAAGATTGTTCTGTTATGCAGAGGTTTCCTCACCCACATCGTTGTGAGGCCCTGAATAATTCTGGTGTCACGGTGGAAGAGGCCAAAACACCTACAGAATTACTTCTTTGCCTGATGTAACATCGAGCCCTGCATTATGACATGGAGTACAGCAGCGCCCTCAGCATAGATCTTTTTTTTTTTTACCAATTATACATACATCTTTCTCTTCCTCACTCTTCCTCCCTCAACTGCCCACTCTATTTCTCTAGGTTTGTTGCAGTCAGTCATGATACAGCAAACTAATAATTAAGACTGATACCCACATATTCAGAGGTATGCATCCAAATTACTCATCTCTTTCCTGTGCAATTGCTTTTATTACTGATAGTTAATACATACAAATATATATACATACACACATATATATATATATATATATATATATATATATATATATATATATATATATATGTGTGTGTCTGTGTGTGTGTGTGTGTGTGTGATAAAATATGTGTTAGTTAATCGCCGACATTATTGTATTGAGAATAGAGCACTCAACGAAGTATACAAGTAGGTCTGCTTACTCCGGAGTATAATTATAGCAATGTAGAATAATTCAGCAGGTTAGAATTTACTTCATTTATTCATTATACAATCGCTGATATATATATTTAGACCATAACTATTATGCAACAGCTATGATCTCATCAGACAGCTAAAAGTTGAAGAGGAAAAAAATCAAAAAGAAAACATGAAGAAGAAATGAAAATTAAAATTACTTGTTTTGCTTCAATTCAATGATATTTCCTGGACTGATCATCGGTGTTGCTTTTTCAAAGCGTAAAATTATAATTTACTATTTGAGTGAATAGATATGTAAACATGCCAAATATGCATATTTCCCTGTAAATTGAAAGATGAATCTCGTTTGACAGGAAATGTTTTTGGGGATGTTTACATACGTGTATATATGCTCAATGTTTAAATTTATATACACATATCCACTGATTTGGTTACATCTCTACTGTATACATTCAAGTGAACATATACAAATACATTGTATACTTCGGCTTTTTTAACGCAAGTTATACACATATATATATGTATGTATATATATATATGTGTATATATATGTATATATATATATATATATATATATATATATATATATATATATATATATATATATATATATATATATATATATATATATATATATATATATATACATACTTATTTGAGTGTTTGTATGTGGGTGTATATATATATGTGTGTGTGTGTGTGTGTGTGATATCAAAGAAGAAGCAGTGAAATGCTGAAGTCGATCAAATGTTCCCCACTGACCACAGCTTAGAGATAGAAACCAGTAGGCGGACAGTAAATATATATAACGATTAAGCACTCACAAATCCAACCTCCAATATATATATACATGCGCACATACACACACACATACACACGCACACATGCACACGTACACGCACACATATGTACATATATGTATATAATTTAGGATGAATTCAGTTAGAAACTGATTAGACCAGTGGTGAGCAAACTACGGCCCGTAGGAGTTTTCTGCGTCCCATGGAAGCATTCCGCGAATTAATAAATAAAATAATAATTACAGCTTGAACTAATTGACATGCAAGCAGATAACTTGCTGAAAGAAATGTTTCATTCTATGCCATTAATACTTTATTACAAGTCTCTTTCAGATGAAAATTTCCATGTTTGAGGTTTGCTGCCAAATTGTTTTCTAATTTGGGGTCAACTTACATCTGTGAACAGAGTTTTTCCTGTCTTAAAATAAACAATCCAAGAACAGATCCATGATTTCAGACACCAACCTGCATGTACCTCATTTAAAAAAAATTGTAACAAATTGTGACCAGTTGCATTTGTCTCATTAAATTGCTTATTCTGGGATGTGTTGTGATGTACAGACACAAATTAAAAAAAAAATTTATTTTAAGATATTTTTTATTTAATCAGCTTATTAATTTATGTATTATAATAATGTAGTTTATATTTTATATTTTCTAAATTCTAACTGAAGAAAATAAATTTACTGGCACACTGTATCCAATAATAAATGGTGCTGCCCTCTGGTGTTAATGACCCAGTCAATGTGGACCCCGATTTAAAAGGTTTGCCCACCACTGGGTTAGACCATTACTCACCAGAGTACTCGATACTTGGGGTAGTAGAGTATGGTTTTATGAATAAGTTATATGAATGTGTGACTGTGTCGGGACCCCGACGACTGAGCTCTTGCCGTTTCAACAGCTAGTTGAAACAGTAAGAGCTCAGCCGTCGGGGTCCCGACACAGTCACACACACACACGTATATATATATATATATATATATATATATATATATATATATATATATATAACAAAATGTGAGGGTTAAATTTGAAAACCGTCAATGTTCTCTGACCCATATATACAGTCGTTTTAAAAGATTAATTAGCACCAAAAGCCACGCCAGTTTTTCTTCGATATTCCTACTTGCATTGAATGCCATTATATTTAGAATTGACGATGCCGTTACAAATTCTCTATTTATTTGTGATCATTCATCAACGTACGTATTGTTTATTTATGTATTTTTGACCACTACTTTATATATATTTCCCCATCATTAAACACAACGCTCACTTTACCTTAGCCATTTGTTGGCAGACAAATGACTGGATGTCGAATATATCTTTCAAAAGAACATCTATTTTATCTATTTTCTTTTTCTTTTCTACCTTTTCTCTTTTCTTTCATTCGTTTTTCTTTTACATTTCTTCTCTATATCTGTTGACCACTTCTTCGTTCCTTCGAAACATCGATACGATTGTATCTCGGAGCAAATCATACTGTAACACCAATCACCGAATTATATAGAGGCGAATAGACGAGAATGATAAGTGGCCGATGTCTTTCAGAAATCCTTCATGAAACGCCGTTAATATAAAGATTTTGACTAAAGTAATTATTCATTTCCAGTTAGGATTAGAAAAAAATTCACCTGCTGTTGTTTAGATATAATAAGGATGTTATAGATTATTATTCGACTGCTTTCTTTGATAGAATATCAATTTCTTATCGTAGAGGAAGAATATCACTGCATTAATTTCTCCGGTGAGAGACGGAACGAGTGTTGTTATCTTCCGATAAAATGTTTGCGATCGAAGTTCGATTTCGACTGCAGCTAACTTATGTTGTTGTTATTGTGTTCTGAACCTATGTCGCATTTTTGCTAAATTAGTACTCCGTGATCTCAGGGGCGAGCCTTGTGCATTAAATTTCATTTGTTCTGTAACTCCATCCACAGGATCCATTTGCTGTACATATTCAGATTAGATCGCCACTCTGAGGATAATGTAACATCGCAGTCAGTTGCCTCCTGGTCCATATTTACTTGCATAATGCCATTGTTTATCACTGCTTCCTGATTAAAGCAGTTTTCCAACGAGGCCTGCTACAAGGTACGATATACATCCGGCTATTAACGCATTAGGGAACATCATGTTTGCCAGAATACACGCTTACAGCCATTAATTTTCCATTTACAGAGTTAGATGAAAAGATTAACAACAATTTATGAGTCAGTTTATTCTTCACGCTTTTCCACTATAAAGAAATGAATGGCGCAAATCACAACATTTCACCCGATTGCTTTATCTTCAGGTTGAAACTCTCAAGGTTGGCTTCGTTTCGAACTATCCTTGGGGTCTCTGAATACGCAATCTTTGTGCATCCATCCAACCCCTTCGACGACAGGTCGGTGGCCCATAGCCAGCTTTTCAATCATGAAATGGGGACTGCAGTATATTTTTTAACAGGCCCCTCTACCTAAGGCCTGAACGCGTCCCTTGTTAATCCGCTTGAAGGGCGATGCAGTATAGTTAACTTTCCTCATCTCACTCCCTTGTAGTTGCAGTTTCGGTGGTCTTAGTCACCAATCTCATACTTTGTCAAACCCGCAATGACTAGGCATTTTTAGAAGCGGCGTCTACGTCGCATGACTGTGAGAGTTTTCTTGGGAGCTATTGGTGTCACCTATTGCTCTATCTCCCCAAGTAGTTTAGTACTGGTCTGGTGTTGCATATTTGTCCGGAAGTTGTCCGCTTACGAACCATCATATTTGGTGACCGTATCACTATCCACCACCTGTGACCCTTCACTTCCAGAGCAGCTCTGTCGGAAAGAGCGGTGATTAATCTCTCAGACAGTAAGGTCACAAGAGCAGTTAAAGAGTTCAAATGTGCCAAGTCCGCTGTGGGAAGAAGATGAAATCCGGTCTGAGGTGTTAAAAGCCTTAAATAGAGAAGTATTCTCTGGCTGACTCTTGTGTACCGGGTATACGACCTCTGGAAACAAGAGGTACTGTTCCAATTACAGAGGATCTCACTGGTAAGCCTCCTAGGTGTCTGGCAGAGAGATTTAGGGAGATTGTCGTGTCCAAACTAGTTGAAGAACAGTGCATTTTCCGCCCCGGTTGCAGCAAAACCGACCAAATATTAATACTGCAGCAGATCTTCAATGAATCGTGGGAGTATTGACAAGATGTATACCCTCGTTTTTGTAGACCTCGATAAGACCACGTTTCTCGGGACCAACTGTGAAAGGATCTGCAGGTGTATGGGATCGAATATCAGCTTCTAGCTGTCCTGATGTCTCTATTCGAATTCCCGAGTGTTCCGATAATTGGGGCTTAGTGTCCCTCCTTATGTTCATTATTTTCATGAACAAAATTGACATGCATAGCCGAGCTGGAAGTCGAATTACGACTGGCAGGTGTAAAATCAGTCGGCTGGAATATGCAGACAAGATGATCTCCGTTGTGCCGCTAATACAAGCCGCTGAAAAGGGGCTCCTCCGTAGGGTCTATTGAGTACTGTGACTCCATATACTTCGTAGGTCGGAGATCAGAAAGTCACTCCAATTATAGCCGCTACTGCTACGTATTGAGAGATCACGGCTCTCATACTATGGACATGATATTTGATCGCCTCGGGAAAGAATCTCTGGATATATTTTACGGGCAAAACCACCCGGCAGGAAACCCAAATGGAGACACCGATCCAGTGATCTGGATAATATCCATGAGCTCGGATGGTCTTTTCTGTGGTTCCAGCTCGATCAATTAGAGTGGGCTGCTTCTGACAGGATCCACTCTAAGGCGTAATTGAGGACTCTGCCCCCATAACTCTAGAAGGATTAATTTGTTTGAAAGAATACGATCGCGAATACAAGCCACCGAAAGGGATTTCCTTCAAAGGTTCGACGGAGTAACATTACTCGATAGAGTGCGTAGCTCGGAAATCAGAAAGTCAGTTAGAGCTGCTACTTCTCCGAATTGAGAGACTACAGCTCCGATACTAGGGGAATGTGGTTAGAATGCCCCAGGAAAGAATTGCTGGAGAGATTTTACGGGCAAAACCAAACAGCAAGAGACCGAGTGGTAGACCCCGAGCAAGGGGATTGGATAACATCAATGAACTTGGTTGGTCTCGCTTGGGGATCCTTCCGGATTAGTTGGAGACGATTGCTTCCGACAGGAGCCATTGGAGGGAGTGTTTGAGGAGTCTGCCCCCACGAACCTGTCAGGAAGAAGAAGAAGAAGAAGAAGAAGAAGATAGTTAAATGTATGACTACGTGTTCATGTTTAACTGTCCTATTGACTTATAGTTTTCGCCGTGAAACCAGAGGAAAAAATATTCAAGCCATCAATAGAAGAATTAGAAGAAACAAATAAATAACAAACTTTGCGGATAACAATCTTTGTATATTTAGCTTCTCAGTTTTACATTAAGACTAAACAAATCTAGTTTAGTATCTTGAAGATCGCAATTTGATGTAACCGTAGACGAAGCTATAATTCAGACAAGTTTTTAGCAGACAAGTACAGTAGTGAGAAGTGAACTGCAAACATTAGTTCGCTTATGATGACAGTCACATAAGAGTGAGTTGACGTTTGATGTATGATTTCCATTCTTCTGCAAGCAATCGCTTCAGTAAATGTGTTTTCCCTTAAACATTTATGGCGCTCGTTTCTGAAAAGATTTATATCACGATACCTTACTGAGTGTTGGAGGTAGTAGAAAGTACTTAGACACGAGAACATACACACACACCTCATATATATATATATATATATATATATATATACACACACATATATATACACACATATATGTAAATATGTATATATATACACACACATACACACTAATATATATATATATATATATATATATATATATATATATATATATATATACAGACACATATATGTAAATATATATATATATATACGCGCTTACCTGTGTAGGAGAACCTGGTGTGAGTGAAACATATGGCTTTGTGGGGGATTCCGTCTCATCATTTCCCTCTTTTGACATATTATCCGACACTGGGAAAAATACTAAAACGAAAAATATAAATTAGAATACTTGCAAATAATGAAACAAAACAATATACAATGCAGATATAGTTATACTGGAACAGCCAAACATATAATGTGAAGTAAACATAGAATATACGGCTCGACACAAGGATATATATGTTAAAAATCTACATATAACCTCCCTCCCTCTCTCTCTCTCTCTCTCTCTCTCTATATATATATATATATATATATATATATATATATATATAGTTATACTTGGGGAGGGTCATATTTGTGTAATATTGCCAGAATTAATAACAGAACACACTCACTGTATGGTTGGTTTTCGCTTCTCGCTTCTGTGTCTTTTATATTGGTAATCTAACTTACTCGGTCCTCAATGTTGCCATTGACTGACCGACGGTCAAAAATAATACAGATACAATATAGACACAAACACATATATATAGTTTATCATAAATCTTTCGTTGCACATCTGCAACATCGTCAGTGGTGCTATATTTTCCTCCATGGAATAGCTTAAATAGGGCTAGACATAAGATAGGGAAAGCCACCTCATGGTACGACAACCAGAGATACCAGAGTGTCATGTTTGTGGACGCTACCCCTGGAGGGAAATTAGCTAACCAGTGTAGAAAGGCCCTGAGAAAGACCCACTTGAAAATAAAGGTGGTAGAAAAGCCAGGAACCACCATAAAATCCCTGACCAGCAAAACCTACCCTTTTAAGAAAAGCCACCGTACCAATAGGAAATGTATCATATGTAAGGTGAACCCCCGGATAAACTGTAAAACTAGAAACGTAGTCTATAGCATAAGATGTACAGAGGGTACTTGCAGAAACATGACAACAACATACATAGGTGAGACAGCTCGTAGCATAGGTGAAAGGATAGACCAACACTGGGGGGAACTAAAAGGACGAAAAAACTGGTCAGTACTATACGAACATGCTAGACAACAACATGACGGTAACATAGACAACATAGAAATTAGAATAATATCTAAACATAGAAATGACCCAGCAGATAGGCAAATCGGAGAGGCCAGTGAAATAGAAATCAGAAGACCAAGGCTAAACAGAAAGAATGAATGGAATAACAACAACACCCAAACAAACAACACTGACCTAAGAGAAGTATAAATAAGTAAATAAAATAAAATAAATAAATAAATAAATAAATAAATAAATACATACACAAGCACAATAACAACAAGCACATAAACACACACTAGTCACCCATCACACAGCAAACAAAACACTATACACACACGCAAACGCATGCGCAAAGAAGACAAAATAAAATAAACAAACAAGCAAATAAATAAATAAATATATAGACAGACTGAATAAAAATGGCGTAGACATACAATACAACAGGTGGAAAATATAGCACCACTGACGATGTTGCAGATGTGCAACGAAAGATTTATGATAAACTATATATATGTGTTTGTGTCTATATTGTATCTGTATTATTTTTGACCGTCGGTCAGTCAATGGCAACATTGAGGACCGAGTAAGTTAGATTACCAATATAAAAGACACAGAAGCGAGAAGCGAAAACCAACCATACAGTGAGTGTGTTCTGTTATTAATTCTGGCAATATTACACAAATATGACCCTCCCCAAGTATAACAATATTTGTTTCGACACACGATTTCATATAAAAAACCTCGCAAAACTAATTCATCGCCGCTATATATATATATATATATATATATATATATATATATATATATATATATATATATATATATATTTATTTATTTATTTATTAAAATAACAGATTAAAGTTTAAGCAAAGAATCGCTGCTTTCACCCTTAACGGATCTTCTGAAACTAACAAAGTCAATCTGTAAACGCAGAACTGGATATTTCAAAAAACGTTGCAACCGCAGGAAGACACGAAGACGATACTTTGGTTCGTGGAAACGTTCCCTGGCAAAGAAGGAAAAAAACGAAGATAATACATCATTCTTTGGACCGGTGAAAACAATTACACGCCAAGACAAAACCACGTTTATGGTATAAATGAAGTCTTAGACTAATATTCTATTAGGTGGTTCTTGGAGACATTCTCTGGCAATGAACGAAAAAAATGAAGATAATACGTCATTATGTGGAAGCACTCTATTGCCTTATATTCCTCATGCAGAAACAACATCTGAATATTTCTACAAAGAACATACCCGTACCAAGCAGGAAAACATACCTAAAACTCTTAATACAGAAACAGACGCGTTCATTAAAAGGTTGCGTTGGCGTGCCTTTTATTTCGATACTCAGGGAAAAGCAGACAACAAACAGGATAAATTTGGGTTTAAAACTTATAATAACCCTCCGAGTAACCCACCATTGCTACCCTTCGAAAATGATGTCTTGGAACTCATACGGTGTATCAAATTTCGGAATAGGAGCAATTGCTTCCAGCAGGACCTGAATAATAGAATTCGTTCTATTAAGGATTCTAATGCCGTGCACGTCCACTCCGACAAAACTGGCAATCTATATCAAGTGGAGCTTAGTACTTACCATCAACTGCTACATAATGCTGTACTAAGGATTACAGTAAAACTAATCGGAGCGTCATTAATGAAATCAAAGACGCTGGGTTTAGAATCACCTCTGATCTCAACTACCTGGACCGGACTGAACCTCTGGACCCTATCTCTCCCCACTTTACCCAGAAGGATCACAAATCCAATTTCCCGAACAGCCCCTCTATTCGGCTTCTTAACCCTACGAAGTCCGAATTAGGTAGACTTAGTGAAAGGATTTTAGATATAATTATACCTGAAATTAGAGGTTTGGCCCCTCTTGCACTATGGAACAATTCTTTCGCGGTGATTGATTCGGTCAACGGCATATGCAACAGGGAACATTGCCGTTTTATCCAATTCGACATCAATAATTACTACTCCTCCATCACTTTACCACTTCTTCTTAGAGCTATCAATTTCGCTAAAACACTCACAGTGGTTAAGGATTTCGAAGTTGATGTCATCCTCAATGCCCGTAAGTCGGTGATTAATTTCGACGACTCTATTTAGATTAAAACATCTAATAATACCCCATTCGACGTGAGTATGGGTGCCAGCGATTCTGCGGAGGTTACTGATCTTATTGGCCTTTTCCTTCTTTTCACTATCAAGAAAGAATTACCCAGCGTGGGCGGTGGTTTGTACCGTGATGACGGTCTTTTGACCACGACAAAGTGCGGCCCACGTGCTTGCGTCAGGTTCAGAAAAGAACTCACAGCCTTCTTTAAAGGCTTCAACCTCTCCATACCGTTTGAGGCCAAACTCTCAGTCGTTAATTACCTCGAAATTACCCTCAATTTGTCGAATGGCTTGCACTACCCTTATAGAAAGCCGAATGATACGCTTAATTACATTAGTAAGCATTCTAACCATCCTGCCAGCATAACCAAGAACCTGGTAAACCTGGTAAACCTGGTAAACCTAGTAAACGAGCTATTTTCAACGACCATTCCACATATTACAATGAAGCTCTTGCTCGGAGTGGATTTGTCGATAATGTAGGATATACAGAGTATGAGAATAGACCTAGGAAAAATAGATCCCGACGCATTATATGGTATAACCCACCATATAATGTGGAGGTGACCACACCTTTAGCTAAGATCTTTCTCTCCCTTATTATAAAGCATTTACCCCCAGCACATGAATATAGTAATATTTTTAATAGAAATACCATTAATATTTCTTACTCTACGACTCCTAACATTACACATAACATTACAGCTTCAAATTTAGCGAAATTACCTAGCCGTAGGAACACGTGCAACCCTGTAGCTAGTACTAACTGTAATTGTAGGAATCGGGTTGACTGTCCCCTATCCGGGAAATGCCTCTCTAGTAACATTGTCTACAAATGTAAGGTTGAAACACCCACGTCCCGAAGGGCCTACATAGGGTTAACCGCCAATAAATTCAAGCAGCGTCTTTACATGCATATCCATTCTTTTCTTAACCATTTAAGAAAGAATATGACGTCTCTTTCAGATTATATCTGGAGTCTAAAAGACAACCACACCCAATATAAGTTACACTGGGAGATCCTAGCTTAGGCTAGATCGTATAACGGAAATAAAAGACCATGTGTTCTCTGCGCTGCTGAGGCCCTGGAAATACTCTACGCCAAAGACCACATCTTAAACAAGAAATCTGAGGCAATTTCGGCTTGTAAACATAAATTGCACAAAACGTTCCTGTATTACAGCCCCACATTATACCCTAACGGATAGTACGAACTATATGCGGATATTTTACGTCGTGATGTGGTAGCTAAGTATAAGTTATGTTTATACCATTATTATTTGTATAGGTAAGTATATTTTGTATATGTTTTGTGAAGGTACGTATACTTTCTCGTACGTATATGGATGCGTGCATGTATATATTTAATTTCAATTACCTTTGTAATTTATTTACTTTATTCTTAACTTTGAAGCCGAGAATCATTCGGTTTCCTAAATAGAATTTTAATCTACGACTTAAGTTATACCATATACGTGGTTTTGTCTTTGCGTGTATTTGTTCTCATGCGGCACATAATGACGTATTATCTTCGTTTTTTCCGTTCATTGACAGAGAACGTCTCCTCGAACCACCAAAGAGAATATTAGTCTACGACTTCCTTTATACCATAAACGTGGTTTTGTCTTTGTGTGTAATTGTTTTCAACACTCCAAATAATGACGTATTATCTTCGTTTGTTTCCGTTCATTGCCAGGGAACGTTTCCACGAACCAAAGTATCGTCTTCCTGTCTTCATTCGGTTGCAACGTTTTTTGAAATATTTACTTCTGCGTTCAGAGATTGTTTTTTTTAGTTTCAGAAGATCCCGTTAAGGGTGAAAGCAGCGATTCTTTGCTTAAACTTTAATCTGTTATTTTAATAAATACTTGCCCTATGGTTCTTATATATTTCATATATATTTATCTTTATCGAGCCCTCTTTGGATTTTAGTCTTCTAATTTATTATTATTACTATATATATATATATATATATATATATCGTTTCTGAATTTGTTTAGCAAGAATCTTTATCTGAAAACGTGTGTTGAAACCGATATTGTTATGCTTTGGGAGGGTCATGTTGCTAATAAGAAAGACACGCACCAGTTGCTTTCACTTCAATTTATTATAAAGTAAATTTATAAATTTAGGAATTTATAAATTACCGGTTGGTTGGTTCGTTCCACAACCAGACGATTGTTCATATATTGTCAAAGTTCTTTCGTCACACATTATGTGACCTCTTCAGTAACTGGGGATGCTTTTCTTTGTTTTTGTGCCTCTCCTTTGTTCTGTCCTACGCCATCTTGTTTTCGGAAAAAAAGAAGATGGCGTAGGAAAGAACAAAGGAGAGGCACAAAAACAAAGAAAAGAATTCCCAGTCACTGAAGACGTCACAGAATGTGTGACGAAAGAACTTTGACAATATATGAACAATCGTCTGGTTCTGGAACCAACCAACCAATCGGAAATGTATAGCTCAAGGTCTTCAAAATGTTTTCAATTAAACATACGATGTATTGCCAAATATACAAACATACATTAATGCATGTATACATGGCTATTTCAGAGCACCAATCCTAATATATATATATGGTGGAAGTTATAGTTCACTTGAAGCATTGTGTAATGAGGTATAAACGTTTGTATTTGAAAAGCCAGGACAATGCAGGTATGGACATAGAATAAAGAATGCAAATGCAAAAGATATTGTTGACAATTAGTCTTTTACCTTAGATTTATTTAAATGTCCTTAATTTTCGAGATAATATCTCTTCTTCGGAGGGAAGTAAAGCGGTTAAACCGTGTTCTAAATAGCTTGCCATGTCATGCTGACAAGAAAGCGGTTAAACCATGTTCTAAATAGCTTGCCATGTCATGCTGACAGGAAATGGTATAGGGTTCTATCTCTAATGTCAAAGAGTTAAGGTTAGGTGGATAAAGAGTAGTCTCCCTTTAAAAAGGTTTTTTTTACATGCCTATTTAAGTGTGTGGGAGAATGCGTGAAGGTGTAAGTATGTGTATGTGTTTGTGTGTGTGTGACTGTGAGAAGATATGTCTATACGTAAATGTGGGGGATAGATGTTCTCTCGTGTTAGAACTGGTATTTGTGTGTGTATGTGTGTGTGTGAGAGAGAATAAGTGCAGGCGTAAGCGCGTGTGTGTGTGTGCGTGCGCGTGTGGGGGATTGTATGTATGGGGCTAGATGCTCTATCAAGTTATAAATTGGGTGTTGAGTTCTAATCTATTATTGATTGGTGGTTGTGTTTTGTCTATAATTATTACTTCCTTAATTCTAAGATTGCCGAGGTTTCTTTCCTTAGTTTCTATCCTAACTGTTATGGTTTTGTCGGTGTTTTTGCATTTAACTAGGTGTTTCTTAAATGAGGAAGCGTTAGTATTGAGGTGTTCTTTTATTCTTATGTGGAGTGGTCTGGTGGTGCTACCTAGGTAGAAGTTGCTGCATTTGTCGCACTCTAGTCTGTATACGACGTAAGCCTGGTGGCATAGGTCTGTGTCGCTGATGGGGCAGTTTGCTAGCCTGCAGCGGTTGTCATGTCTGGTGGAGTGTCTTTTGTTTAGCTGTCCGCGTAGAGAAGGACCTGAGTGGGCCAGTTGGATATCTAGTCCCTCTCGTCTGATAGCTCTGCGGATGGCTGTTGTTGTTTCGTCACTGAAGTGTGGGAGCTTCAGGAAGTAAGTGTTAGTGCCTCGGGTATGGTGTCCGTTGTTCTTTCTGGCACGGTTTGTGGTGGATGTCGTGTATCCGTTCAGTTTGAGTACTTCCAGGAAATGTGTGGCGTGTGTGTCTCGATCTCTAGCGTCGGTGCATTTGTTCCGGATACGTGCCAGTTCGTTCCTTATGTATCCGAACTTAGCGCCGGCTGGGAGAGCCAATCTGAAATGTACGAACAGGTCCCTGCTGGCGGTTTTTTTTTATAGAAGCAGGTGTCAATGTTGCCTTCCTCTGTTACCCTGAGTTGGAAGTCCAGTAGAGATAGGGATCCGCGGTCATCGGGGTGTTCCATGCTGAAGTTTATACTGGCGTCCATACTGGAGAATGTTGTGTATATTTTATCCGCCTCCTCACGGGATGATGTAAGGATGAGTATGTCATCTACATATCGGGTGAAGAAGGTATGGGAATGGCAGGTGTTGAGGGCTCGGCATTCTAGCTGGTTCATATAGGTGATGACCAGCAGGCCTGATAGGCTGAATCCCATGGGTAATCCTGTTGTTTGTCTGTATGTGTGGTGGTGGAAGGTGAAGTACGTGTTGTCCACTGTGAAGGACAAAAACTGGTGTATGTCCGTCCGATGGAGGCTGTAGCAGTGGATGTCCTCTGCGACCACGCAGTCCGTCAATAAATCGCTGGATGAGCGGGTTCTGTAGTGTAGAGGGAGCCAACGTCGAGGCTAAAGGCAGATCTATTTAGTTTAAGTTGTTCTGGCTGGAGTTGGTGTAGTTTACGTATGACTTCGTCGGAGCTACTGATATGCCCGGGAAAGCTGGAGAGTAGAGGCTTGAGGACCTGGGAGAGGAGCCAGGAAATTTTGTATAGCGGTCCTTCTATGCTAGAGACGATGCGTCTTATTTGTGTTTTAGTACTATTCTTGTGGGTCTTGATGAGGTGGTAGAAAGTGGGCAGTCTGCTATTTCTAGTGGCGTAGTTGAGCTTAACTTTATTTGGGAGTTGTCTTCTCCTACATATGTCGAACCAGATGGAATTGGTCTGTTTTTCGATCTGGGCTGCAGTCATGCCCGGGATAGTTCATTGTCGCTTAGTTCATTGTCGCTTAGGAGTTCAAAGGCTAGGTTGTTGTATGTGGCTTGAGAGATGACGCAAAACTCTTTACCTTTGTCGGATGGTATGTATATAAGTTCCCTATTCCGTAGGTTCTTCAGGGCGAGTTCTTGTGTCCTGGAGAGGTTTGGGGCTATCTTCTTCTGTTTCCGTAAAAATGTTAAATACGGAATATTTTAGCCTCGAGAGTTGTTATTCAAGCTCGCGGTTGGCAGGCGGTGGACAGAATGGACGATCCATTTGGTATATCGGGAATCTGGGTTCGTTATATTCCGTGCTGTTGTTTCCGAGAGTCGATATCCATTTTAGTTGGTAGGCAGCCCGACAGAAATTCGTTTCTATGTCGAGCCATAATTTGTCGTTCAGTCTCTGTTTCAATATGAAATTGGGACCCAGGCTGAGCAGGTCTAATTCAACGACACAGACCTATGCCACCAGGCTTACGTCGTATACAGATTAGAGTGCGACAAATGCAGCAATTCTACCTAGCTAGCACCACCAGACCACTCCACATAAGAATAAAAGAACACCTCAATACTAACGCTTCCTCATTTAAGAAACACCTAGTTAAATGCAAAAACACCGACAAAACCATAACAATTAGGATAGAAACTAAGGAAAGAAACCTCGGCAATCTTAGAATTAAGGAAGCACTAATTATAGACAAAACACAACCACTAATCAATAATAGACTAGAACTCAACACCCAATTTATAACTTGATAGAGCATCTAGACCCATACTTACACCCCACCCCCCACACCCACCCCATACACACGCGCACACACAGACACACACGCTTACACCTCCACTTATTCTCTCTCACACACACACATACACATACTTACACCTTCACGCATTCTCCCACACACTTAAATAGGCATGTACAAAAAAAACCTTTTAAAGGGAGACTTATCTTTATCCACCTAACCTTAACTCTTTGACATTAGAGATAAAACCCTATACCATTTCCTGTCAGCATGACTTGGCAAGCTATTTAGAACACTGGTTTAACCGCTTTACTTCCCTCCGAAGAAGAGATATTATCTCGAAAATTAAGGACATTTAAATAAATCTAAGGTAAAAGACTAATTGTCAACAATATCTTTTGCATTTGCATTCTTTATTCTATATCCATACCTACATTGTCTTGGCTTAACAAATACAAACGTTTATATATATATATATATATAAACGTTTGGCGCCCCTGATGTCTTGGCGGCAATAAAGGAAATCAAGCATAATTCAGCAGTAGGTCCCGATAGGTTCCCTGCTTGTGTCTTGAAGGCGTGTCAACACCAACTTGCTTCTCCTCTTGCCAATCTGTGGCGGAACTCACTGGATGCTGGATATGTGCCAGAAAACCTTCTATCCCAGTCTGTTGTCCCAGTTTTCAAAAAGGGAAACAAATCCCTTGCCGTGAATTACCGTCCAATCTCACTCACCTCTCATATCATTAAGGTATTTGAGCGAGTGGTGAGATCGCGAATGACCCACTTCCTTGAGAGTAACAATATGCTGAACTCCAACCAGCATGGATTCCGTAATGGAAGGGATTGCCTGACGCAACTACTGCATCACTTTGATGACATTTTGAGAGCCTTGGGAGAGGGTTCCAACACTGATGTTATCTACCTTGATTTCAGCAAGGCCTTTGACAGGGTTGATCATAACATTCTACTGAGAAAGCTGTCCAATATTGGTGTCACTGGAAAGCTGCTGCAGTGGATCAAGAGCTTCCTGTCAAACAGAACCCAACATGTTGTAGTTGAGGGAGTCAAATCAAGCCCAGCCAAAGTCAGTAGTGGAGTCCCACAAGGCACTGTGTTGGGCCCACTTCTCTTCATCATCTATATTAATGACATCACTGACATCATCAAACACAGCAACATTAAAATTTTCGCTGATGATTCCAAGCTCCAAAAGGTCATCAATGGCGTGGATGACCGGATAAGCCTTCAGTCAGACCTACTGGCTGTTACCCAATGGGCAGAAAAGAACAACATGTTACTGAACGAAGACAAATTCGAACTGATCCACTTTGGAAAAGAGGATGCTCTGAAACTCCCGTACTCCCTTCCCTCCGGGGAAACTCTCGTGGCATCTAACAACATCAGAGACTTGGGAGTAACCGTGGACAGCAACATAAGCTGGACCACGCATATAAGCAGCAAAGTTGACATGGCCCGCAGAATGTGTTCCTGGATCCTCAGAACCTTCCAGTCGAGAGATTCCCGCACCATTATCCTTCTCTTCTCTACTTTCGCCCGACCACACCTTGAATACTGTTGTCCACTGTGGTCTCCCCACACGAAACAAAGTATCATGAAACTTGAAGCTCCTCAAAGGGCAATCACGAAAAAGATAGATGGCATGTCAGACCTTGACTACTGGGGTCGATTGGAAAACCTGAAACTTTACTCACTCCAACGTCGCCGTGAGCGTTATATTATCTGCATGATGTGGAAAATGTTCCATCATTACTGCCCAAATGATGTTGGCATCGCCTTCAAGATACACCCAAGGCTTGGGCCCCGTGCTATCCGTCCCATTCAAAAATCTAAATCGCAACTCATAACAACAATACGGCACAATTATTTCACCTCAATCGGCCCTGCTCTCTTCAACATCACACCAGGACACGTCAAAACAGAAACTGACCACACAAAATTCAAGAAGTCTTTGGACAAATTCCTCCAAGTAATCCCGGACAAACCACCCACACCCGGATATGTCTCCGCAAACAGTAATTCTCTTCTCGAATGGGCCATGGTGCCCAAATCCTGAATTGAAAGACTTCGCCAGGTGGTGCTATTAAGTTAGACATGGCCTGGGCCAATACTGGCCAAAACATTTCAAAGTTATTCAAAGTTATTCAAAGTTATATATATATATATATATATATATATATATATATATATATATATATATATATATATATAAAATGGAATAGAATGAAATGAAATTTCATTTCTCACTCTTAGTACGGCACTTACTTATATGTAAGTATGTATGTATACGTACATACATATATGTATACAGACGTACAGTAGCATGTATATATATATATATATATATATATATATATATATATATATATATATATATATATATATATATATATATATATATATATAAATACAGGCACACATATATATATGTACGTATCAGTTTTAGCGAACATTTATTATAATGTTCGCTTTGTTCGTTTGTAAACAAACGGACAGCGTGATTTATGCCGTACGGTGTTAAGGCAACCACGTCACCTTTTTGTTCAACACTGACACAGGAACGATGTACTAGTTTCAAGCTTGTGAGCTATCGTCAGCACCGTATACCCTTCTGCCAGATGGTTGAACGTTCGAAAGTATATACTTTCCTTATGAAAATTAACGGCTGAGCAGCCTAATTTGCATATCGAGTGAGTTCAGTCGGCCAGGCGCACCGAAAACGATAAAATGGAATAGAATGAAATGAAATTTCATTTCTCACTCTTAGTACGGCACTTACTTATATGTAAGTATGTATGTATACGTACATACATATATGTATACAGACGTACAGTAGCACGTATATATATATATATATATATATACATACAGGCACACATATATATATATGTACGTATCAGTTTTAACGAACATTTATTATAATGTTCGCTTTGTTCGTTTGTAAACAAACGGACAGCCTGATTTATGCCGTACGATGTTAAGGCAACCACGTCATCTTTTTGTTCAACACTGACACAGGAACGATGTACTAGTTTGAAGCTTGTTAGCTATCGTCAGCACCGTATACCCTTCTGCCAGATGGTTGAACGTTCGAAAGTATATACTTTCCTTACGAAAATTAACGGCTGAGCAGCCTAATTTGCATATCGAGTGAGTTCAGTCGGCCAGGTGCACCGAAAACGATAAAATCGAATAGAATGAAATAAAATTTCATTTCTCACTCTTTGTACGGCACTTACTTATATGTAAGTATGTATGTATACGTACATACATATATGTATACAGACGTACAGTAGCATGTATATATATATATATATATATATATATATATATATATATATATATATATATATATATATATATATACATACAGGCACACATATATATGTACGTATCAGTTTTAGCGAACATTTATTATAATGTTCGCTTTGTTCGTTTGTAAACAAACGTACAGCCTGATTTATGCCGTACGGTGTTAAGGCAACCACGTCACCTTTTTGTTCAACACTGACACAGGAACGATGTATACATATATGTATGTACGTATACATACATACTTACATATAAGTAAGTGCCGTGCTAAGAGTGAGAAATGAAATTTCATTTCATTCTATTCCATTTTATCGTTTTAAGTGCGCCTGGCCGACTGAACTCACTCGATATGCAAATTACGCTGCTCAGCCGTTAATTTTCATAAGGAAAGTATATACTTTCGAACGTTCAACCATCTGACAGAAGGGTATACGGTGCTGACGATAGCTAACAAGCTTGAAACTTGTACATCGTTCCTGTGTCAGTGTTGAACAAAAAGGTGACGTGGTTGCCTTAACATCGTACGGCATAAATCAGGCTGTCCGTTTGTTTACAAACGAACAAAGCGAACATTATAGTAAATGTTCGCTAAAACTGATACGTACATATATATATATATGTGTGCCTGTATGTATATATATATATATATATATATATATATATATATATATATATATATATATTTATATATATATATACAAGCTACTGTACGTCTGTATACATATATGTATGTACGTATACATACATACTTACACACATATATATATATATATATATATATATATATATATATATATATATATATATATATAGAGAGAGAGAGAGAGAGAGAGAGAGAGAGAGAGAGATAAATCTACCAAAATACATAAATAAATATCATTATTTCTGAAGACAGCATATTTATGTGTAGGTATGTATATTCCCTCTGATAGTATGTAAACATTTTACATAGATCTATATAATATACATACCAACACAAACATATATATCCTAGAAACGATCGTAAAATGATGAATTTTTTAATATAAGGAACTGTTTCTTTGTTTTTATTCATTATTTTTATTAATTTATATATATATATATATATATATATATATATATATATATATATATATATATATATATATAACGAAGGAAATGTGGTAAGGAACCAGATGGACCATAACGCACCAAAGTACTATATATATATATATGTGTGTGTGTGTGTATATGTATATATGTATATACATATGTATATATATATGTATATATAAATATATATATATGTATATATGTATATATATATGTAGATATATATGTATATATATATATATGTATATATATATATATATATATATATATATGGCAAGGGCGGTGCCCCAGCATGGCCTCAGCCGGATGGCTGAAACAGGTAAAAGAATATATATATATATATATATATATATATATATATATATATATATATATATATATATGTATGTATGTATACATTCTGTAGTTCTGAGAACAGGGAGACCACACAAATCAGGGGAATACACTATCTATGAGAAAAGCAGAGTGAGATTAGAGGTAGGTAAAAAGTCGATCATGACGTCTCGCGGTTTTGGCAAGTATTTTCAACGGTTTCCAAGCCGAAATCGCGAGGCATCGTGGCCAGCTTTGTACCTTTATCTCACTACTATCGTCTCTCTCTCTCTCTCTCTCTCTCTCTCTCTCTCTCTCTCGCTCTCTCTCTCTCTCTTTCTCTCTCTCTCTCACTCTCTCTCTCTCTCTCTCCCCCTCTCCCTCTCTCTGTTTCTCTCTCTCGATATATATATATTATTATTTATTTATTTATGCCCATACACGGTAGAAAGGTGCTACCCATGGTCTTCAAGAGCCAAATTTGACTCTACCTCCAGAATACAAGCGGCATCAAATTAGTCCCCTTTCTTCTTGCGCTTATACGAATTCAATATAAACTTGTATAAGTGCCTGAAGAACGGTGACTAATTTGGTGCCACTTGTATTCTAGAGGTAAGGTCAATTTCAGCTCTTGGAAACCTCCGATAGCGCCTTTGTTCCGTGTATGGGCATAAATAAATTATATGACATTTCAGCTCCATTCTCGATTGAGCACTTTTTTCCTTTTCGTTTCCACACCTACTGATCTGATATTGTAACATTTACATAATATATATATATATACAGGGTGTCACAAAATTGTATACACACATCAACAGCATTCTAAGCAAACTATGTATACATTTGGGGGGGGGGGGGTCCTTGTATATATATATATAGATATATATATATGAGAGAGAGAGAGAGGGGAGAGAGAGAGGGGAGAGAGAGAGAGAACACATTTATACAGGTTATCTCCCAGAAAATCCTCATTAGCAACTTTAATATCAATTTTCTATTTACTGTAGGATGTATCGAAGTTCTCTTTATTAATATTGTTCACATATTTCTATCAATAATTCCTGAACTATTGTATTTTTAAAGTATAAAATATATGCATTTAATATTATTAAATATTTCTCAAGCTCTATCCTTACTTCTTCTATATGTAAATATTTTTCACACACACACACACACATACATATATATATATATATACATGAAAAATTCATGACACCGACGGGGCTGATCTCCAGCCGTTGCAACAGCTAGATCCGAACTCAGATCTAGCAGTTGAAATGACCGGAGCTCAGGCGTCGGGGTCCTGATTTTTTCATATCACCCACTTTACTACCTTGGTGGGTTATGGTCTATCAAATCAAGATATATCCTATATTCTAAATGTTGTATAGGGAGAAAAGTGTGACTAACGTACAAACGTGACTAACACACGAAAATATATGATAATTGTTGTGTAATTGTTACA
>OZ024740.1:400909020-400926520 GCA_964016885.1 Eledone cirrhosa | reverse complement strand
GGTCTCAAGTATCAACGGAACGCCATCACATTATCATCACGGTCAGCTGATTTCAAATTGGTCGGAAATGGAGATGATTGTGGTAATGTTGATAGCAAACAACCAAATATATTGCGTTAATGGTGCTTTCTAGACACCACTGAAGGTATAGCTGTCCTGACGATGATGATCATCATCATCATGATCATGATGATCATCATTTTCATCATTATGATGATGATTATGATGGTGATAATGATCATGTTGATGTGTCTACTACTGCTGCTGATGATGATGATCATGATAACGCTGATAATTATATTAAATGCGGTTATTATAGCAACAGATTCAGTGAGGATTCTTTTATTATTTGATATATGATATATCATGATAACCATTCCCCACACAGTTTCTCCTCCTTCTTAAAATCACTACGACCAGCATTAGAAATAACAACACCATGATCATCATTTTTATCATTAAGATAACTATAAGTTCTTAGATGGCTAAGAAGAAAATAGATGATAACAACCGTGTGAATAGTGAGTAAATGAAATATTATTTTTATTTTTATAAATTAAGCCCATAGCGTGACAAGCGTACTTCGATGTTTTGCATTTCTCTGAGAGACAATAATTAATGAAGTACACAATACTGTATTCCATCAAATAATCAATGTAGCAAATTGCTTAAGATATTAAATTTCTAAACGTCTACAATGAAGAGATTGCAATTTTACTGGTTATTAATCTCACCCTTGAAGATAGAACATGTTTTAGTTTAGATATATATACATCAACCATAGGTTTCGATACATTAGATATCCCACCGTCTTCAGGTGTCTTATTCTATGATTTATATGTGATAGCGAACTTGATACACTGTATATTGGCATGAAGAATAACGGAATTCAATTTAAATAAGAAGTAAACAGATTTGTTCAAATCGAACTCATAACATAGTATTTATGTAAATATTTAGCATATAATTCATATTTAAAACCCAAAACATTATATTTTCTGAAAATATTTATTAGATTTTTCATGTGTAATGTACAAAGCTTTATGTTTTTAAATTTAAATATCTTACATAATCATTGCCGAATATCAATATTTCCAATGTAAGCACGATGCTAAATGATAACTAGTATTTTGTCGCCACACAGTCACTGTCAATTATTTCTGATAACTACAAATGATGACAATGGATATACTCTTGGTGCTGCTGCTGATGGTAATGATCCTACTTATCTTCCTGCCCCCCCCCCCCCCCCCTGCCCCCTCATCAATAACATTCTACAAGACGAGGTATTTTGAAATGTCATAATTTCACTTTGTTGGATATTTGCGTGTATATGTAAGCTAGCATATCTATGTGTACATATGTACACACACACATACATGCACACACACCCACTCACATACACGCATACACATACACACGCATACCAACACATGGAAGCGTAAATCTTCATCTGGGAGACTTCAATATCCCCAAAGTCAAACAGTCCAAAGAAATGACAGCAAAAGAAAAAGAAGCAGAAACCCAGCTTGACTTTTCAAACAAGCTTTTCGTGGAAGCAATAATACTACACAAAATTACTACACCTAACAAGTTATATATCTTTGTTTCACACATAACTAGAATCTCTTTCACAATATAAAGGTGAGACCGACGATTTTCACAGACCATACCATAATACAACTAACAATGTATGTTCCAAGGTAAATTGTTGATACACAACCAACAATAATAACCCGAATTCTACTCAGCCCAATCGTTCACAAGCATATCTGGAAAGAGATTCAAAACAAGATGTTGTAATGAAACTTGTCTAATAGTAACTCGATACAAGACTTTGACGCAAAAGTTAAGCACTTCATGACAAGGCCAACATACTCAAAAATGTGATTCACTCTCATAGAATAAAATTCATGAGATTAAATCGAACATCTCAAATCGGTTAAATAAACAATTAAAAACGGTTGCAAATTCGTATTTGAAGCGGACAGACACAGTTTGCAGCTGAAAATGAATTTATAGTTGTCATTCTTCAGAACATCTGTTGTGTTATTGCTTGTATGGATCAGGTTCTTGAACCCTGGCACAAACCCTTGAGACGAAACTAGATGGTACATACTCTAAAACACTTTGGGTTGTACAAAACATAAGCTGGGGTCAACATATTACGAGATAAAAACTACAATTGCTCAAAGACGGTTATCATTTGCAAGATATTGCTGGACAACAAAGCACAATGGTATACTACAGCTACTATAGTGAGGACCAACTCTCCGGAGACGCAGTAGAGGAAGACTTGCTCGAATCTTCATCGATCATCTCTCAGACGAAGAAAAACTCAGCAGGGAACAGTTTCCAGGAGCAATGGGAAATCATGAATAGTGGAGAGACAGTGTCAAGAATGGTCGACTGGGCTCGCAATTATTATGATGAGTTACAGTTGCCCACATTAGGGCTAATACATTGTTTACTGAAATACATCTTAGAGAAAACATTCATAGGTTGGCAGAAGGGTTTAGTGGGCATCATTTGGATACACGGTGTGACATCACTGGATCAATTCGACATGTTCATGATAGTTCATGATTTTTGTTTTATTTTGTTCATATCCACATGTTCCTGAAGATTTATCAACCGTGTCCCGTTTGCATCGTGTGAAACAAAAATTGTACCTACAACTTTAATAAATAAGTGATTTTCTTTAAATACCAGTGCCCTATCACACATGTGCACAGAAACACGCACACATACAGACACAAATACACACACAACCCAGAATGCATACTATTAAAATTCATTCACAGCACTTACACTTTCAAAACATACACAGAAAACAAAAGCATAAATACATACCTATACATATGCATATATTCAGAACATTTTCTTGCATTTTATCCCTTATGACACTGTCAAAAAACTCTCTCTTGGCTCAAAGCACCGTTACATTCTATTTAATTCCGCTCTTAATTCCATCCCTTTACTACCATGTGTTATTCATTGTATAACATTGTTTCTATGGAACTCTCTTCCATTTTTTCTGACTTTGTGTAATCGTGGTCCCAGAATTTCTTCATTACAGCGTAAAATTAATTGCTAGTTCTCTTGTTGTAGTTCATTTTCTTTTTTTTTTGTTCTAGAAATTTATATATATACTTTTTTGTGAGTGTGTCTTCCTGTAAATGTCTGCGCATGTGTGTGTTTGTCTGTGTATGCCTGTCTACGCATGTGTGCTTGTTTAACTTTATGTCTATCTTTGTCTGTTTGTTTTCCGATACATATTTTTTCAATTATTTTTCAGTGGACACATTTATTATATAATAGAAGTCCTTTTAAATTATTTTATGTATAAATATCATATCGTAATTATCATAATACATGTATTTATGCGATCAGTGTTATGGGCCACAAACGTGTACCCCGGAAATATATTTGCACTACAATAAATGCATTTTACATTCAACAAGCCAGAGAAGTATTCAATAAAAAAGTAAATTAAAATACAGACGCACACACATATATGTATCTCCCTATCTCTCTCTCTCTCTATATATATATATATATATATATATATATATAGAGAGAGAGAGAGAGAGACAGAGAAATAGATAGAGAGAGCTTTCTTTTTATATATATGTGGCTTTTTAGTCTTGCACACATTTGCACAGTCGCTGCATCAATGGAGGCCTCTCTATACATACACACATTCATACCCACCTATATATTTATATATATATGCTTGAAGCATGGGCCAATAATGTCTCTAAGCTGCAACCATCTTAAATAACCATACACCAGGATACATATAGTTCCATACACACATACATATACGAAATGTCGCAAACACCCCTTTATATAATGATAATAATTGTTTCTACTTTAGGCACAAGGCCAGCAAATACCCAGTGCATTACTGGTACTTTATTTTATCGACCCCGTAAGGATGAAAGGCAAAGTCAACCTCGGCGGGATTTGAACTCAGATCGTAAAGGGACGTAACTATGCTGGAAAGCATGACGTCCGACTCTCTACCGATACTGCCATGATAATAATGGTTGCTGGTTTAGGCACAGGCCTACAATTTGGTGCAAGGCGAAAGTAGATTAAATTCACTGGTACTTCATTATATCGACCCCATAAGGATGAAGGACAAGTTAACTCAGAACGCAAAGGGCCGAAACTCTACGCTGCACTGTATGTTTTCCGATGCATTACCTATACTGCCAATCCATATAATTGATAATAATAAAAATAAGTTTAATAATCACAAAATTGGTAAGAGTTATTCCCTCTGAATAAAAGAAACTAAAAATTGTTTAAGCCATTGAAGCATCCTCATTTTAACTTACTAGATCTCACATAAATAAAGAGACCCATGTTTCTTTTAGAGTTGCCAGATGAATGTCTCGCTTGTGGGGGTGCAAACGCCCAATCTAAGCCACATGTAGGCTTAGAAACTAATGGCAGCAACGAAACAGTGTAAAAAGAAAATATACTATATATATATATACATTTCCTTTGTCCCTAAAAACAATTTTGTTCTGTGAAGAAACACCCCTACCAATAGTGCTGCTACTACTTTCATGACTACACACCTCTCTCTATATACACAAGAGTTCATTTTCTAGTCTCCTTCTCAACAAGGAAATGAAAAAATCTTACCTCCTAATTTTAAATCGTTAATTTTTAGTTTTTAATGGTTATTAATTCCTTTTAATTGTAATACTCAACTTTTGATGAGATGAATTTTACTAATACATCGAAACCGGTAATACTTTATATACTTTATATACATTATAAAACTCTTTTTTAAAAGAATTGTCCCTCTGAAGTTTTCAATAATGTCACTTGGACGAATCAAAGAAAGAAAAAAAAAAGAAAAACAGACGTTAAAATATATTTTCTGTGCTATTTCCAACTTCACTTTTTCTCTATAACGACTGTTTTGTATAGAACCTTACTTCGCTTTTCATATATATATATATATATATGAAAAGCGAAGTAAGGTTCTATACAAAACAGTCGTTATAGAGAAAAAGTGAAGTTGGAAATAGCACAGAAAATATATTTTAACGTCTGTTTTTCTTTTTTTTTTCTTTCTTTGATTCGTCCAAGTGACATTATTGAAAACTTCAGAGGGACAATTCTTTTAAAAATATTGTTCTTTATTACATAATTAAATAGCTCTGTACTATTCATAGAGCACTCATAATTAAATAGCTCTGTACTATTCATAGAGCACTCTTCTTTCCTTTACCTTTTCTACGGAAACACTTAACACACACAAATTTATATATATATATATATATGTGTGTGTGTGTTTGTGTCTGTCTGTCTGGCTGTGTTTGTGTGTATGCATGTGTCTGTGTGTGTGTGTCTATGTGTGAGTGTGTGTGTGTCTGTGTGCTTTCCTGTTTTTGTGTGTGTGTATTGGTGTGTATTTGACATATACATACACGAATACATATATATATATATATGTGTGTGTGTGTGTGTATAAAGAGAGAGAGAGAGAGAGAGAGAGAGAGAGAGAGAGAGAGAGAGAGAGAGAGAGAGAGAGAGAGAGAGTGAGAGAGAATGTGTGATAAAGGCGGAAAAGGGGAGAAAGGACGAGAAAGGGATAGGCAGATACGTACAGAGTTTTCGACAAGCAGACACTGAAGTAAGACAGATAGTTAGGCATGGAAGAATTCGATGAAATGCAGATAAGTTATAGAAACCGTGAGAGCAATATGAATTCAATTAGTGTTTTGTTTAAAGCAATGTAACGAGCAACAAAATAGTTTTCGCGCGAAATTCTTCAAGAATTTATCTTTTGTCTTTGTTTATTGGTTTCCGTTTATCTCTACTGATTTGGTTATTGTTGAATTTTTTACACTTAATTTAGTATATGTTTTGTTGGTAATTTTTTTAAATTTTATTTTGCTATATTTGTCCTTTTTTTAGAGCTGATTGTTTTGATTTACATTTTATAAATTCCTCAGTTGGCATTTGATGATGTTGTGTTGAATTTAGAACTTGTGGGGTGCTTGTTTATATATATATATGAGTGTGTTTGTCTGTATGTGTGTATGAGTATGTGTGTGTCCATGCAAGCACACATTTACACACATACGCGTGTTCAGTCGCAAATAAATACACACACACGCATATTTATATATAGGTAAGTTATTCCGGGTTGAATCGGAAGTAACCACAGTAAGTAAGGTACTCAATACGTAGCAGAGTATAACAGTTTTAATATAGAAGAGATTCTACAGGAATAGAACTGTTTCATTCGTGAGAAATCATGATGATTTCTCACGAATGAAACAGTTCTAGGCCTCTAGAATCTCATATATATATATATATATATATATATATATATATATATATATATATATATATATTCCATTTTTCACTATATTCAGAGAGAGAGAGGGAGAGTAAGAGAGAGAGGGGATGAGTAAGAGAGAGAAAGAGAGAGAGGGAGAGGGCGGTGCTAGAGAAAGGTATAAGCATACATACCTATACAACAACTATTATTCACAACCGAGTATGACTTGGCCGTATATAGTATACTTTCTGTAAGGAGGTTGGGTGCCCATGTTTTCGCAAGCAGATATAGAGGGCCTCTGAAACCACTCCACCATTCCTTGTTTGATCCAATGGGACATGTGTAACATGACAGCTGAAATGGGAGAGGGCAGCAGAGTCATAAGAACGTTTGATATTTCTCCCGGCTCTCTCCATTATTCACATCTCGCTGAATCTTACTTCAACTTGCTTCATATCAACCTTGATAATACGTGTTTCTCTCTCTCTCTCTGTCTCTCTGTCTCTCTGTCTCTCTCTCTCTCTCTCTCTCTCTCTCTCTCTCTCTCTCTCTCTCTCTCTCTCCCTCACTCGCTCTCTCTATATATCTCCCGCTTACTCACTCTCTCTCACCCTTCTCTCTTACTCTGCCTGCGCAGCTGTGTTTGATTGTGTGTTTGCATGTGTGTGAATCTGTGTATGTTTGCCTAATAGTTTTAAGTGAAAACATTGCACCTAATCCGGTCCAAATGACTTGCGCAGAACAAGTGTTTAATTGCTACACATACACACATACACCCCCATATATATATATATATATATATATATATATATATATATATATATATGCACTCTCTCTCTCTCTCTCTATATATATATATATATATATATATATATATATAGTAATAATAATAAAATTGAAGACTAAAATCCAAAGAGGGCTCGATAAGGATAAATATATATCAAATATATAAGAACCGTAGAGCAAATATTTATTAAATAACAGATTAAAGTTTAAGCAAAGAATCGCTGCTTTCACCCTTAACGGGATCTTCTGAAACTAACAAAGTCAATCTGTGAACGCAGAACTGGATATTTCAAAAAACGTTGCAGCCGGAGGAAGACAGGAGAGAGAGAGATATGTATATGTATGTATATATGTATGTATATATATATATATATATTTAACGAAGGATGTGTGGTAAGGAACCAGGTGGACCATAATGCACCAGAGTAGACAATACTTTGGGTAGTAGAGTGGGTAATAGGAACAGGTTCAATACCTCGACGGCAGAGCTCTCTCTCTCTCTATTACCCACTCTACTACCCAAAGTATTGTCTACTCTGGTGCGTTATGGTCCACCTGGTTCCTTACCACACATCCTTCGTTAAATATATATATATATATATACATACATATATACATACATATACATATATATATATATATATATATATTTATATGTATATTTATAGCTTCTAATTTGAATGGGAAAAGACGGGTGAGGTGTTGGTGTAAATGGTAGCACAGTGGTCCGGATAACCAAAGATGTGGGTTCGACTCCCATGTACGTCAATACTCATCTTTTTCCATTTCTCCGAGGGTTCTTAACCCCATTATCAGGCTAAATAATTTCTTTAGTCAAAATACGACGATAGCTTACATTTCTAATAATTGTTTCTACTTTTGGCACAAGGCCATCAATTATCTAGTGCATTACTGGTACTTTATTTTATCGACCCCGTAAGGATGAAAGGCAAAGTCAACTTCCGCGGGATTTGAACTCAGATCGTAAAGGGACGTAACTATGCTTGAAAGCATGGTGTCTGACCCTCTACCTTTCTAATAATATTTATATATATATATTTATATATATATATAGTTATGTAATATACAACATAAGATAATTATTTCATTTACCACTGGTTTCTTGAAGGCAGATGTTATGTCTGTCTTCAGTCATCAGTGACGACTTACTGAAGACAGACATAACATCTGCCTTCAAGAAACCACTGGTAAATGAAATAATTATCTTATGTTCTTTATTAAATAACTAATAAGCTCTGTATCCTACATAGAGTACTCTTTTTCCTGTGCCTTTCCGACGGAAATACTTCATTTATATATATATACAGAATGGCTGATGTGTCAAATTCTCATTATGTATATTCAGCTCCAAGTTCGATCTCTATAGATCGAGCCCGACTCTAGATTAAAGTCTCATCAGACTTCTGTTAGATTAAACTATATATACTCTTTTACTCTTTTACCTGTTCCAGCCATGCGGCTGAGGTCATGCTGGGACACCGCCCTTGCTGCTAGACATTCTATCGTCAGCCTGTGTTGGCTGGCCATTGGTGTAAGAAGGAGTCTGTTACTGCTGCCCTTAGGTTACCTTTGTACCGTGCTATGAAGACTAGCAAAGTTAATTTGCTTCTATGCCTATTATTAAATTTATGCTTCGTCGTTCAGGTATATTTTATGTTGATTTAAAAAGTCAGTAAATGCTATATAATGATATTGTGGTGTACTTCAAGTAAAAAGAGATACACGAAGTGGAAACACTTCGATCTATTTGTATGTTTGCGTATTTCTCAGTACATACATGTATTTCCATATCTCTACATTTTCATAAAGGTATATTTATTTATATTAATTCTGATATAAATGCATACATACATACATAAATACATACATAAATATTCTTTATATATATATATATATATATATATATATATAAACACGTGTGTATATATTCTGTGCACATAATATATAAAGATATGTGATTAAACATATTTTCGATATGTGTGCGTCTGCGGGAAAGTGTGCATAATGTTCACTAAATAAATGTGGAATGCATAAAGAAAAGAAAAACAAAAGATCATAACGTAGAGATTAAGATAAGTGACCGAACTTTTATAACTTTCTTATTATCTCAATGTATGTTCTGTGAAAAATTTGTCCTCTAAGGACGAAAGGTAATAGAAAATATCTAAATCATTTACAAAAAATATAACCATTATGTTTTCTCCTAGATTTAGATTTAGATTTTATGTTTTCATTTTAGAAATTTTTTTTTTTAATATCACTCTTCTTATACTATTTTGTTTCTCATAAAAATCAAACGAATAATCGGTTTACAATTCCTATTCATATTAATAGTCCCAGGAGGCAGGAGACAAAAAGTTGTTTAGGTGTTGCTTATACACCTTTTCTTTTATATATTTTGATATTTTAATCTGATAGTCACTCTTTTTTATTCAATTTGTTTTTCTCTCCCTTCCTTAAGATATATCTATGCATTTTCAGATATATCCGACTTTCTCTCCCATATCACTTTTATTCCCGCCGCCATCTTTCACACTTGAACTAATCTATTCTTTCTTTAATATCTATCTTTTTTCTCCACTTCTTCTCGTATGTTTTCAATCATAGTATCTTAATATTTTTTTTTCTGTTCCTCTTTCTTCTCTCCTGTCCAATATTTGTTTTCTCCTGATTATATATATATATATGTGTGCGTGTGTGTGTGTATGTGTGTGTGTGTGTGTGTGTGTGTGTGTGTGTGTGTGTGTGTGTGTGTGTGTGTGTGTGTGTGTGTGTGTGTGTGTGTGTGTGTGTGTGCGCGTGCGCGTGCGCGTATGTGTGAATATATATGTATATGAAATACAGAGAGGAAACAGAGAGAAAAAGAGAGAAAGTGAAAGAGAGAGAGGGATATATATATATATATATAGAGAGAGAGAGAGAGAGAGTGAGAGAGAGAAGGATGTTGATATTGCTTATGTGTTCAATTTTTTCACCTCTGTAAATGTTTTGAAATACACAATTTATATATATATATATATACATCATGCGATAATTTATCTATATACGTTAAATATGAGAATGCGTATGTGCTTTCTGTTTTGTTTCATGTAAATTTATGCGATTAATAATATGTTTTTGTACTTAACATTCTTGAATCTTCATAATAAAGGTTTGAATTGGAATTTCGATGAAAATAATACTCGATTTTTCAAACGAGTGAATCCAATTTGGCTCCCATCATTGATCAAAACAGCGAAATTTTCTAGATAGTCTTGATTCAACAAAATATAAAAGGGTCTAAATTTGTTGCAAGGGATTTCATCTCCAAAAATGTCTATGATGAAGGTCCATTTTTGGTGTGTATGGGGGGAAAATACACATTTACTTTAATTAAATCCGCTGATTTGAGGAACTATTACTAAAACCTTTTTACATTTTAGTTAATTTTCTTTTACTACATCAAGTTACATGTGTAATTGTTAAGTCTTTGTATCATAAGACATAGTTGTCCGCTTGGTAAACACGAAAATAGATATCAAGAAAAAAGTCTGACACTTAAAAAAACGACAAACCGTCACATAAATGGGTAGGTGGTTTGTTAGAGAGTAACATGGATTCGTGTGTGAGTGTGTGTGTGTGTGCGTGTGCGTGTATGTATATGTGTGTGTGTGTGTTTCTGTGTGTGTGGTTGTGTTTCTGTGTGTGTGTGTGTGGGGGGGTATGTGTGTCTGTGTGTGTGTGTGTGTGCGTGATGTCACACAAACAAACAATATGAGCGATAGCAGGTGAGGTAGAAGTGGTAGATAGACAGTTTGGCAGACTGAAATGGAGAAAGAGGGACTCAGGCTTACAAATGAATGTACGTGTAAACGTATGATACGAGGACGCCATCCATCCATAGTCTCTCTTCTATCCCATACTCTCCCTTTTGTTTTCTTTCCCTACCTCTTTCTATCTGTGCAGGGGAATAAAAACATTTTGAATTGAAACTTCGTTATCTCATTCATAATACACACGACATACACACGACACACACCCACACACACACACACATATATATATATATATATATATATATATATATATATATATATATATATATATATATATATATATATATATATATTAGTAGTAGTAGTAGTAGTAGTAGTAGTAGTAGTAGTAGTAGTAGTAGTAGTACAAATTAAACATCAAATATACATACAGCTATGCACATATATGTGCATATTTGTTTTAACTCTTCTTGAATTAAATATCAACAAAAATAGTGATATACCTATATTGAATTTGTTGTACAAGGAGAAATAGAAAGTTAGAAAGGGAGGTTGTGGGAGAAAGAAAGATTGTAAGCGAGACAGAGAGGGTGAGAAAGAGTGGGAGAGAAAGAGAAATGGAGAGAAATAGTGAAAGAGATATTGTTATATACATATCGACAATACTTTGGCTGAAATGATATTCAAATAAATTTGCATCTTTTCATATTAGTTTGAGATTGTGAAACAATTGCAAAATAAATATATAGTCTTACTACTGCACTAAGCTGGGAGTCCAACTTCTCCCATTGTAGGTAAATATTTAACGAACGACTTTCGTCAAATCGGACCGAGGAAACAATGTTTCCGTTTGTCTTTCCAATTGCTAATACTATCTATCGGTGGCAACTCCAGGTTAAAGGAGCAGCCTGAAATAAAGTGTCTTGCTCAAGGACATAACGCTTCGCCCGGTCCAGGAATCAAACTGACAGGTAAATATGGGTAAATATATAACAGTTAAATCCTGGTGTTGAGAATTATTACTTCCCAACCAGAAAAGTATGCTAGAAAGTAATATAAGTATATAGTCTTACAATATTTGCTACATCGCTAAGCTAGGATTTCAACCACTTCCATTGTAGGTAAATATATACCAGTTAAATCTTGGTTGTTGAGAATTATTACTACCAAACCAGAGACCAAAGTTTACCGCTAGCCAATGTTCGAAAGCAATATATTAGAAGTGGGGGAAGGTTGAAAACCTACAGAGGCTATCAACTGAGTAAATTATTATATTTTTTTTATTGACTTTAGTCATTGGGCTCCATCGCTTCAAAGGTTTGAACTTCGTGTGCTTCTACAATTATATAGTATACAGTTCTTATTTCTGGCTTGTACGTATGTTTATCAATAGCTATTAGAAAATATGAAACTTCAGACAATAGACGGCAGTAAACAAAAACACTCACACAGGTAGGTACAACATAGATATATCTGTCCCCTTCTCTGTGTGTACGTATATGTCTTTCTGTGTATGTCTATGTGTTTGTGTTGTCTGTGTATGTATAGAAAATAGATCTGCACAGTTTCTGTCTCCCACACAAGGTACACACTTGTTAAATGCTACTGGTGCACATTCTTATTGAACCCGGGTTCATTTCGTAATGATGCGATTGCGAAGAAAACTTCTCAACTATACAACCAGAACTCCATGCTTGGAAACATAATTTCGTTTTTACTCAGTTACAAGATAAAAGCCTACTTGCATCAAGGCTGGTTTTAATTCTTTATAACACTAAAAATCCTACCAGTAACATATTGAACCGTTTCAATTCATGATTATATTCCTCTATGCAACATTCTCAGAGGAGTAAAATATAAGTATAATTTCTTTCAGAAATGGCTAATGATTTATCAGACATCCGTATCTGTGAAATACCACCAAAGAAAATATAATTGTTTCTACATTTGGCAAAGGCCAGCAATTACCCAGTACATTACTGGTACTTTATTTTATCGACCCCGTAAGGATGAAAGGCAAAGTTAACCTTGGTGGGAATGCTATATAATTCGCCCACTTGCTTACTGAAGACTCATAAAAGGATTAGTGTTTGTAAAATGTATAAACAGCCAGTATTTTTTTACACTTAATTCGTTCAATATTTAAAGTGTTGATTTCTAAAATGTGTGTAAGGCTACAAATGAAAGGTGAAAAAAATTAAATCCACTTCCCGTATCTTACAACTAATTTTTTTATCGACCACGGAAAGATACAGCCCAATATTTTACCCGGTGTGATTTGAACTAGGAGTATATAGGGGTGTATTTCCATTCCATAAATATTTCTTTCCACATACACTGAATAGAATTGTTCATTCTCCGCCCTAAAACTAACGTGTATGCCGCCGAATATATTTCATAGTAAAGGCATTTAATTTGGTAGCAATCAGGTCTATTACATTCACTAGAAAAATATGTAGATTATTTAACTATAACGTAATAAGTGAAGTAGTACCCGATTAATTTCTTACAAATTACTGTACAAAGAGAAGCGAATCTGTTTCGACACACTTTTACAATCATATCGCTTCCAAAGAACACAAGCTGAAGAGTGGTGTCTAGTTTTACTTAGTTGGCAAGAGCATTTACATTCTAATTTTGTTTTCGATTCAATGTAAAACATTGTTAAGTAACCATATACCACTTATTGCGGAGCTGTTGTTGTTCAACCGCGGGACAGACTTGATCAAGCAAACATTGACTTTGAAAATAGATATATGTGTGCGTGTATGTGTGAACGAGCGTGTGCACATTTAAACAAAGAGGCAGACATAGACACAGACATACACATATATATATATTTATATAATATATATATATTTATATAATATATATATATGTATATATATATATATATGGTGATATCATACTTTGCTCTATGAGGGCATCGAGTGCTCATACAGCCTACCGCATACGGACGCTTTAAGCATCCAACAGCAATTATATATATATATATATATGTATATATATATACATACATGATATACACACACACATACACACACATATGTATATATATATATATATATATATATATATATATATATATATATATATGTGTGTGTGTGTGTGTGTCTGTGTTTGCACATAAGTACGCTGTAATGTATGTTTGTGAACAATGATAACATATATATGAACTGGGTGTAGTTCATTTTCAGATTATTCAGATCAGAATACAACGAATAAGATTACAGGTCATTTCCATATGCGAGTGTGCCAAGAGGTCTCATACAAATAGATCTAGAATTTGATCAAAATTTATAGTTTTCGAGAAATAAATTAAAAGTAAACATTGTATTTGTAGAAAATTGCCAGATAGGACAAGGAGAAATGTAAGAGATTATGTTGACTTGAGTTTTAATTATTTCAATATATCAAACGAACATACATAAGATAAGCAACACATTTGTTTTCATAATTGCTTATATAAAGAAGGACAATTTTCTTTTATTGGTAGTAATATTTTCTTTTAAATTCTTCTTCGGTTATTTGATTTTAATCAGATAGGGACACACAAACACACACGCACACACATATACACACACAAACACAAGCACGCACACATACACACTCACACACATACACACACACACATATATATATATATATATATATATATATATATATATATATATATATATAAACGTGTGTGTGTATCTGTATTTCTGTGATTATTTGTCATACATCTGTAGTCACCTCCTACCAACCCGACTTCACTCCTCAAGGTCAAATGTTTTAAGGATTCCTTCAATGTGTTCAATTTGTAGTTTCTGGAAATTCCATTATGTGCGAAACAAACTATTTTACCTAATATGCATTTGGAAATTCTTCAATAGATATAGAAGAAGATGTCAGCCAGTCCTCATCATTTCCAAAAGGCAGTAATAAATTGTTATAGTTCTCTGAGACACAAAAGTCTCATATACTAGAAACATTAGAGGGATGCGTGTTCTATAATGACTTCATCGATTTTGCTATATTTGCATGATGAGATTTCGAGGCATTTTTCTAAGCGCTTGAATATAGATGCACGATCTGTTTGACTCGAGTTTGCTAGAGAGACATTAGCTTAATAAATTAATGATTTTGAAAGATACACGCAAGTCAGGGCGTATATATCAGGCTTGCTTCAATTGCATACTGTAGAAGAATTATTTTGGTAAAACTGTCGTTCACCTGATAACTATTTCTTTCCGTGAAAGATCATATGAAATGTATATATATTGGTGAAAATGTTATTCTCAGGTTTTTGGTACATTTTGCCAATAATAAGAATTTTATTATAATTATATTTATATTCATTCGAATAAATAAACAACTAATTTTGTTAAATTACTATTAATTCTAAATGTAAATTCTGGTAAATGCAGCTCCTATTGTAAATCTAATGAAATATTGCAATATATTAAAATTAATTTGAAGCAAGTAGAGAAGTTCATGTATATCGGTGCTCTATTCACGAGTGATGGAAGGCAAGTGGCTGAATTAAGTGCAAGAATTGCATGAGCTGTTGCATTAATGCGCCAGCTTCAGCATTCAGTAATCAGAAGGGAAGTAAGTGTGAAAGCTAAACTCGCTGTCTTCAATTCGGCATTTGTGCCAACCCTTACCTACGGCATGAAATGACCGAAAGAATACGATCGCGAATACAAGCCACCGAAAGGGATTTCCTTCAAAGGTTCGACGGAGTAACATTACTCGATAGAGTGCGTAGCTCGGAAATCAGAAAGTCAGTTAGAGCTGCTACTTCTCCGAATTGAGAGACTACAGCTCCGATACTAGGGGAATGTGGTTAGAATGCCCCAGGAAAGAATCGCTGGAGAGATTTTACGGACAAAACCAAACAGCAGGAGACCGAGTGGTAGACCCCGAGCAAGGGGATTGGATAACATCCATGAACTTGGTTGGTCTCGCTTGGGGATCCTTCCGGATCAGTTGGAGACGATTGCTTCCGACAGGACCCATTGGAGGGAGTGTTTGAGGAGTCTGCCCCCACGAACCTGTCAGGAAGAAGAAGAAGAAGAAGAAGAAGAAGAAGAAGAAGAAGAAGAAGAAGAAATGATTTCTTGAGTTTCTTCTGGCTTTTTCTTCTGAGTTAAAATCCCGCCGTGGTTAGCTGTGCCTTTCATCACTACGGGGTCAATAAAATAAATTACCAGTAACAAACCGGGTTGATTTAATCGACTTTTTCTTCCTTTTAAATTGCTGGCCTTGTGACAAGAGTAGAAATTACTAAGACTATGTGTTGAGTATACATACGTGTGTGTATATATATAGGAATGTATACATACGCATATGTGCATGTGTGTATGAGCGTGTATGATCGGGGCTATGTTTTTGCCTGTCTGTGTGTATGTGTGTTACTGTGTCTACGTGTGTGTGCCTACATGTGTGACTGTACATATACGTATTTACGCGTAATCCAAGCTTTTTCATTTTATTTGAAGTCATGCCCACTATTATAGTAAGATAGCTATCTTTCCTTTCTTACTTTGATTTCAATCAGAATAGAAGACTTAACGAAATACGATGTTAATTGCTTGCTAGATTTTCAAGACAGACATTGAAACACATCAGTTTGTTTCAGATCAGACTTAATTAAACTGAAATGTAGTGTATGCTGTTTCTCGACAGCTGTACATTTTTTTAGAGTGAAACAATCAGAACTAACAGCAACAACAGGAAGAACAACGACAACAACAGCATTAATAATTGTTTCTAGTTTTTGGCACAAGGCCAGCAATAACTCAGTACATTACTGGTACTTTATTTTAACGACCTCCGTAACGATGAAAGGCAAAGTTAACCTCGGCGGGATTTGAACCAGACCATAAAGGGCCGTATAATAATAATCGTTTCTTATTTAGGTACAAGGCTAATAATTTGGTGGGAGAGATATCGACCGACCCCAATGCATTACAGACACTTTCTCGACACCGTAAGAAAGAAAGACCAAGCTAAGTTCGCTGGGATTGAACTCAGAATGTAGGCCAGCAATTTGAAGGGGAAGTGCAAGGTAATGAAATTGACCCCAGTGCATTACTAGTGCTTTATTTTATTGAGCCCGGGAGGATGAAAGGCAAAGCTAACCTCGGTCGGATTTGAACTCATACCGTAAAGGGCAGTAACTCTATGCTGCAAAGCATGTTGTCCGACCCTCTACTTATTCTGCCAATCCACCAACCTAATAATAATAATTATTTCCACTTTTGGCACAAGGCCAGCAATTATCCAGTACATTACTGGTACTTTATTTTATGGACCCTGTAAGGATGAAAGGCAAAGTTAACCTCGACGGGATTTGAACTCAGACCGTAAAGGGATGTAACCATGCTAGAAAACTTGGCTTCCAACTGTCTACCGATACTGCCAATTCACTGCCCTAATCTAAACTATAATAAAGAAAGGAGTGCTGGACTGCATCCAGAATATATCTTTTTACCCCGTTTGTAAAATAAGGTGGATTACTTTGAATAAATAATTGTTTCTACGTTTGGCACAAGGCCAGAAATTACCCAGAACATTACTGGTACTTTATTTTATCGACCCCGTAAGGATGAAAGGCAAAGTTAACCTCGGCGGGAGC
>OZ024740.1:400889020-400901520 GCA_964016885.1 Eledone cirrhosa | reverse complement strand
ATTCTTCTTTGTTATAGCTACGACCTTGATATTGAGTAGTTCATGGTGCGACTCTGGTGGAATTAAAATTGTAAGCTAACGCTACGTGCTGTTATTGATGTCGATACCGGTGTAATGGAAACAAAAATAAGCAGCACCCCCACTAACATGTGAAAATATACTATATCAAGTACGTCATGTACATATGGAAGTGAAATATGTAACTGCCTATTCATAAAGAATTGCACCGACATTGAATAGAGGAAAGCTGATTCAGGGAGCCGTAAAGTTCGCTAAAATTGTGGTATTGGGATCTTGGCCATGTTGTTGGATCAGGGACTAAATTATCTTTGACACCTAATGTTCTGCAAGGACGTTTCAGGTGAGGTGTTATCAACATGGTTTCCTGTCTAGGTCCTCATGTCAATTCCAAGTACATGAAATACAAGAGTTTAGGTGATTAAATTAGCGAAATTAACTGTCAACATGTTGTTAAGGGATCTCATTGTTCGTGTAGCACGCCAAATGTGTTGCCATGAAAGAAATGGGACATGAAAGCAACTGAAGGAATGATAGAACCCAACCTAGAAATGAAAGACGTGAGAGGTACCAGAAAAAATACTCCGACATGATGTGGATATAACTGGAAGAAATGGAAATTGTGAAAGAAGAGTAGAAGCAAGCCAGATTTTGTGTCCAAAGGAATGTAACATTCGGTGTAATTGACATGCTCTGCCAGGAAAACGGTGATCAAATGCATGTCTTAAAACATTTTGTGGAAAATAAAGCGATAGCAATTTCTCGCGAGACCTGTGTATGATTTTCTTCTATCTCGGTTATTATAAAGCAATAGAGTTGGAGGGACAATTCTGCTCAATATCGATCAGGATATTATGCATGTTCTATTCTATATGTATATCATCCTCGGAGAAAATATCAGGAGACATAAACAAATCTTAAGTATATTTGCCAGTGCACGTAAAGAAACAGAAAAATTCAATGAAATCCAACACAGTTTCACACAGTTTTTGTCCTCAGGATCATAAACGAAGAACATTGATATTAAGATTTCTGTTTAGTGTTAATGACTGGAATACACTGGTAGATTTTATGGAAGCGTTCATATTGCTAAGCCATATTGTAATAATTAAGAAACACCTTGATTTTGTGACATATGTTAGTTCGTTCCTTTCAAATGACCACTCCATACTCACAGAGAATGTTTCTACTTTCGGCACAAGCTCAGCAATTACCCCAGTGCATTATTGGTACTTTATTTTATCGACCCAGTAAGAATGACAGGCAATGAACTCAGAACATAATGGGACATAACTCTTTTCTGCAAAGTATGTTGTCTGACGCTCTACCGATACTGCTAATTGAACTAAAATATGAAAGTATTACGTAATCATGTGAGGTATAATGCAGGTACTGTCCGGTGATTCAAGTAGTGATGTAGTGTATTTTATTTGTTCAAATATCATCACATTTCTAAATGGTTTGCATTAGAGAGATATGCAGTGATTCACGAACATGAGAGGGAAGAAGGAAACACTTCATTGAAGATATGACACAATTATTCGAGAGAAATAGCAAATCTTAGAGCAAATAACAGCACGCTTTTTGTATTTACATCTGCACTATATCTGGTGTGTCTTCTACGTGCATAATTAAAATGAAAAGTGGGAGTATAGTAATGAGTAAAGGAACACGAATATTTACTGGGGACCGACACCACATAAGAGAGAATAAAACTGACAGACGGTGCTAAAATCGCCGTGATGTTTTCTAGATCACACTCATAAAGGTGTCTGGTAAAGTGTGTATATATATGTATGTGTGTGTGTGAGAGAGAGAGAGAGAGAGAGTGTGTGTGTGTGTCTATGTATTATATATGTGGGTGTGTGTATGTGCGTGTAAATAACGCGATATCAGTTAGATTTGAGTGTAACAAGAGGATAACACTAGTTATGAAGAAATACAACACAGAATACGTAAAATATCCTTTCTTTTTTCCTTCACCAACGTCGGCGATCTCAACATCGAATAAATTAATTTAACAAAAGCTATTTTTCTGGACGTCAACCTCGGCTCATATAACATATGCAAGATACGCCGATTAACTACTATATAATTTACTATTAACTGTAAGTTTATTAATTCAATACTCAGTCATTAATCTCTATTTGCCAAGGTCATAATACAGTTGACTAATGTACCATATAAACTAATTATTCTAAACCTTTTCAACGTCACTTTATGAACCTCGCTCAAACATTTACGAATAAGAACATTAGTAATGAAACGGCATTGTTTCTCTGCAATTAGTATTTAAGAAATAAAAATATAGCTTAAACGTCAAAATGTAGCGTTAAATAATATTCGTGAAAATATAAGAAAATGTAAACATTACAGGCAACTGATTGATGAGAAATGCTCTTTGCCCTCACTTAAAACTTTATAGACTGAATTTCGATTCTTGAAAACACAATTCTTAAAACTTATAAATGTTTTCGTTTTACAAGTTATCTTAATAGGTAACATATATTAGTATGCACTCAAATTAACATTAGCTCTAATCGTTTCACTCGTGTATATAAAATTTCTAAATTATATTTAATGTAAACAAACCTATTACTAAAATCCATCCTTAAACATATTCTAAAGCATATTCCAACTACATCCTATTACTAACTTTGCTCATTATTTTCGCTGTATATATGCACCATTCACATTATCCGGTTCTTAATGTAACGACTCATATGTTTATCTTCCTCCCCATATTTCATATTTTTTTAATTTCTTATTATTTTATGTATATTTTTATAAATGTATATGAATAAAATTAGTTCATTTATTTATCTACTGGTTTGAACTATTAACCATATTACTCATTTACTTACCGCGTCTGTGTACCTAATTTAACAGGTTTATATTTTAAATCTGCGCCGACTCTTCGGCAAATTATATGTCATCTTCCACTTTCAATATTCCCGTTATCCACATCTTAATTTTAGTTATCCCTAAGACATTTTAGATCAGCTTAGATAGTAATAACCCTTTTATTCTTTCAAATTATCTACCATATTGAGAATGTACGGGTGTAGGATTTGACGGCTGGAATTTGCAGGCGACGTGGTATTACTTAACTCGTCAAAAGGGGATCTCCGATATGCACATGATAGGTTCGGACAGATATTTTAAAGAAAAATCACATTACTTATCCGGTATTATGATGGCAATATCCTGCAAGTTAGATTTCAGTGCAAAGATATTTTTTAAAAATACGCCAAAGCATGTTGCTCGGAATCTCTACCAATTTTTTACCCATCATTCTTTATTCAGAACATACCATAGAGTTTATAGCACAGATACAATACCTTCAATGTTGGTGAGTGGAAATAGAGGATTACATTTATAACATTACACATACTTATTTTATCCACACTGGATAAATGTGAGCCATGCTACCCTTTAATATTTTTTTTTAGAACAGAGTAATGCCAAGTAAAATATGAAGTTCATGATGACTCCACTTCATAGTTTTAATTCTGATTAAAAAGCAATTCCACTTTACTTATAGAGTTAAAGCCCTAGGGAAAATATCATGAATGTTTCAACTTCCAATTATCGTATCTTAACTATATGGGGTGTATGTTTAATCAAGGGAAACTTTTTATACAAATTGTATGTTCTTAGAAAAATTAAACAGCCGAATGGATAATCTATTAGACTCCCCGTTGATATGTCGAAATTTAAAATTTGCTGCAGACGTAGGGAACCTGGCGTCAAATCACTCCAATTGCTTTAAAACATTGAAAAGGACACTTTAGACCAGGCATGTCAAACATACGGCCCGCGGGAAGTACACCTGCGGCCCGTACAAAGGTTTTTACAGCGCAGGCGTAATATAAAATAAAAAATATTAGTTTAATGTGCGCAATTAGTTGTTATGAGTGACCCTCAGACAACACATATGCGTCCCATGTGGCCCTCGGGGACCCTCAGTTTGACATGCCTGCTTTAGATAGTCTAGTTCTAAAGAGACAGTATGGTTGTAGCGAGAATAAACTGATCATAAGTATGCTTGATCAGAATTGAACTTGGGCTAAATAACACGCTGAACAGTCTTCAACAAATACACTTGAATAGATGGTATTTGAACTGAGAATGTAAAAGGAAGCAACCATATATAATTGTTTCTACTTTTGGTACAAGGCCAGCAATTACCCAGTGCATTACTGGTACTTTATTTTTATCGACCCCGTAAGGATGAAAGGCAAAGTTAACCTCGGCGGGATCTGAACTCAGACCATAAAGGGACGCAACTATGCTGGAAAGCATGGCGTCCGACCCTCTACCGATACTGCCAATCCACCATTCTACCGATACTGCCAATCATATAATACAAGTTATTCGATGGTATAGTTATTTTGTAAATCCACGATTTTCAGTAAATATTTATTAGAAAAGCGACAGTTTTAATGTATTAATTAAAACGTGAAATGTATATGTAACACAACTTCATTATATTTTGTTTCTATATTTCAGAGTTATAAATGATATAGTAAGACCAGATGCCTTGTATATTCAATATTTTTCAGTTCTCATTTCAAAACTTTATGTATTCTGCCATGTAACTGTGTCACAGTTTGATAAGAAACATGAGCAGCAATGAAATAATGAGTAGTTAATGTAAGAAATTCTACATTAAGTTGTACCTAGTTGTTTCCGTTGCATCAGCATCAATGTGACTAATTACACAGTTTAATTACGGATGACATATATGCATTCAAGAGTGAAGAAGGAAAGGAAACCTTATTACATATTCAATACCACCAAGTGTGTCATTGGTAGAGCCGAATGAAACGGTTAGTAATATTTAATAAGGCCCGGTTTATTTGTATGTTTGTTGATTGTTTGTATATATTTTTATATTTATTTTTTATTTATTCTTTTTTGTGTATTGCTGTAGGAAATTCTGAATCTCTTATTGCCGTTGAAATATGAGTTACCTTATAGCACCCGTTAACAGTGTGAGAGGAAGTTTAGTCTATTAATTTTATAAAGTGAACATAAATAAGCTTGATGGACATTAATTTGTTAATGCTTCAAATAAAACTTAGGACTTTTGATAACTGAATTTACAACATAACATTTTGCTCTTGTCCATTTCTTTCTCAACATCTTTCCTATAGTATTCTCTCACTTTCTACTTTTCTTGTTTTGTTTTTTATGTCTTTATATATACTTGCATTCTCTGCCTTCTTTCACTATTTTCTCCAGCCTTCTTTACAAAAACTTCTTTTAATCATATCCAAACAGTTTCTTTGCTATGTCTCAGTTACTTTATTACTGTCAAAATATTTCACTCTCTCCCTGTTTCTGCCTGTCTCTCGGTCTTTTCCATTCTTTATTTCTACGTTCTAGTCTTCCACATTTCTTTCACGAACGTCTATACGTCCCTCTTTTCATTACATTCCGCCTCTCTATCCGACTTATTAGCTGATAAAATTAGAATCAGATAACCTCCTATATGTTATATGAATGCCGGAAATCTCTGCTTACACCGACACTTTCAGGATATATCTGAGTTTTGATACTGGTCAAGCGTAAAGTGTTGTCGTACTCTTACACAACTAACGATCTAGAAAATGTTGAAAGAACTATTAAACGGAAGGAAATATTTGACGATAAAATTCTCATTAAACTAATCCTATGGCTTTTAATCAAAATATCAAAATATATATATATATGTGTGCGTGCGCGAGCATCTGTGAATGTGAGTGCGTACATAGTGTGTATATATTTCAGAAGAAATACATTAAAAATGATGAATACGTGCATAAGGGAAGTATGTAGAAATTATATGTATATTTCCTTATTCCTCGTATTTGCATGTACCTCATTAGTTTCCATTAACAACAAAGCTAATGATGAAATATGAGATTGTGTAGTTATAAAGTGTTTTTGTATCAACTGGTGATTCGGTTAATTGCCTTTGCAATACAATTATTGTAGATGATGATAATCATGCCGATAAATATGTCGACAACGATGATGATAGAATACGTGATATCAAACAGATGAAGAATATCATGAGATATCTCCGTATTCCCGTGGTAAACATATTTCACAGAAACAACAACAATAATAATAATAATAATAACGGTTTCTGATTTAGGCACAAGGCCAGCAATTTTGGGGGAGAGTAGGGGAAATTCGATTAAATCGACCCCAGTACGTGACTGGTACTTTATGTTATCGACCTCGTAATGATAAAAGGCAAAGCTAACCTCGGCGGAATTTGAACTCAGAACGCAAAGCGCCGTATCTCTATGCCACGAAGATTGGATGGGCGGTGGATTGGAAATATCAGTAGAGAGTCGGACAATGTGCTTTGTAGCATATAGTTACATATCTTTACGTTCTGAGGTCAAATCCCGCCGTGGTTAGCTTTACCTTTTATCCTTACGAGATCGATAAAATAACATTCTAGGGTGGAAATATTCAAGCTTCCGGTCATGTTACAATAGCGACATATATAAATTAGTTGCTAGAAAGGTAGTCACCAGAATTGATATTCTAGTATTGATCTACATCGGAAAATTCTTTGTTGTTTTATTTACTAACATTTCTCATTACAATTTATCCTAGATACATTATAGATGATAACGAGTAAATATCCAAATCGATGAGGGTTAACCTCGACGAGGTCGATTGATCTGTTGGAAATAGTAGTCAAATCTCCCAGAAAACAATACATCACGTTATGTTATACAAGAGAGGAAACTTAAGATATATTAAATCTGAAAACAAATACGACAAAATAGTTTAAAAACAAGCTCAATCTGAGCTGAGTTTAAACGACAACATGTAGACTTATTGTGTCAATGAAGCATATCCAATGCTCATTGAAATAATAAAGTTGCTCTATGTGTAAGTGACGAACTGATTCGTGCATTTTATTGTACTGGCTTGTATAATTACTTAAAATTTCGATAAGTTTGGTGAAAGCTGTGTTAGTTAAGAAGGTCAAAAACAGACTCATTAACTGCTTAATAAACACAACCACAAGGATATGGTCCGAACGTGGAAGAGCCGAACTCCCACTTTCACCGCCTCCATAAAGAATGCAGAAAAATAATCAGGTACACATTTATTTGTAGTTCAACCTGATAAATATGTATGTTTCTAACACCTATACTCCTTTAATTGTAACGTCAATCCCCACAGACTGATCATGTTTTCTGTCTTCAATTACTTTTGTCTCTCACCATTTTACCTAAATGTTTCTCTTCTCATTATGTGTACTTTATACACACATCTATGTTGCGATTACTTAGAAATAAAGAAATGACTATATTATCCCATTGTATACCTCCATTTATTAACACCTTCATTTACTAAATTCTTTCAATTTGTTTTGTAATACGCTAAATGTAATCACTAACACTACCAGACTTATCAACATACTAACATTCTTTCTTATAGTCATTTTCTTAAACCGTTAATTTTCCTGTATGCTATACCATACTTTATACACTCTCTTTCTTCCTTTTTTACATTAATACTCAATCACACGAACACCTATCTATATCTTTTACTCCCTCTATTCTTTATGAATGATTTATTACATCACTAAATGTCTACATATATAGGACAGCAGTATATTACAGATGAAAACCGGAAGCATGAGAAGAACGGTCGAATTATTTGAAAGGTGGAATTATAAGAGTTCAGAATGAAAAGTGAGGCAACTGAGCACAACAAGACAGTAAGTTCAAGGATCTAAGTTCAAAGCTTTCTTCCTCTTGTTGAAGCTTGTTTATGCACTATGAATTGATCTGTTTTGTTTTGGTTTTTTGCCGGTTTTTCACGTTTATCAAATGTATTCTTTCTTTGGTCTCCTTTTTTTCTCACACACACACTCTCTCTCTCTCTCTCTCTCTCTCTCTCTCTCTCTCTCTCTCTCTCTCTCTCTCTCTCTCTCTCTCTCTTTCTTTCTTTCTCTTCATCTCTCTTTTCATTCTTTGGCTTTTCACACTCTCACATGATTCCTTTCTTTCATCTCCTTTCTAAATTACTTTCTCCCTATTTACAGTAATCTCCCTGTCCATCTAATAAATGATTCAAACGTTGATACTACCAGTATCAACGACCAATTGCATCAATTATCGAAATAAAGAAAAGACCTACCAATTTGCTAGTAAAATGATATCCGTCTTACTGCATATAACTCTTGAAACGTTTGCTTCGTATTTTGTTCCGATATTTTTTGTCCGGAAATAACGAGATAAATATCCCTAACACTAAATCTGTGAGACAACAGGTGCTAAGAAACGGAACATTTCAATCAGACGAGATATTTATACATTCCTAAAGTAGACTATGAATTATTGAATTAAATTTGCATATAAATAAAAGAGAAAACAGTGATATATATCTTCTATTATATTAAACCTGGCAGGGCAGTGGATTGTCAAAATCCTTACAGTGTCGCCCAAATTACTTGGCAGCATCTTGTTACTGCCTTTTACTTTCAACGTTCAAATCCTGCTGAGGTCACATTTTTGTTTTGTAGTCTAAAAATGCTGCCATGAAAGGGAGATGTAAGAGTGACTGTATGTGAGGAAGGAAGAGGGTGCTATTTTCTTATTTTTATCTCACGGCTTTATCCGAAGTGGATGGTAAGAATATGTATGCGAGTGAGAGAGGAGGGCAGAGATAGATACATACATACATAGTTAGATAAATAGATAAATAGAGAGAGAGAGGGAGAGAGGGAGAGAGGGGCAGAGAGAGAGAGAGAGAGAGAGAGAGAGAGGTGATGACGGTGGGGGGTGTTGGTGGTAGTGAGAATGATGGTAGTAGTGATGGTGGTGGTCGTGGTGGTTATGGCGGTGTTATTGGCTGCACCAATACTGAAATACCTATGTCTTTATGGAGAGTGGGTGGTATGAATGAACGAGAGAGAGATAGAGGAGGAGTTATATATATATTCATCACAAAGCTCTTTCGTCACATGTTCTAAGATCTTAATGATTATCTTCACTCACTATGCACCCTTGTTTCCATTTTGTTCTTTCAGTTAATCTATGTTTTTTTCTTTTCTCTTTGGCATTCTGTGTATGTGATGTATGCACATGCATCTGAGCATGTGCATGCTTACCCATCTGTGTATCCGCGTGTGTGTCTATATTGCAAGATATAAAGACACACAGAAAAACATCTTGTTTCTAGATCAACCAATGAGATCGATAAAACCCGAAGGGAAACTCAACTGCTGGTGTTTTGAATGGCAGCATGACCCTCCCACAAGAAGATATGGTTCTATTAAGTTAGACATAGCCTGGGCCAATACTGGCCGAAACCTATCAAAGTTTAAATATATATATATATATATATATATATATATATATATATATATATATATATATATATATACATGTACATATTTATATATATATATATACATATATATATATATATATATATATACAGTATTTACGTATCGAGAGAGAGAAAAAAGGGGAGGACAGGTGATACATATAGTTATTTGCCAAGCTACCTATAACAAATTATTGTTATAGGTAGTCCACTTAGGTGTAGTACAGTTATGGTACTACGGGTAGTGGATGATATCAACGTTTGGCTAAGTTTGACTCAACAAGGTGTTTCCATAGTGATGCTGCGAGTACGCTGTAATTCCTATGTTGGAGTAATAATAAATCAGGAAAGAAGAGTGACACGGTTTGCTATACAAAAAAGGTTTTTAATATTCATTGCTGACAATTGTTTCTCTGAACTGGTAGGTCTAGTGATCGCTACCCGCTTATTTTCACGTTATTCGATCACCAATACAAAGTTATAACGAGTCAATTCACCGGAGCTTGTGAGAATGAAAAGAATATACAGGCATAGCTACAATATATAGTAGTATATATATGTATATATATATATATATATATATATATATATATATATATTCAGATTTGTGGTTCACCACTGTATAGAGCTGGTCTATTCCGTATGGTCAATCGTAATGTAATAATATAGAGAGTACTCAACGTAAAGCAGTTCAACCGTCTTTGTTTTTGTAGTTGGTGGTGCTATTACGGAGTTAAATATTATAATGAAATGACAGGAGGCTGGATTTGTGTAAATCCTTGAAAGGTTTATTATACTATGATCATTTCAATGACCGGGTTCCGTATGAATCCGGTGATATCATCAGGTATTCGAAATATAATACCTGAATGTAATAGATAAAATCCATGGGGCTGAAAATCGAGGACCCGAGGGCGACCGCTATCTTGCACCCTCTATCTTTTAACTCCTCTAATATTTAACTCCGTAATATCACCACCAACTACAAAAACAAAGACAGTTGAACTGCTTTACGTTGAGTACTCTCTATATAATTACATTACGATTGACCATACGGAATAGACCAGCTCTATACAGTGGTGAACCACAAACTTGAATAAATAATGCTCCTGAGATGTCGAGCACTTCCAAATGTAATAATGAACAGCGGCATGGGACTGAATATATCTAACCACCATTCGGACTGTAGCTACTCGGTGTTTTCGCATACCGCCAACCTGGCCCATGGCTACTTCCCTCTCAGAATATTTGGACCTCGACGAAACTCTACGGATTATACCATAACATGTATTGTACTGCACTGTATCAACTAAATTCGCTACCCTATACTTCTGGGCATGTATAACTCACACTGAATTCCCAGACTCGAACACACACTGACTCCATTTCCACATCTATATGCATTATCTGACTGTAACTTGAACTATATTGTATTTCTCCTGTGTCCTGAACTATCCATTTACCCGACTCTTGTTTGTTTATTTATATCTTTATATCTTTATTTGCTGTATTAATGCTTTTCCACATATTCTACCTCTATACATCCATGTACTTTTTACTTCCCCTATTCGGACTTTTACTCGTGTGTACCCTTAGCACACGACACTGGAATGTCTCCCCCTGGGAACATTAATACTGCAACCTGAACTATATTGTACTTCTCCTATGTCTTGATTTCTCCATCTTACTCCAACACCACTCTTGTTGGTTTATTTACATATTTATATTTATATATTGATATATTTATATATTTATACCATTGCTTTATCAATGTGCTCTTCCACGTATTCCACTTCTATGTATCCATGTATTTCTACTCCTCCTATTGGGACTTTTGCTCACTTGTCCCCATTATCACACGACACTAGAATGTCTCCCCTGAGAACAAAAATAAATATTACCCGACAATATCCCGTACTCTACATCCCACTAGGATAAATTATAGATCTACATAATACAATTAATGTCTCTTCATAAAAGACTCTCTTTAATTAAACCCCGCAACCCAAAACCTTATAGAAGTTTTTTTTAAATGTTTGATTTTCAATTTTCTGTTTGTTCAATTCTCAATCTTATTACTCTTTAATTTTATAATGTTATTCTGAATTCCTTCAACTTCATCCTATAAATTTAAACAATATTTTAAAGTTCAAACTTTCTGTCGGACTGTTGGGTGGGTTTTAATGGCGGCGCACCCTGAGGCAAGAGCCTACCTTGAGTGCTTGGAAAAATAAATTTCCCCTTCTTTCGGTAAATGAAAATACTCGGAGTGGCTTAATTCGTCCCGGAGCGCGGCCGGTTTTTAACCGCCACATAGTACCTTTAAATTACAGACCAAATCAGAACTATTAGATATATCAACCTTAAAATGTTAAACTGTTTAACTTTGAATTTTCTAATTTCTTTGATATTAATTATTAATTATTAATTTTTAACTTCATCCTATAAGTCTAAACAAAAACGTAACGTTTCAATCTTCTGCTCACACATTATAACACACTGACCCCCACTATATTCACCTCTGCTAAGATACGCGTCCCGGTGAAAATTTTCTCGCGCCACTCCTAGCCTGACTGTAGTCTGACATTAGCATCGACCTTTCTTCCTCTTTCTTTCTATCTTCCTTCTTGTAGCCATCAACCCTTACCCTTCTACTTCTTCCTTTTCTTCCTTCTCTTCTCCCTTCTTTCTGTCTTCCTCCCGCAGACTTATCTTCCTTCCCCCTTTTTGTTCGCCTATATCTAACCGGTAGTAGTTGTTTAGATACGGGTCCCGTAAAATAAAAAAATTTCTTCACGACAATCCTGGCCTGACTGTAATACCGACCTTTCCTCCTCTTTCTTTCTGTCTTTCTTCTTATAGCTGATATTAACCCTGGCTTCTCCTCTTCTTCCTTCCCCCTTCTTCTATATTCTTTCTTTCTTTTGTCTTGTAACTTATGTTCCCATCCCTTTCTGTTTTCCTTTATCTGACCGATAGTAGCACACTGTAGGCTTTAGCCACGTCACTCGAGGGCGACCGGCTAAGATAGAGGGTGCAAGATAGCGGTCGCCCTCGGGTCCTCGATTTTCAGCCCCATGGATTTTATCTATTACATTCAGGTATTATATTTCGAATACCTGATGATATCA
>OZ024740.1:400884020-400886520 GCA_964016885.1 Eledone cirrhosa | reverse complement strand
TTCCCATGATTCTTTCCTAGGACACTCGAACCCTGTCCGTAATATCGGAGACGCGGTCTCTCAAGCAGAAATAGCGGCTCCACGTGGAGCGATCTGAGCTAGGAATTATATCGACTAACGTTTTTCCAAAATCCCTTCGGTGAATCCCATTTCGGCCGTTTGTATTCGGGATCGTATGTGAATATATATATATATATATATATATATATATATATATATATTCACATATATATAATAATAAATTAGACAATTATCAAAGTTGTGTTCAAATCATTTAATAGCTGACAATCGTTTCTTCCAAACTCTCATTTGGATCATCGGAACGTTACCAATGTTTGTACATGTAATTAACCTCCTATTCAACTGAACAATAATATAGATACATATATATTGATGTTGTGAGCAACAGTTTCGTATTTACGGAGTGGAATGGATGTGACATATATTTTACGAGAATTGTCCAAAAATTCAAATTCAAATTAAAAGCACAATAATAATATAAACAGGGATATAAATACCTAAAAAACAATACTAAAAACAAATATAGAAGGAGAACTAATACAATATTCAATCCCCCTTTCAATCTAAACGTCTCTACCAACCTGCCTACGGCTTTCTTCTCAATCTTAGAAAAATACTTCCCGTCCAGCCACAAGTACCATAACCTTATCAATAAAAATACCATTAAACTATCTTACTCCACCACACCTAACATAGCATACCATGTAGCTAGTAGTAATAAAAGGAAGATAAATAATTATTTCCAACTAATTAAAACACAACAGGAGGTAAACTTAGTACCTGTAAACAATAGTAGTAATAATAGTAATACTGATAATAGCACTAATGAAATCAATAACAATACGAATGACAGACATCATTACCCTAGTGCTATCCCTAGCAACCAGAATTCTTCACAACATAGGAACCGGCAAGCTAACATCCAGAATAAATGTAACTGTAGAACTAATAGAACTTGCCCATTAGGTAATAATTGCTTAACCAAAGACATCATCCACTCATGCACCGCCAACGCAAACAACTCTTCTAAAACATATATCGGCTTTACTTCGAACAGCTTCAAGACGAGATACAACTCGCACCTCCACTCTTTCAAAAAACACAATCTAGCCAACTCCACTTCTTTATCTAGCTGCGGACACTCTCTGAAAACTAGGAATAGACCATTTACACTGCAATGGGAAGTAGTAGGTAGGGCCTCATCGTATAAACCACCGAATAAATTGTGTAATCTCTGTCTTCTAGAGACCCATACTATAATCTTTTCGAAACTAGACCTCCTTAATAGAAAGTCAGAGACATTTTCCTCGTGCCAACACCGATACCGTCACACATTCCATAACTTTAAACCTAACTGTTAGTATATATCAATGTCAGATTTTAGATCCCCACCATCATTAACACTTCACATCTAGGACTTATCATCCCCCACAGCTACACACTATTTGATCAGCTTTTTCCTCTACACAACTCCTATGTACCTCTAAACTTATACTCTGCAATAACTGTTAAAATTAAACATAAAGTTACCACATTTTGGTATAACTAATATAGCTTAGTTATATCATATAAAGTAATGGATATTTAATATGTAGAGACATTTAATGTAATATGTAATAATAAACTATATATACATTTATATAATTAAATACTTAAATTAATAACTGTTTCTACTTTAGGCACAAGGGCAGCAATTATCCAGTGCATTACTGGTACTTTATTTTATCGACCCCGTAAGGATGAAAGGCAAAGTCAACCTCGGCGGGATTTGAACTCAGATCGTAAAGGGACGTAACTATGCTGGAAAGCATGGCGTCCGACCCTCTACCGATACTGCCAATCCACCGCCCTCTTATATTACTTAAATTAATAACACAATGTAATAATAATTGTTTCTACTTTAGGCACAAGGCCAGCAATTATACCAGTGTATTACTGGTACTTTATTTTATCGACCCCGTAAGGATGAAAGGCAAAGTTAACCTCGGCGGGATTTGAACTCAGACCATAAAGGGCCGTAACTCTATGCTGCAAAGCATGGCAATAAGGTATATATACATTTATAATTAAATATATAATGTAATAGCATTGTATATAAAGGTTAATTTTTTAAACAATAATGTATATTATTACACAAATGATATATCTATTTGGACATATAAACAGCTATTTTCCATAACATACATCTTGTCCAGTAATGAATAGATAACAATCTGAAGGGACCTTTAATGTATTATAATAAAATACACTGTATTTAAAATCAAGTATAAATGTAACTTTGCCTTTCATTCTTACGGGGTCGATAAAATAAAGTACCAGTAATGTACTGGATAATTGCTGGCCTTGTGCCAAACGTAGAAACAATTATAATGAGTATTAGAGCAAAGATTTTGAATAACTGAATTTAATTAGCTAGTTACCTCCCTTTACGCATTAGCTCCCCTTACTCCCTTCCGGAAATTTTAACCGTTGGAAAACC
>OZ024740.1:400866520-400876520 GCA_964016885.1 Eledone cirrhosa | reverse complement strand
GAATAAAAGAGTATTAATAATTGTATGAGTTAGTATTCAGTTGTGGTTTTAAGTTTTCAAGTTTTTACCGGTTGCGCATTTCTAAATGCTTTTCAAAAATAATTTTGAGATAGAGTGTCCGTGTTGTTTGCTCTGATCTGATTAGTTTTGGGAATTCTACCTGTTTTTATGTTAAAAAAGTGGCTCCAGCGCTAGTTGGTGTTTGCAAAAATTCTTGTGGTCAAAACAATTTTGATTGGTCGGTAGAGGTCATGTGAATAAAAAATTGATTTTGCGCCAAGACTGAGAAATGACTCTTTCACAACAAATATGTGTGTGTGTGTGTGTGTGTGTGTGTGTGTGTAGTAGTAGTAGTAGTAAGGTGTTCGATGTTGTGATAATGGTTAGCAGGGATGTGTGTCAAATGGCTATTAAGATAAGTGTGTGTGTGTGTGTGTATGTGTGTGTTTGTGTGTGTGTGTGTGTGTGTGTGTGTGTGTGTGTGTGTGTGTGTGCGCGTGTGTGTGTGTGTGTGTGTGTGTGTGTGTGTGTGTGTGTATATATAGCACAGTAATTCGTGGTAGCAGGGATGGTCAGTAGAAATGTGTCTGTATTTTAGCATGTCAAAAGATATTTTTCAGCTTTTGTCTTATACGAAGAAGTGTGTGTGTATAAGTCTCTTTGTATGCTAATGTACGCGTGTGTATGTGTGTGTGTATATATATATGTGTGTGTGTGTGTGAGAATGTGTGTGTGTGTGTGGGTGGACCAGTATTTTTTTTTTTTTTTTTTCAATTTTTTATTCACATGACCTCTACCGACCAATCAAAATTGTTTTGACCACAAGAATTTTTGCAAACACCAAGTAGCGCTGGAGCCACTTTTTTAACATAAAACCAGTCTTGGCGCAAAATCACTTTTTTACATTCACATGACCTCTACCGACCAATCAAAATTGTTTTGACCACAAGAATTTTTGCAACACCAAAGTAGCGCTGGAGCCACTTTTTTAACATAAAAACAGGTAGAATTCCCAAAACTAATCAGATCAGAGCAAACAACACGGACACTCTATCTCAAAATTATTTATGAAAAGCATTTAGAAATGCGCAACCGGTAAAATCTTAAAAACTTAAAACCACAACTGAATACTAACCCATACAATTATTAATACTCTTTTATTCCTAATTAAACCATTTTTCAACTGTGAACAATTTGTCAGCATTTTCTATTCCGTTTACCATATATATATATATATATATATATATATATATATATATATATATATATATATATATGTATATATATATATATATATATATATATGTATATATATATATATATATATATATAAATATATATATATATATATATATATATGTATATATATATATATATATATATATATATATATATATATATATATATATATATATATATATAGAGAGAGAGAGAGAGAGAGAGAGAGAGAGAGAGAGAGAGAGAGAGAGAGAGGGAGAGAGAGAGAGAGACTCACATATAAATAAGTAAATACATTTACACAATATACCAATATACACAACACTGATCCAAACGTTCCTAAAGTGCGTATATTTCAACAACATTCATTGTGAAGTTGTTCATCCACACCCCAGTTCAGTGGACAATGACATTCCACCCAAGGCCTTCCCATGTGTCTTGTATCACATACATCAACGTTGACTGCCGTTTGGTATTTGGTAGCTAAATTGTGATTTGACGGTATGAGGGAGTTACAATTGCCAGGCTGCTGATTGTTACCATATATCCGATGACATTTTAGCAGGGTGAAGAGTCATTATGAGGTCTTCGAGTAAAACCTAGCAACGATTAGATTAGTGTGATATACAGACGAATGATTTGTCTTTCAGTAGTCTAATCCTACAAATAGGGAATTTAATTACCGGCTTTATGTGGGCTTTTATAGTTTATATTTAAACATCGAATCATAGTGGACACTATTTTGTTGTAGCGTCAAAAAAGAAAGTTAATGTATGGGCAAACATAATATGCGTAAACACACACACAGATAGACACACACACACACACACGCACACACACATATATATATATATATATATATGTATATATATATACATATATATATATATTCGTGTCGAAGTATAAAAGTATCTTTCCCTTCTATTGCTGTGTCTATCACTCATCTAAGGTTTCAAATTTCCTTATTGACCGAAAACGGCAATCAAAGAACAATTAGCAGAGAGACATGTTTAGGAAGTGCGGTATATACGGAAAGTTTGCTTCACGGTTGAGAAAAAATTGTTTTAGTTAGTAGAAGCTTTTCGCGAAAACTCTACCTCTTTGTTGACAACAATCTTCCTGGTTAAAGGAAAGTAGTCAAGCGAAAAATAAACAAGAAAACAGGATGGACAGGAATAGCAGGAAATTATATTTGTTTTCATTTTTTTTATTGCCTACCGGTATATATATATATATATAATGTGTGGATATATTTATACATATATACATGTATGTTTATAAATACATATACACACTCAAGTGTATTTCTATATATATATATATTTGTATAGTAATACTAGGTAGGTAAATATATCCATAGTATAGAGCAACTTAATTCCTTAGTTTGAATATAATTGTTACAATGGCGCCATTCCAAGTACCTACGTTTCCTTAGAGCTGAAGACCAACTTAATCAACCTGTTCCGATGAAAATGGGCCGGAAAATTTTTATTCAAAAAGGAATATAGAACAATAGTGAAAGAGAGAAGATCCCCCAAAACAATGGTAGATAATCTGGATTGATTTGGAGAGACGATTTGACCGAAAAAACGCGGACAAATGCTGAATTAGTTAATAATTATGGGGGGATCCAACACATACGTAGATTAAGGTTGTTAATATAAAGGAGACAAGTTCCTTGAAAGCTACTTAGAAGCATGAAAACATTGCGAGAAGAACTATGTACGTGTGTTAAGTGGTTTGATATTATTGTGGAGATTATTCAATATCCACCATTTCTCGACATGGAATAATCTGCAGGCCATTTATATATATGTTCGAGATTTTTCTAGTATCTGCCATTTGACAGAGATGTCTATGTTCTTTCTTTGTGTTGCCATATTTTATTTGCAAAGTTAAGAATATTAAAAAGCGGCTATCTAACCTCTCATCTAACCAAGTCATTTTCGATAGGGCAGACACCTATTATAATACGACATTATGCAATAGTATAGTGTCTGTTTCCTATACTCCAGGCCACTCCCCAAATACTAATAGGAAAAACAAAGACAAGAAATAAAGCGAAAACCTTATTTTCTTCTCCCTTCTCGTTAAATGTCAAAATTATGTCGGAAATAAGTTTTTAGCGCCTATAGATACAAACTTTCCCGTAAGACACAAATACCTCCAGATCTTTAACCATCATACTCTTAAAATCGGATAATCCTGTGCCAGAAACATGAAACCACACATCCTGATTGAGCGAGTGAGCCTTGCAGTGACAGTTGAGTATCTCTAGCCTCTGCAGTAAAATTCAGGGCCGTTAAAATAGTTGTTAAGTTTATCATGGCGTCACGCGCAGAGAGATTGAAGCTTGATTTGAAGATTCCCAATCGTTGGTCTGGTCCTCGGCCAGGGCGCTGACTCATTCGATAATTTAATTCCCGCTAAAAAGTGAGGTGTGCGTTTTGGGTCACTGTGAGGACTCTGATACTTTCTCTGAACATCCTGACTTTTCTTTAAATTGATTACAACTCTAAAACCAGTAGATTTCGCATATAAGTGGCTCTAACAATCTCCCTAGCACATTTGCGGGCGAGGAGTAATTCGGCAATTATACTTCTACGGTTTAATTCTTTATTAACATTCATAATTTGTTCAATCTAAAATAAAGAAGCTCCAACAAAATCTATACAATTAGAAATATACCCGTTTCAGACTCGTCCCAATTTACTTGTTACAACCTCTCGCTCGCTCTCTCTCTCTCTCTCTCTCTCTCCCTCTCTCTCTCTCTCTCTCTCTCTCTCTCTCTCTCTCTCTCTCTCTCTATATATATATATATATATATATATATATATATATATATATATATATGCCTGTGCGTCTGTGTGTGTGTATATGTGTGTGTGTGTGTACACATTTCTCTGTGGTCTATAATTTCATTTTAAATAATGAATATTGACTGATTGATATATATATATATATATATAACTAAAAATGAATATGCTGACATGGGTTGAATAATCAGATGAAACCCTCGACACTTTAGGACAGCAGCCCAATACTATCACCACTTTTACCTGGCTCCGAGAGACCAGATTTTTTTTCGTTTCGTTAATATGGTACAACATCCTAACTGCCCTAGTACATTGAATTATTTACTTAATCATGAAGAATAACGGGCAGTGTTGAACCAAATGGGATTTGAACGTGAATTACAGACAGAGTACTCAAAGAAAATCTAGTTTCAGAAAATCAACTGAGAGTGAAGTACCGACGTATATGACGAGTATTCATTAAGCAAAAAAATCTTGGTGGCACATGGCCAGCAATTTGGGGGGAGGAGAAAGTCGAGTAAATCGATCCCAGTGCGTGACTGTTACTTTATTTTATCGACCCCGTGAGGATGAAAGGCAAAGTTAACCTTGGCGGGATTTGAACTCAGATTATAAAGGGCCGTAACTCTATGCTGAAAAGCATGGCGTCCGATCCTCTACCGATACTGCCAATCCACCGCCCATTAATTGTGTCTTAATAATATTAACGAATTCTAATTTAGGCACATAACCAGCATCATAGGGGAAGAAGAAAATCGTCCCATTTTTTTACTGTTAATCTATTTTTTAAACATGGATGGAGGAAAACAACTTCTATTAAAATAACATTAACAAAATACCGCAAGTCACTTTTTCTGAACCACTGCCAATTTATACAATTCAACATCCAAATGGTTATCCAAGTTATAAGACGGTATCCCAAGATGGCTAGAAACTCATCATTGAAACCAGTAAAAAGAAAAAGGATAGAGGCTTTTGATTTTGGCACATGGCTCGCAATATAAGGGAGAAGGGAAAGTTGATTATATCGACCCTAGTGTAAAGTCAATCTCAACGGGAATCGAAATCGAAATGCAAAGTCTGTAACTAAATATCGCAAGACAATTTTTCAGACGCTCTACAAATTTGTATAATTCAATTCTCAAATAATAATAATAATAATGATTTCTAGTATAGGAACAAGGCCAGTAATTTAAGGGTAGAGGAAAGCAGATTAAAACTGACCCCAGTACATTGCTGGTGCTTTATTTTATCGATCCCGTGAAGATGTAAGGTTAATATAACCTCGGTCGGATTTGAACTCAGAATGTAAGGGTCGTAACTATAATAATATTAATTGTTTCTACTTTTAGAACAAGGCCAGCAATTATTCCAGTGTATTACTGGTACTTTAATTTATCGACCCCATAAGGATGAAAGGCAAAGTTAACCTCGGAGCGTGTTGAACTCAGAATGGCAAGGGCCGTAACTCTTTGCTGCAAAGCAAGGCGTCCTACACTCTATCGATACTTCCAATCCAAGTATAATAATTGTTTCTACTTTAGGCACAAGGCCAGCAATTAACCCAGTGTATTACTGGTACTTTATTTTATCGACTCCGTAAGGATGAAAGGCAAAGTTAACCTCGGCGGGATTTGAACTCAGAATGGCAAGGGCCGTAACTCTATGCGACAAAGCATGGTGTCCTACCCTCTACCGATACTGCCAATTCACAATAATAATGATTTCTGATTTAGGCACAAGCCCAGCAATTTGAAGGGAAGGGGAAAGTCGATTAAAACAACTCCAGTGCATTACTGGTACTTTATTTTATGGACTCCGTGATGATGAAAGTCGAAGCTAACCTTGGCGGGATTTAAACTCAGAACACAAAGGGCCATAACTCTAAGCCACAAAGTATGTTGTCCGATAATCTACCGATTCTGCCAACCACCGCCCTATAATAATTGTTTCTACACTAGGAACATGGCGAGTAAATTGAAGGTTAGGAGCAAGTCGATTAAAATCGACCCAGTGCATTACTGGTACTTTATTTCATTCACCTCGTAAGGATTAAAGGAAAAACTAACTTCAGCGATATTTGAACTCAAAATGTAAAGGGCCTTAACTCTAATAATAATAATAATTGTGTCTTACATAGGCACAAGGCCATCAATTTTGGGAGAGGAGAAAGTTGATTAAATCGACCCCAGTGCGTGACTGGTACTTTATTTTATCGACCCCATAAGGATGAAAGGTAAAATAAACCTCGGCACAATTTGAACTCAGAACATAAAGGACCGTAACTCTATGCGGTAAAGCATGGCGTCCGACCCTTTACCGATACAGCCAATCAACCGCCCTAATAATAATAATAATGGTTTCTTATATAGACCTAAGGCCAGTAATTTGGGGGAGGGGGAATTCGATTAAATCAACCCCAGTGCGTGACTGGTACTTTATTTTATCGACCCCGTAAGGATGAAAGGTAAAATAAACCTCGGCGGGATTTGAGCTCAGATCATAAAGAGCCGTAACTCTGTGCTGCATAGCATGGCGTCCGACCCTCTACCGATACTGCCAATCCACCGCCCTAATAATAATAATAATGATAATAATAATATTGGTAATAATAATAAATGATTTCCTACCGGGCGTGAAGTCTTAAGTAAATGAATGATTCCAACTGGTTGAGGAATTGCTTCCGTTTGAGACTATACCAAAATGGAATCCAGCTTCAAGCCATTAAAGTGACAAAAGTTTTTGGTGCGTGAAGAACTTGTCCCTTGAGCGAATAAAGGAAGAAAGGAAACTGGTACACTGGTACTTTTCTCTGCTGGTTCGAACCCTAGTTCTACGCCGGAAACACGCGTAAATACACTCATTTACGCGCATGTATGTATGTATATATGTATATATGTATATATGTATGTATATATATATATATATATATATATATATATATATATATATATATATATATATATATACGATATTAAATAAATGGAAACTATATTTATAAAACCATATTTATTTCATTATACATATTTCAGGGATACCAAATTAAAATATGGTATGCCTTCATCAAACAAAATACAATATATAAACAGTTTTATAAATAATTTTGACGTACCCTATTAGATGCAACCATTATTTTTGGAAGCTATATATATATACATATATATATATATATATATATATATATATATATATATATATGTATATACATATATATATGTATGTATATATATATATATATGTATATTTATATAATATATATATATATACATATATTATGGAATACTGTTGGCTTCTTGCTACAATAATTTCTATACTTTTCATTTATATATATATATATATATATTATACCACAACTAATGTTGAACATATTTAGTAAATCTAACACGTTGATCGTATGTAAGAGGTCAAAAAGGAAGAAAGAGAAAAACAACAAAGGACAAAAACTTTGATATACGATGTCGAAAATCCTACTCGTGAAGTTACAATCATCAGCCATTTCCCGTATTACAAATATAACTTTCCTTCTCTCTTTACTACTAAACCTACCCCAGCCTCACTCGCTCTCTCTCTCTTTGCTTCCCTCTCTCTCTCTCTCTCTCTGTGTCTCTTCGTCTCTTTCTCTCTCCCTATATATATATATATATATATATATATATATATATATATATATACACATACGCACACACATCTATATATGAATATATAAATATATATATATATATATATATATATATATATATATATAAATATGTATATGTGTGTGTGTGTGTATATATATATATATACACGCACACACATCTATATATGAATATATAAATATATATATATATATATATATATTTATTTATATATGTGTGTGTATAAATATATATATATATATATATATATATATATATATATATATATATATATATACATATATACATTACTAATCACACATGTGTGTCTGTATGAATTTATATGTAAGAGTGTGAGATTGACTGTTTCTCCTAGAATGTCACCCAATAAGGTTTTTATTATTTTCATATGTGTCCAAGACACCAGGAAGAAACAAGCTAAAAATCCACCCCAAAACAATTAATACAAATCAGTGGTTGTGTTACTTACTGTTGATGTTGTTAATAGTAAATTTGATGTTTATGTTCGGTGTTGTTTCTGTTCTGGTTAACGTTGGTAGTGTGGGATATGTATGGGGCTAGGAAAGCAATTATTTGAATTATTACAGCCAACATATAAAATTGGGTGGGTAAATGTAATACATATATGTGATGAAAGAGAAAGTAAAATAATACCTCTGTACATGTGGGGTGTCAACATCCGTACCAATATACATATATGTGTTTTCATACATACTCGCGCAGATACACACAGAAACACATTTAAATATATTTAAGCACACACACACGGAAATACGTATGGTGCATTTTTATACTCACGAATATATTTACACACACATGCGTAGACACATGCACACACACACATATATACATATATATATTTACATATATACACACACATATATATATATATATATATATATATATATGCATTATATATACACACACATACACACATATGTCTTACTCTTAGTCAGTGTCCATGAAAGATTTCAGGGCACGTAGATAAGTGGAGGATAGAAATGAATGATTGAATCAGTGACTGACCCGAGCACTCTATACAGAAGCGATTCAACTAAAGACACACATGGTCCAAGTAAGCTTCAGCTAAATTTGAACCCATATTGTAAAACAAAGACGAAAAAGTATGACTGGAGTGTATTTTCAAATGCTCTAACGATACCACCATTTCTCCGACCTTGACATATTTAATATTATGAAACTTGTAAAAAGGCAAGTCGAATCTGATATCGCCTGGATTCGAATTCACGGTGCCAACAACTAAAAACTAACACGCCATTTTATTTACATTTTAATAGCCAAATGGCCGTCTACGTACCTATCAGTCAAGCAGGATCTGTTCATTCCAACCTAAAATATTTATATTCCAATCAGACTTTTCCTTTATTTTTCCATCGTGTTCAAAGTGAAAATAGAACGTCCCTTATTTTCACCAAGCTACTCGCAGGGAAAGAATCTGGCAATTTTCATTTTGCATTGTCTACAAGTTGGTCCGTCTCCGACTAAGCTCTGTCCTTCCCATCTTGGATTATAAGGAAATTATTTATGTCGGAATAATTCTGTGGACACCTGGTTCTAGCCCATTAGGTCAGCACGCATTACCAGCTTCCCATGGTATTTTCGCTTTGCGGAAAATTAGATAAAATTCAGACAGTGTAATGTCAGTAGGTAAATCCTGCACATCGCTTCTCAGATCCTCTCCACCCTATTTCCATGATACAGTTAAGCAGGAGCAAAATAAATATTTTGGTTGCCGTCTCATGAATACGAGATCATTGGGATTTTTAGCACATGTTTTAGATACATAAAATGACCAAGAACATCCTTTAACAACAGTCGCTTGCAACACGCCGGAAAGTAACACAGAATTTCTAAGTCTCCATAATATTGCTAGATAGTTTTTTTCTCCAACACATGTATCCTATCTGCCCTTGCAATGCTAGTCTGTTGAGGTTAACTCTTTAGTTGCCAACGATCTGACTACGGCAGGGGCTGTACTCGATTATTTATTACTTGGAAGGGACTTGTCAGATAATAAATATAAATCTGAAAAGTGTACTGCAACGATTGGGCGTGATCTGAGCGAATACAATGTAGATAGAACTGTTCTCTAAAGCTCAACTGAAATCAGCTTCAATGGACTGGAAGTCATATAATTTTCTGGATTCAACATTACCGCTCATCTTTAGATAAAACAAAGTACCAACCGAGTATTGATTAACATTCCATTTTCTTGTATTTGTAGCATAGTGCCTATGTTAATTAAAAATCATTATGATATTTATGTGTTTTAATGATGCCAGGAACAATTTAGCATGTATACAATTT
>OZ024740.1:400831520-400861520 GCA_964016885.1 Eledone cirrhosa | reverse complement strand
GATGTTTTAAAAGAGATTTATCGCTATTATTTTTGTTGTTGAATAAATGTATCTGTTGCTTTTGAATATGGGTGAGAGTTAACTGCTGTTTCTAGCAGGTTTATTGACTTCATAGAGGATATGTTTTCTAAATTTAAGACAGTAGGGAGTGGTGTGATATGGGGGAGAGTTAGCTGCTGATTCTAGCAGGTTTAGTGACCTCATAGGGGATATTATTGTGTATAGTAAATGAACTGATACTTCTTTCTTCCACGTTCGTTGATAGATGTTTTAAAAAAGATTTATCGCTATTTATTTTGTTGTTGAATAAATTTATCTGTTGCTTTTGAATAATTGTTGTTTCGTATGAAATGTAATAAGTTCTCTTTGTCATTGAAGTAAATAAATGTTTGACCGTTCCACACTCAAACAAACGTTATCTCTCTCTCTCTCCCTCTCACTCTCTCTCTCTATCTTAAAGTTTAAGGGGAGTAGAGAGATAATATGATTGTATTAGAGGGGTAAAGCGTCTTGTATTTAGTTTTTTCGATTATTTCCGTAATTGTGGGCGAGTATGAATGAAATAAATATTCGGTGAACTAAGTTAGACCATTTTCAACATTCTTACAGACTTTGAGTCGAATCGGTTTGAAACTGTGCAAATGTATAAACATGGAACATGCACACACACACACACAACAACAACAATCTGCCTTTTATAGATAATGATATATATCTATATATATACATATATATATCTATATCTATATATATACATATATATATATATATATATACATATATATACATACATATATAAATATATATATGTGTGTGTGTATGTATATATATATGTATATATATATATATATTTCCCTCTCACCCACCACTACATCACCCAACCACTCCGGCGACATTCCTTCCGTATCCTCTCTTCTGATCCCGTCACTTGTCGCTTTTTTCCAAACCCACCCATTACTACTTTTAAGCGCGCCCGAAACCTCCGCGAATCCTGGTTCGCAGTTTTTTCGTCCTCTCCCACCCGGCTCTCATCCTTGTTCCCGTTCCCGCTGCAACACTTGTCCCTTTATTTCCACCCTCATCACTCTTACATGCCCTAACGGGTCTTTCCGTATCCGCTATTCCTTCACCTGCACATCCACCCACGTTGTCTATGCCCTCCGGTATTCCCTTTGCGGGTCTTTATATATCGGATAAACGGGACGCCGTATGGCGGACCGTTTTGCCGAACATTTGAGGGACATACGACTCGGTTTGGATACTCCTGTCACCTGTCATTTCTGTTCTCCTGGTCATTCTTCCCTACATGTTTCAGTCCTGGTTGTCCTTTTACATCATGGATCACAGGCCTCGCGCACCAGGACTGAACAAAGTCTGATTCACCGTCTTGGGTCCTATTCCCCTCTTGGACTCAATTTACCTCTCTAATTTCTCTAATACCCCGTCCATTATCATACCCCTAGATTCCTATCGCTTTCTCTTTGCTCATACTTCGTACTGACATGCACACACACTCTTTTTGTCACATATACACCGACATTTCTTCTTAGCTTCATACGGACGTATAATAACACACACACAAACTCATGCTTACGCACGTGCTCAAGTATAGCTTTTTTACAAAATGGTTCCTTGCCACTATTCCTTCGTTATATATATATATATATATATATATATATATATATATATATATATAAGGATATATATATATATATTCACTTGCTTCCGCCACTGCATTGGTGAAGAGCCCGTACCTCCTCGTCACACTCTCCTCAGTCCATCCAATCTCTCTCTCCTCTGACTCTCCACACAGAGCACTAAACCGGTTTCTCACTTCCACTGTGAACCTCTCCTGTAGCTTATCATCTTCCTTGAAAGCTCCCCAGTCATAGATTGTTCTCCGGGGCTGAGCCTTGCTCTTTCTTAAGCTCACGCGGACCTCACTCATAACAAGCCGGTGGACACTACCCAGTGTACTGAAATAGCTGTATTGTTCCGTGTTCAGAACACTATTCCGCCACTTTTTCCTCACCAGAATGAAATCAATCTGGGACTTGGACAGGTGCATATCTGAGATGTAGGTCCACATCTTCCCCAGATTCTTCCTAAACCTTAGGTTGGTCGCCATCAAGTTCGCCTCCAGCAGGGTGTCTCTCAGTAGTCTTCCATTTCGGTTGGTGTTGTTATGGAAGTACCAGCAAGGATCTTCACTGCCCTCCTTACTCAGATGTGCATTGAAGTCCCCCAAAACAAGCAGGATATTGTGTGCCTGAGTGGTGTTGACAGCTCTACACACCTCCTCATGGAACTCTTCCGCATTCACATCACTGTCCCCCTCGGTTGGACTATAGGCTGAGATGACTGTCAGTCTTGGGTTTCCATTGAAGGTCACCCTCAACACTCGCGGGGAGATAGGCATTATTTCCCTCACCAACAGATTGGTTTTTGCACTGAACACAAAACCCACTCCTCCTACTGCAGCATTTGTTGTGTTCTTCACTGCCGATGTAGTGATGAGCTGGCTCCTCTTCCCGATCATCACACTCCTCACGGGCTCATCGTGTAGAATCCTGTGTTCTTGGATCGCAAGTATCTGTATACCACTCTCCTCGAACAGATGTCCCAACTCCTCTCTTCTCCAGCGTCCGAATAGTCCTCACATTCAAAGTGCCCATTTTGATGGCTCTTCTGCAGGACAAAACTGCATTCTTTATATTTGTCTCAGAGACAGCTGATCCATCATCCACTGGTCCTCTCTGTGGCTCTAAGCCAGCAGAGTCATAACGACCAGGCTGCCCCTTGACAGTGTAATTAAGGGCTCTAACCCTAGTGCTGTTAGATCGACTCTCCATTTTTTTTTTCAATGGCTGACAATACCTTACCGGCGCCATTCGAATAAGGTAGTTATTTAACCCATAAATGGAGCCCTAACAGGTACTACCACCCCTGGCCAGGGCAGACCTGGGGGTCATGACAACTAAGGGGTAACTCCACATTCCCCACATCTCCTGAACTCCCGAACTGGAGCCTTGCCACTGTATGTAATTTAATGTCATACCCAGGACCCTGGTGCCGAGGAAAAAGAACAAAGGGAAGCACGTCAGCTCTGCAAACCCAAAAGTGTGTGCAGCCAGAGAACACCTGAAAGATGCCAGGGACCAATTCTATGCTGATCCTACGGAGGAGAGGATGGAGACTGTGGAGGTGATGAGGGAAGAGCTATGTACCGCTTACACTGAGGTCAGAGAGGAGGCACTGATAGAGAAGATCAGAAGTGTGGAGAGAGCGGTTGACAGATCTGGATGTAAGGAGAGCTGGATGATCATCAACGAGATCACAGGGAGGAAGAGAAGGTGTTCGAGTCTGATCCAGGGAACGGGGCCCGAGGATAGGAAGAGGAAATGGCTAGACCATTTTATGACCCTACTAGGAGAGCCACCCTCCACAGCCCAGAGCACTGGGGAGATCAGGCGGTTGTTTGAGGAACTGGATGTTGAGACAGAGCCCTTCAACAGAGAGGAGCTTCAGAGAGCCAAGAAGAGGATCAAGGAGGGCAAGGCTCATGGAGAAGATGGAGTGGCATCAGAGGTGATGAAGGGGTGTGATTTTGATGATATTATTCTGGGGTTCTGTAACGGGGCACTGGAGAAAGGAGTTGCCCCGAATCAGTGGAGGATCAGTAACATCGTCCCAGTGCCAAAGAATGGAGATCTCTCTAACACCAACAACTACAGGGGGATCTCACTGACGTCACTTGTGGAAAAGACCCTCAATAGGATGATTCTTAGCAGGATCCAGCCTGAGATGGAGAAGAAGCTCAGGGACAACCAGAACGGCTTCAGAGAGGGTAGATCAACCACCAGTCACATCCTGATGCTGAGGAGGATATTAGAGGGAGCTAGAGCAAAGTGCCTTCCTGCTGTCATGGTTTTCATTGACTTTAGGAAGGCCTTTGATTCTGTGGACCGTTACTGCCTGATGAAGATCTTACAGGTTTATGGAATCCCCAAGAAGATAGTGGACCTGATATCACTGCTCTACACCAACACCAAAGCCCAAGTCATTACACCTGATGGGATGACAGTTCTTTGAGATACTGGCTGGAGTGCTCCAGGGAGATACATTGGCTCCCTACCTTTTTATAATCGTAGTGGACTATTGTATGCGCCTTGCACTGGAGAAACACCAGGACTCTGGCTTTACTGTAGCACCGGCTCAGAGCAGGAGAGTTAGGGCGAAAAAGGTATCGGATGCTGAATTTGCCAACGACATAGTTTTGGTGACAAATACAGTGAAGGAGGCAGAGGATTTGATGCAGGAGGTTGAGACTGTATCGATGAGTGTGGGGCTGAGAATGAATGAGACTAAAACAAAATATCTGGTAGAGAATGTTGAGAAGCCAGAGGGGATCACTAATGTAGGCAGGAAGCCGCTGGAATTGGTTGAGGACTTCCTGTATTTGGGAGCAAAGATTGGGAATACGGAAGATGATGTGGTTGAGAGGAAGAGCAAGGCCTGGGCGGCGTGCCACAGCTTGAGATCGGTGTGGAAGTCGGACCTTCGTAGAGACCTGAAAATCCGCCTCTTCATTGCTGTAGTGGAGTCTGTGCTGCTGTATGGGTCTGAGACTTGGACACTGACCAAGAAACTCACTCAGATGGTGGATGGGTGCTACACGAGAATGCTGAGGATGGCTCTGAACATTAATCCGTATACACTGAGGATGAAAAACTCAGAGCTGTATGGGAGCATCCCAAAAGTCAGCTCAAAAGTGACACAGAGGAGACTGAGGTTAGCTGGACATGCTCACCGACATCCAGAGTTGACATTGCACTCAGTACTCCTTTGGGAGGCCTTACATGGACACACTAGAAGAGAAAGACCAAGGTTAACGTATGTTGATGCCCTAATGACAGGCACTGGTCTGTTGGAGATGCAGGACATGGCAGCGATAATGAGGGACAGAGACCGCTGGAGAGAACTCATCCATGGATCTCGGGAATTTTACCCGCCTTAGATAGATAGATATATATATATATATAACGAAGGAAGTGTTGTAAGGAACCAGATGGACCATAACGCACCAGAGTTCTCAATACTTAGGGTAGTCGAGTAGGTAATAGTAAAATGTTTAACCCCGACGCAGAGCTCACGGGTATTTCTGTACTGAAGTAGCCGTCGATACGGCTTGAGGTCTGCCGTTTGGGTTATATATATATATATATATATATATATATATATATATATATATATATATATAGGAATGAGTAGGACCCCAACGGCTGAGCTCAAGCCGCTTCTACGGATAATTCCGGTTCCTTACCACATTTCCTTCGTTATATATATATATATATATATATATATATATATATATTATATATTATTATACTTGGGGAGGGTCATATTTGTGTAATAATATTGCCAGAATTAATAAGAGAACACACGCACTGTTCGACACACGATTTCATATCAAAAACCTCGCAAAACTCTTATTATATATTATATATATATATATAAATATATATATATATATATATATATATATATATATATATATAAATAGCTTAGAGTTTAGACTCAGAGAGGTCATTTACAATCATTTCAGCTCTAGGAATTGCTTCCGAGCAGTATAAATTAATATTTGATGAACATTTACATGTTATAGTTGCAATTGACTAATAAGATCGCTAGAGTGAAAAATCTTAATTCAACAACATAAGGTCTGCCTGTACGATCTAGAAAATAATAAATCAATACTCACAGACTCATATGGGCAAAAAGCCTTGGTACCTAGACACGTTTAAAATTCAAAATACAATTTATACTGCTCGGAAGCAATTCCTAGAGCTGAAATGATTGTAAATGACCTCTCTGAGTCTAAACTCTAAGCTATTTATCACTGCTCCCCAAGGTGAGCTGAATTTTGTAATCCCATATAAACGGCTGTTATTTCTAGCACTATGTGGGACGTTAGAGGACTGGAATAAGCCGTGTGCAAAACCTCGTGTATTTTCGCTACGCTAACCAGACCTTAGATATTTTTCTAAGGTTGAGTTATTTTATTTTTATCTGGGTGCCTATTGATAAACACAGAAAAAGTTGATTAACTCACTGCTAATTAGTTAATTATTTTACTATTATACCATCCTTTGTGAAACATGTTTGAAGTTTGAAGTTCTGACCGATCTGCGGAAAAAGTTTGTATTTTGAATTTTAAACGTGTCTAGGTATCAAGGCTTTTTGCCCATATGAGTCTGTGAGTATTGATTTATTATTTTCTAGATCGTACAGGCAGACCTTATGTTGTTGAATTAAGATTTTTCACTCTAGCGATCTTATTAGTCAATTGCAACTATAACATGTAAATGTTCATCAAATATTAATTTTATTTATATATATATATATATATATATATATATATATATATATATATATATATATATATATATATATATATATATATATATATATATATATATATATATATATATATATATATATATATATATTATGAAATAGACTGGTTATCTACGCACGCGGCTGCCACATTTCAGCTCGCTACTATATTGCTATATAATGGATGATCGCATTTAAAGTCCGTTAAAGGTTCTTGGCACTACCATTGTTGCCATCGCTTTCCTCCAGCCATGGAGCTTGGAGACATGAACCGAATGCTATCATTCTATTTCATATCAATGTGAACTGCTATTTCTAATGGCCATCTTTTTACCCCTTGATAATTTGTGTGTGAGACACGTTGGCTGAGGGCTTCTGACAGGAACGAAAAGATTGATTCGTTTTAGCTTCCCGTTCCCACGTAAAATTTTTAAATCAGTGGCTAGTTGAGAGATAGAGTCCTATTGGGTGCCAGTTGCTTTACCGTGTCAGTCGTCACAAACAGTCATGGCCGGCATAGACTTGTTTTAGGATTCTGTCTATCGATTGGTCATTGATTCGGCGATACCTGCTGATGAAGCCGCATAAGCCGATTTTGCATTGTTGCATAATATATGCAGATAGATAGTGCAGTGCACCTTACTGCTGCATTAGAGTGGCAGAAACTCGAGTCCGGGTACCTTATAGGCACTCGTTTATGTGTGTTGTGTTGAAGCAAATAACTTTGTATATACATTGCCCAAGGAATGCGCTGAGATACAACCGGTACTGGCATTGATAAATACGCTGGGTCCGTCAACCCTTATTATATATATATATATATATATATATATATATATATATATATATATATATATATATAATAAGGGTTGACGGACCCAGCGTATTTATCAATGCCAGTACCGGTTGTATCTCAGCGCATTCCTTGGGCAATGTATATAAGAGACTTTTTTGCATATCGTTTGAATTTAAATATATATATATATATATATATATATATATATATATTTAAATTCAAACGATATGCAAAAAAGTCTCTTTCATATATCTAGTTGAGAAACAACTAGTATCATGTACATATATATAATGATAATAATAAATGCCATCAGTCATAGAAAGAATCAACTCAAATTGTCTAAAGTTCACTTATAAAATACATAAACTGGTCCCATAAAATACAAAATACCCTTGGACAAATTCCTTCAAGATATTTGCGAGGAGAGAAATATGTATATATCGACAAAGATACTTCGTGTATCTGAAAAAAATGTGCCTGAGTGGAGAAAGATTTTAACCAGATTTCAGAATATTACATGAAACAAAAGTGTGTTAACAAAGATAGAACCAGGAAGCGGTCACGTTTGGATGAAAAGAGTTGTCGTGTGAGTACTTAAAAATCATGAAAGTAGAAAATGTTTATTCCTCAAACCATCCTTCTCCATGCAGGAAGTTATATATATATATATATAGAGAGAGAGATCAACCTGAGAATTTATCAAAATCACTTAGCCAGTATATCGTAGATTGAGACCGAATCCCAAACCATCTGGCAGCCCAGCGAATAGGTAAACAACATAGCCATGTCTGCGCATTGTGCACACGCATATGTATATTTGTTTTAAGCACAATACCTACGAAATGACCATTTACATTTCATCGATTCTTAAGCAAAAATATAAATGGATTTGCTTTTGTGATTGTGTTCTGTCATGTAAGATTTTAATGGATCTTTTTCTGTATATTATGCAACAATATTTACAAGTATATAATACCGAACCAACGTAGCAACCGTTACACAGTCACTATATCTGCTAAAAATAATATACACTTAACATATTACACCCTAAATATCTTTCAACAGGAAAGACAAATTGAATAATTTAGTCTGAGATACACTGATTTAAAACAAAATGTGAGACTGTCTCATCGTAAAAAGGGACGATCAAAGTTCTCTTCGATGAGATCTGATCAGAATTAAATAAACAGAATGTGATATGAAATTTAAACGCTAGCAGCTGAAATGATTGAAGGAGAAAGTAAACCTAAGATGGAGCATTCTAAATGTTCTGCTAGATATAGGAAACAAATATTCATCAAATCGAGTTGAACTGTCATTAAATATGAATGGCATGTAATGGGATCATTGATACAGTGTATCGGTAATAAGACTGAGCTGGTCATACTAAAATAGCCATTGATCATAGGACTGTTTGATCAGGGATAACTGAGAAGAACGCACAAATGGTAACAGTAGCTTATCTGTAAATCACATAAAGATTGAAATGTAAAATACTTAAAATAGGAAAATATGAGGTTAGAAAACCGGAAACCTTAAACAGCTTATATTGGATTTATAATGCCTTTTTCCTATCGTTAAAGTTTTATTTACATTCAGTAAAGTATACGTAATTTATATTATTTTTATCAGTTCAGTAATATGATAGCACTGGCTTTAAATTCAAACCAACAGTATCATAGTGATAAGAAATCAAATGAAAAGAGAGAAACATCTGTAAAAATGTTGTGTTGTAAAACATAATTGTAAATTGAGAGCAAACTGAGACACGAACATTTACTCCTGCTGCAGAGTTAAAAAGAACTTAAAGCCATTGAGATATGATTTGCAATATTTACGCTAGTCACATTCCGTCTTGTCATCAGCCATTAAACGTTAATATCAGTAATATACTATGTCGAATAAATCCGTGTTTTACTTCCTTTTTAATGGGTAGCCTTCTCATAAGATTCTCAGACTATTCATTAAAGAGTGTTCATCTACGGATATATATGTATATATATATATATATATATATATATACATATATATATATATAAGAAAATGTTCAAGACTCCGACGGCAGAGCTCAACCCGTTTCGACGGCTATTTCTGGACTAAATAGCCATCGAAACAGCTTGAACTCTGCCGTCGGTGTCTTGAACATTTTCCTATTACCCACTCTACTACCCTAAGTATTGGATACTCTGGTGCGTTATGACCCACCTGGTCCCTTACCGCACTTCCTTCGTTATATATATATATATATATATATATAGTTATATATATATATATATATATATATATATATATATATATATATATATATATATATATATATATATATATGCATATGTATATGCTTGCGCGTGTGTATATTATAGTGATTGCAATTGTACCTGTTTTGGTACTCCTGTCATTGTAATCGAACATAATACCCCTACCTAAATTGCACCGTTTCGTGCCTTCTTTTTACAACGTTATTAGTCAAATTTCCCCGAATTATAATGGTGAATTTCATAACTGACGATAGAGTTGTTTGAGTCACCCCACTAACCACACTGCTCTTTAGAAAATGAAAATATAAACTGGACAGTCGAAGTTCAACTTTTGCCAACGTCCATTTTACAGTTCATAATTTTTCACGTATATTAATAAATTGCATTGACACAAGCATTTACACATTTTTGTTAGAATGAATATATTGGAAACAATTGTAAGTCTTATTAATTTGAAATAATCAGGTTTTTGCTAATAGAGTTCTACAATATTGTGTTTCATCTAACAAAAGAACATGATTATATATTTCAATAATCTCTCTCCGTGCCAAAATTTGTTTTTCATCTACAATACCGGACCGATTCCATTTGCAATGTAGGCGGTGGAAACCTCGCTCTTCGGAATTTCGCATTCCTCCATCGATTAGGATTTTCACCTGAAGAAAGAGCCTTATTAAGGAGATTGTCGTATCTAGCAGAGTGTCAATTTTACCCATTTATTTATTTCCTATTCCTTTCTATTTTCATTTCCTGTGTACGTGTGAAAATCTTAACTTTTTAAAATTATTCCTAAAAATAGATTGAGAAAAATCTATTAAAGTGTTGTAAATTGAATAAAACCGTTTCTGTGTCAGACAGTCATAATATCAGTAAAACCTGGTGACCAGTATAGTTGACTCACACTCTCATATAAACTTTATATTCAGCCTTTATTATAATGTTTGTTATAAGTGGTGTGTATTAAACAAACCATTCATAGTCTGTATAGATAGATTTCGTATCCTAGCTACTACATCCAGAGAGTAACCATCAGCATAATGAGCTACTAAAATCAAATATTTAACTTTTTATATAGACAATTTAATTGTCTGTTTCCAAAGGGCCTGATCCTGAAGTAGAGTTTATTAGGTTTTCTATAACATACAAATGAAAATATTTACCCCTCAATTACGTTTCAGTCACATTAAATGCTGAGAGAATATATTCTAAATTTTAATATCTTTGATAATATACTCTATTCAGAAACCTTTGTTTACCCATTGTATGTAGTTAATACTCTTCTAGCGCCATATAATAAGACGAATGTGACTCATTGCATCTCACAAGAAATAAGCTAATTGCGATAGACCAGAAATGAACCCGGTCAAGACTCCTAAAGCCAGAAAATACGGCCTAAGTTGAGAAATGAATTCCGTTATAGGTAAAATTATAAAATAGTTTGTTGCCTTTGTTTTCCCTATGTTTATTTCCTCTAGCCTTTTAGCAGAATAAACTAACGAAAAAAATTCCACCGGTATATGAAACCACAATGCAGTATCAATTCGCCTTTGTGATTTACAGCAATTTCTCTCAAGAGAAAAAAAAATACACATACGTTTTGTTTATTTTTGTGTTCAACAAAGAAGAATAAATTAGTCTACACACTAGTTTAATAAAATCTTGTTAAAAGAACTGTTCAACTTGTTGGAAAGTGGCGCCTGGAAAATTGGAAGATTTTTGCAATTTCCGGCCAGTCGGAAAAAAAACGATATAGTGTATACATATGTGTATATATATGTGTGTGTGTGCGGCTCTATATATGTGTATATATATATATATATATATATATATATATATATAAACCTCCCCCACACATATATATATATAATGTATACATATATGTATATATATATTTATATATATATGTATATATGAGTATATATGTATTTATAAATGAATATGTATGTATATATAAATGAATATATATGTATATATATATGTATGTATATATATGTATGTATATGTATACATATGTGCATATATGTATATATATATATATATATATGTGTGTGTGTGTGTGTGTGTGTGTGTGTGTGTGTGTGTGTGTGTGTGTGTGTGTGTCTGTCTGTGTGTGTATGTATACCCAATTCAATAAAGAAGCACAACGTATGTTTTGTATGTCAGAGAACAAGGGTTTAGAGTAGATAATTAGTTGGATAGCTGATGCGATGGCTGAAGCAATAATAAGGAATATAGATAGAAGGAAACCCATGAAGGGTATCACTGTGATAGAAGGATAGATGGATAGATAGTTAGTTAGAGCTCTCTCTCTCTCTCTCTCTCTCTATATATATATATATATATATATATATATATATATATATATATATATATATAGGGAAATTGTAAGTGATAATGATCAGGGAAGAGAGGGAAGTGTCAGATTAACGTGAAGGGTAAAGAGATAAAAGAATGTATTTGTAAGAGTAGAGGAAAGGGAGAGCAAAGAGAAACAAAAGGATAACGAAAAACTCGGTTGAACTGAAATGGATAGCTTGGTTGCAGGATCACTGAAGTTGTGGACTGTGTAGAATAGATAAAAAGATATGAAATAGCCATAGATAGCTAAAGCTAAACTGAGAGAAAGAGAAGGATAAGATGATATATAGAGTGAAATGAAAGAGATGGAGAGGCAGATGGAAAATAGCGGAAACAATTAAAGACAGAGAAAGGAATTTATAGACCCGTAAAAGAAAACCTTAATAAAAAAAAATTAAATCAAATCAGAGACTGAAAAAAAACTAACTCAAATTGATGAAATGAAATGTATAAAATAGCATACAAAATTTCTGAAATAAAAATGTAAAAGTAACTGTAATCAGCAATAGAACAACAAATAACGATAGGAGTGCCAATAACAACTTCAACAACAACAGCAGGGGAATCTCTAACATAACTAACAGTGTTAATCATCGGAAGCATCGTTGGTAACGAAGTGTCTAGTGATGTAGACACTGTTATGATGTGTCAACCGGAATATACATACGCATGCAAAATTAACGGCAGATGGAGTTAGTATAGATATATTACACAGTTTTAATGTTCACAAATACGGAAATATCTAGATATTAAGCACTAATTTAAAATAGAGTTTGAACCAGCTGCGTATCGATTCCGGAGCGAATATGATGCTACCCCCAATTGCACTGAGTTCTACCCTTTAACATATTTCTGCTTCTGTAACAGTTCGTATATTTACCAGTATTATTTACAATAGAAATGGTTAGAGCGTACTTGATCCAATATTTTGCGCTCTTACTTCATATCCAATCGAAGTCAAATTTGCCTTCGATGTCTTCAGGGTCAATAGATAAAGTAATAGACAAAAACTGAACACCTTTTCCTCCCATTTCTGAATTAGGCTCAATCCATCATTCTATTAGATATATATTGAATTTAATTTTTTAAAAACTGCAATCCCATCGCAAGCGACCTATATACTGCCTATATACTGCCTATAACTGCCTATATACTGCCTATAACTGCCTATATACTGCCTATAACTGCCTATATACAGTCTATATACTGATTCTCACAAAAAAGATTTTACATTTTCACACAACCTGTGAAATATCGCCCAAATGAAACCCTATCATCTGAGATAGAAAAGAACACCTCAGATAACATATTCTCCTAGAAAATAACTGGCTGCTCGGTCTTGGCAAGCCTGGGGCTAAGGAACAAATACGACAGCAACAATTCAAGAACTGAAATAAAGTGTTTGCGATAACATCGTGTCATCAAAACAAAACAGACTAAATCTAAAAATATAACCTGAATACACGTGTTTAGTTATCTGTCTGTTTATTTATTTATTTATGTATATATATATATATATACATAAATAAATATATACATATATATATACTGTGTATATATGTATATATATATAATATATGTATATATATAATATATATATATATACATATATACACAGTATATATATATATATATATATATATATATATATATATATATATATATATATATACTGTGTATATATGTATATATATATATATATATATATATATATATATATATATATATATATATATATATATATATATATATATATATATATATATTTATATATATATATATATATATATTTATATATATATATATATATATATTTATATATATATATATATATTTATATATATATATATATATTTATATATATATATATATATATATTTATATGTGTTTATATATATATATATGTTTATATATATATATATATATATATATATATATATATATATATATATATATATATATATATATATATATATATATATAAATATATATATATTTATATATATCACATTCGCAACAACGCAGCACGCCATTTTCCATTCCTATAATTTTCCCCTCGCTGCGACCTGTCTTTTTCTATCACCTTACTGCTATCCTCTTCCCCCCCCCTTCTCTTCTTGTACCTCGTATTTTCATTCACCCTCTCTGCTGGTCACACTCTCTCGGCTGGCCTCTTCCTCACACTTTCACTCACTCCCTCTCTGCTACTCCTCCTCTCTCACTTCCTCCCGTCTGACCTGTGTGAAATCCTTTTCTCGCTCACTTTCGCAGAGTTCAGACGCGTCTGTTGTCTTCTCATCATTGGTTTGCTAGAACTTAAGTTCACATGTATCATTGACTTGTATTCTCAATTTCCTCTCTTTACGTTGCATTACCATTTTCGTTTGTTTACTGTCTCTATTTCTCCACCCATTCTTTGTGTCCCAATAAATTAGTTTAGTTATTGCTCGCACTGAATTTGAGGTATCTGGTCTTTAATGCGAAGAAATACCGATGATAGTCAGAAGATCACTGATGATGGACAGTCCTGTTTCTTGCTCTAGTTTTCATTTATATATATATATATAATAATATAAATGTAGTAAGAAACAGTAAACCGTGTGTCTAATATTACGAGGGTTGAAAGACCACATTTGTTTGAAAAATGTAACCATGAAGCAAACAGAATGATAAAATAAAATAAAATTATATTATACAAACCGCCTCAATAACAATTATATCTCTCGGACAGATTAGGGATAATCTGTTTCGCCCAGAGTGTGTTTGCAACAGATAATCCAGGGCATCATCAGCGAGAGAATCTGATTAAATGCGACAAACACAATTGTACCAACGTTCACACAGAAAGATGAATTTATCACCTCGTGCGCCGCAAGTCAAAAGAGGTATGAGTGCATTGGTTAGAAACAACAGTCTGCTTCATGGTTAAATTTTTCAAACAAATGTGGTCTTACAACCCTCGTAATATTAGACACACGGTTTACTGTGTTTCTTACTCCATATATATTATTATTATAATGCTCAGTATTTATGCTTGGAGCTTATTCATTACAGGGTTTCAGTAAGAGTTATTAACTCTAACTTTCATTTATATTTCGGCTCCCTCAAGAGGTGAGCTTATTAAGTTGCGTGTGTTGGACTGTGTTTTCTAACCAATGCACTTATACCACTTTTGACTTGCGGCGCACGAGGTGATAAATTCATCTTTCTGTGTGAACGTTGGTACTATCGTGTTTGTCGCATTTAATCAGATTCTCTCGCTGATGATGCCCTGGATTATCTGTTGCAAACACATTCTGGGCGAAACAGATTATCCCTAATCTGTCCGAGAGATGTAAGTGTTATTGAGGCGGTTTGTATAATATAATTTTATTTTATTTTATCATTCTGTCTGCTTCATGGTTAAATTTTTCAAACAAATGTGGTCTTTCAACTCTCGTAATATTAGACACACGGTTTACTGTGTTTCTTACTACATATATATTATTAATTTTATAATGCTCAGTATTTATGCTTGGAGCTTATTCATTACAGGGTTTCAGTAAGAGTTATTAACTTTCATTTATATATATATATATATATATATATATATATATATATATATATATCTAAGGCGGGTAAAATTCCCGAGATCCATGGACGAGTTCTCTCCAGCGGTCTCTGTCCCTCATTATCGCTGCCATGTCCTGCGTCTCCAAAAGACCAGTGTCTGTCCTTAGGGCATCAACATATGTTAACCTTGGTCTTCCTCTTCCAGTGTGTCCATGTAGGGGCTCCCAAAGGAGCACGGAGTGCAATGTCAAATCTGGATGTCGGTGAGCATGTCCAGCCAACCTCAGTCTCCTCTGTGTCACTTTTGAGCTGACTTTTGGGAGGCTCCCATACAGCTCTGAGTTTTTCATCCTCAGTGTATACTGATTAATGTTCAGAGCCATCCTCAGCATTCTCGTGTAGCACCCATCCACCATCTGAGATATATATATATATATATATATATATATATATATATATATATATATATATATATATATATATATATATATATATATATATATATATATTTATATATATATATATATACATATATATATATATATATATATATATATATATATATATATATATATTAAAATAACAGATTAAAGTTTAAGCAAAGAATCGGTGCTTTCACCCTTAACTGGATCTTCTGAAACAAAAATAATCAATGTGTGAACACAGAAGTATGTTTTGTGAAGGTACGTATACTTTCTCGTACATATATTTGCTTGTATATGTTATTGGCGTATATATTATATTATATATGATGGTACATGTGTATATGGTTATGTTTATACGTGAGTTTGGCGTCTGTGTGAGTATGCGGTTTCGCACGTATGTAGGGTGTGTGTATATGTGTACATTGTGTTTTGTTTGATGGGCGTTTAGCGAACATATGTGTATTTACATGTAGCTATGTGTGTGCCCGCGTTATATACGTATTTATGTGTGTATATTTATATACGTTAATATAATTATATGTATACACGCACACACACATTTATATATATTTTTATATATATTTTTATGTGTATTTGGTGTATACGTTTGTATGTGTGCGGGTACAGGCGTTGCGTGGGTTCTGTATCTGCGCGCGTGTTCTTTTGTACCTGCTTGTGTTTGCATACCTATGGCGGGTGTTTCGTTTATGCATGTGTATGTACGTATATCGATGCGTGCATGTATATATTTAATTTTTGTTGATTTCAATAACCTCTGTAATTTATTTACATTATTCTTAACTCTGAAGCCGAGTATCATTCGGTTTCCTAAAGAGAATATTATTCTACCAATTCATTTATACCATAAACGTGGTTTTGTCTTTGCATGTAATTGTTTCCAACGCTCCAAATAATGACGTATTATCCTCGTTTTTTCCGTTCTTTGCCAGGGAACGCCTCCACGAACCAAAGTATCGTCTTCCTGTCTTCCTTCGGTTGCAACGTTTTTCGAAATATTTACTTCTGCGTTCACAGATTGATTTTTTTAGTTTCAGAAGATCCCGTTAAGTGTGAAGGCAGCGATTCTTTGCTTAAACTTTAATCTGTTATTTTAATAAATATTTGCTCTACGGTTCTTATATATTTGATATATATTTATCCTTATCGAGCCCTCTTTCGATTTTGGTCTTCAAATTTATTATTATTACTATATATATATTTATATATATATATATATATATATATATATATATATATATATATATATATATATATATATATATATATATATATATATAGAGAGAGAGAGAGAGAGAGAGAGAGAGAGAGAGAGAGAAAAAAAAAAGATGAAATCGAAAATGCAACTGGAGTCTTATTTTAAAACAATATACCAAATAAATATATATATATTGTTTTAAAAATAACACTCCAGTTGCATTTTCGATTTCATCTCTTTTTTTCTTTATATTTTCACTCGTGTAGGACACCTCTGTTAATTATCATTCTGTTATAAAAAAAACTCACTTTCTAATATATATATATATATATATATATTATATATATATATATGCCTGTATACTCATGTATGTATGTAAATGCACATATATTCGCATGTTTGTGTGCGAGTGTATGTGTGAGATGTCATTAGTCAAAAGATAGATTGCTGCTGTTTTGATCGTGTATAATAGTATCTGTGTGAATGTGTTTCAGCGAGTATCCGCCTGTAAATTAAGCTTTCTTCCGTTTGCATAGTAAGGTCAGTAGAAGAGGAAAGAAAAGTAAACAATCTGTTTTCTAATAGATAGAGACAGTGCTGATCACCGGAGAGATAAGGAGTGAAGTGACAAACCTTTGTCAATTTTCCATAATCTTTCGTGATTAACACAAACCCAGACTCGCACGTATATACTGTATATACGCATAGCATTAAACAGTAATAAACACACACACAAACACATTTGATTTTGTATGCTTATTAGTGTGTAAATTCTAAATAGGGAATCGGGACATAGACACGAGGCCAAATATGTTAACGTGGAGGGATACTTAGTCAAATTAATTGATACCAGATTTGACTGTTAATTTTGTTGACTCCTGAAGGAAACAGGGCAACGTTGATCTCTTAAACAAATTGAACCCGGAATGTAAAGGGTCATAATGAGATGCAATACGATAGTATATATATTCTGGACGTCATCGCTCTTAATAGAATCATAATGATTTATTTTGTTGATATAAAATGGTTGGAACAGAGTAAAAAATTCAAAGGAAAACAACGAACAAAAAACAATTTTCTGGTTTACATGAATTAAAAGTGTGATGTCAACGAAAACATATAGAAACATCAATAAAGTATAGATCTACAATATAAGACCAAGAAAGCTTCCTAAATATGAGAGGGTTTAGCTATGCAGGGAGATTTCTGACAACCCTCATTATACTGACACTAAATATAATATAGCCTTCAAACAGCTCTACCATACTCATACTACTATCGGATGGAGTAGATCCATTTAGCCACACCATAACATTTGCTGTAGAGTTATAAATCTCAATACAACTTTCTATTCAAGTGGTACTTAAACTTCATGAGGGCATGGCATAAGAAAAAGGTATATCATGAAACCTTTCAACTCCGTCCACCATAGACTGTCTCTCTCCAAAAAATTGATGTGAAATTCCGTTTAGAAAAATCCACCTGGAAACATACGAAATTTTTAAAAATCTACTAATATAAGGCGATTCATAATAAAACGTAACATATATTTAGCAGGGAAATTGAAATTTCATGAAACTAAGACTTAGAAATACATAGGATTTTATGCACTAGATAATACAACCCACAAAAATACTTCCGAGCTTAAATCCCATTAATATCCTGGTTGATTTGTATTCTTCTGGATTCGCGAATATTATCTTTCTAATCGTGCAATGTAGCCGAGAGAGAGGGATAGAGGAGGTAGAACAGAAAGAGAAGTATTGACATCAATCTTGATTAGAACTTTATCAAACACAGAAGAATCGAAATCAAAATTAAACCCCGACTAGTTTTGAACTCCAGGCAGGGAGAAAAGGAAAAATATGGCAATGCATTTTATCTAGCGGCTGTTATATTTCGCCGGCTGCTATTCATGTATTGGGGTCAACCCACAATAAATATGTAAAATTGTTTAAATATAAAGAATTTTACTTTAGGCACAAGGTCAGCAATTTCAAAGTGAAGGCAAAGTGGATCAGATCGACCCAAGTACTCACTGGTACTTTATTTTATCAACTCCATAAGGATGAAAGTCAAAACTAACCTTAACTGGATTAGAACTCACATCGTAAAGGGGTGTAGCTACGCTGCAGAGCTTAGTGTCCGACGCTCTAGCGTTACTGCCAACCCACCGCCCTCACATTATTTAAATGTAATGGTTTCTTATATAGGCGCAAGCCCAGCAATTTTGAGAGAGGGGAAAGTCGATTAAATCGACCCCAGTACCTGACATTGTTTAGATATAATAAAAATAAAAATCAGTACTAATGCATCTATTAACAATACTACTCGTTCTTTTGAAATGTCATTGTAATTAGATCCAGGACAAAAAGATTGTGCAACAGTAATTAATGGATCTTAGCAAATGAGAATGACATAGAATAATTAATTTGGCAAAATGCGGTTTAATTAAACAAAGTTTTGAGATGATATGCACTGTCTCTAATAAACACCTTTTATAAGTGGAAGAGAAAGACTGAAGGTGATTCAATTGTTCGAGGTGGTACAAAGAAATACATATGCAAACATCGTGCTACAAAGAAGGAAAAAGCTGGAATGGTGTTATATTTTCTCCTTTAATGTTTCCATGTCTCAACCTATGTTCTCAGTATGATTAAATTTATATCTTAATCATTAACGAAGAGAGAATTGTGTATCGATCGTTCGATTATTTAACACCATTCAAATTAGCTGAAAATATATTGTTTCATCTGATTAACAAAAGAATAATAGTATAGTTGTTATATTATCAAGTTAACAAAGAACTCTAGTGAGTTTTTTTATAAGGAGTTCCAGATTTCTTTCAAATAATACGCAATAATTATTTCAAACATTCACACAAGGCCAGCAATTTTGGGCAAGGGAAGTCTATTATGTCTACTCCAGGATTTAACTGGTACGTTATTTTATCGACAACAAAATGATAAAAGACAAATTTGATATCTGCTAAATCATAACTCAGAGCGTAAAATGGAGTAAATAAAATCTGAAAAATTTCGCTGACACTCTAATGATTTTGCCAGTCCACCGCCTTCAATAATGTATAATACTAAATACCCACATATTTGAAATAGAAAGAAAAACTGTATATTTGACATGTAATTATTTCACCAACATTACAATAAAGTAGCACCCACTCGGAGTTAAATACTGAAATCTATCAATTCAAGGAACTAAGGTAATTACTACATGATATTCTTATAGCAAATGGGCTACCGATCCCCCCCCCCCCCATCTAATAATAATAATGGATTCTTATATAGGCACAAGGCCAGCAATTTTCGTGGGGAGGGGAAAGTCGATTAAATCACCCCAGTGCGTTTCAGTTACTTTATTTTATCGACCCCGTATGGATGAAAGGAAAAGTTAACCTCGTGGGGATTTGAACTCAGATCATAAAGGGCCGAAACTGTATACCGCAAAGCAGGGCGTCCGACCCTCTACCGATACTGCCAATCCACTGTCCTCAACCTAATAATAATAATAATAATAATAATAATAATAATAATAATGGTTTCTGATTTAGGCACGAGGCCAACAATTTCGGGCGAGGTGAAAGTAGATTAAATCAGCCCCAGTGAAATACTGATGCATTATTTTATCGACCACATAAGAATGAAAGGTAAAGCTAATCTCAGTGGAATTTAAACTCAGAATGTAAATGGCCGCAACTCCACACCACAAAGCTTTACCGATGCTGCCAATCCACCTCCCCTAATGATAATAATAATTGTTTCTACTTCAGGCACAAGGCCAGTAAATTTGGGTGGAAGGGACTATAGATTAAATTGACCGAAGTGCATTACTGGTGCTTTATTTATCAACCTCGCTTAGGATGAAAAGCAAAGCTAATCCCGGTGGCATTTAAACTCAGAACGTAAAGGGCCGTAACTCTAGGCCACGAAACACGGTGTCCGGCGCTGAACCGATACTGCCAATCCAGCACCCTTAATGATAATAATTGTTTCTACTTGTGGGACATGGCCAGCAATTATCAAAGCGATTTACTGGTACTTTATTTTATCGATCCCGTAAGGATGAAAGGCAAAGTTAACCTCAGACAATAAAGGGCCGAAACTCTTTGCTATAAAGCATTGCGTCAGACTCTCTACCGATACTGCCAATCCACCGCCTTAATGATAATAATAATAAATATTTCTACATTTGGCACAAGGTCAGCAATTTGAAAGTCGACTAAATCGACCTCGATGCGTTACTCGTACTTTATCTACCCTGTAAGGATGAAAGGCAAATCTAACCTCGGCATGATTTGAACTCAGAACGTAAACAGACATAATTAAATACTGCAAAGCATTTTGACTGACGCTCTACTAATTTTGCTAATTTTGCTAATCTACAATTGTAACAAAAACCACAAATAGTATCATAACTAGATAATAAGGTCAAAACCTCTAGTTAAAGATTTATTGATGACTATATAGAAATGAGAAGCCTATACAAATCAGAAAATATATTAAAATGTATAAACGGCAATAATGACACACCACATATATATGTAACCAGACAAGTAGGATTATACCATACAACAATCCTATTGCTCCTCAGCCTCGATTCATACTGAGCTGCGTCTAAAATGAATTTGAGATGTGATACTTTTATCCATTTTGTAATATACAATTTTTACTGTCCTAAATAATAAGGAAGAAAGTCATAAATATATATATATATATATATATATATATATATATATATATATATATATATATATATATATATATATATATATATATATATATATATATATATATATCAAGAATAGTGCCCAGCATGGACTAGGCCGGATGGCTGGAACAGGTAAAAGAATATATATATATATATATATATATATATAGAATGAGTTAGGACCCCAACGGCTGAGCTCCGGCCGTTTCGACAGCTAGATCCGAACTAGATCCTTTCGGATCTAGGTGTCGAAACGGCCAGAGATTAGCCGTCGGAATCCTGACTCTTTTCCTACTACCCACTCTACTACCATAAGTATCGAGTTCTCTGGTGCGTTATGGTCCAAATGGTTTCTTACCACACTTCCTTTGTTATATATATATATTTAAGACTTGGTTCCTTATTATTTAGGACAGTAAAAATTGTATTTTACAGAATGGATAAAAGTATCATATATTTATATATATATATATGTATATATATATATATATATATATATATATATATATATATATATATATATATATATATATATATATATATATATACATATATATATATATTCCTTGCTTGCTCACATTTCGACTAGGGTTTGATGGTCATTATTCTCTCTCGTCCACGATTTCACCGAACTTATATTCATAGAAATCTGGGATTTGACTCCTTCTTCCTCACTTTTCGTTGCATTACCATCTTTGATTGTTTACAGTCTCGCTCGTTCCCCTTATTTACGTGTCCCAACGACTTTCTTTAACCGTTGATCGCACCAACCGGAGGTATATGCTCTTTAAAGCGATGAAATACCAATGAAGGTTGGAAAATCACTGATGAAGGACTAACTTTATTCATATATATATATATATATATATATACATATATATATATATATATATATATATATATATATATATATATATATATATTATATTTAAGTAACAGCCGTACTAAGAGTGGGAAATGAAATTTCGTTTCATTTTTTCCGTTTATCGTTTTCGGTGCACACGGCCGATTAACCCACTCAATATGGAAATTGGGCTACTCAGACGTTAATATGCATAAGGTAAGTATATACGTTCAACAATCTGACAGGAAGGTATACGTTGCTGACGATAGCTAATAAGCTTGAAACTAGTACAGCGTTCCTTTGTCAGTATTGAACAAACGAGCAACGATGGTTGCTAGACATTACGGCTTAATACGGGATGTTTGTTTACAAACACACCGAGCATTATAATAAATGTTCGGTGAATCCATACGTACATATAAATATGTGTGCATGTATGCATATATATATACATACTACTGTACGTCTGTATACATATATGTATGTACGTGTACATACTTATATTTAAGTAACAGCCGTACTAAGAGTGGGAAATGAAATTTCGTTTCATTTTTTCCGTTTATCGTTTTCGGTGCACCCAGCTGATTAACGCACTCAATATGCAAATTGGGCTGCTCAGCAGTTAATATCCATAAGGTAAGTATATACGTTCAAAAATCTGGCAGGAAGGTATACGTTGCTGACGATAGCTAATAAGCTTGAAACTAGTACAGCGTTCCTTTGTCAGTGTTGAACAAACGAGCAACGATGGTTGCTAGACACTACGGCTTAATACGGGATGTTTGTTTACAAACACACCGAGCATTATAATAAATGTTCGGTGAATCCCTACGTACATATATATATGTGTGCATGTATGTATATATACATACTACTGTACGTCTGAATACATATATGTATGTACGTGTACATACTTATATTTAAGTAACAGCCGTACTAAGAGTGGGAAATGAAATTTCGTTTCATTTTTTCCGTTTATATATTTATATATATATACATATATATACATACAATATATTAACAAATGGAAACTATATTTATAAAACCATATTTATTTCATTATACATATTTCAAGGGCTACCAGAGCAAACTATGGTGCGCTTTCATCAGATAAAATATAATATAGGTTAGTTTTATAAATAATTATTGACATACTCTTAAAAAATGCAACCATTCTGGTTGGAATCTCCAGGAGATTCCAACCAGAATGGTTGCATTTTTTAAGGGTATGTCAATAAATATTTATAAAACTAACCTATATTATATTTTATCTGATGAAAGCGCACCATAGTTTGCTCTGGTGGATCTTGAAATTGTATATTTACTCCAATAATTTGTTGAGTGCTTTATATCAGTTATAAAAATATTTTGCTTGTTGTATCCCAACAAATTAAATATAACCTCTACATATATATATATATATATATATATATATACGTGTGTGTGTATATATATATATTATATATTATTATATATGCGCCCATCCATAAGATTTCATTTCAGTTTAAGAGGCGATATACAGCTACAAACATACTCAATTATCATTTATACATGTCTGTAGGTGCTGAAGCTTCAGTGCATGCTTTCTTATTATCAGCCACACCATTGGCGTTTTCAAATTGGATATTTGGCAGCTGATGGATTTTATTGATAATCTTATTTTAGTTGTTATTTAGCCCGCGTTTAAATTTGATAGAGCAAACAGATCTCTGATCAAGTCTTTTCATAGTCTTTTCTGTACATTAGGAATCAACGGACAACATTAAACGTTACCTTCTTCTATAAGACTGGAGAACGATTGTAGAGAAATTTGGCTAATATTTTAAGCGGATCTACTAACCCCGTAGAATATCACTCGTTAGTTTGCCTCTTTCAATTTGTAATGAATAGGCGACTGAAAGACAAGACAATATAGGCGTATGTCACTGGCAGTGGAGACTTCTGGTGTCCTTGGCCCTAGGGCTACCCCCCTACTCACCACCATAGGCGATGAGCTGGCCAGCCGCAGGTGTGAGCCTCGCGAGTTGGAAGTACTCTTCCAGCGCATCTCCCTTACCATGCTCCGGATAAACGCCTTCTCCATCTGTTCGCTGGGGCTGTGGGGAGGCCAGCACGTGGGACCTCATTTGCTCACCGCACGTAGGTATGGGGAGGGCGAGAGATGGAGGCGATGACAGAGGGAGATCGGCTCTTCCATGTTCGGACCATATCCTTGTGGTTACGTTCATCAAGCCCTAGTGCAGTAATGAAATCAGTGCCGCTCCTATTATGTGTCCAGTGTCTCTCAAAATCTCAGTCCACATATTTTAAATGACATAACCACAGTTGACCGGCAAAGTTAGCATCTTTTCTTCAAGTTTTCGAATGAAGTTTGCCACACTGGATGCTAACGCGTCCGCTGACATGTTCTAAATGTTTGCTTTATTACTATAATTTTGTTTGTGTTTCAATTCGGTGGGGTGTACATAACATTGACGGAAGCGTCATCTGATAATTTCATATGCCATATTGGTGTGTGCTCGGCAGTGCATCCAACTTTCACTGTAAAGGTACCACCGCGTCCAAATCCTAAAAAACATAAGCATATCACAAAATTGGTTTTTGATTATATGCATTGTAAAGTTTGTACTACGCTACTCATATGACAAATAAACAATCATCACGACTATTATTTTTTATCGTTGTTGCACACAACACTATTCTTTATATTTATTGGTGTTTAAACGTTACAACACTTACCAATTTGCCTATTAATTAAGACGATAATTATAAAACAAGAGAAACATACCATTCTCTGTTATGTTTATCAAGTAGACATCGTTCAGCATTAATTAACATTGAAACTCATTAACAATTCTAATGTTCAGAACTTCTCACAAAAATGCTAATGAAAAAGAAATAATTAAGGAAATATATTGATGTGTTATGTAACCAAAATATGTTAGATCTTCAGTACAATTATATAGTTTAGATTTCATTAGTATTTAACGAAAGGAGCGCAACAAACTACAATAATTAATAAATATTAATTGAGTATAAAGCTTTTTTGTTTCGTTTCTATCGACAATTGTCAACCAAAAGCCTTGAGGTAAATAGTTTCATTTGCTTAACAGTGATGTATGTATGGAACCTGATCTCAAAACAAATCTAAGTCTCTTAGACAAAGAGGTTTGACTCGTTTCAATGAAGTCTCTTAGTCAAAGAGGTTTGACTCGTTTCAATGAAGTCTCTTAGTCAAAGTGGTTTGACTCGTTTCAATGAAGTCTCTTAGTCAAAGTGGTTTGACTCGTTTCAATGAAGTCTCTTAGTAAAAGTGGTTTCACTCGTTTCAATGAAGTCTCTTAGTCAAAGTGGTTTGACTTTATCGATATATGCAGAAAGTTATGTATACAGGCATGTATCGATGTATATATGTATGTATGTATGAATGTATGTATGTATGTATGTATGTATGTATATATGTATGTATGTATGTATGTATGTATGTATGTATGTATGTATGTATGTATGTATGTATACATGCATGTATGTAGGCATGTGCTGGCCTTTTTGCAAACGTAGTTAGGCTTCAATTTAAAATATTTCAGGTTCCTCTTGTATATATATATCGTAAGCTTCTTCCAAAGTTTGTTTCAGAATTTCACACACACATTGCTAAATAATTGTGCAAGTGAAACAAAAGGAAAGAAAGGTCAGGGAAATATAGAGAAAAAAGAGAAAAAGAATGAAAAAAAATAACGGGAAAGGCAGAGGTTATTGTTTTTTTTAATATTCTTATGCTGTGTTTACAACTAAAATTTTCCACCATCTGTCTACATTCCCAAATCTACGCTGTCGCATACTCTGGCGAATCATTGTTGTATTGGTGCTTATTAATACTTCATGTGTTATAACTAGGATTTAGGGAAACGGTTTGTATGCGTTTCTTAGACCCAGGTAATCGGAATTCTGGGGGGAGAGGCGCAGACATGCGCTATTCCAAACAGTTCCAACTACGAACATTTTCTGATAATCTAGTGTCAAATTTCATTTGTAGACACTAGGCAAAGTTAACCGCGGCGGGATTTGAACTCAGACCATAAAGGGCCATAACTCTGTGCTGGAAAGCATGGCGTCCGACCCTCTACCAATGCTGCGAATTCACGTGCCGTGAGAAAATATTCAAGGTAAGCCATAGGCTTGAATATAGGAAATGTTTAAAAAATGGCATTGTATATATTAACAATCCACCAAAAGATTGAGTTCATAAAAGAACGGAAAATATTTTTAGCCGTGTCAGATTTAAGTCCACCCAAAAATATATAATGTTATTTAAGACAATTTTTAGTTACTCTATCAGCTTATGTATGTATGTATGTATGTATGTATGTATGTATGTATGTATGTATGTATGTAACATGTATCCCAGTACAACCTGTCTCATGGTCGGGTCGTTGGCGACTAAACTGGCAACCCCACCAAGGTTTCTGGGTGAGGAGGGTGACTTTGGACATCCTGCAGGACTAAAAACAAAACCTGTCAAAGGGCAAAGGAGCTCTTAAGAGTCAATGGCCATCCAAAATCACCGGGAGAGATGACTCCTTAGCCTTTGTCAAGGCAGAATTCTAGGAGAAGGAAAACTCTTATATAGCACCTGCAACCCTGATGGTATCCAATGATGTTGACTTGTTCTTCTTTTTGGTAAATATCATCTTGGTTAAGAGAGTGGGACTGGCTTTGTGCAGTGCCTTTGCTCACTATAAAAGCTTCACGGCACAGGCGTTGCTTTTTATCTGGAGATCTATCTGCACTTGTCGTCATATGATACCATGGGCCCAGCACTATGTGTCAATAATTGTCACAAGTGTAGTGTTTGTACCAGAGTTTTCAAGTCGCTGGCTGGACTAAAAAGTCAGACTGGTTCAGCGCATCGGTAGGGGTTCTCCTACATGGATATAAAGTAGTGGCCGTACTCGAAAACGAGTTGGCAGCCACCGTGTATATATATGTATGTATATCTCTTTCTCTTAATTTCGAGTATATTTTTTTGACCGGCCACCTTCCTGGTGGCAAGGTTGTAAATGAAAAGAAATTGTCATCCCTTGAATCGCAAGAATGTTTTGCAAATTTTGAAGGTGCCAGCTATCGCAGCCATTTGCAGACTATGAATTAGGGAGCTGCGCTTTTTGTCCGCAAATCCAAGTTCAGTCATACTTTGGTCTAAGTGGGTTGGTATATAACCCGTAGCTCCAATAATGATGGGTATGAAGCTAAAGGTGTGTCTTGGATACTGGATTTGTAAACTCATCAATGGTCCGTAGATGTCCTCCTTCTCCTGTATTTTTCTGACAACGTTTACATCAAGTGGGCAGCTGATCTCCACAACAGAATACGTTTTCAATGTGTGGTCCCAAACAACAATATCAGGCCGGTTGTGCTTTAATTTGGTGGCAGTTTTTATTTTCAGGTTCCACCAGTATTCCTTAGTGCCATCAGTCTCAATATATTCTTCCTCGTTTGTTGTTAATTTTGTTTTCCGAAGTGCGTTCCAGATGGTTCTAGCTATCCCATCGTGTCTCATGGGGAGGTGTCATTCTTTCGCAGCTGGCAACAATGTGGCTTACATCCTCGATCTTTGTTTTACATAGCCTACATTTATTGTCAGCTGCTGCTCCTCCTCTTTTGTGCAGCAGATATTTGGTAGGGAGTTCTTGTTCCTGTATTGCATAGAGATATCCCTCAAGGTGTGATGTCATAAACTTGTCGGAACTCCATGCCAGGCTTTTTGTGTGGTTTATCCCCTCTATGGTCTGTGTTTTACGCCTCAAGTATCCATGCACAACTTTTTCTGTAAATTGGTCAATTTTTTTATCTTGTTTGACCATTGAATAGGATCTTCCGATTTCTCTGGGTGAGAGATTTTATCAGGCTTTATTCCATATCTCTCCTCCAGATCAGTCGCTATTCTAATGATATTTTTTTTTTCATGCTCATAAACCTGGGCAAGAAGGTTGCCAACCTTTTTCCTCTGTTGAAGGTGTTGCTTCAGTGTTACTATCCGGGTCTCATATGTTGTTAATATTGATTTTAGACCCCGGCCACCTTCCTTGCGTGAGAAGTATAGCCTATCCACATCACCATTGATGTTAAAGTTCCCAGTAACACTGAGAAGTTTTCGAGTTCTAACATCCATCTCACTTAGTTCTTGCAATGACCAGTTCAGCAGGCCAAATGTTGGCGTTAGAATAGGCACAGCATAAGTATTGTGGGCAATGAATTTGTTGTACGCTGACAATTCTGATGACCATATTTTCTTTACTCTTCTGAGGTATTCAGTTCTGGTTCTCTCCTTATTTATGGGTCCATCATATCTGACATTCTCATCCTGTAGTTGTCACCTGGCTGTAGAGGTTGTATTGTCAGGCCGTTCATCTCTAGATTTCTAGAGGAGGGCACAGCTCTTTCACGTTTTACTGCCAAATATGCACTTGGACTCACCAAATTTCATTTTGATGTCGGTTGAAAATTGTGTAATGAGGTCCAATTGTTTCTTGATGTCATTGATATTTGGCCCATATAACTTCAGGTCATCAACAAAGAAAAGATGGGAGATACTTCTGGGCCCACTTCTTTGTCCACCTTGTTTCCTGAGTAGGTAAGATAGTGGATTCAGTGAGAGAACGAAGAGTAGCACTGACAAGCTATCACCCTGAAAGATGCCCTTCTGGTAATGTATATTATCAGTCTTAACTTGCTCCTTCTCACCTCTAAGGATCAAATTGGTGTACCAGTTCTTGGTCAGGCGTTCAACAGCAGCTACCAAAGGTTGTGGGACTTTAGCTAACTGCAAATAATTCACTCATGAGGTACACTATCAAATGCTTTTTGATAGTCCAGCCACACCACAGTCATGTTTCTGCGATTCTTTGTTGTTTTTTCCTGAATCATTTTGTTAGTTAGTAGGTGATCTATGCAACCCCACACCTCCCTCGTTCCACCAGCTTGCTCAGGTGTTATGATGTTGTTGGTAGCACAGTGATCCTGTAAGAACAGGTTAAGGCACCCAGTATATAATTTATACATGATGTTTTGGCAGGCTATTGGGCGGTAATTTTTAGCAAGGGTGGTTTGGCTATTTTGGGGAATGAGGAGTGTAGTGGCAGTTGATAACCATCTGGGCAGTTCTTGTGTGCCTTTAATGGTTTCTGTAAACAGCCGTATGAGATCTTGCCGATAGAAAGTGAAATTCTTCAACCAGTATCCCGTAATGAGGTCTGGGCCTGGCGATTTCCTATTCGACATTTTCTGTAGAGCTGTTTCCAGTATTGATCCATCTATGTCATATTGTTTTGTCTGGACATATTGGCAGTAGTCCTGTTCCAGTTCTTTTAGCCAATTAGTTTGTCTGTTGAATCCGTCATCCGTTTCCCATACAGATCTCCAGTAGCTCT
>OZ024740.1:400801520-400826520 GCA_964016885.1 Eledone cirrhosa | reverse complement strand
TATATGTACGTATGGGTTTACCGAACATTTATTATAATGCTCGGTTTGTTTGTAAACAAACAGCCCAAATTAAGCCGTACAGTGTTCGGCAACCATCGTTGCCCTTTTGTTCAACACTGTTCAACACTGACAAACAAACCGAGCATTATAATAAATATTCGGTAAACCTATACGTACATATATATATGTGTGTATGTGTGTAGGTATATGCATACTACTGTACGTCTGTATACATATATGTATGTACGTATACATACTTATATTTAAGTATCAGCCGTACTAAGAGCGAGAAATGAAATTTAATTTTTTCCATTTATCGGTTTCGGTACACCCGGCCGACTAACTCATTCGATATGCAAATTAGGCTGCTCAGCCGTTAATATGCATAAGGAAAGTATATACTTTCAAATGTTGAATCGACTGAAAGGAAGGTATACGGTGCTGATGACAGCTAATAAGCTAGAAACTAGTTCATCGTTCTTTGTCAGTGTTAAACAAAAGGGCAACGATGGTTGCCGAACACTGTACGGCTTAATTCGGGTTGTTTGTTTACAAACAAACCAAGCAATATAATAAATGTTCATTAAACCCATACGTACATATATATATGTGTGCATGTATGTATATACATACTACTGTACGTCTGTATACATATATGTATGTACGTATAATACTTATATTATATATATATATATATATATATATATATATATATATATATACACACACATACACACACACACCCACACACACACGCACGATCCTATATATATATATATATATTTATTAATTAAAATAACAGATTAAAGATTAAGCAAAGAATCGCTGCTTTGACCCTTAACGGGATCTTCTGAAATATACATATATATATATATATATATATATTAGAAAGTGAGGTTTTTTTATAAATGAAAAATAACCGAGGTGTCCTACACGAATGAAAGTATAAAGAAAAAAAGATGAAATCGAAAATGCAACTAGAGTCTTATTTAAAAATATATATATATTTATATATATATATTATAAGAACAGATTAAAGTTCAAGCAAAGAATCGTTGCTTTGACCCTTAATATATTTTATATATATATATATAATCCTTATCGAGCCCTCTTCGGATGTTAGTATTCACATTTATTATTAGTATATATATATATATGTGTGTGTGTGTGTGTGTGTGTGTGTGTGTGTGTGTGTGTGTGTGTGTGTGTGTGTGTGTGTGTGTGTGTGTGTGTGTGTGTGTGTGTGTGTGTGTGTGTGCTTGTATATTAAGAAAAGGTGAGGTGTTATTAGATATATAAACACAAGAAATAAGGCGATTTTTCACATGGCTTCACCTAATAGTTTCCATATTTCAGGACAAACAAGCCTACATTTGTTACAAGTGATATTTTCTTGCATTGTTATTCTTATTTTTCTATGAAATGTAAACGTGGAAAATTACAGAATAAGAAGCATTTATGTACAAATGTCTTAAACGAATAAGTGTGTGCATTCGTAATAAATTGTGCTCAGAGGGGAAAAGTCAAGAAATGTATATCTAAATATATATATATATATATATATATATATATATATATATATATATATATATATATATATATATATATATATATATATATATATATATATATATATATATATGATACGTGTGTGTGTGTGTGTATGATTGTGTGCGTGCATGTGTGTGTTCAAGAAAATACAAAACCTACTAGAATCTAATTTTTCTCTGTTTCTTATATATACTTAACTTGAAACACCCTCTCCCTGAAGAAAAGAATAATAAAATACATATAGATTTATTTATTTTCTATTTATAAAGCATAATAACCTTAAGTCTCCCCGCATGTTATAAGTTAATGAATTTGGCATGTGACTTCTACTAAGACAAATACTTGTACAGATGGGGAGAATATATAATATAACATGTTTAGCTCCAACAATTTCACCCGTGAACGACCTTCCGACGAAACGCATTCGGCAATGTTTAATTTGCAGAGAATATGCAGAGACCTGAAAACTGGTTGTAATAACATACCTCAATAAAATATACGGGCTTATGCACAACCAAAGCAAAACTCACTCATATGCATGTGTTCTGATGTCAATTTTTTACAGTAATGCACATACATGCACACGCACGCATACACACATATATATTGTCTGTAAAGATTATCTATGTAGCATCGAAATTCACGCTCGTGTCTGGCATTATTTAGCTTTTATATTTGTTTAACCATAATTTCCAATTGATAAACAAAGACAAACCTGCAATAATTCACTATATTGACGCTAGTATTATTATTATGATAAGATTGGTGGGCTGGCAGTATCTTTAAAAGAGTCGGACAAAGAGTTTAGTGTCGTTACTGTGTAGTTACTGTTTTTTATGTTCTGAGTTCAAATCCTGCTGACGTCAACTTCGATTTTCATCATTTCACTGTCGTTAAAAGTAAGTGGGTGTTTACCGTACCCTCAATTTACTGGTCTTTTGCTTTAATTGGGAATTGTTGTTGTTATTATAACGGCTTTAGATTCGCAGAAGCGTTAAATCATAGGGAAACATATTTTTAATAATCCCACGTAGACATTTTATTCACCAAATGCGTGATAAATTCCATCTTCATGTGATGATATCTGTACACATGACATCAAAAATATTGACATTAACATCAATAATACTAATGATAAATTCTATTTTAGTCCCAAGATCAGGTTTTGAGAGAATGAGAAAATCAATATATCGATGCAAGTGTTTGATTGGTAGTCAAGCAATTGCATCGACCTTGGGCCTAAAATAGAATGTGTTGTTAATAACATTGATGTCATTGATGTTAATGTCAATATATTTCATGTCATGTGTGGAGACATTATCACATGAAGTTGGCTTTTATCACGCATTTGGTGAGTAAAATGTCTACGTGGGAATATTTTGCAAATAGAAGAATTTGGAAGATATGTGTGTCTACTGCGTTTACTTGAGACGAAAAATGTGGCATTTTCCTGGGCGTTTATGCTTAACTAAACATTTGTTTAATATTTAAGCAATATGGCATATTCTCTTGGCTGGCTGTAATAGAGTTTGGAAGATTATTACTGAAGATTTGGACATGCAGAAGATGTGCGTGAAGATAGAATTTGCTGAATATTGACCAGAAGGTGCGATGCAGATGTGTCAGGACATCGTCAAGTATCTTAAGACCGATTCAGACTTGCGGGGTAGAGATATCATCACAACGATCCATTTTCAGGACGTGAAAGCTATCAAAAGGGCCGTGACGATAGAACTGCGGAGAATTCCGGAAGAATCCATCCAGTAATGCATCTTTCAATGGTTGAGAAATTAAAAATCAGAGGACCATAATTTCCTAACACTTCCATGATCTTTCACGAAACCATCTTATCGCATAACCAAAACGCCACTAGTGTGATCATGCTACTAATCATGGGATAGTGAAGGCCTCGAAAAGTTAACAATCATGGGACTTGTGAATGTTATTTTTCTAATCTAAATAATGATTTCTAGTATAGGCACAAGGCCAGTGATTGAGGGGAGGGGAAAGTCGATTAAATCGACCCCAGTACGTTACTGGTACTTTATTTTATCGACCCCGTAAGGATGAAAGGCAAAGTTAACATCGGCGGGATTTGAACTCAGATCATAAAGGGCTGTAACTCATGGTGTCCGACTGCAAAGCATGGTGTCCGACTCCCCACTGATACTGCCAATCCACCTCCCTTTTCTAATCTAAATAATAAGAACTAATATATATAGGTATGCGTGTGTGACTTGTGTGTGTGTGTGTGTGTGTGTGTGTGTGTGTGTGTGTGTGTGTGTGTGTGTGTGTGTGTGTGCGTGGTTGTGCGTGTGTGTGGGTGTGCACTTGTGTACAGCCAAAGAGACAGCTAAGTTGATATAAAGATAGTTGGAATCTTAAATACATAATTAAACGAAAGGGGAAAGCGTTGAAATGATCTAAAATAAATGCAGGCAAAAGTAATCAGAATTCTGTAAAGATAACAGAAGCGTGTACCTTAGCTTGTTTATCATTCCAGCATATTATTATTTGTGCTGTTGATGTTGTTGCTGTTTTGGTTTTCGTTGCCATATTATTATTATTGGTGACTGACTTGGGAAGACGTGTTACTTTCAACTCCGAAAGTTTTGTTGGTTTTAAGTTCATTGGTATTGTTATTTGTAAAATACTTTTGTTTGTAAATGTGAATAAGGCACTATATATTGCCTTCTGAAAAGAACACCAGAAAAATATTTGAACTTCGGCACAAATATCGGAACATATTTAAAAACAAAAATTTCTTTAAAAAAAAACAATCATGGCGGACGCCAAAATTTCGTCTGCAAAAGAGATTAGCGGTTCATTCGATCAACTGATCAGCCACCTTTCTACCAACAGCAGTAGCATAGAAGTTGTGCTAAACGCAGTGTTACTACCAAAGCACTCTTATTTCGTTAAAGTGATTTTCTGAAATTAACGACTTCGCCACCACCACAAGACCACAGAATATCTTATCAAAGAAACCAAAAAGCAATAGCACTACCACCACAATAAAAACAACAACTGCTGCAACATCTTAACCAGTAGCAAAGTCCCCAGTAATAACAGTAGCAACGGCGGCGATGGTAGTAGCAGGAGCAGCATCAGCTACAGTAACGGTACCAACAACAGCTACGGCAGCGCAAAATCTAATGTCACATTTGTGATAGTCGCAAATAATAACGAAACAGTCACGGTAACGGAAGAGGGAATGACTGAAGCCTACCGAATGGTAACAAAATGGATACAGAATCAGCCTAAATTCTCCGTCCAATGCCATGGAACAACGAAGGATATGTACGGTGTTATACCATGCAATATGTACGGTGTTATACCGTACAATTAGTGCAAAAACAGGGCGAATGGAGTTGACATTGGAGTATGAGATACAAAAAGTGTTGGGACACGTGTAGCCCCAAAACCACACATCACGCGTGGAAGTAGATATGGGAACGTGAGCGTGTTCCTTGGGACACCACAGGAAGCCAGAGAACACTCAGTGGCTCCACTCAAGAGCTCACTCTGGTCCCAACCTACTGCAGACAAAGACCCGTAGGGCTATTGTGAAAAGCCGATAAGAGCCGCTGAAGTACGGGAGGTAATGAGTAGCTTTACGATGTGTAAATCACCATGTTTTTATGGTCTGTCCTACGAGCTTTATATGCACATTCCAGACTTGTTCGGTGACCTATTGGCAGACATCTACTGTCACAGGCAGTAAGTCGGGAGCATTCCCAGCTCTGCGAGCCGAGGAATGGTGACGCTGCTGTGAAAGGACCCGAACAAGGTGGACTAAGTAGATAATATCAGGCCCATATCTCTTCTGAACGCAGAGTTTAAGATTTTGGCCAAGGTTTTAGCGACAAGGTTGACGCATGTCATCAGGACTCTGGGCGTAGAGGCGCAGACATGCGCCATTCCAGACAGTCCATCCACGAAAACTTCCACATCATCGATACATCAGGTACGGTTGGAGCCTTGATCATTTTAGATCAGTCAAAAGGTTTTGATAGGTTTGAACATCGATCGATATCTGGTGGTGGTCCTGAGGGTGGCCTGTTTTGGTCCCGTCTTCAGACACTGGAGCGCTGCTATGCACAGAGATATCTGCTCTGTGCTGAGAGTGAATGGTCACCTTTCGGAACCGTTCAACTTCATGCACTCGGTCCGCCAAGGTTGACCACTCTCGTCATTGTTGTATGAATTGACTCTCTAATGCGCCAGAACCGTGTCAGCTTAGGCTGACGACGTCACCATAGTGGTGTCCAGCACCAAACACATTGAAATGTATATATGTATGTAGGTACATATATACATTGCTTGTTCAGGATATGTTATAGGTATGTGTGGCTGGCGGTAGCCTAAAAGTGCACCAAACTCGATAATCTGACAAGCGATTGCAATACTCTTAGCAGAGTTTGCAGCCATCCTGTATGTATGTATGTATGTATGTATGTATGTATGTATGTATGTATGTATGTATGTATGTATGTATGTATGTATGTACGTATGTATGTATGTATGCTCTCAAGGAATACGAGGTGATGACGGGAGCAAAGATTAACAAGGAAAGTCGGTGTATGTCGGCATCTGGAGAAACATGTCCATTCCGTCCAACAGTGTTGTCGGGTGCTGGATGGACGGACCGGTTAAAATACTAGGGTTCTGGTTTTCTCAAGATCTCCAGATGGACAAAAACTGGGACGAGTTGACGAGCAGGCTGGCCTATCTACCCAGAAGTGGACTGAAAGTTGCTGTCCTTGAAAGGTCGAGCGTACATGGCAAACATGAGCTGAGGCTACGACATCTCCAACTCTTCCTTATCGATGGACAGGTGTGGTCACCATTTTCTAGACGTGTTTTACCCAGCTCGTCTCCTTGATGGAACTACACCCCTCGTTCAAGCGAAGGCGGAGACGTAGCACTTGTAGACTGGAATGTCTTCAGGTGCTCACAGCCCTCAGCCAATCGTGCACTACGATCGGTGAAGACTCCACCTTGGCTTTCTATAGAGGGTTAGAGGAAGGTAAGAGCGACAACGGCACTGGCTTGGCAGTGGTACTGAGGAGCTTTGCCAGTTCGGCAGAAATTCTATAGGCATTGATGTGCCGTCAGCCGAACCTGTTCGAAATGCACTAATGGCAACGAAACCGTCCTGCACGTATTCGTTGTGTATCCGAGCATTGCTGACTTGTGGGTTTATGTCGCGTACCTGTTGTTGCGTGTAGGCCGGATCCGGCTATCAGCTGAGTCCATCGTAAAAATCATCCCACCACCTTTATTTAACCGTTAAGGGCATGTAGTTGTTATCTGCCAGGTTGTCATGGTGAAAGAGATCGTATTATGGACACGTTTGAAAGATCTGAAGATGAGCACGTTCCTCTTCGGCGAAGTCCTGATTAACTTTTTAGAATTTCATTTGAAAAGGAAAATCAGGATGGAGAGGGATGTGCTCCCTTCCCAGCAGTTGTTAAAAGATGGGTGACTGAGGCAAGGATGGCTCGAATGAATGGGCCTGCTTAGAGTATGCGCCTTTAGGTTGGATGTGGAAAACTGGGAGAGGGCACATACCCTTGTGGTCAGGTCACCGTCGCTTTTTGAGGGCTTTCTCCATGACGGAAGTCCCCTCCTACCCTATTGGGTACCTACCCGTTTTTTGTTACATCCTTTGTTGTTTATTTTTTATAGACGCAGAAACCCGTATTTGTACCGTCCTGTACTGTTGTGCTGTCCTTAATGTACTTTTTGTAAATATTTGTGTCGTTAATAAAGAAAGCATTATTATCATAAAGGGTGGTGGATTGACAGTATCGGTAGAGCGTCGGATAACATGTTCTGCGGCATAGGTTATGCTCCTTTACTTTCTGAGTTCAATTCCCGCCGAGGTTAGCTTTGACTTTCATCCTTACGGGGTCGATAAAATCGACTTTCACCAGTAATGTATTGGGGTCGATTTAATCGACTTTCCCCTCCCTTAAAATTTCTGGCCTTGTGCCTATATAAGAAACCACTATTATTATTATTGTGGATTAGCAGTATCGGTAGAGGGCTTTGCAGCATAGAGTTACGGCCATTTACATTCTGAGTTCAAATCCCGGCGAGGTTAACTTTGCCTTTCGTCCGTACGGGGTCGATAAAATAAATCACCAGTAACTGGGGTCGATTTAATCGACTTTCCCCTCCCCCCAAATTACTAGCCTTCTGCCTATACCAGAAACCATTATTATTATATTATTAACTTTATATATATTATTAACGAGGTTAACTTTGCCTTTCATCCTTACGGGGTCGATAAAATAAAGTACCAGTAATGCACTGGGTAATTGCTGGCCTTGTGCCTAAAGTAGAAACAGTTATTTCATATATATATATATATATATATATATATATATGTCTATCCGCCCATCCTTCTATATATGAACATGTACATCTCTACCTATCTAACTAGCTATTTATCTTTATACCTGCATACATACGCTCTCCTGGATATCTAAGCTAAATCACACACAAAGACTTGTAATTTGTCTTCATCTTCTCTTCAGTCATCAGTTGACAATAGACACATTTGATTCCACAGCTGACGTATTTTATTCAGCAACTTTCCTGTTTTACAGCCAACCACATAATCACTGTTTCAAACCCTGACGGACGTGGTTTCTAATAAGGGTTCCGACTCCGACTGACAAAAAATATTATTTACAATTAGCATCATCATGACATGTGTGTGGCTAGAGGAAGTTCCATTTATATTTTAAGAGGTCAGGTCCACGTCTGCTGATAGCAAGCATACTAGTAGTTATATGTTCTCTCTCTGTTTCTCTCTTCTTCTGTGTTCTCTTCTTATTTCTCTCCATATCTTTCTCGCGCACATACATACATACTTCTTTATACGTGGGAAAGGAGTTCAACTCGCAACCATTTATTTTCTGGTTTCTGCGTGGACTCTTGGGCAAGTGTCTTCTAGTACAGATTAGGGTTAATAGATGCCTTGTAAAGATTGCTATGATAAATACCAGAATTAAAAATATGATCGACGAAATCAAAGTGGGGCTGTTGCATGACCACAGTTTACTGATTGAAACACGTAAATATATTTTTAAAAAATATATATATACATATATATTAGCATGTATATATATATATATATATATATATATATATTCCCATTTGCCCCTTATAGCATAACTTTCTGCATTTACTGCGGTTATTAGAAGCGGTTCTTATTCGGGTACAACTTCTGATTTAGCCTAAGAAAATATCTATATGCGTGTGTAATTTATACAAGCACATATTTATTTTTTTATTTTCAATTGAGTTCTTAAACACGTTGGATTGAAAATGTTTTCAAAAAAACTAATTAACCCGCGTGTATATTATTTTTTCTCCTCATTTCGTGGATCGTGGGTTGTCTCCCCTTCCCGCTTCGTGTCGCTATGATACTTCCTCAGTAAAAAACTGCTGGAATTTCAAATTTGGCGGTCATTCGAGGTGAGAGAGAGCAACTTTACGGGCATGATTTTTGACAGCGGTAAGAAATTTGTTTTCTTATATCAATGTTTAATGGGCTTCCACTGATGATTTATAAGTCCCCACCTAAATATATTCTTACATGAATATATATTAGGCTTCTACATAAACTGGAAACATTCTCCCAAACTTGTTGAAAACTTATAATGAAACAATTGTTTGGAAAGAGAGATATACTTTAACTTTAATTATATCTCATAAAATAATACAACTGGTTTTTCCACATTATACATATTGTTAGCACCCCAAACACTTAAATTTGGTTTATATTTTAATATAACTTAATGTTTGTTGAGTGGTTTATATTTTAATATAACTTAATGTTTGTTGTTACCAGTCAGAGTTTAGCTTTAAACTATCTCTGTTATTGTATTAAATATATATATATATATATAAATGAAAAGTATAGAAATTATTGTAGCGAGAAGTTAACAGTATTCCATAACATATATGTGACTATAGCGTCAAAATGGGAAAATAGTTAACATAAGATATGGGAAAAATAATTCAGACTCAATTCAAAAGGAATCAGGATATAGATTTATCCAACAGGATTTAGAGAAATCCAGGGAAAAATCAATAGAGACTTAACTCATGATTAAACAAAGTCTAAAGTACTCAACCTTCAATTTGGGACAACTTCAAATGATCTGTATAGTCTTGAAAAGACTATTTCACGAAAACTTTCAGTAGAGATGGTCACGGTTGGATTTCTTTCGTCAGCAGAGCTCAACATGGTAACCAAGGTCTCACTGGTAATATGCCAAAAAGGGAATTTAAAAGCAGGCTAGTTTAACATCATGCGTGGTTATTAAAATAAACGCACATGTGGAAAAACAGGGCTAGTTACGTCAGAATGAGACAAATGTTTGTTTACAAGAAACAACAGTCAAAAACATTCCGAAAGAAAACTCTACAAAAGGAGTTCAGCAAAAAGCAAATATATACTAATATATATATATATATATATATATATATATAAATGAGAGGTATAGAGATTGTTTTAGCAAGAAGCTAACGGCATTCTATAACATATATGCGACTATAACGTCAAGATGGGAAAAGTAGTTAACGAAAGATTTAGGAAATATAATACATATATATATACTAATATATACATATATATAAATATATATATATATATATATATATATATATATATATATACTAATATATATATACTAATATATATATATATATATTAGTATATATATATATATATATATATATATATATATATATATATATATATATATATATATACTAATATATATATATATATATATATATATATATATGAAAAAGTATGACCCCGACGGCAGAGATCAAACCGTTTTACGGCTATTTCTGGACTAGAAATAGCCGTCGAAACGGCTTGAGCTCTGCCATCGGGGTCATACTTTTTCCTATTTCCCACTCTACTACCCTAAGTATTGAGTACTCTGGTGCGTTATGGTCCATCTGGTTCCTTACCACAATTCCTTTGTTATATATGTATATATATATATATATATATATATATATATACATTAGTATAAGGTGTGTATGCGTGTGTGTGTGTGTGTGTGTGTGTGGTGTGTGTGTGCGTTTGTTAAGATACTGAAATCACATGGAAAGCATTTAAGATTGACCGAAACTTGATAATGAACAACCAGGTAAAGTGTTTTTGAGCAGGTTATTCAAGGAGAAAAGGAACTGAAACTAGTAATTTAGCATAAACAGATGGTATATCCAAAAACGGAAAAACTTATAATTGTCTGTGTTAATTAGATTGAAAATTGTACATGAAGTGTTGTATAATCCAGCAGGTTGTATGAATTAGTTTTTGAACGTGTTGAATAAATCTGTACCATGCATGTCTCTGAAAGCAACATCTATTATTTCTAATATTTACTTGAACACATTAACATTCATACCTACTGTAGTGCAGTAGTGGAAAAGACCAAATAAACTCTGCTTATGATGTGAATTATAACCGGAACTTTGAGCCTAGATTTAACTCAACTCTAATGGCAACAACAATACTATTAATGGTCGCTTTTGAATTGATACAAAACAACCTAATTCTTTGAGAAAAACGACTATAAATGTGGGACTATTATGGTACCCATAAACTGATTCTCATCATATTGTGTGATTTCATTGCAATCGAATTCCAAACCTGTAAAAGAATGAAAAGTCTAAAGTTTCAATATTCCTGAAAACATTACAGGTTTCACTAGCACAATCGAATCATATTTTATTTTGGTATATATTGCTACTTGTACATTAATTGTACTCATTTCATCGATCCTCAATCGAGCCATCACAAAGGCCAGAACACTGGGATTCGAACTGACTATGTAGAAGCATTGCATTAAATAGAGATGCCTACCATTTTCAACCTCTTTTCGGACGCTTCAATAAATCTAACTTGTTTAGAGAAAGTGTATAGTGAATTGTTTACTAACATGTTATAGCACTGGTACAATTTTATCGACCATAGAATAATAATAAAACAATGAAGTGGGGCTCGGTGAATCCGAAATAAATAAAGTAGATACGAGACAAAGAAATCATTTATGTATGTATATGTGTGTTATGTTTTTCTGTATCTGTGTGCTTCCATTCGTAAGATTTTGTATGATATACTTGTCCGTAAGAGGATGTCGCCAAAAAATTATTTGCTCCAATGCGGTATTCATTCTTCCATCCATCGCCTCGAAAAACAAGAAAACGTGATATTCTAGCTTATCTTAACATCAAGTCACATGTCACTAACTCTACATACAGATGTTAAAGTTTTCATATGCGTTAAAAAATTAACACATGGTCAGAAATCTTCGTTGCCGGAACTAAGGTATTTGGTTTATAACTCATATAAGACAATTTCCTCAATTATCACAAACAGTGTATTTTTTCAGCTATTAAATCTGTGTGCGTTTATATACATTATACCTCTGTATATATATAAATAAATATATATATATGTATATAAATATAAATGAAAACACACACACACATAGAACAAACAACCAACCAGTAACATGTAAATAAACAAATAAATAAATGAACATAAACACACACAGACACCCGGATGTGGCGCATGCGCAGACTAAGCACACAACACACACACAGAAACAAAATGGCGTAGGAAAGAACAAAGGAGAGGCACAGAAACAAAGAAAGGAATCCCCAGTCACTAAAGAGGTCACAGAGTGTGTGACGAAAGAAGTATGACAATATATAAACAACTATCTGGTTGTGGAACCAACCAACCAACCAGATATTTATAAATTTATAAATTAATTATAAATTTATTATAATAAATTGAAGTGAAAGCAGTAGGTGCATGTGTTTCTTATTGGCAACATGACCCTCCCAAAGTATAACAATATATATATATATATATGTATGTATATATATATATATATATGTATATATATATATATGTATATATATGTATATATATATATATATATATATATATATATATATATATATATATATATATATATATATATATTTATATATATATATATCTATCTAATCTATCTAAGGCGGGTAAAATTCCCGAGATCCATGGACGAGTTCTCTCCAGCGGTCTCTGTCCCTCATTAGCGCTGCCATATCCTGCATCTCCAACAGACCAGTGTCTGTCCTTAGGGCATCAACATATGTTAACCTTGGTCTTCCTCTTCTAGTGTGTCCATGTAGGGGCTCCCAAAGGAGCACTGAGTGCAATGTCAACTCTGGATGTCGGTGAGCATGTCCAGCCAACCTCAGTCTCCTCTGTGTCACTTTTGAGCTGACTTTTGAGATGCTCCCATACAGCTCTGAGTTTTTCATCCTCAGTGTATACTGATTAATGTTCAGAGCCATCCTCAGCATTCTCGTGTAGCACCCATCCACCATCTGAGTGAGTCTCGTGGTCAGTGTCCAAGTCTCAGACCCATACAGCAGCACAGACTCCACTACAGCAATGAAGAGGTGGATTTTCAGGTCTCTACGAAGGTCCGACTTCCACACCGATCTCAAGCTGTGACACGCCGCCCAGGCCTTGCTCTTCCTCTCAACCACATCATCTTCCGTATTCCCAATCTTTGCTCCCAAATACAGGAAGTCCTCAACCAATTCCAGCGGCTTCCCGCCTACATTAGTGATCCCCTCTGGCTTCTCAACATTCTCTACCAGATATTTTGTTTCAGTCTCATTCATTCTCAGCCCCACACTCATCGACACAGTCTCAACCTCCCGCATCAAATCCTCTGCCTCCTTCACTGTATTTGTCACCAAAACTATGTCGTCGGCAAATTCAGCATCCGATACCTTTTTCGCCCCAACTCTCCTGCTCTGAGCCGGTGCTACAGTAAAGCCAGAGTCCTGGTGTTTCTCCAGTGCAAGGCGCATACAATAGTCCACTACGATGACAAAAAGGTAGGGAGCCAATGTATCTCCCTGGAGCACTCCAGCCAGTATCTCAAAGAACTCTGTCATCCCATCAGGTGTAATGACTTGGGCTTTGGTGTTGGTGTAGAGCAGTGATATCAGGTCCACTATCCTCTTGGGGATTCAATAAGCCTGTAAGATCTTCATCAGGCAGTAACGGTCCACAGAATCAAAGGCCTGGGTATGACATTAAACTACATCCAGTGGCAAGGCTCCAGTTCGGGAGTTCAGGAGATGTGGGGAATGTGGAGTTACCCCTTAGTTGTCATGACTCCCAGGTCTGCCCTGGCCCGGGGTGGTAGTACCTGTTAGGGCTCCATTTATGGGTTAAATAACTACCTTATTCGAGTGGCGCCGGTAAGGTATTGTCAGCCATTGAAAAGAAATATGGAGAGTCGATCTAACAGCACTAGGGTTAGAGCCCCTAATTACACTATCAAGGAGCAGCCTGGTCGTTATGACTCTGCTGGCTTAGAGCCACAGAGAGGGCCAGTGGATGATGGATCAGCTGTCTCTGAGACAAATATAAAGAATGCAGTTTTGTCCTGCAGGAGAGCCATCAAAATGGGCACTTTGAATGTGAGGACTATTCGAACGCTGGAGAAGAGAGAGGAGTTGGGACATCTGTTCGAGGAGAGTGGTATACAGATACTTGCAATCGAAGAACACAGGATTCTACACGATGAGCCTGTGAGGAGTGTGATGATCGGGAGGAAGAGCCAGCTCATCACTACATCGGCAGTGAAGAACACAACAAATGCTGCAGTGGGAGGAGTGGGTTTTGTGTTCAGTGCAAAAACCAATCTTTTGGTGAGGGAAATAATGCCTATCTCCCCGCGAGTGTTGAGGGTGACCTTCAATGGAAACCCAAGACTGACAGTCATCTCAGCCTATAGTCCAACCGAGGGGGACAGTGATGTGAATGCCGAGGAGTTCCATGAGGAGGTGTGTAGAGCTGTCAACACCACTCAGGCACACAATATCCTGCTTGTTTTAGGGGACTTCAATGCACATCTGAGTAAGGAGGGCAGTGAAGATCCTTGCTGGTACTTCCATAACAACACCAACCGAAATGGAAGACTACTGAGAGACACCCTGCTGGAGGCGAACTTGATGGCGACCAACCTAAGGTTTAGAGAGAATCTGGGGAAGATGTGGACCTACATCTCAGATATGCACCTGTCCAAGTCCCAGATTGATTTCATTCTGGTGAGGAAAAAGTGGCGGAATAGTGTTCTGAACACGGAACCATACAGCTATTTCAGTACACTGGGTAGTGACCACCGGCTTGTTATGAGTGAGGTCCGCGTGAGCTTAAGAAAGAGCAAGGCTCAGCCCCGGAGAACAATCTATGACTGGGGAGCTTTCAAGGAAGATGATAAGCTACAGGAGAGGTTCACAGTGGAAGTGAGAAACAGGTTTAGTGCTCTGTGTGGAGAGTCAGAGGAGAGAGAGATTGGATGGACTGAGGAGAGTGTGACGAGGAGGTACGGGCATTTCACCAATACAGTGGCGAAAGCAAGTGAAACACTGGTGCCGAGGAAAAAGAACAAAGGGAAGCACCTCAGCTCTGCAAACCCAAAAGTGTGTGCAGCCAGAGAACACCTGAAAGCTGCCAGGGACCAATTCTATGCTGATCCTACGGAGGAGAGGATGGAGACTGTGGAGGTGATGAGGGAAGAGCTCTGTACCGCTTACACTGAGGTCAGAGAGGAGGCACTGATAGAGAAGATCAGAAGTGTGGAGAGAGCGGTTGACAGATCTGGATGTAAGGAGAGCTGGATATATATATATATATAAATATATATATATATATATATATATATATATATATATATATATATATATATATATATATATTGTTATACTTTGGGAGGGTCATGTTGCCAATAAGAAACACACGCACCAGTTGCTTTCACTTCAATTTATTACATATTTATAAATTTATAAATTTACAAATCTACAAACTTATAAATTTCTGGTTGGTTGGTTGGTTCCACAACCAGAGAGTTGTTTATATATAGTCATAGTCCTTTCGTCACACACTCTGTGACCTCTTCAGTGACTGGGGATTCCTTTCATTGTTTCTGTGCCTTTCCTTTCTTCTATCCTACGCCATTTTGTTTCTGTGTGTGTGTTGTGTGCTCAGTTTGCGCATGCGCCACATCCGGGTGTCTGTGTGTGTTTGTGTTCATTTATCTATTTGTTTATTTATTTATTTATTTATTGTTGGTTGGTTGTTTGTTCTATGTGTGTGTGTGTTTTCATTTTGTCCTTAATTGTAAGTTGTGATGTTGCTGTTCCACTCATATTTTCTATTTAATTTTGGTTGTAATTCTTTTATGCTTACTGCCTCTGTAATTTGCCTAAACATTGCATCTTTTCTGTGTGTGGATTCTATTTTTATTTCTATGTTCTCTAATCTACCCCTGTGTTCTATCTTAGCATGTTGGTAGAGCACAGATGATTCTTTATTATCTTGAAGGTCTCGCCAGTGTTCATTTATTCGTTCCCCTATACTACGAGCTGTCTCACCTATGTACACTATATTTTTGTTTCTACATTGTCCTTCCTTCAGTACATCTTATGCTATACACTACATTTCTAGTTTTACAGTTAATATGGGGGCTTATTTTACAGGTTATACATTTCTTATCTATACATGAGTGTCTTTGGAACGGGTATGTCTTGCTAATAAGTGTTTTTACGGAGGTACCTGGTCTTTCTACTATCTTAATATTGAGTTTATGTTTATTTAGGGCCCTTCTAAATTTGTAGGCTAGTTCGCCTCTAGGGGTTGTATTGATGAACATTACACTCTGGTATTTATTGCTATCATACCATGAGTTTATTCTATTGGCCTTGTTCCTAGTTCTTTCTATTCTATTCCAAAATTTGCTCCTATACAAGGGGGAGGTCCCATTTATGTCATTATTTACCATTTTTTCCCATTTGGTTCTGGCTCCTCTATACACTCTGATTCTATCTCTCTGATTGTAGCCAGAGAACTGCATACGGTGGAAGAAGTGTTGTATGTGTCTCTCTACAACCAAAATTAAATAGAAAATATGAGTGGAACAGCAACATCACAACTTACAATTAAGGACAAAATGAAAATACACACACACATAGAACAAACAACCAACCAACAATAAATAAATAAATAAATAAACAAATAGATAAATGAACACAAACACACACAGACACCCGGATGTGGCGCATGCGCAAACTGAGCACACAACACACACACAGAAACAAAATGGCGTAAGATAGAAGAAAGGAAAGGCACAGAAACAAAGAAAGGAATCCCCAGTCACTGAAGAGGTCACAGAGTGTGTGACGAAAGGACTATGACTATATATAAACAACTATCTGGTTGTGGAACCAACCAACCAACCAGAAATTTATAAGTTTGTAGATTTGTAAATTTATAAATTTATAAATATATAATAAATTGAAGTGAAAGCAACTGGTGCGTGTGTTTCTTATTGGCAACATGACCCTCCCAAAGTATAACAATATCGGTTCCAACACACGATTTCAGATAAAGAATCTTGCTAAACAAATTCAGAAACGAAATATATATATATATATATATATATATATATATATATATATATATATATATAACGAAGGAAATGTGATAAGGAACCAGGTGGACCTTAACGCACCAACGTACTCAATACTTAGGGTAGTAGAGTGGGTAATAGGAACGAGTAGGACCCCGACAGCTGAGCTCAAGCCGTTTCGACGGCTAATTCTGTCTAGAATTAGCCGTCGAAACGGCTTGAGCTCAGCCGTCGGGGTCCTACTCGTTCCTATATATATATATATATATATATATATATATATATATATATATATATATATATATATATATGTATATATATATAACATATATTATATAGAGAGTAGAAAAGGCTTCTACATGACTAGAACTGTTTCATTCGCATGAATTCATCAGGAATTTATGTTTTTATACGAAACAAAAAGTTATAGCTATTCCCGAAAAAACGTGGCAATTATATACGATCATATATAATTCACTAATTTTCTTTGAGCTTTCTATATTTAGTTTTAACTTTGCTATATATATATAATAGTAATAATAACAATAAAAATAAAAAGGATGATTTATTATGTCTTCATTACGTTAATTGAGTAGTGACGCGCGTTTCGCTATTGATCAGCTCATGGTTCGATCCATATCGGTCTAGCCCGAATCAAAAGGTCGTCGGACTTCTGTCGTGGTAATGAGGTAATGGCAGAATTACAATCCATATATATATATATATATATATATATATATATATATATATATATATATATATATATATATATATGTGTGTGTATATATATATAAATGTATCTATACAGTAGAAGGAAGACGCAGTAGAGGGAGACCACGAAAAATATAGTAGGAGGTCGTGAGAGCAAACCTCAGATGGCTGAAGCTCACGGAGTAGATGACGAAGGACTGTGACAAGTGGAGAGGTGCTATGCTGAATAGTACCCGTCCCACCCTTGCAAGTAGGGAAAAGCGGACGCAAAATGATGATGATGATGATGATGATGTATACACGCACATATATATATGCATATATATATATTTGAATGAATATATATATGTGTGAGTGTGTGCGTATGTGTGTAGTTGGATGAACACACAGTTAGACAAACTTACACATGTGATACAGCAGCAACTACCTACATGTGGATGTAGGTATTTGCTGCTGTATCACATGTGTATGTTTGTCTAACTGTGTGTCCATCCAACTACACACATACACACACACTCACGCATATATATACACACATACTAAACACATGCAGAAATAGCGGACACGTTTATTAGTGATAAAATTGTTCTGAATTGTTACACTAATAATTATTATTATTTAATTTATCTTTATGTTAATCTTTGTTTCTAATGTTTTGTCATTCTACGCATGTGAGAAGATAAGAAGTTATGGACTGATAAATATGGTTTGATGGGATGCTCATGTCTTAATTGTATAGGGTGTATTTGACAGTTTACAATGTTAGAAAAATAATATATGGATGGGTAGATTATCTTACACACCAAATGTTCAAAAATAGGATGTTTGCTAGTATATAAAGTTTGGATTAGAACATCTACAATGTAGTACCGAAAATATAAAACGTGTCTAAAACTTGCATCTACATCTCTAGTATCAGCAGAGAGGAAAACTTAGCAGGGATAATGAATTGGAACGGTCGTTTTTCATTCATTGCATGATAGCCGGGGTTATTTTCGGTTTTGATAAGATTTTTCTCCTATTTTCTTTTCACATTTTTTCCGTTCCTTCCTCTTCTCCTTCTTTATCTTTCTATTTTATCTTCTATTTCTAACTCTATCTTCTGGTGAAGCTCTAATGTCCGAAACGTTAAGACTGTGTTTCTGCTACGTCAAACGTTAAAATAATATATATACTGTGACGTTTGCTTTGTTATTTCTGTTTATCTTTTACACACACACACACACACACACACACACACACACACACAACGCACATATATATATTTATATATATATATATACATATGTATTGGCGAAAAGATGTTTAGGTCGAAACTTTACGACGCTATGCTAGTAAATCAATGCATGCGTTAAAAAAAACAATTATATATGTGTACATGTGTGTGTCTCTCTCTCTCTCTCTCTCTCTCTCTCTCTCACACACACACACACTCTCTCACGTTCATATGTGTGTATGTGTGTGTGTGTGTGTGTGTGTGTGTGTGTGTGTGTGTGTTTCTGTGTATGTATGTATGTACGTCTGTGTGTGTGTTTGTGTAAGTTGTCACATGTACACGTATATACATACACGTGATGATAGGAGGAAGCATAACATGATACAAACATAAAATATAATTATAGCAAACGAACGACTTACTGTGATATACACCATCAGCAAAATGTACATTCTGATTTACACATGCATAGAGTTTTACACTCGTACACTCATATGTATGTCTATTTATTTATCTATTTATTTATGTATGCATATATATGTATATGTATATATATTTATGTATATATATATATATATATATATATATATATATATATATATATATATATATATATATATATATATATATATATATATATATATATATATATATATATATAAATATACAATAATATATATATATATATATATTTATATATATATATATATATATATATATATATATATATATACATATATATATATATATATATATATATACATATATATACATATATATACATACATATCTCTCTCTCTCTCTCTATATATATATATATATATATATATTATAATATATATGTATGATGTAGTTAGATTTTGAGATAGTTTGCCTCTATGTGACAGACCTCGAATGTGTTAGAGTGGGTGAAGGATAGAAAAATTGATAGGTACGTTGATAGACATAACTATTTTCCTCTAATATATCCCATGTCATTCTTCAGGAATCCACACCTATTTATATATACATACTATAACCTCTGTGTAACGAAAAAAAATATACGTCCCTACGTTGACAGATACCCAATCTTATTTCTTACTCGCACAAATACCCACACAAATCTCTCTCCCTTTCTCTCTCCGTTTTTCTTCTTCTTTCTCTCTCTCTCTCTCTCTCTCTCTCTCTCTCTCTCTCTCTCTCTCTCTCTATATATATATATATATATATATATATATATATATATATATATATATATATATATATATATATATATATATATAGGGTAACGCCGTTACCATGATCCAAAATGTTGACATGTTTGAATAAATAGACTACAGAGAAAATTAAGAATAATTCTAAACGAGAGACTGAGTTTTAAAATAACTATTTATAATGGAAACAAAAAATTTCTACTGTACTTTAGTGTCATTGTTTCATTGTATAATTTCGTTTATTTCCTTTTTTTTTTCAGTGCTTCTCTGTCTTTGGTTTGAGGATATGTTTCGTATAGAATTTAATACAATTTCGTGATATGCAATGCCAAATCCTAGGTTCTCTGAATAAGATTCGGTCTCATAATAAACCTGTTTTAATAAAATGTTCATAATGTTTAACAGATTCTGAAGTGTGGGAAAGAGAATTGTTCTCTTTAGACACATACTCGTGGATGTAGGCATCAATATACGTATGATATATTCACAGATACATAGTATATCGATGTGGGTGTATAAGTATTAATAAATTAAAATATGTCCTTTGGCTTCGAAAAATGGTCTGTCAAGATTTCGAATGTATGTACGTATACATATAGATTATACATATAGATAGCCACACTCACACACATATATATGTATGTAAGTATGGATGTATGGATGGATAGATAGTAATAATACTTATTTCTACTTTTGGCACAAGGCCAGCAATTATCCAGTGCATTACTGGTACTTTATTTTATCGCCCCCATAAGGATGAAAGGCAAAGTTAACCTCGGTGGGATTTGAACTCAGAATGGCAAGGGCCGTAACTCTATGCATCAAACCATGGCGTCTGACCCTCTACCGATATTGCCAATCCACCACCTATGACCAATGCATAATACTAATGAAAAGCTATCAGTTATATAATAATATATATGTGTTTTATTTTCCTCGGTGTGTGTGTCTGTGTTTCCGTCCTACTCATGTATATCTGTTTCAATGTACCCGTGTTTCTATGGTTTAAAGAATTTGTTAAATGCTTATGAGTACCATTTTGTATTCTAACACTCTAACTCCTATAAAAACTATACTTTTGCAATATACATAATATCTTGCCTAGTCCAAGGAAGTTATAAAATGTTCTCATTGTTTCTGAAGCTCAATACACATTTTGTTTTTCATATATTAAATATTAACTATCCGATGATGTCGCCACATATTGCTGCGAATTTCTACTCAACTATTTCTTTAAATTATTATTACCATGAATCCTGTATAAAAATACATATTTGTTTTCTTTTCTAGTCTTTATCTTCATCATTTTGTTAAAAAGCTCAAAACGTTAACGTTTTTTCCTCACCGAAAATATATATTTTCTTGACATTTATTTTGATTATTATTTCCTTTATATTTAATAAAATATTTCTCTATATCCCGTAGGGGTAACTTATCTTATAAAACAGCTCTAGACGTTTGTATTTCTGGCAAATAAAGGATAAGAGAGTGAGAGATGTGGTGGCAGTATTGTGTGTTGCTGAGTGTTGCTTATTGCTATTGTGTCAGCCACATGTCAACTCACACCCAGCCGATTTAATTCGACATAAATGTTCAGCCGAAAGTTAAAGTCGGGCGTACAGACCTATTGTTTCAGATATACCTTAGCGCTACAAAACTGAAGAGCACCCTGCACATTGCGACATGAACATGTCAGTCCAACATGCTGCAGTACAGTCTGGACATGTTGAACCCTTTCCATTGTTGACATTATCATTGTAGATTCTGTTTGTGGAAGGTGAATGTGATGAAAACTTGATAATTAATGTTCCACTACATTTATCATTGGTGACGTTCATCCAAGCTGTTATTCCTTTATATTTGTTGCTATTTTTATTTCAATAATGTAGTGTGGCCTGAATGTGAGAGATAATAATTTTAGGATGATATTGTATAAGCCTTCTGTTTTGTAGATATATTGCTTTAATCTTGTTTTGCATGTGAGGTTTCTAGTTTTCTATTTCAAGTAATTGATACATATTCCATTTTTGATAGTTTTGCTTCGTTGTGTCGCTGGCTTATATCTGTTGCTTGTATCTACGCTAGGTTGATGTGAAAAGTATTGTTTTGTGTTCATTTATTAATGAATTATTATGTAAAGCTTACTTTGTCAATCGTCTAGGTTGACTTCCATAAAATACATACAAGTACCTCTTCTGGCTATACAACTTTCAAGTACATTCCTCACAGTTATAGTCCAAATAAATACACTCCCTACCCACAACGTTCTGGCATTGTGCCATTGTAAGAAGAAATACATCCTCATTATTTTTGCCATCAACACCACAACCATCATCCTTCACCATCATCATTATCATCATCATCCTCATCATCATCATAATCAATTTCATCATCAATGTTATAATAAATATTATTTCAGTGCCAAATACAGCAAAAGACCGAAACATGTGCAGAGTTGTCTCCCATCATACCCAAAATAATAATAATACTAATGAAAAACTATCAGTCATGTACTAATATATATATGTGTTTTATTTTCCCCGGTGCATAATTAGCTCTAGTTAGCTCTTTGATGTTCTCTGCATTAAATATGTGAACATTAACTTAACTATCGCATAAGAAAGACGCCCTACTGTATTTGTGAATGGGCTACTGTTCGTAGTTGATGGCATTTCTCTAGTAATGCTCTTGAGAAATGCGTAATCTTCAAAACATCTAATTTCATTTCTCCATAAATCTGTTGTATTGTTATATCATCACTGTTGTTGTGTTTGATGTTATTCTTGTTAATTTTCATGTTGCCGCTGCTTGCTTTTCCTTTCATTTTGAGCACTAGAGAGTGTAAATATGTTAAGCGAATTTCGTACTCTTTAGAAAATTAAAGTGAAAAGAGAACAAGTAGGTGGGAAATATTTAGCACACTTGTCTCTAAATTACCAAGAGACAGATACATAGGTTTTCTTAAGAAAACTTATCTTTGATTTACTAACTCATACCAGTTGGTAAACATACTCCCAACCCGTCTCACCCACAAATGAAAAACAAAAGCGTGAGTAAGTGAATGTACTCCGTAAAAGGGCGGTAACCATTTATGTGGAACTGAATAATACCGAGAAAAACATTGATGGCATATGACAGTCTCGAGTGAGCAACAGTGACAACTATATGAACAACAGCCGAACTAACATTTGTTAAGTCTGCTACTGTCGCGTCGATGTAAGTCGAGGGAGAGTGTCTTTGAATTCATTTGTCTCAAATTCGTGTTAATGAAATATGTTACAAGTTTACGGTCTTTCTTTAACAGCAAATGAGTCTATATGAGTAAAAGAAGTGTTTCTATTCTCGGCGGTGTGTCAAGATATGCGTGAGGGAGAGTCCTCAACCATCTCTACGTTTCAACGGTCTACAGAGTAAAGATATGTGTGGGATGTTAGCTTTGATTACTCTGAAGATGGACTTTAGCCAAGTCAAAACAATTCGTAACCATGTGGCTAAATAGTTTTCCTTACAATCACTTGGTTTTTTTTATTTAACTCCTGTATGGCACTCTGCAAATGTTTTCCCTACAATAATCATGGATAAGTAAAATGGGTTAGTCGGAAACGGTGCATGAGGGAAAGCTTGAGTGCATTGAGCACTAAAGAGAAATATTCTTACCAACAAACATTTTATTTGGTGATATAGCTTCAAGAGATAAACTACACAAGATGTGAGTATGTATTTCTACAAATTTATAAAGTAAAAGAAGCAAATGCTTCTTCTTCTTCTTCTTCTTCTTCTTCTTCTTCTTCTTCTTCTTCTTCTTCTTCTTCTTCTTCTTCTTCTTCTTCTTCTTCTTCTTCTTCTTCTTCTTCTTCTTCTTCTTCTTCTTCTTCTTCTTCTTCTTCCTGACAGGGTCGTAGTGGTGGAATCCTCAAACACTCCTTCGAGTGGGTCCTGTCAGAAGCAAATGTCTCCAACTGATCCGGCTACATCCCCAAGTGAGACCAGCCAAGCTCATGGATGTTATCTAACCAACTTGATGGGGTTCTTCCTGTGGGTCTCCTGTCGGGTGGTTTTGGCCGTATAAATCTGTCCAGCGATTCATTACTGAGACATTCTAAACACATACCCATAGTATCTCAGCTGTGATCTCTGAATTTGGAGAAGTAGCGGCTCTACCTGGAGTGACGCTTTGATCTCCGAGCTACGCACTCCATCGAGTTACGTTATTCCAAAAACCCTAAATGCAATCTACCAAAACTCAGAATTAGATATCAAAATTTAATCATTAACATATTTCTTTACAATCTGTAATATGTTTACTTGATAGTGGTTAACTACTGATTCAACTAACTTTGGCAGAATCCTTAAAACGTCAGATAGAATGCATCAGCTATTCCTTCTGATTCTCTGCACTCTGAGTTCAAATCCAGAGAGTATCAACTTTGATTTTCACCCTTTTGAGTCTTTAAATAAAGTACCAGTCTAACCTGAGTTCGATTTATCCTCTCTATTCCACAACCACTCTCTCTCTCTCTCTCTCTCTCTCTCTCTCTCTCTCTCTCTCTCTCTCTCTCTCTCTCTCTCTCTCTCTCTCTCTCTCTCACTCTCTCTCTCTCTCTCTCTCTCTCTCTCTCTCTATATATATATATATATATATATATATATATATATATATTTATATATATATATCCATGTTTATATAAGTATAACTCCGAGAGATTTCGGCCAGTATTGGCCCAGGCCATGTGTAACTTAATAGCACCACCTGGCGAAGTCTTTCAAATCAGGATTTGGACACCATGACCCACTCAAGTAGA
>OZ024740.1:400789020-400796520 GCA_964016885.1 Eledone cirrhosa | reverse complement strand
GTGTGTGTGTGTGTGTGTGAGTGTGCATGTGAGTATAACTAAAAAATACAGGGAATAAAGCTTAAAGTTGGGCAGTAATTTAATGACATTAACACGTCCTCTGGTGTCTTATTCTGCAGATATAATTCAAGAGATATTCAAAATAATTCATAGCTGACATGTCCGAACAGATTAGGAATATTTAAAGTTATCATATCTTCTAATCAATGGAGGAAAACTCTGAGAAGTTACGGAATTACTCACCAGCCTCGCGCGAGAAAACAAACATATTGCGTACGTATATTGAGTACGGCGGGTTATATATATATATATATATATATATATATATATATATATATATATATATATATATATATATATATGGGGGGGGGCGTGGGGGCGTTTACAAGGCTCTCGGTGAGAAGTTAAAATTGAAATAAATATAGTGTGAAAGTAAGACAGAAATTCACATAATAACATTTCCGAATTTCATGCAGATAAATTTCATTTATGTTCATCATCATCATCATCATCATCATCATTTTACGTCCGCTTTTCCCTGCTTGCTTTTCCCTGCTCACATACGGATGCACACACATGTACAGAGGCGTCCTTCATTAGAGGTCTGATTATTTAAATTATAATTTCAATCTTCGTTGGAATGATAATATTATTATTTAATATACCTATGATCGGGCATTGCTACACTGACTAGCTTTGTTTTACTGTAACGCACAGTAGATTGAAATGTCAGTGGGGATAAAGCTATCTTTTATTGATCTTTTATTCCTTCACTTGTTTGATTATTTTATTATTTACTTTGTGATTGAGGAAAAGGAAGGAAGGTTAGGATTCTTAACCGAAGACTATGTTCGAATGCTTGAAACTGATTTCAAGTTCCATGAAGTGGCGTTAAACCGAGAGATGTATTACATTGACTACCCAAAATTAAATCTACTTGTTGCTAGTCTGTTGTTATTGTTTAAGCCTTCGATTGAGAATATGCATGATCATATATTGCAAGCTGTGTCCAGTTCTTCTTTATTTTGTGAATCAGTTTCTATAAGCTATCTGGATAGTGAGTAATGAACTTTGGGTTCATAAATAAATAACGTTGTTGAAATGGGAAATAAAAGAATGCCAGGTCGGATAAAATAAGTGATGATTAAAGTCAAACCAAGCGGTAAAGGCGCAAAGAGTCAGAGAGACAAAGAAAAAAGCTGAGAATATGGATAGAAAGTAATATTAAAGAAAGAGAAATAGTTCACAATTTAGACATGGTTTTTATATGTTAGTCGTATTCATTATCTTAACTATAATAAAGGTAGGAGTGCGGGACAACGTCCAAAATATATTTTTTTATCCCGTTTGTAAAATAAGTTGGATTACTTTGAATAAATATTGAATGAATATTACATAATTTATCTACTAAATTTCGTAGCTGTTGATCAAATATATTTTATTGCTTATTTAAAGATTCACCTCTTTTCAAATGTCAACACTTCCGGTTAGCGATCGGTTATATAAACATTCATATATTTCCGTCACTAATTTTTTTCCTAGTGCAGTTTATATATAATATCGTCTTTTTTAAATGTATCATGGATTACTTTACTTCGTTCAATTTCTGTGCATATTGTCAATTACGATTTTATTTGATGTATCATATCTGCATGCATATATATTTTCGTATAATATCAATATGCACATTACACATGCTAGCAGAAAACCACCCTAAGGGTGGTTTTTCTGCTAGTGGTGTATAATAAGATAACATCATCCCTATAAAATTACACCATATCATCTTGAAAAAGAAATAACGGGATATTAGATACAAAGTTCACAAAATCAGCAACAGCAAGAGATCATATTTGTTCCATACGAAAAATAGACAATTGTAGCATGAAAACTGTTGAAGCAGCTTTCCATTGACTTATAACTAAAGATACACATTCTTAAAATAAACAATTCAAAATACTTTTAAATTGTAGGTCTAACAAATGTTATATTTCATCATGAATATTATGAATTATTCAATCACATAAGGCTGCTTTATTATTTAGAACTTACATGATTATCGAATAATATCAAATAAAGTTTTGAAAAAAATTATAAAGATGATTATTTTTCTCTTAGTAATATATGTGCTGTTCCAGTTAAAACAATTTGTTGTACTACTTGCAGTAATGGTAATCTAAGGATTATTCTAAACTAAAGTTGTTTTCCTCTTTTGCTCATTCTTAGTGATCCTATAATCACTGGTATTTTAATCAACTTGAGATGTTAGGTTTGTTTTCAATTTCAATGAGCAAATTCTTATATTTCCTAAGCTTGTCAACATTTTTACTGCAATGTTGTGATCACATGTGATTGTGAAATCAATCAATAAAATATACTTTATTATTTTGTTGGTGGATTGACAGTATCGGTAGAGGGTCGGATGCCATGCCTTCCAGCAAATCCTGCCGAGGTTAACTTTGCCTTTCATCCTTACGAGGTCGATAAAATAAAGCAACAGTAATGCACTGAGGTAATTGCTGGCATTGTGCCAAAAGTAGAAACAATTATTTTGTTCTTTTACAACAATATCCTGTCTGTTAGTGTTGTTTGTTATGTCTGCATGTACGGGAAAGTTTCACAGAATCGTTACATATTCTCCTTCAGTTGCAATGATGATTGTACCACTTGTTATGGTTTTATAATGCCAACCAGTGGCGTAGCTAGGGTGTGGCAAACAGGGCACATGCCACGGGCGCCATATTTAGGGGGGCGCAATTTCGACCTAGATCGATTTACATCCATGTCGTGTTTATCATTTTTTTAAATATAAGCCAAAAATGAAGCATGTGATTTCTTGATAGCCGACTTCCACGCCATGTCTAGTGCACTAGACAGAGCAGATGTCTGATTTGACCTCACAAAACCGCCCCCACCCCACCCCCACACTGACTGAAGGGACGTAGTTTTGGACGTGCAACTGGTGGACACGCAGGCGCTATTTTTAGCAATGCATTGCAATGACCAATTGCAAAATTATAATTATGAAGCTGGTTAACAAAACAGAGTAGTTTGTCTTTTACATCTGGTACATAAGACGTATAGAAAAAGTATCATAATCCAAATGGCCAGATAGGATCGAATAGCTTCTATTAGGAATTCAATTTGACTCCAGTTTAGATGGTTCAATGTTTTCTTCTATAATACAGTTCGTCAGAATTTACTAAGTCGTATCCAAAAAGCAAGATACTATGGTCTGCTGATTGATTCGACCCTTGACCAGGCGCACTGAGAACAACTGTCAAAAGTTGTGCGATATGTCGATGTTGATTTCAATATGAAGACGGTGGTTGTGAGGGAACCTTTTCTTGGATTCATTCAAGTAATCAAAAAAGATGCCGCAAGCCTTGTTGAAACAATCGTGAAAGAGCTAGAAAAAGATGACCTACCACTGCAGAACTGTCGATCGGAGTGCTACGACAATGCTGCCATAATGGCTGGGAACCGCAGTGGGGTTCAGCAGAGAATGAGAGAGAAGAAGAATTTGATTCACTTCGTTAATTGCGATAACCATTCACTTAATCTGGCTGGTCTTCATGCAGCCAAACATGATTCTGCTATGATGAACTTTTTTTCTCGTTCAACACGACGATGGGAAGCCCTTAAAGAAGTTGCTCCAGTGGTTGTTAAATATCCTTCCGACACGCGGTAGAGTGCTAGATGTACCGCAGTCAGACCGGTGGCGAATTATTTGACGCTGATTGTTCAAGTTCTCGAAAAAATTAGTGATGATGAAACAGAGACATGCGAGAGTAGAAGTGATGCCAGTAATCTCCATAATCGGATACTGAGTTATGAATTCCTGAACTTGATTGGATTCTGGAACACGATTCTCTCACGAATTGACTGGGTTCAAAAGAGACTTCAAGATACAAGAATGAATTTCCACGATGCTGCAGCTGATATAGGAGCCCTTCAACTTTATTTTAAAGAAGAAGGAACATCCTTAATCCACGAGTCTCTTGAAATGGGCTTCGACCTCTGCCAGAAATGGAATGTCGATTTTCCGAGGAGGCGAGGATGACGACAAACCAATACCGAATTTACTGAGTACGTCGAGGTGGCTGCCAAAAAAGAGATAGAGAGAGCAATGCAAAGTTCACTCAATCGTCTTCAAACAGAAATGGTAGAACGGTTTATTCGACTTAAGGAAACAGACTCAAGTTTTGGCTTTCTTCTTGATGTCAACTATCTATTTTATTTGGCTGCTCCTGATAACCTTGTCCTTAAATAAAGGTACAACAGTCTTGCGGAACTAAACAACTCCGACATCGAAAGAGAGCAATTGTATGAGGAAATCTTGGACTGCCGATCTTTGCTAGCTACTAGGACAGCTGACCCAATTTTAAAGCCGGAGGCACTTCTCCAACTCATCATACAATACGGCGATGAATGTGTTTTTCCCAATTTGCGAATCAGCATTCAAATAATTGTTTCTACTTTAGGCACAAGGCCAGCAATTACGCAGTGCATTACTGGTACTTTATTTTATCGACCCCGTAAGGATGAAAGGCAAAGTCAACCTCGGCGGGATTTGAACTCAGATTGTAAAGGGACGTAACTATGCTGGAAAGCATGATAATGTTGGCGATTTCTATTTCAATTGCCAGTTACGAGAAGTCGTTCAGCAAGCTGAAGCTAATACATTCGTATTTGCGAACCTCAATGGGCCAACAACGGCTGACTGATCTCGCCCTTTTGAATGTAGAAATCGAAGAGTTTGAACGAACTTATTTCGAGAAAATTATCAACCAGTTTGCCTCATTAAAAGCTCGAAAAATCAAGAGTTATAACCGTTTTTTGTTTTTTTATTATAAATTCTACCGCAATTTCGTCTTTGTGGATCTTGACTCTTTGATTGGGGGGGGGGGGATTTTGATGCTTGCCCTGGGCGCCGTTTACCCTAGCTACGCCACTGATGCCAACATATTAACCAGTGTGGATATTGGATCAGGATTGGTGGGTTCCTGTGTCGCCCCCGATTGGACCCTCTCCCTTATTTGGGAATTTTCATTGCTGTAATTCTTTTGTTTATTTTTATTGTTTTGTATATTTTTACTCGATTTTCTTGTAAACGCCGACTGTCTCTGACTACTGCATTCTCCCTATATATAGGCACTTTTGTCCAATAAAGAAATTATTATCATTATCCTCATTATCATTATTACTATTATTATCATTATTATTATTATTATCATTATTATTACCATTATCACCAATATGATCAATATTATTGAGTCCCTTGAGACATGGTACAGATCGGTGGAGTAAAATTAATGTTTATTTACATGTTTGTAAAACATATTTGTCAGAATATTCTCTGTGGTTAAACCGGCCTTCTTCCAATGGATCTCGGTCGTTTTCCTTTTTCTTCAGCACTTGAGGGATAAATGTGTGCTTCTTTTTCATAAACTCACCAACCAAACCAGGATATGGTGAACGAGAGGAAATTATCCGCTAAAAAGTACAGCCCGCTCGACAGAATATGGAACAGCCAAAGTTCAATTACCAGAAAGCAGCGACAACAACAAAATGCGGGAAATAAATGAAATGTATGAATTTAATTTCCCGCAATTGAAAACATTGTCACCGCTGTCACCGGTATCATATTGACAAGATCAAAGACAACCAAACACAACAACGACATTAGTACCAAAACGACAATAATAAGCACAGTCATAAATATCATTGACAACATAAATAACAACAAAAACACTAGTGACATGGACCTGAACATCAATGACACAGTGACAGTAGTAACATAAGCAACAACAACAATATAAACAAAAATATACTTTCATCAACGGCAGTAAAAGCAACGGAACATTTCAGCATGGATATTTCATATAAACGCTTATATTTGACACAAGGGGCCAAACTAATCAAAAGAGTTAACAATGTAGCCATCAAATCGAGGTTTTGTTAGCATCAGAAAAAAAAATTGATATATACATGCGCGTGTACACACATGTTCGAATCCCCGGTTCATGCCAAAACTTAAAGAGCACAAGAATAATGCTTGACATACAGAACATCATAAAAGTCACGCATTTTGTAGTCATTCCAGTGCTCTTTAAATGTAAAGCTGTTGCCACCAGACACTCTATAATACTCTATTAAAACAACAAATACGTATTTAATGAGAATGACTTTAGGTGTCATAATTTCCGGAATCCCACATGAGGTAGGTATCTGGTGAATCCTGAGCTGCGCGGGCCTGGAATGTAGTGAAACCCTCCTGAAAGTAAATGAAACACGAGGAGAACACTGGTCTATGATACGTTTGGAGATATAAAGCCAGAAACAGAGCTCCATTGTTGCCAAAACCAGGGCTTCGACAACATCCATGAAACCAACAGCGTACAAAATCAGCGGTACCCGCGCCCCGGCAGCAGCAACAATATCAACAAGAGTGAAAGGAGAATCAACAACTGCACCAGCAACACCAACATTAGTAGCAACAATATTAAGAAAAAGAACACATCATCAAAACCACTCTGGAATCTCCTAACAAAGCTTATGCTTGTTTTCCTGTTCCGCATCCTCTAAACACATTCACATGGATACACAGAATAATTACAAAACAACTGCATACACACCGAACTTGTTTCTTGTGAGGAGGGCCAATGAAAAACTGATGTTCCTTATAACGCTTCGTGAAATAAAGAACATAAGTGATGTGCTGTATTTTTGACAATTTGAGATTTATGCTCTTAGTCGGCTTGAAATGAGACATGTTGGTCAGTGCTCTTTTGAAAATACCTGTATTTTGAGATTCTGACGATCTTACTGTACCTGGATAGTACGCTGGTGTCAATCTCTGACCCTAATGGAGCTAGATGGCCTGATTCTTTCAAGCACCTGTTTACTGTTAGCAAGGGATTTTAACGGAATATTGAAGAAGACTGTGGCCATGTGGGAATAGCTGACAGAGGCAGAGAGTGCAAAAGTACCCGATCCTGATCAGACGGTTCAAACTGTCTGACAGTTATCGACAAGACTTCGCAAACGTACCAGCGTGGACATGGAGCAATCACATAGCGCCAACTTGATCGTATTTAAAATTCGCCTTTTTATTAGTTTAGCCAATAGGGAGAGTGTTTGGTGTCGCCTAAAAACCGTCGCCTAAAAACCGTCGCCTATTCAGAACACAAATATGTGATCAACATGTTTAAACTAGATATATCACGTAGACAGGGAAGTTGATTACTAGATGCTTAACGTGTTGTTCACGGCACGTAAAGCCTACAGAGACCGGATTAACACATTTATTAAGCGACAGTTGACAGGTGAAATCGTCAACAACAGCTGTTTGTACGTTGTCAAGAAAGCTATTAGCGTAGAAGCAATAGCCTTTAGTAAAGCAGTAGCAATAAGAAAACTTAGACAGGCTGGGAGGAGTTGTTAGCTAAAGAGTTGTTTAGCGGTGCAATGCAATCGACTTGCTAGCCGCGATAATGACAC
>OZ024740.1:400779020-400781520 GCA_964016885.1 Eledone cirrhosa | reverse complement strand
GACATAGGTAGTTACAGCAATAACAGTACCGCACATAGTGTACAAAGAAGGTTATTAATATTAACCAATCGTTTTTAATGCACATAATTTTCACCCTATAACGGTAATATTCTTCATATGTTTCGGTTCTTTACATTTTCCCCCCTCATCCTGTGTTTGTCTATATATTGGTCTCAATTCTCTTTCTCGCTCTCTCTCTCTTTCTCACTCTTGCTCTCTCGCTATATATATATATATATATACATATATATATATGCATATATACACACACACATACACATCTATATATATATGAAAAGATTCAGGACGCCGACGGCTGAGCTCCAGCAGTTTCGACAGATATAGTTGTCGAAACGGCTGGAGCTCAGCCGTCGGGGTCCTGAATCTTTTCATATTATCCACTCTACTACCCCAAGTATCTCGTATTCTGGTGCGTTATGGTCCATCTGGTATCTTACCATACCTTATCTGTTTTCTCTCTCTATATATGTATATATATATATATATATATATATACACACACACACATATATATTCTGTCATTACAACAGCAGAGGTCCGACGAGATTTTGATCCCAGAGTCGGGCCAGGTCAATACAGATCGAGCCTTGATCTGATCAATAGCGTAACGCGCGTTACCAATCAATAGACGTAATGAAGGCTTAACAAATCGGCCTTGTATTATTATTATTATATTTACACACTGTTTAGCTACATAGGCGAATCTAACCATCGAGTGTTCACCTGGGTGAACCTACAGCAACCGCACGTTACACTCCCTGGATATATATATATATATACTATTTGTGTTTGACCAAAATAAAACAGTAAAAAATCTTCCAGATGCACCAGATTTTTCATTTTACGGTTCGTGCATAGCATATCAAGATTTCTAGATGTTCCCACTCGGGAAAAACCTACATACTACTGGCCATGAGTAAAAAGCTATTTTCTTGTATTCAATCCTACTACTTTGAAATTCTGAGCCTGATTTTTCTTTATGGTCATAGCAAAACTCTGAATTTGAAAGGCAGCTCGGCAAAGGAAAGTATAAGAACAATCTGGGGAATAAATGCTTTTTCTCCTTAATGATTGCTTCCATGAATAGTGAGATGGTTCATCTTCCGCCTGGCTTTAAAGCCCGTGTCATTTCAAAGACGTGGCTGGTCTACGTTTCTCAAAACAATGATGGGAGTTCCAATCTTTTATATTATAGATATAGATGAAGATAATTACATTTCGATATAGATATAAATAATTATAAATAGATAGATATTGATGATTATATATATATAAATATAGATGATTATATATAAATATGTGTTTCCATTGAGGCCAACACACGCACTGCAGCCAAAACCTCGCCCTCAATTAGTTTGAGTTTGAATTTGTCCTGGAGGCCTTTCATACAGTCGAAAGTGTACTGCATGCGCTAGGTCGACCCTAGTGGGCAGTATTGGAGGGCCGAGATGCTCGCAGGATGAATGGTCGCAGAAGGATGCCATACTGCGCTTCAGCCTCAACGTAAGGGTAGGGTCTGATCCCTCCTCCACCGCCGGTTTCCAAGCCACCGGCATCCCGAGTCCTAGGGTTGCACACCTAAGAGAGAGAAGAGAAGCGACGAGCAAGCATATTCGACACATTACAAACAGTAGCCTATATCTCCCAACTATTGTACCATTCGATATTAAATATGAAATAATCACACTGGTTAATGCAGTCCTTTAAAAACTAATTGAAATATCCCGGCCTGAGTGACGATCATCACCTGTCGGCTGGATGAAAGCTGACACCGGTTTAAACGATAATAAGAAAAACAAATTAAAATAGAAAGCATTTACAAGGTCACTCTATTTGCTAGATATATATATCAGATAAAGTTCTCTATTGGGGTCATCACCAACATTCACAATAGCATGGCAACAGAGGAAGTTATTATGCTGTTGTTTGACCTGCTAGAAATAGGAATTAAATCTTACTAAAGCCGTGCCCTAGTGAATTCAAATATAATATACTGGGAAACTTAATCCTGTATTCTTCACATAACTGGCCAAGATCTAAAACAAACATCAACAGTAACACAATCAACATTAACTGCAATCAAAATTCTCGAATAAAAGTAACATCGTCACAACTAACATAAACAACAAGAATAACAACATCAACATCAACAGTAACTGAAAACAGTAAATAACATACCGTATGATATTAAGTCGAAAACTCTACTATTTCAGTCTTATTTATTATAATTTCTCAAATCCGAAGTGAGAAATAGATTTTAATTCACATGGTGTATTAGTACCAAATATGTTATCGACCCCGGAGAGACGAAACAGAAAATCAAATCTCATTAGATTCGAACTGGGAACATAATTAGAAGCAACATTTTAGCACAAGACATATTTTTAAGGGTAAAAATTTAGACGGAATCGAATATTAAAAAAGAAAAACAAAAACAAACTGGAGAAACGAAAGCAATGAATGGATCCGTCCTCATAGA
>OZ024740.1:400769020-400774020 GCA_964016885.1 Eledone cirrhosa | reverse complement strand
TATATGAGCGTATTTATGTATTAAAAGTTTTAAAAAAAAAACATGTTTACCGGTGCGAGGGTGTGCGTGCGCATATGTGTGTGTTCGTGACTGGCCGTATTTATCTGTAGGATTCAAAAGATAAGATAGAAGATAATTTCAAGCGTCCTGACACATTCACACATTTTCTTGTTAGTAATACTGACACGTACGCACACAGACACGCGCGCGCACTCCATACACTCAAACGCGCTGTCACAAGAGCTAGTGCTCAAAAGCAAAAGCACACGCACTTATGTGAAAATATATGTATATGTCCATATATATATAAATGTTGGTAACTTGTATGGCGCCATTTTACTAACTGGCCTTAATTATCATTGTATATATATATATATATATATATATATATATATATATATATATATATATATATACAATGATAATTAAAGCCAGTTAGTAAAATGGCGCAATACAAGTTACAAACGTTTCGTTTGCCCTGATGACCAGCTTGTTCAACCTGTGTCAGTGAAGATGAACCGGAAAATAGACGGTGGATTTTGGAAGAGATTGAAAACAACATAGATGTTGGCCTCCCACCTTTTAATATATGTACCTATTCTAAAAAGGTTGGTCTAAGTAAGAACTATAACGAAAAACATACTTGTAAATCTGGCTATAGATGTAATAATTGAAAAGATAGAGCCGCATTTATCAGAATCGAATGGGGTTATTTATGCACGAGTAACGTTAATAGAAATGAAATGCGAGATAAAAAAAAGCGAAAAGGACACAACTCTCACAAAAACCAAACACCGTGGAAGAAATTGGAAGAGAAATCAAAATGAAAAATGGATAAATATTGATCTTGGATGAAATATTTGCAAGTCAAGAAAAGAAACGAAAGTGATTAAGAAATACAAGGTAATTTCAAAACCTGATATTCCAACAATCAAAGAATCTCTTAAACAGAAAGTACAGCTGAAAGCTCAAAGAATCAGTAGATTTATAAAGCGAAAGAGCTTTTACAGGTAGAATAATCGCTGTATGTTAGATGCTGAAAGGTTTTACAGTGACATTGTGACACATACAATTCAAGTAAAGGAACCTCCTTCAAGTGACAAAATTGAAGAAATTTGGAAAATAGTATGGAGTACAGAAACATCTCAGAATGCGGATTAGAATGGATAAAGAATATGGAGGAAACAGAATAATTTAGAAAAACAGATTTGGCAAGGCATAACTATGCAATAACTGGAGTTAGCACTAAAGATAGCCAACATATGGACATCTGCTATCATTGATCTTTATTAGAACTCTGAGTACTGCTTGGATTGACCATAGGAAAGCAATTGATATTGTTTCCCATTCATGGATTTTTTTTTTAAATATTTTGTATTTCCCCAGTAAATTCGCTTCTATCTCACCAAACAAAACAGGGCTAGAGGTATATTCCAGTCTGAGCTCTCCTACATATCAACCATTGAACTCGAACACCATCTTAAAACTATAGATAACTGGGCAATAAAAATGGTTGCAAATCACAAAAAGGAGAAGAAAGAAAAACAGAAAATTTGCGAAAAAAATTTGAATACATTTTTACAATGATGGCGATTCTGCAATTAAAGCTGCAAAGAATATCAAAGTGTTGGCAAAACATGAAGGTCAATGAAAATTGTGCACTAAATGGAAGCAAAAACCAGTTTGAGACTCAGCATGATATGGGAAAGAAGCAGAATTCGAAGGACGTGAAGAAGGAGTCAAGTCCCTGAAATCGGTGAACATAATTTCTGTGAAATCGTAGACGAGAGAGAATAAAGAACAACCGACCTGGTCAAAGTGTGCTTGAGGAAAGAATTTCGCACAGGTCAAACGGGAGGAAGTAGGAGAGGGAGTAGCAGTGAGTGAGTGAAAGGTGGGGAAGAGGCTCACAGAGAGAGTGACTGTTAGAGGGAGTAAAGGGAAGTGAGAAAAGAGGAAGCAGTAAGAAAGAAACAGACGGGTCACAGCGGAGGAAAATATATATGTGTGAATATAAAAACAAGCGTGCTGCGTGGTTGCATATGGGTTACATATGAATACATTTAGTCCTTCATCAGTGATATATATATATATATATATATATATATATATATATATATAGAAAGAGAGAGAGAGGGAAAGAGAGCGAGTGAAAGAGAAAGATGGAGAGATTAGGATTTTTTTAATACTCTGGCGTGTATGTGTATGTGTGTGCATGTGTGTATGTGCATATACATACATTTATATGCATGAGTACATAACTATAATCGCGCAAACACAGACACACTTACAAAATTACATACTCACGAACATACATTCACACAAATACACATACTTTCACACAAACACATACATACATTCAAGCAAACACACACACACATACATTTCCACAAACATACACATACACATAGGGTCACACACAGGATGATAGAAGCGTTCGATAAATTTGGAAATGGAAGGGGAAATTGAAGGGTAAACCTTTTATTTATTTATTTATTCTTAACAAAGTTTAACTCTTCTTTTTTAAACTCATTTGTTGTTACAGATTTATTCACAGTTGTATAAAAAAAATATAATAGCATAGCATAATGCTTACAGAACGAAAACACAAACAAATATAATATATACAAAAGAAATGGAAAGGAAAAAAGAAAGAGAAAAAAACACACAAAATACACACATCTAGGACCACATACAACAAAAGGCAGGCTAAAGGAGTGGACAAACGAGCAAAAGTTAACAATATAGCGAGGAACACTAGGAAAACTCTCTAATCATTTTTTTAGGCAAGCCAGCCATGCTCGCAGCGTTACTTCGGGTGATGGCGAGGCTGAGTTTCTGGAACACCAAACCCCCTCACGAGCATCACCAGTTACATCAGTTAGGTAAGCCGCCAGTGAAGATAAGAACCTCGTAGTCAGTAGCCCGACTCCTCCAAACGTCTCGAACGCCACAGGCTGGAAAATGTAGTTCTCGCCCTAACCACTGTATCCAGGATGAGGGAAGAACAAAACAGTCACGGACTGTGAGGTCCCAGACAAGGCATCTGCCTCTTGACTAGGGACACAGGGTAAGACCGTGAGGTCTTTTCCTATCAATTCTGGACAACCTAGACGGTTCTAAAATTCTGGGGATGTTTTCCCGGGCGAAAGTTCTTGAGTGATATTAGGACAGTGTGTGTATATATGCGCGGGTGAGTTTGTGGGTGTTCTTAAATTAGGGACGTGTGTGTATGTGTCACCGTTTTTAGATGAGACACATATATGTGTATATACCCTTCCTTCCTTCCTTTTACACACACATACATTCACGCAAACAAATACACACACACACACACACACACAATGTGTGACGGACGCATGGACAGAAGTCGCTCAAATGTATATACATGTGAATGGAGTTCCACTGAAGCAAGTAGAGAAGTTCAAGTATCTCATCGCCGTTTTCATGAGTGATGGATGGCAGGAGGCGGAATTAAGTGCAAGAATTGTAAAAGCTGATATAGTAAGTATCTTAAAAGACTATGAGACAGAGGATAGAGTCAATAGACAGGATTCTAGTGAGTATATCTACGTATATTTTTATTTCATCAACATCACATGTGTTATGAGAAAATACTTTTATGCTGAAAATGAAATAGGAATATATAAATGCTGTACAGCCATGGCTTCAGCCCTCTCCTGACTCATCAATCTTCACAGCTCCAGCTTAAGCATTCAGTAAGATAGTTGGTTAACATCCTTCAGTGTGGTTGGTCATGCTTTGGGATCCAACTAGATCAGTTAGAGATATTTGCTTCTGAAAGACTTGCAAGAAGGAGTGTTTGAAAAGGACCCTGCCCCCACGACCCTCTCAGACATAAGTGGGCGAATAAGAAGACGATATTGTCAATTTACTTTTCAATTTACCTATCATACCTATATGCATGTATTTGTGTATAATACCAATATGCACAGCAATATACATATGCCAGTAGAAAACAGCCCGTGGCCGGTTCGCCTGTTAGTAATAGTAATAATAATAATTTGTTCTACTTTTGGCACAAGGCCAGCAATTATCCCAGTACATTACTGGTGCTTTATTTTATCGACCTCGTAAGGATTAAAGGCAAAGTTAACCTTTGGCGGGATTTGAACTTAGATCATAAAGGGCCGTAACTCTTTGCTGTAAAGCATGGCGTCAGACACTCTACCGATACTGCCAATCTTTCATCAATAGTCATAATAATAATTCTAAGAGTAATAGAGATTTCATTTATTTGCCAAAAAGAAGATGAGTGAATAAATCTATTATACTCATAGTAATAACCGGGCTGATATTACTGCGTTTGAGACATGTCCATAATAGCATAATGACTAGTTATCACTAAAGGTTGTTTTATATATATAATCCCGTACTGAGTCACTCACGTTCACACTTCTGTCACTACACAAAGAATCAAAGTGAGAGTGACGCTGACAAAAATTATATATATATATATGTATATATACATGTATATATAAATATATATAAGGATATATACATATATATTTATATATATACACACACACACACACACATATATATACATATATATATATATATATATAGGTGTGTGTAAATGTGTGTGTCTGCGTATGTGGGCGTGTGGTTGTTTGTTTGTGTGATATGATGTTAAACCGTATGCATTATATTCTGTGCTGCAGGAGTATACGCAATTGCAATGAAAAAATTTTCTAACGAGAATTTTTCAGATTTTATAAACAACTATAACAAGGAGAGTAGCAAAAGGAATAGCAAGGAAAATAACCTCAATAACAATAATAAAAAGAGAAACAAGAAAACCAGAAATATTGCACCAGAGCGCAGCAGCCGTAAGAGCATCAGTATCATTACTACACTGCTAAGAAACATCAGCTAGATCACACTTATCTTCTGTTTAATGGTTTCGTTTATTACAAAGCAGAAAATTATGGCGTTTAAACTATCTTTATGAGGATCATTTTGCTCTCGAAAAATAA
>OZ024740.1:400736520-400764020 GCA_964016885.1 Eledone cirrhosa | reverse complement strand
GACTAAGATCGTGTTTGCAAAAGAACAAAGAAAGCAGAAACGCGTCAGAAAAAAAGTGACAAAAAGAAATAACTTGTAAAGAATGACAACAATAATATCAATAACAACAAGCTAACTTATATTAAGTATAATAATAATAATACTAAAAATAATAATAGGTGTCAGGTTGACACTCGGCATGATATGGGAAAGAAGCAGAATTCAAAGGAAGTTTCAAATAATAATAAAATGATGATGATGATGATAATGATGATAATGATGATAATGATGACGATGATGATGATGATGATGATGATGATGATGATGATGTCGAAGATGATAAGTGGTGAATAGTCGTGACAGTTATTAGGGGCTAAAGTGAACCAATCGCATCTGGTGTGTTATACCGGAATGCCAAGAACTGTTACAACGCATAGTTTTATGAGTCACATCATAAACCCAGTTAGCTGAAAACAAAAGGAAAAGAAAGACCGATAAAAAATAATAGCACAGGGAGGAGAAATATCCTAAGGGGTGGAGACGAGATAGTAAAAATATGAAATAACAAAAGAGGACGGAAAAAATCAGAAAAATAAGTAAAATATTAGAACGATGTTGATACCGATGAGATAAAAAGAATAAATATGTGCCACAAGACAAAAAGCGTGGAGAAAACAGCAACGAAATCAACAACAAATAGAAAAAGGTAAACAGTAACCCAAAACATATCAGCAAAACAGTTATAAGTAAAATAAGAGTGTTATATATATATATATATATATATATATATATATATATATATATATATATATATATATATATATATATATATATATATATATACGTATATATATATACATATGTATATGGATAGATTGATAGATACCTATATAAATATATTTTTATGTCTATATATATATATATAAATGTGTCTGTGTAGCTATCCATCTATCTATACTGTATCTATATTTATTACTATTATTTCTGTATAAATTACATTTATTTAAAAAATAAAATTCTATCAGGTCATACATATTAAGTCCACAAATGCAAATGCAGACCCATAATCCAACAAGCACAAATCATCAAAGTTTGTTACAATCACTTTACACATAACTTTATAGGCGTATGTTTATAGGATTGCATATTGTTTGGCACATGTGCAATCTTTCGCATATTATCAAGTACCCTCTTTGTACTCATCCACATGCAACAACATACTGCTAGCCACACACTAAAACAAAGTAAAAAATGAAATAAAAATAAATATACCAAAAAATAAATTTAAAAAAAAAAGAAAAATACAGTTATAAAGCCCAGTGACAAACACGTGGCATTCATACACAGTGAGAAATTTCGAAAGATATCTTTTCAATAGTCCTTGAGGTAATTGTAATGCTTTCTAATAAAATATTAATATGCTACATACTGGCTAATCACCCCAGTTCTTGTTTTGGGAGTGTTAGATGCCACACAAACGTGGAGTTAAAAGTTGATATATTGTATATAAGCTTGTAATATGGACTTTCGTATATAGCAGCACACGAACATATTGAAATAATCCTCCAGAAAATAGAATTTTCTTAATACAATATAATAATGATTTTAACCAATTCTCAATCTATGCATATATATATATATATATGTGTGTGTGTGTGTGTGTGTGTGTGTGTGTGTGTGTGTGTGTGTGTGTGTGTGTGTGTGTGTGTGTGTGTGAGTCTGTGCATATATTGTATTCATGCACAGTTGGTATATTTGTCAAATTCCTTTCTCTATATTAGCTTGTATCTTACCAAAGAACATGGTAAATCATTTGAAATTTAGGCAAAATCAGGTTGGTAGTAATATCTATTTCGAATGTAAAGAAATATCTTTTTTTTTTAAAACTTATTTATTGAATACTTTACAAAATTCAAGACGGCTGATAACATATTCTATTTGTTCATGTGTCAACAGGTATTTGTAAATATGTAAGATATTTGCTCATACATATATGGATGTAAAGGTAACTCTATTCATGGTATGTCTGTAGTTGTCTGTAGTTAGTACACGAGTAAATTGTTTGTGTGTAGTCATGTTTACTTTTATGCATGATATTTATATAGTAGGCACGCATGTTGTTATGTGCTTATATCCTTTCCATCCCCTCCAAACGAACCCCTATAATAATGTACAATCGTTGTAATGTCATGCAAATATGCAGAGTACAGCACGGGAGAAGCATGTTTTCTTTGATCTTTCGTGAAAACACTAGCATTCAATACATTAAATGTATATCTCTAGTTATTATTCTCACTAAAGCTAGGGCATGTCAGGAGAGCAACACGAGATATATTTAAGCATACAATTCTATTAAATTCCACCCGAGAACAGCTGTCATTTCTATTCAAAGTAATGCATGTAAAGTGCAGAGCTGGAAATTCAATTCATTTTGGACTAAGTTCCATGCCATACCTGTCATCAACAAAATCAAAACATTGCCAGCGTTTTGTTAGAGTGGGTAATATATAAAACAAAAAGCAAATAGCTGGTATACTGAAATAGTTTTGCTTGAAATGAAACTAACGACCACACACATACACGCACACACCCACATATACACACATATAAATGTTGTGGATTTAAACAAATTTCTTATATTACAACTCGGCCGTCGAACTGAGTGTTCCACCAACCTTGATATAAAATTATTCTACGGAATTCGCTACACTATATATATAGTGTAGTGAATTGCGTATATATATATATATACACATATCAGTCCAGAATTAGCCGTCGAAACGGCTTGAGCTCAGCCGTCGGGGTCTTACTGGTTCCTATTACACACATATATATATATATATATATATATACCACTTTATAAGGGTAGAAATTACACTGGTCAGAACGCTTGTAAACGAATTCCTCCCACTCAAAGAACTGGTTGATTTAAATGGAGCACCATATGTCATCCATCCCTGGAATCAGAACACATTTAGTCGGAGCTTATTCTACAAGGTATTTCGTACAAGATCTAACAAATATATTTAACTCCACCTCTCAGAAAGAATGAAAAGCAAAATTGATCTCGTAGGGTTTCGAACACGGACGGTAAAGAGAATAAAGATCTTTCGGTTCTACAGTTTCTGCCAAGTCTTTGTACGAATCGGACAGATGTAACTATTGTCTTACTCCATCAGAATGTTTATTCATGTAAATTCAATACTAAAAAGCATGCAATTCTATCTATCTACATACCTATCTCGCTCGCTCTCTCTCTCTCTCTCTCTCTCTCTCTCTCTCTCTCTCTCTCTCTATATATATATATATATATATATATATATATATATATATATATATATATATATATGTGTGTGTGTGTGTGTGTATATTTATATATATATATATATATATATATATATATATATATATACTCCACGCAGTTTTACTGCAAACAACGACGAACGCTATTACTAACAGACAGATAATTTTATCAACAGTGGCTTGTCATGGAAATGATGTCAGTGAGGTAGATAAATTTAAAATGATTGTGCCATAGGAACCTGAAGTAGTTTTTGTTTTTATGGCTGATGCATTTGTATTTTTGTTGTTGTTGTTTTTTTAGTTATTTGTTTTTTTGTTTTTGTTTTTTTGCTTGTCTTTTATATTGTAGGGGCAGTGATATTTCTTTCCGAAGTCTTTATAATCGACCTTCTTCAAACTTCATCATTAATTTCATCATGGACAATCATTGTAATTTCTACTTGTCATATGAAGATTTCGATCTTTTTGTCCTTTCTTCTTTACGGATATATTTTAGTTGATTTCTATTGTTTTGTTTTTTTACATTATTTTTTTATATACAAAGTGTTGCACACAGAAAGATTTCCGATTTATTATTATTATTATTATTATTATTATTATTATTATTATTATTATTACTTTCGGGGGAGGGGGGTTCTATGCATACATACATACATACATATAAACAAATATGTGGAGGTAGATAGATCATGACACATACAACTGAAAATATATCAAGACAAATCTCATATATATATATATATATATATGTGTGTGTGTGTGTGTGTATACATATATACATATGTGTGTGTGTGGTCATGTATGTATGTAAAGATACACTTATATGGCTATCTTTTTGTATTATATAAAAGTAAGTTTTGATACCCATCTAATGAATGGTTTGGATAGCCATGGTATTATGCATGGTTCGTACACGAATATATCCTATCAATTTTTTGTCATTGTAACAATATACTATTGTGTATATGAGTTAGAAAATGTATTTCAATATGAATAAAGATATGATAGGAGTTTCTCTCTCTATCATGTATATAAGCTTACACACATGTGTGTCTTTATATACATGCACACACACACACGCATATATATATATATATACATACATATATATATATATATATATATATATATATATATATATATATATATATATATGATTTTATATTTATAGGAGAGCTATCTTTTCCGAAGGTGAGTGTTCCTGTTCGAAAACCAGAACAGTGTGCTCGTAAAATTTATATTCAAATGGCAGAGTATTCAGAAATCTTGTCTTTATATGTAGGTCCCACGAAGATTTCGCTTGATATAATGAATAACAAGGCTGGCGCTTTTAGTTACGGATATATTTCATTCTAAGAAGCTAAGTGGACTTGAATAGCCTTTAATCAAGCATCTTGCTAAAGGATACGGTACATCACCAACAATGAAACACATCGCCATAAGATTCTGTGTCCAACACAGTAACCACTCAGCTACGCTTTCCATACATACACACACACTAATATACATACATACATACATACATACATACATACATACATACATACATACATACATACATACATGCAAACATACACAAAAAACCTCACTCCTCACCAACAAAGAGTGAAAAATAAAATAGAGACGATGTTTGGTAACAGTAGAACCAGAACTCTCCAATATAAGCTGATCACCCTCAAACAAGAATTGAGAGCTGTTAGCGAAAAACGCCGATACCTGAAGAAGGTAGATGAGAGAAAAATATTTAATAAAAGATTCAGACGAAACCAAACATCAGTCTATAGAGATATGAAGGGCAAAATAATAAGTGTCACTGAGGCCCCATCCCAGAAAGACATGGATTCCTTTTGGAGAAAAATATGGGGTGAAAAGAAGAATTTTAACCAAGATGCAGTGTGGCTAAGAGAAATCCGAAAGAACTATTGCTCCTACACTACAACAAAAACTTACGAAATAAGTGAGGGTACCCTTGAGACTGTGACAGGAAAACTCCAAGATAAGAAAACACCAGGAAGAGACATGATTGTCGGCTACTGGTACAAAAAACTAATATTCTATCGGAGGTATCTTGCTGACCTCTACCAACAAGTTCTTAAGGGAGATACACTTATACCAGAATGGTTGACATTAGCACAAACGTTGTCCCCAAGAACAAAGACACCCACTTGGCAAAAAACCACCGACCCATTGCATGCCAGAACCTGATGTATAAGATGTATACAGCCTGCCTCAACCTATTCCTCCAAGATCACTGTGAAAATAATAACATCATCACAGTTGAACAAGCAGCTGGAAAGAAAAGGGTTTGGGTATGTGCTGAACAACTCCTAATCAACAAAACTGCGATGTCGGATGTGCGACAACTTAGGAGGAATATGACTACAGTCTGGCTGGACTACAAGAAAGCTTTCGATTCTGTTCCCCACTCTTGGATGATAAAGGCCCTCCAACTTGCTAAAGTCCCAGACATTATTGTCAGAGCCATAGAGAGGCTGTCTTCTTCTTGGGCTACTATCCCAAGGTTAAAGACAGAGAGGGAGGACTCTATTTCCACTGATAAAATAAAATATTGCAGGGGTATATTTCAGGGGGACAGTCTCTCTGTGATATTGTTCATCTTGTCATTAAACCCCTTGTCCTTTCTGCTCAAGAAATGTGAGGAATACATCATTGGCTCACAGGAGGACAGAAATACGTTCCTAACCCATAACTTCTTTGTGGACGATCTGAAACTCTATGCCAAGAACATGGATGGGATGAAGAAAAATCTTGACCTGGTTACAACGTTCTCAAAGGATATAGGAATGGAGTTTGGCCAAGATAAATGCTCATACATGACTGTAAATCGGGGAAAACAACAACCCAATCTAGCAACATTGTCATCAATTGTCTAACTGTTTCACCGATATCTGATGAGGACTGCTACAGATACCTGGGGATAGATGAGAACATATCCTATAATGGTATCTGTAATAAAGAACACGCAACCAAGGAATACTACACCCGATTAAGAAAGATCTGGTCATCGGAACTCTCTGCGCAAAACAAAACAGTGGCTCACAATGTGTTTGCTGTGCCTGTCCTAACACCAACGTTTGGAATACTCAATTGGACGATAGACGAAATCCGAGCAGTTGATGTTGGAACTCGAAAAATACTGAACAACACCGGAAACTTCCACATCAACAGTGACATAGACCGCCTTTACTTGAAACGTAAGCAGGGAGGCAGAGGCCTAACATCAGTACAGACAACATTTGAATGTCGCATCATATCTCTCCGACAACATCTACGAACCTCGAAGCGTAGGAGCCCGCTTCTCGAGCAAGTCTATCTGCATGAAACAGATAAGATCATGAGAGTTGGGAAGGAACTCCTTGAGAGATATTCCCTGTGTGATAATCAAAAACTCACATCCAGGGATGTCGCTCAGCAGTATCGCAGTGAATCCATGGATGAAAAACTGCATGCCTATCAGCGAAAAATCATGCATGGATATGTTGCCAGGAAGCTCCAGGGTGAGAGTAATATAGATAAGGAAAGTAGTCTATCTTGGACCAACAACCGCTATATTGGCTCCCACTTTGAAGGAGAACGCTTTTGCAATCCAAGAACAGGAGATTAGCACTAAATACCCGATTCACAAAAGAGATAGGGATGCAGGCAAAACACCTAGATGTGATAACAAGTGCAGACGCTGCAGAACTAACATCGAGGATATCACCCATGTCATCAGCAGCTGCCCAAAGATGTCATCGAGGTACTATCTACCTATGAGGCATGATGTAGTGGCCAAAACACAGTACAATGCAGTTCGTAAAAAAGATAGCCCCGATAATAAACACATTAAAAGCTACAACAATGTGGAAGACATCCATGTACATAATATGAAAGAGTACTGGTGGAATGTTCCAGTAAAAATCCCAATAAAATGCAGGCATAACAGACCAGATATTATGATATGGGACAGGGAGAAGAAAACATGCACAGTAGTGGAAATTAGCTGCCCAGCAGATGCCAATATAATATCAAAGATTAGTGAAAAGGAGAATATTTATGCAGAACTGATGAGAAATCTGCAGATACTCCACCCTGATTACACCTTCAGATTTATGCCTGTGATTATTGGGGCACTGGGATATGTTAGTAACTGCCTCAATACAAATCTTGAGAAGCTAGGCTTCACAGGAACGGAAAGAACACAACTAGTTAGGAAATTACAAGTACAATCCATTAATGGAACAGTAAAAATATGTAAAACATTCCAAAAATGTTGCATCTAATAACTGCATATACACATGTACAGATACAAAGAAGATACACATGCACACATACAACTCAAAACATACACATCCACACATACAATAACATCCATATCTACACATGCATGCAGACATACATACATATCTACCTAGTTGATGTTGTGTAAATTCCAAAGAGGGCTCGATAAGGATAAATATATATCAAATATATAAAAACCCTAGAGCAAATATTTATTAAAATAACAGATTAAAGTTTAAGCAAAGAATCGCTGCTTTCACCCTTAACGGGATCTTCTCAAACTGTTTCAGAAGATCCCGTTAAATGTGAAAGCACCGATTCTTTGCTTAAACTTTAATCTGTTATTTTAATAAATAAATATATATATATATATATACCCACTCTACTACCCTAAGTATTGAGTACTTTGGTGCGTTATGGTCCACCTGGTTCCTTACCACATTTCCTTCGTTATATATATATATATATATATATATATATATAAAACGAAGGAAATGTGGTAAGGAACCAGGTGTGTATATATATATATATATGTAGATAAATCTACCAAGAGTTTACGGTAGTGTCCAATCCGTATGAAGAACTCAATGTATTCCGGATATCATGGAAAGAAGAGATGCAATGAAAAACGACTTTCGGTGAAAGATAAACGGTATACAGAGTCAAGATAAAATATTAAGCAAATAATGAACAAACAATTCCTTATATTAAACAAAAAAAGTTCATTATTTAACGATCGTTTCTAGGATATATATGTGTTATAATTGGTATGCATATTCAACAGATCTATGTACAAAATTATACAAAATTATACAAATTATCAAGATTAAATATACATACCAAACACATATATACGCCGTCTTCAGAAATAAATATATATTTATTTATTAAAATAACAGATTAAAGTTTAAGCAAAGAATCGGTATATATATATATATATATATATATATATATATATATATATATATATATAATTGGTGTGATATGCTTAAACCCTCCGTATGCGGTAGGCCGTTTGAGTACTCGATGTTCTTACAGAGCAGAGTATAATATCACATAAGAAACGGAGAATCTTGGGATTTTAGTCTTCACATTTATTATTATAACCATATATATATATATATGTGTGTGTGTGTGTGTATGTATGTGAGTTATAAAGAACGATGATTCAGTGCTGCAACCTTACAAGTATATATATATATATATATATATATATATATATATATAGTAATAATAATAAATTTGAAGACTAAAATCCAAAGAGGGCTCGATAAGGATAAATAAATATCATATATCTGAGTTTCAGAAGATCGCGTTAAGGGTTAAAGCAGCGATTCTTTGCTTAAACTTTAATCTGTTATTTTAATAAATATATATATATATATATATATATATATATATATATATATATATGCAATTGTATGGCGGTGGAATGTAGACAGTGACTGAGAAGTTAACAAGCGGGCTAAACGACTGCTATAAGTAATTGTTACAAATCGCCCTTGATGTGAAACTGTAGCCATATATGACAAATAAATTCCTTAATGGATACCTGCCAAAAGGCAGCTAAAATATCGAGCAAAGAGGGCTTCGCATATCTCGTCGTTTTCTGCAACACCCTGAAGTGGAAAGATGCAATTTAGTCCTTTGGAACACATACATGGATTTGTAAGGAGGGGAAAACGCCGATACTTTGACAACCTGATCAATGATACTCATAAAAGATACTTGGCTGGACGGCGTCTAGGACTTGATGGTGGTCATATTGTACCAAGACGTGTTGCCAAGCGAATTTATATATATATATATATATATATATATATATAAAACGAGATGCCCTTCACGAGTGAAAGTATAAGGAAAAAAGTAGAAATCGAAAATGGAACGAGTCTTTTAAGAATATTCATTTGTTTCCTTTACCGGTTTCACAGTTCTTATGCTTTTCTAAAAGTAGAATTAAGATGGAGGGTTTGTGGTTTTTCTCGCATATGGAATGTCACACACACACACACATCAGTACACAAATACAAATATATATCTTTATTTTCTTTACTACAAAAGAAAGGCTGAATTTTGACACCTCAGCACATCAGCCATACTCACTGATCAGAACAATTCTCCCCATCCCTTTCTTCTTGACCATTATCTTTTCTTTGGCACAAAACTCTCTATGACAAATCACGTGACTGTCACCTAAATATGAACAGGCGCGAAATTTAATGTTGTTATTCACATGAGTCATAGCCAATCAAATTACATTTATAAAAAAACACCATTTTTTAGCCACTTTTTTAAGTGAAAATGACAATAAAGAACCCTAAAACACTAACTGGCGCGAAATTTGATGTGCTTATTCACGTGACTACATCAACCAACCAAATTTCACTCATATTTGAAAAAACAATCTGAGCCCCACTTTTTTAACGGCAAATACAGTAAGAACTTTGTAACACGAACTGGCGCAACAGTCATCAACCAACCAAATTACTTTTCTAAAAAACCTGGCATTTTGTGCCACTTTTTTTCACACAAAACAGTAGTAATATTCGAACACTAACCAGATGCGAGAAAAGCAATAAACCCTCCATCTCAATTCTACTTTTGAAAAGCATAAGAACTGTGAAACGGGTAAAGGAGAAAAATAAATAATCTTAAAAAGACTCCAGTTGCATTTTCGATTTCATCTTTTTTCGTTATATATATATATATATATATATATATATATAAGTATGTATGTACACGTACATACATATATGTATACAGACGTACAGTAGCATGTATATATATATATATATATATATATATACATACAGGCACACATATATATATATGCACGTATCAGTTTACCGAACATTTATTATAATGTTCGCTTTGTTCGTTTGTAAACAACCGAACAGCCTGATTCACGCCGTACAGTGTTCAGGCAACCACGTCACCTTTTTGTTCAACACTGACACAGGAACGACGTACTAGTTTCAAGCTTGTTAGCTATCGTCAGCACCGTATACCTTTCTGCCAGATGGTTGAACGTTCGAAAGTATATACTTTCCTTATGAAAATTAACGGCTGAGCAGCCTAATTTGCATATCGAGTGAGTTCAGTCGGCCAGGCGCACCGAAAACGATAAATGGAATAGAATGAAACGAAATTTCATTTCTCACTCAACCATCTGGCAGAAAGGTATACGGTGCTGACGATAGCTAACAAGCTTGAAACTAGTACGTCGTTCCTGTGTCAGTGTTGAACAAAAAGGTGACGTGGTTGCCTGAACACTGTACGGCGTGAATCAGGCTGTTCGGTTGTTTACAAACGAACAAAGCGAACATTATAATAAATGTTCGATAAACTGATACGTGCATATATATATGTGTGCCTGTATGTATATATATATATATATATATATATATAGTAATAATAATAAAATTGAAGACTAAAATCCAAAGAGGGCTCGATAAGGAGAATATATAAGAACCGAAGAGCAAATATTTATATATTAATAAATATATATATATATATATATACATGCTACTGTACGTATGTATACATATATGTATGTACGTATACATACATACTTACATTTGAGTAAGTGCCGTACTAAGAGTGAGAAATGAAATTTCGTTTCATTCTATTCCATCTATATATATATATATATATACGTTAACTATTTTTCCATTTTGACGTTATAGTTACTTATATATTATGAAATACTGTTGGCTTCACGCTCACAATAATTTCTATACTTTCATTTATATATATATATATATATATATATATATATATATATAGATGAGATTCTCTAGAAATCATCAGGAATATATATATATATATATATATATATATATATATATATATATATATATATATAATAGTCTGATAATGGGGTTTAGAACCCTCAAATAAATGGAAAAAGATGAGTATCGACGTCTCATGTACGTCAATACTAATCTTTTTCCATTTATCTGAGGGTTCTAAATCCCATTATCAGACTAAAATTTCTTTAGTAAAAAAAATACGGTGAAAGCTATTCTATTTTCTAATTTCAAACCTGCTCACTGTTTCAAAACATATTTACTTATATATATATATATACATATATGAAAGTGGCATTATTGAAAAAATGAGATGGACAATTCTTTAAAAAAAAGAGTTTTATAGAGAGGGATAGTTCTTTTAAAAACAGAGTTTATAATGTATATAAAGTATATAAAGTATATATTTTATATACATTATAAAACTCTTTTTTTAATAATGCCACGTTGACGAATGAAAGAAAAGGAAAAAAAAGGAAAATCAGACCCGTAAATATATTTTCAGTGGTATTTCCAATCTCATCTTTTCTCTCTTTCTCCCTCTCTCTTTCTCTCTCTCTCTCTCTCTCTCCCCCTCTCTCTCTCTCTATATATATATATATATATATATATATATATATAGCGAGTGAGAGAGAGAGAGAGATGTATGTATATATATATATATAGCGAGATATATACATATATATATATATATATATATATATATATATATATAATGAGAGAGAGAGAGTTAGGTCCACAACAAATTAGCAAACCATACGCGAGGACGCGCGTTTCACACAACGCATTTTCAACTCGAGCGAGGTTGTGCCAAAAAAATAGAAATGAGGGGAGCTGGAGGCTAAATTAGACTTGTCTATGAGTAATGGCATTACAACTGACGTGCTAGTGGCAAGAATGACATTGTACCTTTTCTTCAATGCGAAACACGAAGGTTATATTATCAGAGCTAACGTACGTAATCTAAGGAATGAGGGAAACAAAACTCTTCTATGGGACCGGGGGACGAAAGCGCAGCGTGGTAACAAAACCACAAATCACTCATCGGCGAACCAAGAAGAACGCTAGCTGAACAATTCCAGGCAGAGGTGTGAGGCCTTTCGCCAGCACATCGATCAGCTGTTCAGGGTTATCGAGGTGTCAGAGCCGGTGGCGGATTTCAGTCCTACCTCGACGTCTCTCGCCAACCGATGCTTCGCCAATCGAGCATCTTGAAATTATAAAGATGCTCGATTGTGCAAGATCTGGATATTCCCTGTGACATACTCTAATGAAAGGTTCCAAGAAGCACTTACATTAGCATAGTACAACATTAGTATAACTATATTTAACATATGCATATCAATATTAAATCTTGCGATATTTAGGTAGTCCTCATTATATTCTGTCTTTTCCCATCATGTTTGACATTCCTTTCATCACTCTTGTTTCAATAAGAAAACTATTAGTTCTCTACTCAATTATAGTTAATCAACAGTCACCCTCCGAAATGATTGATGTAAGAAATATTAAATTATAAAAGAAACAAATATATAATACACATGAAACAGCCGAAAAGGACCCAAATCTGCGTCGAGCTACAATAGTAAGATCATCTTGAGGAATCTATATGTATCAGCTATGGGATTGTGTGTCCTTGATTTTTTATGTCTCGTTACTTGCCAGTTCACAAGGCGTTGGTACAACAAAAATAAGCATTGGGTACAAGCGATGGACATCATAACTGCAGGCTGAAAGCAGAAAAATAATAGAATAAGTTTTACCAAAGATAGCTGATTAAGAAAACACTCTTTCTCGTAATTTCGTTTCTTCATGACGAATTTGTTTATACACACACACAAAGATAAACACAGACATACACAAACACACACACACACGCACACACACACACACACACACACACACACACACACACACACACACACACACACACACAGGCACATACACACACACACACACACACACACACACACACACACACACACACACACACACACACACACACACACACACAGGATGATTCCTGGTTTACTCTCTCTGCAAGAGATACAAAAAATTATTTTGAATTGTACTGCCCACGTATTGAGATGAGCACTATTTCTGTGAGAATGATACCCCTCCCCTTGTGTGGATGTGTGTGTGTGAGAGAGAGAGAGTAGAGTACTATCTCTGTAAGTATGATATGCCCCTCCTTGTTTGAATGTGTGTGAGTGTGAGTGAGTGTGATAGTAGAGCACTATCTGTGTAAGTATGATATCCCCCCATGTGTGTGTGAGAGTGAGTGTGACAGTAGAGCACTATCTCTGTAAGTATGATATCCCCCCTTGTGTGTGTGTGAGTGAGTGTGAGAGTAGAGCACTATCTGTGTAAGTATGATATCCCCCCTTGTGTAAGTGAGTGTGAGAGTAGAGCACTATCTCTGTAAGTATGATATCCCCCCTTGTGTGTGTGTGAGTGAGTGTGAGAGTAGAGGACTATCTCTGTAAGTATGATATCCCCCCTTCTGTGTGTGTGAGTGAGTGTGAGAGTAGAGCACAATCTCTGTAAGTATGATACCCCCCTTGTGTGAGTGAGTGTGAGAGTAGAGCACTATCTCTGTAAGTATGATATCCCCCCTTGTGTGAGTGAGTGTAAGAGTAGAGCACTATCTCTGTAAGTATGATACCCCCCCCCCCCTTGTGTGAGTGAGTGTGAGAGTAGAGCACTATCTCTGTAAGTATGATACCCCCCTTGTGTGAGTGAGTGTGAGAGTAGAGCACTATCTCTGTAAGTATGATACCCCCCTTGTGTGAGTGAGTGTGAGAGTAGAGCACTATCTCTGTAAGTATGATATCCCCCCTTGTGTGAGTGAGTGTGAGAGTAGAGCACTATCTCTGTAAGTATGATACCCCCCCTTGTGTGAGTGAGTGTGAGTGTAGAGCACTATCTCTGTAAGTATGATACCCCCCCTTGTGTGAGTGAGTGTGAGAGTAGAGCACTATCTCTGTAAGTATGATATCCCCCCTTCTGTGTGTGTGAGTGAGTGTGAGAGTAGAGCACTATCTCTGTAAGTATGATATCCGCCCTTGTGTGAGTGAGTGTGAGAGTAGAGCACTATCTCTGTAAGTATGATATCCCCCCTTGTGTGTGTGAGTGAGTGTGAGAGTAGAGCACTATCTCTGTAAGTATGATATACCCCCTTGTGTGTGTGTGAGTGAGTGTGAGAGTAGAGCACTATCTCTGTAAGTATGATTACCCCCCTTGTGTGTGTGTGAGTGAGTGTGAGAGTAGAGTACTATCTCTGTAAGTATGATATCCCCCCTTGTGTGTGTGAGTGAGTGAGTGTGACAGTAGAGCACTATCTCTGTAAGTATGATATCCCCCCTTGTGTGTGTGTGAGTGAGTGTGAGAGTAGAGCACTATCTCTGTAAGTATGATACCCCCCCCCCCCTTGTGTGTGTGTGAGTGAGTGTGAGAGAAGAGCACTATCTCTGTAAGTATGATACCCCCCCTTGTGTGTGTGTAAGTGAGTGTGAGAGTAGAGCACTATCTCTGTAAGTATGATACACCCCCTTGTGTGGGTGTGTGAGTGAGTGTGAGAGTAGAGGACTATCTCTGTAAGTATGATACCCCCCCCTTGTGTGTGTGTGTGTGTGTGTGAGTGTGAGAGTAGAGCACTATCTCTGTAAGTATGATATCCCCCCTTGTGTGTGTGTGAGTGAGTGTGAGAGTAGAGCACTATCTCTGTAAGTATGATATCCCCCCTTGTGTGTGTGAGTGAGTGAGTGTGAGAGTAGAGCACTATCTCTGTAAGTATGATATCCCCCCTTGTGTGTGTGAGGGAGTGAGTGTGACAGTAGAGCACTATCTCTGTAAGTATGATATCCCCCCTTGTGTGTGTGTGAGTGAGTGTGAGAGTAGAGCACTATCTCTGTAAGTATGATATCCCCCCTTGTGTGTGTGAGTGAGTGAGTGTGAGAGTAGAGCACTATCTCTGTAAGTATGATATCCCCCCTTGTGTGTGTGTGAGTGAGTGTGAGAGTAGAGCACTATCTCTGTAAGTATGATATCCCCCCTTGTGTGTGTGTGAGTGAGTGTGAGAGTAGAGCACTATCTCTGTAAGTATGATATCCTCACTTGTGTGTGTGTGTGTGAGTGTGAGAGTAGAGCACTATCTCTGTAAGTATGATACCCCCCTTGTGTGTGTGTGTGTGTGACAGTAGAGCACTATCTCTGTAAGTATGATATCCCCCCTTCTGTGTGTGAGTGTGAGAGTAGAGCACTATCTCTGTAAGTATGATATCCTCACTTGTGTGTGTGTGAGTGAGTGTTAGAGTAGAGCACTATCGCTGTAAGTATGATATCCTCACTTGTGTGTGTGTGAGTGAGTGTTAGAGTAGAGCACTATCGCTGTAAGTATGATATCCTCACTTGTGTGTGTGTGAGTGAGTGTGAGAGTAGAGCACTATCTCTGTAAGTATGATATCCTCACTTGTGTGTGTGTGAGTGAGTGTTAGAGTAGAGCACTATCTCTGTAAGTATGATATCCTCACTTGTGTGTGTGTGAGTGAGTGTTAGAGTAGAGCACTATCTCTGTAAGTATGATATCTCCCCCTTGTGTGTGTGTGTGTGTGACAGTAGAGCACTATCTCTGTAAGTATGATATCCCCCCTTCTGTGTGTGAGTGTGAGAGTAGAGCACTATCTCTGTAAGTATGATATCCTCACTTGTGTGTGTGTGAGTGAGTGTTAGAGTAGAGCACTATCGCTGTAAGTATGATATCCTCACTTGTGTGTGTGTGTGTGAGTGTGAGAGTAGAGCACTATCTTTGTAAGTATGATACCCCCCTTGTGTGTGTGTGTGTGTGACAGTAGAGCACTATCTCTGTAAGTATGATATCCCCCCTTCTGTGAGTGAGTGTGAGAGTAGAGCACTATCTCTGTAAGTATGATATCCTCACTTGTGTGTGTTTGAGTGAGTGTTAGAGTAGAGCACTATCGCTGTAAGTATGATATCCGCCCTTGTGTGTGTGTGAGTGAGTGTTAGAGGAGAGCACTATCTCTGTAAGTATGATATCCCCCCCTTGTGTGTGTGTGTGTGTGACAGTAGAGCACTATCTCTGTAAGTATGATATCCCCCCTCGTGTGTGTGAGTGAGTGAGTGTTAGAGTAGAGCACTATCTCTGTAAGTATGATATCCCACCTTGTGTGTGTGTGAGTGAGTGTTAGAGAAGAGCACTATCTCTGTAAGTATGATATCCCCCCCCTTGTGTGTGACAGTAGAGCACTATTTCTGTAAGTATGATATCCCCCTTTCTGTGAGTGAGTGTGAGAGTAGAGCACTATCTCTGTAAGTATGATATCCCCCACTTGTGTGTGTGTGAGTGTGAGAGTAGAGCACTATCTCTGTATGTATGATATCCCCCCTTGAGTGTGTCTGAGTGAGTGTTAGAGTAGAGCACTATCTCTGTAAGTATGATATCCCCCCATTGTGTGTGTGTGAGTGAGTGTGAGAGTAGAGCACTATCTCTGTAAGTATGATATCCCCCCTTGTGTGTGAGTGAGTGTTAGAGTAGCGCACTATCTCTGTAAGTATGATATCACCCCCTTGTGTGTGTGTGAGTGAGTGTGAGAGTAGCGCACTATCTCTGTAAGTATGATATCACCCCCTTGTGTGTGTGTGAGTGAGTGTGAGAATAGAGCACTATCTCTGTAAGTATGATATCCTCTCTTGTGTGTGTGTGAGTGAGTGTGAGAGTAGAGCACTATCTCTGTAAGTATGATATCCCCCCATTGTGTGTGTGTGTGTGAGTGAGTGTGAGAGTAGAGCACTCACTCTGTAAGTATGATATCCCCCCTTATGTGTGTGTGAGTGAGTGTGAGAGTAGAGCACTATCTCTGTAAGTATGATACCCCCCCCTTGTGTGGATGTGTGTGAGAGTAGAGCACTATCTCTGTAAGTATGATATCCTCACTCGTGTGTGTGTGAGTGAGTGTGAGAGTAGAGCACTATCTCTGTAAGTATGATATCCCCCCTTGTGTGTGAGTGAGTGTGAGAGTAGAGCACTCTCTCTGTAAGTATGATATCCCCCCTTGTGTGTGAGTGAGTGTGAGAGTAGAGCACTATCTCTGTAAGTATGATACCCCCCCTTGTGTGGATGTGTGTGAGAGTAGAGCACTATCTCTGTAAGTATGATACCCCCCCTTGTGTGGATGTGTGTGAGAGTAGAGCACTATCTCTGTAAGTATGATATCCCCCCCCCCTTGTGTGGATGTGTGTGAGAGTAGAGCACTATCTCTGTAAGTATGATATCCCCCCCCCCCTTGTGTGGATGTGTGTGAGAGTAGAGCACTATCTCTGTAAGTATGATATCCCCCCTTGTGTGTGTGTGAGTGAGTGTGAGAGTAGAGCACTATCTCTGTAAGTATGATACCCCCCCCTTGTGTGGATGTGTGTGAGAGTAGAGCACTATCTCTGTAAGTATGATACCCCCCTTGTGTGGATGTGTGTGAGAGTAGAGCACTATCTCTGTAAGTATGATACCCCCCCTTGTGTGGATGTGTGTGAGAGTAGAGCACTATCTCTGTAAGTATGATATCCCCCCCCCCTTGTGTGGATGTGTGTGAGAGTAGAGCACTATCTCTGTAAGTATGATATCCCTCTGTAAGAATGATAAGCTGTAAATTATATTCAATGTGGTGTTGTTAACTGGCTTACCAATGTATGCAGTGAATATATTTGCCCTAGGTGTCAGGAAAACAGTCGGCTTATATCAGAAACAATACTGAAGGAAAAGTAGGCATACATCTCAGAAACAATAATGAAAGAAAATAACAATAATAATAATAAAGCCTTAATTTAAGTATTGAGTGGGTGAGAAAACGACTGAGGCTGTATCGGCCCAATTCAATAGACTTCGTTTCATAACTATACACATATGTGTGCGTATATGCGTTACTGTGCGTGCATGTATGTATGCATAAATTTGCACATAATCTCATACATACACATGCTTATCCACATTAAGTTAGTACATTTTTCTGTAAATCAGTAAAAACTGAAATGACTTACATTCCTCTTGATATCATGAAATATTTTCCATATACACAGCAAGATATATATATTTGTATTCCTTTATTTTCTTCCTTCATTTAGTTAGTGATTTACCCCGGTCTCATCGCATTTGTTTATTTATTAGTTTAGTTAATCATCTATTTAGTTACTTATCTATTTTTCTAAATTGATTATAAATTGGCAAAATTTCTTATACAAATTCAATATGCTTCTCATAAATCTTTCATCAAGAAGAGGTCGCTGATAATTGTTTGATTATTTATCTATACAGCCAGTTTCTTATTTATAAGTTTTGTTTTTTGAAATAGGGAAATAGAGAAAGTGTCTAAAAATATCGGCAAGCAAAGCTAAGAACTAATAATGTAACTTAGTTAATAAGTTGATGAGAAATTTTCCACATTATCTCAATGATAATTTCACACAATTAAAACATAACAAACACAAAAGAAACGAAGCAAAAAAAAAATAAACAACAGCTACGGAAGATGCTTCAGGAAATAAAATATAAAGGAAAAAACTTCACTAACTGGTGGTAATCTCATATATATATATATATATATATATATATATATATATATATGCATGTGTTTATGTGAGCGTGTATTGGTGTGTGTGTGTATCTGTTATATTATTATGTGCATATGAAATAAAAACGCATATACGCAGAAATGTATGTGTAGCATTTAGAAAATAAGAATATTTTCAATTATCAAGATAAGGTTATGTATATATGTATATATATACATACATAGTTACATACATACTCACATACACACACACTGACGCACACACGCACACACACACACACACACATATATATATATATGTTTATTCACATATACAAGTAATGTTATCTACACTATGTATTTATTTGTGTGCGTGTATGTATGAATATATGTATATATGTATATATGCATGTATGAATATATGCATATATACCTATATATAGATATATGCATATAGATATATATATATATGAATGTATGAATATATGTATATATGCATAAAGATATATATATTATATATATATATGTGTGTGTGCGTGTTTGTGTGTATATATATATATATACTATGCATATACATGTATGTATGTATTGAAACACATACATACATGTATGCATAGATATATTATTTATATATTCGTTCATTAGATCACAATATAATATTATCTATTTCCACGTTTAATAATTTCCTGATTTCACTCACAACGCTTTGCTTTGATTTTTTTTTCTATTCATGACATTTATTTCTGCAATAATTTTTCTATTGCAAATATCAAGATTATTGCCGATATTTATTTTAATTCATCATATTTTATTATCTGCATTGTATGTTGAGTCAACTTCTCTGTTTCAGCACTAAATATATACAAACGAACCTGTAAATTATTCTTATATTTTCGTTTACTCTTGCAAGTTCAATACCTCTTTTATTCTTTGTTTATTATAGAAAATTTCCCCTCATATATTTATTTGATTGTACACACACACGCACACACACACACACATATATATATGTGTGTGTGTGTGTGTGCGTATGTTCATTCAAATATCCGTGTATTATTGACGTACCTCAGAAAATGTACTCAGTACCGAAATATGGCTTAAATATTCATTTAATGGTTGTGTGGTGAAACTCCTGAGTAGCTAGGCTCACCAATTAGCCATTAAATGAATATATATTCAAATATATAAACAAATACTGGCTATAATTAAACTTATTGGGTTAACTAACGCAAACACATGACACGGATTGGTGTTCATATTTAAACAAGAGTTGCACCCTTTGTCATCTCAACAACACAAGTGATAGTAAATATATAACCATTTTCTTTCCTTATCATAGAAAGGACATAGTTATGGAGAGGAACTATCAGCATATATGTCCCTAACATTAATGTAGCCTTTAAATCGTTATTTTAAAAAAATTTAAATTGTATGTAAATTTATAAAAATATTAGATGCCTTTTTAAACCTTTTTATTTTTTTTCATATATAAAGCGATATAAGCTTATATCTCTAATATGAACCATGAAGATTTAACACTTGCTAGAGGTGCAGGCGTTCCGTGGTTGTACACATTGTGTCTTTGGCTTTCGAACTTGGTGGAGCTAGTACTGCTACAGATCTGAGCAAAACCGTTTATTCTAGAGAGAGACAAAGAAAGAATGAGAAGAGAAATAGGATTGACCCTAATACAGGTCTGGTAAATTATTTATCGAGCTCAAAATAATGAAAAGCAAAGTTGACGTCTTTGCAATTTGAGCTCAGAACACAGAGAGTTGAGATTAATAACAGAAAACCTTTTTATTCGACGTGCTGACGATTCCGTTAATTTGCCACCTCTCTACCTGATACGGATGTATAATAACCAATGGTTTAGATAGGGATTCTTAGTATTGTATTTTAATCTTTGTTTATTAATTTGTATTTTAAAAAAGCGGAAAAATACTTTTTACATTGATAGATGACAAACTCCTTCAGTAAAACTCTAACATAAACCTAGTTTCACATTAGATATTTATATTCAAGCTGAAGACATCCATATTCAAAAATCTATGAGAATAAATGAGGGTGACTCGGTGTGTAATTCTATTTAGCAATATTTAGAAATAAATATCTCAATGTGACAGCGGTCTCTTTCGATCTTTTTTCCCATAATCTCGTATCTATTTTTCATTCATTCACTATCATATCCCTCGCTTTTGCCTTCTCTCTCTCATATACCTGTGCGTGAGTGTATAACATACATACAAACACTCATACATACATGCATACATACATACATACATACATACATACATACATACATACATACATACATACATACATACATACATACATACATACATACATACGTACATACGTACATACAAACATACGCACATGTATATAAATACATATATTTTCAAGCTTATATAAATATGTTTGCATGCATACACATAAAATTACACACACACAGATATATATGTTTTTATGTTGTTAGAGAGTCCCTTCGAAAACGATATGTGAGTTTTCAATAGACAATAAAGCAAAAGCAAAAGTAGTTCCCAGGTAAGGACCTGCTAGGAGATTTCAACAAAGGAAATGACCCAACCTTATTCCATTTGGGGAGCACGCATGTTTAATTTCAGGCCTGTAGCAGTTTTACAGGTATGGTTACAGGCACTATGTGCCAAGTTTTGCAAGTTTTCAGGAACGATATATGTCCAGAAGATTCTTTAGTCCTGATGATGAATACATTTTTCAAAGTTAACTAGCTTTATATTGCATTGTCATCACCACTCAGTCCTATTATAGGAAACATTCAATTCTAAGAGAACCTTTAATAATACTTGCTTTGGAATTCCTTCATTACTCATTCTGAAAACGTGGCCACACCATCTCATCTAAAATTTGATCAAGAACGTTTATATTGCAGAAATATTGTCACTCGATCATCCCATTTTACATCACAGAAACTTCATGTGGAAAGTGCTCATTTGATTTGTATTTTTCCGATAGGAAGTCTAGGCTTCTGCCCTATAAAAAAGGATTGTGAGAACAGCATTATAGATATCGACTTTTGTTTTAATGGACGCATAGTCTACCAAAAGCTGAACTTGGGGTTCCTATGCGTATATCACTTTCCTTGTCTAACTTTACAGCAGTAATTACAGTTGATGCAAGGTATGTAAAATACTGACTACCTTCAGAGGTTTGCATACAACATAAATCTGTGGCAAACTTTCATAATTATTTCTTCGCCCTGGTTGAAACATGACTTCAGACTTCTTTACTCTTATTGTTAGCCAAAAATATTTCCTATCAAATTTGTATCAGTATGTAATTCCCTGTGGAATACTTCTTTCAACTGTTCTGCCCAATGCTTTATTATATCGTGCTGATCTGTCAAGATATTGCCATAAACTGGTTTGGTCCAGCACATTTCAAATTTAATAATAATGTTTCAATGATAATAAGGCAACGCACTCTATCATATAAACGAAATCATGATATGTACTAGACATGCAGTGACTAACAACAGAATGTTTTAAGTCTGCATGTTGTTTGACAAGATATGCGTGGCTTGTGAATAAAAGATTTAAGGGGTATCGCTGGCCATGGCGATTCCTTCCAAACATGTTTTGTAATGTATCGTCTTATTGGCTAATTTCACCGTTTTATTGGCTAATCAATCAACGAGAGTAATTGTTGCTCATAAGCGTTTTGTTTACACGTTTATTTATCGTTTCGCTTTCGAATCTCTCTCCTGTATGTTGTCGTTTTATCATCAAAATATTTTTCTCGTTTTGCTAAGTTATATCGTTAATTTATATATGATTTTTTAAATTTATATTAACTATTTGTTTTCAGTTCGTTATAACATGCTTAGAATATTGGATGTATCATATTTACTTGTATATGTGTCCATATTATTGTTCGTTTTATGTTAGATTATTTTATTATTATTATGTTAGACTATTTGTATGTAATATTTAATTTTTATTAATTCAACTATAACAATTATTATGTAAAATATATTTATTTAATATTGATTGTTTTTTGTAGTTGTTTATATTAAAAGTCTGAAAATATTTTCATACATCTTACAATAATATTTATAACATCATTTATAAAATAACAATTATACAATCTAATTACATTACAACGATAATTTATTATTAATATATATCATGTTTAACTAGAGTTATTACAAGCGTTGCCTTTCAAAAATATTAAACTAGACCTGAAAAATGCGCAAGCTCAAAAGAGCCACAGAATGTTTTAATAAACCTTCAAAAGTGTGGGACTAGAGTTGTTGCTCAAAAATATTGTAATCATTATCTATCGTACACTCTGTGGCATCCTTTTATAAAAAAGAGACTCATAACGAACTCAAGACGACACGATAATTATTTAAGTGAATTTATAATATAGAATTCGGTTTAAGTGCATTTCGTATTAATCATTACTAAACATCTAATATTGAACATTAGCTTAAATAATTATCGTGTCGTCTTGAGTTCGTTTGAGTCTCTTTTTTATAAAAGGATGCCACAGAGTGTACGATAGATAATGATTACAATATTGTTTAGCAACAACTCTCGTCCCACACTTTTGAAGGTTTGTTATAACATTCTGTGGCTCTTTGGAGCTTGCACCTTTTTCAGGTCTAGTAATATATCTGCTACAGAACTCGAGAGTATTTACTTTATTGACTCGGGAGCGTGTAAAGTAAATTTCAGCCCGTTAGAATTTGAACATAACGTAGCGACACCACAGGAAAATATTTCTATTGAAGAAGAAGAAGAAGAAGAAGAAGAAGAAGAAGAAGAAGAAGAAGAAGAAGAAGAAGAAGAAGAAGAAGAAGAATGAAAGAATGAATGAATGAATGAATGAATGAATGAATGAATGAATGAATAATTGAATGTATGCAAAAATGATGATTGAAAATACGAAAGCCATCTAACTTAAAAGGAAAGATTAATTATCTTCTCAACTATTTTAATTTTTTGGTTTTTCGTCATGTTGAACAGATGAGTGGAGAAATAATGATGTATAAGATCAACAAAGAAAATTTGAGAATTAACGATAAGTTCCACAGTTTAAACCCAACATCAACTGATTTATTTTGTTTCCTTCAGGCCTTTTTTTTTCTGAACGGTTTTTCTTCGTTTTCCTTCATATTTTGTCTCTTTATAAACCTTTCTAATACCATACACCTTCTTCCCCTTGCTGTTCTGTTTGGTGTCATGCTTCTCTCTTTTACTTTCTCGTTGCATTCGCTGCGTTTATAAATGTCTACTGAAGAGCAAATGTGGTAGGAATTGAACATAATGTGTTTGTTTGAAATCTGTTCTGATTTCCCGACAATCTTTTGTTAGAGCTGCTAAGATTTACTTTAGCTTTCTGTTTTGATATATTATGGCATGTACAAAGGTTAACTTCAATGATGTCACGAAGAAATTATTATTAATAACCAAAAACTCATCTTTCCATTCGCTGTGTATGAAATAGAAAAACATCAACGATGCAATGACAAACTACTCTAGCAAGGAAACAAGAAAGATATATTAGACTAAGTATATATATATATATATATATATATATATATATATATATATATATATATATATATATATATATATATATATATATATATATATATATATATATATATATATATATACATGTATGTATATATATATATATATGTATGTACATATATATATATATATGTATATATATATATATATATGTATATATATATATGTGTATATATATATATATATATATATATGTATATGTATATATATATATATATAATATATATATATATATATATAATATATATATATACAGTATATATATATATATATATATATATATATATATATATATATATATATATAAATGAAAGATCTAGAAAGTATTGTAGCAAGAAGCCAACAGTATTCCATAATATATAATATATATATATATATATATATATATATATATATATATATATCACTCTATATACATATGCGCACGCATGTATAGATGTATATAATTGTATGTAATTTTGTGTGTATGTGTGTTTGATTGTGTATCCATACGTTTTTATTTGTTGTATATATTAAAGCAGCTACAACCGTAGTTACCAAAAAGAAATCATAAAAAAGCATTAGGTTCTTGTATATGTTATTGTTTTCGAGGATGGCTGTGATAAATAAGTGACAGAATCGATCTATCACCGTTTGTCGAAATAAATTCCTCTATACGTATATATATATATATATATATATATGCGCGCGCGTTTGTGTGTCTGTGTGTCTATATGTGTTTGTGTGTGTCTTTGTGTGTGTGTATGTACATATTTATATATCTATCTATACGTATATTTTCGTATATATATATATGAAGATATGATGTTCATGTAGAAGTATGTATGTATATGTATATATATATATATACTCACACACACATATATATATATTTATATATATATATATATATATATATATATATATATATATACTCCTACACGAACATCATATCTTCATATATATACAGGAAAATATACGTATAGATAGATAGATATATAAATATATAAGATTGTGTGGGTGTGTGTGTATACGATTATATATATATATATATATATAGGAGAAAGTATGACCCCGACGGCAGAGCTCAAGCCGTTTCGACTGCTATTTCTGGACTAAATTGAATTTAGTCCAGTAATAGCCGTCGAAATGACTTGAGCTCTGCCGTCGGGGTCATCCATTCTCCTATTACCCACTCTACTACCCTAAGTATTGAGTACTCTGGTGCGTTATGGTCCATCTGGTTCCTTACCACAACTCCTTCGTTATATATATATATATATATATATATATATATATATATATATATATAATTACATGTACAGAGTTATATACTTACATATATATATACATGCATATGTGTATCTATGTATAAATATAAGTGTCTCTATGTTTGTATATATATATATTTTCTCACTTGCTACGAAGACGTCAAGAAAGAGTTCATTTTTCTGAGGGGTCTGTTGATAACCCGTATCAACCTCACAGCGATGATGCATTTTTATAGACCAGAAACGTTGCACACGGATCGACGAAACTGTAGGTGGGACTTTGAAGAGAAAATAGGTATATTTTTGTTTATTATTTCCTCATATTTTGTAATTTAATATATATATATACACACACATACACACATATATAAATATATATATATGTGTGTATAGGTACGTGCGTGTTTGTTTTTATGTGCGAGTGCTTATTTCTGCTTATATGCTGGATATTGAGATAGAAGCGACTGATTTTGTAAAGAGGTGTGCTGTATTTTTATTATTGTGTTGCAGGAGCTAGTAGGGCGAAGCGTCAGAAGTATTTTCCTATATTCAACAGTGACTGATTCCACAACACGTTTCTCCTAGTACAGAACAGTGACATACTTGTATATTCATACTAGTAATATATTTTAGATAATTCAACATTGTCCTAATTGTTATGCACTATTAACTTTAGTGAAGGCGAGTGGGCAGTGTACTAGACAAAACGCATTGCACCATTTAGTTAAGGTCCTTTATATATTGATCTCAAAACCTACCAAATTCAACTTTGCCATTCATCCTTCCGGGATCGTTAAAATAAACAACCAGTCGAGCACTGGTTCGACTTAACCGAATATTCTGTCCACTAAAAATTGTACACTTTGAGCATAATTTAGCAACCATTATTTAGTTCTGTGTGTTGGATTGGCAGTATTGTTAAAGGGTAGGACGCCATGCGTTGACGTATAGAGTTACGGCCCTTACCATTCTGAGTTCAAATCCCGCCGAGGCTAAGTTTGCCTTTCATCCTTACAGGGTCGATAAAATAAAGTACCAGTAATGCACTGGTAATTGCTGGCCTTGTGCCAAAAGTAGAAACAATTATTTAATTCTGTGTTGGTGATAACATTCGAATTACACTGGTCAAGTGTTATCCCGGAATTCTGTTTCAGCATTGTGGTTGGAACAACCCCTTCAATGTTTACATATACCAGGCTAGAATGTCCAGTCTGCATTGTCTTACTTTGAGCCCGCATCTCCTAATGGATTGATAGGCTTGCAGTCGTAATCTGAAACAGGACAACTTCAGCAAAGTCTTGCGCAACATATGAATCTGCAGCTCTTTCTTTAGCCGATTTGCATTCATTCCGGAAAGAATGAAAGGGAAACTCTATGTTATTTAACGCTGTTGGAGCCAAGGAAAGAGCCTCTACACTCACACTTTGCATGCTGGAAACTACAGCTAATGCTCCCTTAAATAACTCCCTGCCGTAGTAAATAATTATATACTGATCAATTTATTACTCGAAAAATGATACGATATTCACAACCGAAATGATGTTCATCATCTATTAGGTAACACACAACCGTATAAAATATGAATAACACATTGAATAACGTGGTTTTCGATATTCACTAACTGAACAAGTATTGGGAAAACTCATGATCGGAACATCTTGTATTAATGAATTGGCAGTATCGGTAAAAGGTCGCACGCCATGCTTTGCAGCATAGAGTTACGGCCCTTTATGATCT